>CM035150.1:97769021-98969021 GCA_020205605.1 Panax ginseng
TAATTGCCTCCTTGGCTATATATATTCTTGTTTTTTTGTTTGGTTGTTTGTTTTTTTCTTTTCCTTTTTTCATGACAGAGGAAAAACATTTCCATGTTATAGATCTCCATATATAGCTTGTGATATAATATTATTATTTTTTCTCATTATCAAAAAATATTAATAGTCTTATGTTTATATTTCTCTTTCCAACTGCTTAGAGTATTCAACTAATCTAATATACATATATAAAGCTTCCGGAATGATTTATACGTTGATTAAACCAATTTATAAGTTATTTGTTATTATTTACCTGTTCGAAAATGATTTATTTTTCTATTTAGTAATTGAATTTTGAGTTAAAAAAATAATTAAATATTTAAAACTTATTTTAAAATAACTTATATACATTGACAGTTTGACACAATTCTAAATGGTTGCTTTGGTGGTCAAGGAGATTTGCTCCCTTCATTGACTTTCGATTTTGAAATTTATCTCCTAAATACACCAGATCGATTTGAGAGTTGCGCTCTTAAGATCTTTTGAGAAGGGATTTAGGTGCTGTTTATTTATATCTGATTGTCTCTTAATGGACTGTCTCTTATTCGCTTAGAGACATGATGCTGTTTGTTTTGTTTTTTGTTACCTTTAAATGCTTCTTAATTGGTAAGACATAAAATTAAATCTTAATAATTAAGAGGTACCTCTTAATGAAATTTTTTTGATAATTTTTTTTATATAAATATATTCAACAATATTATGCACTCATTTTTATTAAATTGACTATTTAAAATTATTAAATAAAATTTGACCCTTTAAAATGATAAAATAGTGTCATTAAGAGACAACTTACTTTTTTGTTATCAAACAATTTTTTAAGATTCAGACCTCATAACCATTCAGTTGATCTAATTTATTAAGACATCATAATCATTCAGATCTTAATTCTCAGATTTATCAAACACAACTTTAGTCTCTACTAAAATTTACTCCCTCCTATTCAGATTAAATTACGTTTTAGGGAGTTTAATTTTATTCTATATAAGTGTTATTTTGAAATCTCTATGCAATATTGCACTATTTTTTACTAATTTACCCCTCTATTTAATATGCTTAGTAAATGCAATTGTGGAGAGAGAAATAATTAATTAGGGACAATTGGGGAGAATGAGAAGAGACAATTGTGAAAAGAGAAATGATTAATTAAGGACACAAAAAATATTTTTATGTTATTTTTTAATAAATGTGTTTAACTTTAGAATGATATTTAATCTAAATAGGAGAGAGTATTAAAGAGGGATTTAATCCCGATTGATGTATAAACAAGCCCAAAGATATTCTTACTGTTTAACTTTAAAATAAAAATAAAAAGACAGTTTGACACTGACATGGAGTATTAGAATTTAATTTTCTTTTTTTATTAATATAATTTTTTTGAAAAATTATATGTAACTCAAAGGTTACCGCGTCACAAACTTTCACCTCCATTACGAAAATAACTCCTCTCTAACCCCCTACTTTATAGTCTATATAACCCAGCTGCCCAATACGGCACTCTCCCTCCCTATTTCCTTTCTCATTCTCTTTCTCCCTCCCTATAAAAGTCTAACCTTCCTTGTTCAATCTTCCATTCAACATTCTCTCTCCACCTCTATATTTAGTAATTAGCATCACCCACAATCATTTATACACACATACTTACAAGTTATATCCTACAAAACACCATTTACATATCCCTATATATATAAAAAACCATGGGGTTTCCAGTTGGTTACACAGACCTTTTCTTCCCAAAACTGTTAATTCACACACTCACCCTTCTGGGTTTCATCAGAAAGCTCATTTCCACCTTTCTCCGCTCTATGGGTCTCGGCGATTTCCTCGAACCCGAAATCTCTTGGGCGACCCGACCCGACTGCGTCAACGAGTTCTCCTCGGTGTCCGCCGCCTTGATGCGGGAGCTGCTGCCGGTCGTGAAGTTCTCGGAGTTGGTGGACCCGCCGGAGAGCTGTGCCGTGTGCTTGTACGAGTTCGATGTGTGCGACGAGATCCGGCGGCTGACGAATTGCCGACACATATTTCACCGGAGCTGCGTGGACCGTTGGATGGACCACGATCAGAAGACGTGTCCACTTTGTAGGACGCCGTTTATTCCCGATGATATGCAAGATACTTTTAATGAGAGGCTTTGGGCTGCTTCCGGGATCTCTGATTACTACGGCGACTACTCGCCGAACACTACCCCTTTGTATTAAAATACCACTGCTTTTATTTTTTAGTTAAAATGTATATATGCTGCTACCCAAAAGAAAATTGGGAAATTAAGAAGAGGAGAGAGACAACGAGCAAGAAAGTTGTATATTCCATTCCATGGTGAGTTCATGATTTTTGTTAATTGAGTAGTCTTTCTGAATTCTTCGGAGAAGTAGTTAGCATAAAATTAACTTAAAATCAATACATTATGGATATATAGTAATAGTATTAACTTCAATTACAGTAACGGGATCCCTTTCTTCTTTTCACTTTTAATTACTATTATTAGTAGTAATGTTCATTATTGACTAATTATATGTTGTTCTTTAATTGGGATTCTCTTTCTTTTTTATGACTATATCAATAAATCTATATTTATTTTTACTCGAGCAATATAAACAAACTGTTTTAATTTAAAATTCAAAAATGATTAGAAGAAATACTATAGGCTATAGCTAGTTTAGTGTGAAATTGATTCAATTTAACCCAAACTTAATTTATTTAATTGTATTTGAGGGAAGGAAGGGAGTAGTAACAGTTATAATAAAGAGTGGATTTTTGTTGCATTTATCCGGGTTAACCGGATCTTGTCTGTCTCTGCATTACAATTATAGAGTACCAAGTACTAATTTATTTCTATTTTACTCATTTGTTTTATGGATTTTATTCCATGCATGTTAGCATTTATATGACAAATATAGCTTCTGAGTTATGAAATTTGCATAGAAACCCTTGGTATATATCTTTAGGATGTTGTGAGGGCGGACCAGGTACAACAAAGAATGAATCTATATATACATTATGAAAATTTTATGTAACAAATATTATATCAAATGGGACAATTTTAGGTTGTTTGTTTGCCAACTGACCAGACCGCATCTATTTCATAAAGGTATATGAAATTAACTAAACGTTTAGTATGTAATCACAGCACACTTTTGTGATATAGTAGTATTAGTTAATCAAAGATTCTTAAAAGCATTTAATTTGTTCATTCGATGGTGTGAGCTCCTCTCTCATATAATATCTGACAGGGATGGGGGGCGTTTTTGAAGCACAAATCAATTGTTCTCGAATAAGCAAAGGTTGTTTAAAAAGTATTTTTGAAGCAAATCACAATACAAATGAAGAGACGCCTTGAAAACCAAAGTTTCGATTTCTGAGCAAGGATATTACAGAATCACCACAGTTGCAACGAAAAATGAAGATTCGTTAGAAATAGCTCCACAAACAAGCCACGTATGTTAAACTCATCTTGCAAAAGAAAGCGAGTTGAGGCAACTGAATTTCCAAAGCAGAGGAAGACCTGGAAATTTGGGAACAGAAGAGTTAATATCATTATTCATTAATGCAAATGTTCCACGTGGCAAGATAACCAAATAACAACTCATGTATATGCAACTGCAACCAAGTACACATCTTATGGATAAAGAGTCGCTCATGTTCAACATGATAAAAGTAAGCAACAAATACATTTTCAGTCATATAGTTGAGAGAAATTCACTGTAGTTCCAGTAGGATACTAGGATACTAGTAAAACTGTAATTTGAATTACAGTGGCTATATTATTTGAATAGTAGGGAGCTGGGTTATAGGATTCATAGATCTACCAGCAAAGAGTTTTTGCTCCTCTATTAGTTGATACTTCAAGGAGGCTAGAACTATCAACGGATACGAGGAGGGGGGGAAAACAGAGAGAAATTGCTCAAGTAAGAACTTCACAAGAAGGCAATTTAATTACCTCAGTGCAAAGGCAAAACTCAGGGCATCGACTTTCTCCACACCGACCACTGCAAGGCATATAACCAGCACAGCACACATACCTGTGGCAAACAGGAAGCAATTTATTTACCAACAGGTCACTCCACAGCATTGTTTTAATGGTAATACAGAAGTTCGATTACCTTGACATATCATTGTAAAGAGCACGCTTGCGAAGCAAGTACGATACACATGGTCCACTGTCATTGAATTGAAACAGCACGCTTAGAGCAACATAAAGGGGGGAATCTAATACTTAAATGGCCTAAAAATTCAGATACGCACATGTAAGAAAATCAAAGGACAACAACTCACACAATGGTTAACAGATGGGCTTTACATCAACAAAAAAGACATTGATGCTGCTAATATGATATTGATAGTAAAAGCAGGATTCTTTTTTCATAATTAAGCAGTGAAAGATTCATGACAGATTTTTATTCCAACTACCAATACGTTTCACAAATTACACTCACTATTTAAAAAGGAACTATGGTTTCTTCAAAAGTTCACACTTTCCAGCAACCTAACATGAGTTGATGAAATTTCCTATATGCAGTATACCTTTTTTTGTGTTTCTTTCATTGTCTCCAAGCTCACACTCTCAGGGTCATAGTAGTGAAAACAAAACATACTAGCTCACATCTTAGGTCCATGAAATGGTTCATTGCCAAGTACATTAACTGAAGCAGTTGGAAAGAAAGTACTTAAATTTTCAATTTGCTCTCGTAAGTGATAAAAACTATGAAAGAAAATAATTGCAGAGCAAGTAAATAACCAAATTTTTTATTCACAAAATAAAGAAAATATTTGTAAGCAAATAAACATATTAAATACAGATAGACACACAATTTTAACAATTTCATAAAATATCAATTATTAGCTAAATATACAACAAAAAAAAGAACATTGCAAAATTAATTTTATGTTTTTAAATTTTATGAATCAAATAATATAACAAATTGAGCTTTAATGAAAATATAATCTTTTACTTCATAACCCTGTATCAATTTTACCACTGACAAGATTTCCTTTCAAAAGCATGGTGCTTAAAATGAAATTAACTCAGTTATGTATAAATGACTTGGATACCCTTGTATAAACGAAGGGTTTTTAGCAACCTAAAGTCTCACGCAAAGTGATACAAGATAATTCCAAAAGTTTTTGGGCAAATAACAGTAATGCCCCAACTACTTTGAATATGTTACATAAATCATGCTTTTCCCTACTATGTCAAAGGCCTATATATATACATACGTGTATATATACATATATATGTATATATATACATAGATGGAATCAAATAAATAAGATACTTGAATATATCTTTCTTATTCCATCAAGAACTCTTTCAGCTTTAAGCGGCGTTTTCAATAGAACTGTTATCAGTTTATACTTTTAGCGACGGACAACATATAGCATCGCTTAAAAGTATGAATATACACGGTTGTATACCGAAACCGTCACCTAAAGGCCTATATATATACATGTTTGTATGTATATATATATATATATATATATATATCTATATATATATATATATATATATGTGTATATATATATGTATGTAAACCGTTACTAACCATCTATTATCTAAGACAAATGTACAGTTCCCAGAGCAGGTCCTCATATCTTAAGCACGAGTAGTTAACAGTAGCAACTAAGGGTTTGTCAAATATTTGAATAGCATAGCCACTATCCTCACTAGTTAAGAAGCAATTTAAAACTCCAAACTACTATGTTTTAGACAATATCACATATAATTTAATCATTTTAATCATGTCATTCTTAAGAAGAATTGAGAATTCAAGCAGCACAAAAAAATTAAGGGATGTCTATTAGTACGTCAATCATCATTGTGTACATTTTTCAAGCTAAAGACACAATTAAGATTCCATGTAACTTAGACTTAACATTCACAAAACTTGTTATGCTCTTAGTTCAATTGCACTTTTACATAAAGAAATACTGCACATAATGAGATCCTGAGACACATAAATGTACACAACATTTAGCATAATAGACTTGACAATGCTATATAAATGGACTACTGATCCCCAAATTAGTAGCTTAGTTGTATATTATAAATTTATAATTGGTTATGTTAAATGGCACAAACTCAGCCCCAATATTAAAAATACAAACAACATTCTATAAAGATTTACAAAATCAATTAATTTGTTATTTACTTCAAAATCATCTAAAAATTTTGTGTTGCACTCCCTCCGTTCCAAAATTAGACATACATTTTGACTTTTATAAGTCAATTTGCAAAATCTTAAAATTCAAAATTAATATGAAGTTATTTAGTTTTAATACAAACAAATATAATAATCGTAAACTAACTATAAAGTACTACTAATTGTCATCTTTGTTTTTTAAAACTTGAACAAAATCATATCAATTTTGGATTTTGTGAATTGACTTTAAGAAGTCAAAATATATCTCTAATTTGTAACGGAGGTAGTATTAAAATGGAACCAAATATTTAGAAAAAATCAAATTTCAGACCCAAACTCAGCAAGGTCATGTACATTTCTCTTATCCAATAAAAAAAATTCTAATTTAAAAGTAGATCAGTGAACTGGAAGTCAACCTTAGTAGTTGTTAAGTACAAAAAACCAATCTCGCTCTTGGGACCAAATTTAACTATCAAAGCAGCCCACCATATCAATTTTTTCAACAATAACTACGAATCTTAAACAATTGAAGTCCAGAAAACACAAATTATGAATCTATACTTGTGACAAAATTAAATGTTTATATATAATAAAAAATTAAAAATTTTAATTAAAAAAAAAACAATTAGATCATGGATCTAGATACAACTCGATAGAGAAAAGAGTAATTACCACCACAAGGCAAAGCAGCAATCTGCACAATCATTAAGAAAAATAGCAAATCAGTAAATAGAATACTAGAAACAAATCAAATCTATTAATTCAAACAGAAATACTGATGTATTTATCTAATTTGAAAAGAGGGAGAAAGTGAATATAGAAGGAGTGTCGGTCTTCATGGTGGACATGAGATCGGAGTGCCAGAGATTCCGATAGTTCTGGCGAAGCTGCAACTTGTCCATGTGCGCCTGCGACGACATTATCTTCTCCGATAAATTCCAAGCCTCTTCCGAGTTCCAAATTAATCCTTAGTCTCAGATCAGAGGCTTTTATAGGTCAATGTTTTCCCGGTAGAATTTTATACGTCAATTTTGAAACAGCTGTATCCAAAATTTGTCGAATGGTGGGCGAACAGGTTTAAAACGGCGACATTTGTATTTTTATTTTTGTCGAATTTGTATTTTAAACTTTATATTTGTAAATAAATATGTTTTTTTCTTTTTGAATGTCATGTAGATAAATATTAATTCCGTTCTTAAAAGATTGTCGTTTAAGGTTTTTGCACATAAATTAAAAAAGTATCATTTATCAAGTAAAATTTGTTTGAAATTCCATCACTACCCCTTTATGGAAAGTTGAAAACTATTAATACAAGAGAGAGAAATTTTTGAGACAATGAGAGAAGGTAGGGGAAATATAGGAAAGTAAATAATTTATTCTTCTTGAAAGTTGTAAACAACAAACATTTTAGAACAATTTATTTCTTCTAAAACAACAATATAAAATTAGATTTTGTAAATTTCTTAAGATAATATAAAATAAAATAAATTAGCTTGTCATTCTTAATTAGTACTTGTCATTTTTACCTAGTTCCTCCTCTCTTTTTTTAATATAAGTCGTTTTAAATTAAATTGTACACAAGTATTAAAAAATAATTATATAACATTAAATATAATATCAATTGTCTATATTATCTTTGTATTAAAAAAAGATAGTGTTATTTATTGGGAAAAAATAATAAGAGAATCAAAATTATATTTAATATTTTAAGTAATATTGGAAACTACAAAACTAAGAAAAATTTCACTTTAGTTGACACGTTTTATTTATTACACCATTAAACTTTTAAAAATTTAAATTATCCTGTTAAACTAATTAAAACTTTATTTGAGTTTGGATAATCTCTTTATTTAAGTCGTACTGTATAAAAGGACTTTATTCTGTAGGTAGCTGAGAGTTTCAACACGGATAATATCTCGTAGAGAGTATTCAAACTCAAATAAAGTCTTTATTACAATTATTATCACACTATTTCACTGAATAGTGAGGACTACTAATGCAAACATCCTGGATAATCACTCCGCTCCCCGAATTAATCTCGGTTATATTCTCATTTCACAAGAAAACAATGAAAACAAAGGGTGAATTTCAACTAGCCCAGGTAAAAATATTATGGACTAAGATAATGTAGAATAAATTATCGTTAGCCTTCAACAATGTTAAATTGATAAAATATAATAAATATCAAGTTTAAGCTGCGGTAGAACAAAGCAATCCATTAGAGAAGTCAAGTAGAAAGTGATATCTACTATCTTCTATGATTTAAAAAGTTTATCATCAATTTTATCGTTGAGACTCAACTTAATAAATAAACCACATCATCGAATCATCCCTGCACTACGGGCCAATGATATTCATATAATCATCAATGATCATGATTATATCGAATAATTCCTGGTCATAATCATACCAACAGCTGTCCATCAATGCACTACAGGCCAACGATGATTTTTACCACATCATTTGTAATATTACGATCATGATTATACCGAATAATTATTGGTCACAATTATACCAATCAATAGTACATCTATGCACGTAAGTCACATATGATTTTTATCATAATATAAGCATGATAATGATGACAATGATATAAGAATTCAATAAAAAGAAAGTAAATGATAAATTTTTAAAGATTTATAAATTAATTTATTCAGAATTCAATAATGTTCAAATTTTCAACATGATACTGCTTTATGTAGTAAAATTTAAAAATGATATTGTATCAAAAATTATTTGGATCGAAAAGAAATCAATTTTTATCATGAATAGTACTCCAGGTGAATAGTATCCCATAAACAGTAATTCTGGAATAGTACCCCGTAAATAGTACTTTATGAATAATACTTTATAAATAGTACTTTTGTAAATAGTACCGTATAAATGAATAGTACTCATTGACAGTACTCCGACATAAAAAGCTTAAAATTTAACAAGAATGTGCCGAAAATATCTTTGTGAAACGATACTAGATGAAGCGCAAATTTTAAGGATATTCTACTAATTTCACGGAGTATAAAAGCAATACTTTAACAAAATGAGGGTATAATCAGGAATACGAGACGAAATAATATTACTCGCATACTACAAAGTATGGAATAAAATATTATTCCTATGAATACTAAACAAAATAATATTCTTTACCTCTGAAGAAGACTGGATACTGGAATAGTGAGGTAGCAGATTGCTCTTCTTCTTTCTCTCTATAGCTTCTCTCTCTATAATTGCTCTCGTGAGTCTTAGTGAATTAGTGAGAATGAAATAAGAATGAGCTTTTATTTATAGAAAAATATAGTTTCTATTTAGTATTTTTTTTAAATTAGTATTTGATGTAAATATGTTATGCTTTGAATTTTAGTATTTTGATTAAATGATGTAAATATGTTATGCTTTTTTTATTTTGAATTTTAGTATTTCATGATTTGATTAAATGATATATATTGTTTTATTTAGAATATGTTTTATATTTAAGCATGTCACGTCATCACATTTTAACTTCGTTTGTCTCCTGTTAACGGAAGAGGCGCGTGTGACCCAAAAAATATAACGTTAAGAGTACTTTAAAAAAAAATTAATTTATAATGCAAGTGAAAAATCAGGGTAAAAATTAGGGGTATTTTTGACCCTTTATCTTTACTTTTATACCTCCTTATGGCAGGGTATAAATGTGACGGTAACATTAATATAATAGGGACCGTTTTCCAAATAAGATAAAGTCGAGGGGTTTCCAAGCAAATTTATGCTCTTTTTATAGCAGAAGTGGACAAGTCTCCAGTTGTTTGAGGTTTTGACGGAGGCCGACTCCAACGTTGAGAGAAATGGTTGTGTTGTCATGTCCCTCTCCTGTCCAGTGTTAACATTAAACAAACTACCCACCCAAGTGTCTCACTTGTGTTCTTTTGTCTTGCTTCAAAACTCATTACATATAATATATACACACATACATATATATTATATATACACACAAATATACAGAAGAAGAGTTAAAAAAGAAACAGAGCTTCAGACTTCATTCCTGGTTTTTCAATGTCTTCTGATCTCTTTGTGTTTGATGGCTCTGTTTTTTCTGATTCATTCAGTCCCATTGACAATATTTTCCAAGAAAATTACAGCAACGAAAACCCACTTGATGAAATTGACCAAATTACATCCACCCTTCTCTCTTCATCACCACCAAGTCACCAAATGGGGAATCTCTCACTCTGCCAAATGCCTAATAATGGCTATGCAGATTTCTCTGCTCTGCTGCAGGTCAAAACAGAGGATTCTCGAATCCCCTTTTACTCTGCTTTTGATTACAACAACAACAATTCATTTCTTCCTAGTTACGGTGGGCCAGCGAAGATGATGCAGAGGAGCTTTAGTAGCAACTGTTTTGAGGGGAAACCTAGTTTTTTTCTCCAACCTCAATTTGATAGTTTAATGGAGTCTCCAAATTTTCAAAGCCAAGTGTTGAGCTCACCTGAAAACAGCTCCTCCTCCTCTGGCCAAATGAGAAGGGTTTGTAGCGCTGGAAATTTACAAGTTAGTTTTCTTTTCACAATTTCAACTTTCCTTATGCATGTATGCACAGTTCCTAATTCTCGGTTCCAAAATTAGAGATATACTGTATTTTTTTTTCTCGGTTCCAAAAATAAAGATATATATATATTTTTTTATCGATTTATTTCAAAATTAACGATACATTATACATATACTATACACTTTACCATGATATTACTTGTTTTCGAAGTAGTTTGATTATTGGCATACCGCTTTTACTACATTTTTAAGCTAATGTTAAAGATTCTGTTTGAAAATGTAAAAGAAAATAAAAATTTGAAAGTTTTCGTTATAAAAATATATTTTATTTTTTGAAAATGGTGGGAGTAATTTTTTTTTATTTACGGTCAGTGCAGAGAGTGAAAATAAGCCAAACGAGACAGAGGTTGTCGTGTAGTCCACTAGGAACAGAGAGCTCATTCATGGAGACGGAGGAAGCAAATTCTAAAGTGGGAAGGTACAGTGCAGAAGAAAGGAAGGAGAGGATTCATAGGTACAGAGCAAAGCGTACCCAGAGAAATTTCAACAAAACAATTAAGGTACTTTATAAGTTTTTATTAGTAATAAATAAGTTAATTATACTCGTGACATGAATTTATAATTATAATTATCTGAATAATGTGGTTGGCTTTTTATTCAATAATTTAGTATGCATGCCGAAAGACGCTGGCGGATAATCGACCAAGAATACGTGGCAGATTTGTGCGCAATGATGAAGCTGGAGAGATTCCTAAAATTGTAACTAATTTTAATCGATATGAAGAAGATGAAGATGATCTTTGGGTACATATATATATATATCTTTCGATTCCATTTGTATTAATCTTTTTTTAAAATTTTTTAATGTGATATGTAGATTGAAGGGTTCCACTTGCATGATCAAGAAGATGAGGGAACATTACTCAACAGCTATGGGGTTCAGTATTACGCGAGTTTTAGCTAAATAAGTTTTTCTGAATTCTGATTAATTAAGTAATTAGGATTGTAATTAGATTCAAACCCATGCAGGCTGCAGCTAGTAGTATAGTAATTATTCAGATGATTTAGTATTAAATATTCGAATAAGCTGCGAGTAATTGTAATTCTGAGGTTAAATTAATCTCAGCTCCTTAATTTATGTGTTCTACTAGTAAGTATTATTGCATCAACTTCTTCAACTGTTTTATTTTCTATTTTTCATCATTTTCTTATTCTCGATCGATCTGTATAACAATTCCATTTAGATATATCACTTTATTTCAATCTTAAAACCATGCACGAAAAGTTTCATTTGCTAAAATTTTTAAAAAAAATGTTCAATAAAACAGTACTTTTTTTATATTTTTAATACTATAAAATAACATTATATTCTCGATTTTGTAATTATAATTTCATTATCATACTACCATTATCAAACTAACAACTAATTAATTTTACGAATAAATATAAAATAAAAATGTATTTCAATATTCATAATTTTTTTTGTAGGACGGACAGAAGATAAGAAAAGGATGAAGAAGAAAGATTATGACATTGAATTATTCAACTCAATTATACATACCATTCAAAAAATACAATAACAAAACTCGTACGTGATTTCACAAATATATCTGCACTATATATATATAGTTCAGTTTTCTTGATAATTGAAAATGAACTAAGAACGAAGAAAATTTATAACTTTGGCGATTTTTTTTTCGTCATTGACATAAAAATCGACTTCTATAACGAAAAAAAATCCGTCGTATAAATGATTAGATTCTTAGTTCGCTCCTTCAATCGTTAGACTTTGATATATATATATATATATATATATATATATATATATATATATATATATATATAGAGATCCTTCCATATGTGATAGAGTTCTTATGAGTCTTGTCTCAACACCCTTTTTGAATAGTTGATAAATTGAATTGATGGGCTGCGATTAACTTTTCTATTTGATAAAAAAAAGCGCAGGTTGTTTGTGCCTAATTATTTACTGTCATAAAAACTACATTTTAATAAGTGAGGCCTACGTAAAATTATATTGTCGATTATAGTTATAAAAAGTGAATATTTATTATTAAAATAATCCGGTAGGAAGAGCACATTTTACACATTTTTTTTAATTTTTTTTTCTTCTCCGGTAGAGTGCTTGATCGGTAGCTTTAAAATAATAAAAAAATTAAGTAAGTCTGGTGATCTGGTTTGGTATTAAAAATTGAAAAAAATAATAAGTAAGTCTGACATCACGGTGATGATAAAAAAATTAAAAAAATAATTTTATTCAAAGCGATTCATTTCTTAAGCGATTGAACTTCATGACCTCAAACTCCATACACTCGTCGTATGACCACCAGGAGCACCACGGCCTGGTACATTAATTTCGACCGAGGATATATCTTTATATTAAAACTTCACCATCCCCAAAATCTATATTCTTGCATTATTATTATATTACGATTTATTATTATTAATAAGTCTATATAATACATATGGGGTTTCTATTTAGAAATAAGTTAATATCTATATTTATTAAGCAATGATGATTATTAGTAATGATTTTATATATTAAGCAATGATTTTATTATTAAAAATGATTTTATTATTAATAAAACTAGTGAAGTATAATAATAATGTGATTATCAATTTATAAAAGTAGTGAAGTATTATTATAATAATAATAATGTGATTATCAATATTAGAAGTACATATTATACAATACTAGTCTTTGCGTAACATTAAGAGGAATAATACATATTACATGTTCATTTTCATAAAATAAAAAAAATATAGAATGATTAATACAATGGCGCCTATTTTTTTGGCTGGCTCGGGAATCCCTAAGCACTCGATAGTGATTTCGACTTATCGTAGTCGGTTTCAAAGCCCCAAAGTGCACATTTTCGATGAGTCTTAGAAGGAATGATTTTCTCGAGTGCCTTTCTTGAATCTAGATTATTTTTTGCGGCCCTTTGTTTGAGAAATATTAGGCGGCAAAAACTCTTCTTCTTCTTCCACCTCTGCGTCTTCATCGTCATTATCGTATCCCATATCATGATTTGGATCTCCAATTTGTCTGATCAATGTGCGTCATACGCGATTCGATAATATTCTCATCCGGATCATCTTTGGTGACCAACTCTTTTCCTCGTGCATTCGGTTTAAACGGTTTTGTAACCTCGAATTTGAAGCAAGCCGCTTTCTTCATTAACTCACAGTAATCACCCATGAATGATTATAAGCGCATTGCTTGATTTTGTTGAAGTCGGCGAGATGTGGAGTTAAAAGTAAGTCTTCACCATTGCTTTTGTTCGCGTCTCTTGTCCCGCGATGAAGGATCGTATCGATTCGGTATTTGTGAAATACTCTTTCTTTATGAAATATCTCGAGATGTACTGCATAATTCACAGTGAGAAAATATTTGGCGATTACATATTCACCGATCGGTTGTCGATTGTTGACAACTTCTTTATATCTTCCACCACTTTTCGGTTATATATGCATTATACCTTTGCATAAACCTTAGTATCGGTGACACCTGACTCACTAAGTTTATGAACATTGTATTTCATGGAATCGACGAATTGGCGTTGAAAAGCGTCTAAACATCTCTTTTGTGTACACAACATGCGGCATGAACTTCTAAAGATGAGCAAAAGTACCATAATCCTTTTACGATATTTTGTTATGTAGTGGCCTTCCTCTCCACGATAAAGCTCTCTTCTATAGCCTTTTGACTCTGCGGTACAAAACATAGCATACTATTGATGCATTAACATACTCATCGAAAAAAAAAGGCATTCATGCTCTCGCTTCTTCCGGTGGTAGTCATTCGCGGCAAAATATCTCTTTGTATATCTTTGGAATCCATTTATGTCGTACATCATACAAACTTCCAAGCCATTCATTGGTATCTGATTCATAGGAACTTATCGAGAATATGCCGCTCTTCAAATTCCTCGATGGATGATGAGTTATACATAGTTGTTAAAATCATTTTTTGAGCGATGGGTGCTTTCGAGAATAAACATGATCGATTTTCGGAAAATTTATTGCTAATATGCGAGAACCACGATAAATGATAACTAGAAGGAAATCAAGTAGCAATAGCATTACTCGTGGCTCTGTCTTGATCGGTGATGATGGTTGTAGGTGCCTTGTAGTCCATGGCTTCAAGCCGTATCTATGTCCAAGCGAAAGTGTCCTGCATGCAAATCTCGTAACAATGCAAATCAAATAATATAGGTGATAATGGTGGTTGACCCGGCAAATGGAACAAACGGCATGCCATACTTATTTGTCCGGGTATGTCTTATCAAATGTCACAACGTCTCGAGCAGTTGATCATAAACCTTGATCGAGGCGTCGACCCACAAAATACACGCTTATCGCGGTTGTTTTCACCGGGTTTCACTCGGAAAAAAATTTGTTGGCAACTTAGGATGCAAGTTTGTTGAATGATTGATGATGACTTGTGCATCATTTTCATCTGCGAGAATCACGCCTTAAATCTCGCACCACATTCTCAACATTGGCGGTAGAAAGGAACATTTTTGCAAACCACCTCCCATTGTGCTCAAAACATTCATCATCTTACTAGGACCAATCTGGGACTTATTTAAAGTGTCGATTAAATTTCTTGCAGCAGGAGTAATATTTACGTGTGTCTCTATCAAATCTACTTTGGTGGGGTCACTAAGTGATGATTGTCTGCTCTAATTCAACGGTGAAAATGCCGATTATTGTCTTCTTTCTTATTGTGGACAACATATATTCTAGTTTTGCACATTGTTAGATCTATCGAGTCTCTGCAATCTAGTTATTTTATTACTCTTATCTTCATCATCGAGTAAACTCTTGCCAATGATTGGTGTCTGAAACTTTCTTACATCATCATCTTTGCTAGATCGATATCATTTGTATTAGCATGTTTATGACTAGTTGCAATTCTAATCTCAAATCCATTTTTGCGAGCATATGATCTATAAAATATTGACCTCTTCCAGCGTACAAAATAATTGACCAACGTCACGAACAATATTAGATTTATTACTTTCTGACTTCTTGACAAATTCGGATGTATTATATGACATTTTGAAAAACTTACTTGTGAATAATAGTGATGAATTTTGCTCTATCAAAACTTGACTTGATTTTTTACGAAGTGAAAGTGGGCGACCGGATGAAACAAATTATGAGTAGAGGTGAAAAAGAAAATAATATCGAGAGAACAAATTCGGGTTCATGGAGAAGAAGATAACTTGAGAAAATAGCGACTTCTAGACAATATTTAAAGGTAAAAAGACCGGTAAATCTGACTTTATAATAATAATAATAATGGTAATAAACTAATAAAAAAATACATGCAATATAGAATTCTGATATGGAGCGGCTTTATATAAATATAATAATAATAATATAATAATAATAATAATCGAATAATTATAATAAAATATTGAGAAATTTAATTTGGGGAAATGGAACATTTTAAGATAAATACAAATCCAAGGTAAATTAAAGCATTTAGGCAAGTGGTCTTTCGGGTAATTAAATATAATGAGGATTGGTCTTGAGGTCGCGATTTTGAATCATTTAGCGGTGAATAGTTTGGGATCTGAATTTTTTTTTTTTTTATTCAATTTGTCGGTAAGGGAACGAATTTATCTAAAAATAGGAGTCTTGTTTACATAAGTTAATGGGATGGTATCTTATACCGTGGGATCTTTTTATTTATTTATTTATTTTAATTTCTTTGAGTCATCATTATCTGATGGAGAAAAGAAGATTAAAAAAATTAAAAAAAGCTAATAGGTTTTAAAATACTTAGCCGAAAAAAAAAAAAAACTTTTTTGACATAGCATGCGTTGATAAGTACTTTTTACGCCGTATTGACTACTTTTTACCTTACATCGCCTCGGGAAAGAACACACCAAACTCGGTAAACTAAAAAGTTGTGACCCATACTTGATATTAATGTTTGAATTTGGTCCTAAAATAATTCATGTCTAGGACTTGCATGAGCTTATTTAAGCGTCTGTGAGAACACGTATTATTGAACTAAAGTTCATTTGCAAGCTAGATCAAACTAAAAATAACGAGAGAGTATAGAGGAGTATTTGGAAGATTTTAATGCGTGAAAACTTCAACAAGTTGAGCAAATTTGTATTCCATTTATTATATTACAGAAGATCAAGAAGATTTTAATGTAAGATATTGTTATAAATTTATTATTGTTATTTATTGAAAGATATTCCATTTGTTCATTTTTTTAATAGTTTACATTGTTGTTATTATTTTTAGTATAATAACAACAAAATAATCTGAATTTATAATGATCACTTTATATTTTATTAAAGAATGATATTTATTTTAATATATTAATTAGACTAATTGGACATATTTTTACAAAAATAAGAAAAAAAAATATTAAAGGGATAATAATAAATATAGATATTAACTTATTTCTATTTTAACAAATCCAATTAATAGATTTTGGGAGATGGTGAAGTTTCTTATAAAGATATATCCTTGGTAGAAATTATGTATTTAGGCAAGTGGTCTTTCGGGTGGTAATATATAATGAGGATTGGTGCTTGAGGTCGCGATTTGAATCATTTAGCGTGAAATAGTTTGGGATCTAGAATTATTTTTTATTTATTCAATTTATCGGTAGGAATGAAATTTGTCTTAAATGAATCTTGTTTTACATAAGTTAAAATTTGGATGGTTTGTCTAAGTAGGATGCTTTTTATTTATTTTTTATTTTAATTTCTTTGAGTCTTCATTATCTGATGGAGAAAAGAAGATAAAAAAAATAAAAAAGCTAATAGATTTAAGGCTATCTGTCGTGGGAAAAAAAAAAGAAAAAAAAAAAGAAAACTTTTTATGACGTAGCGTGCGTTGATAAGTATTTATTTTATTATTATTTTCATTTATTATTTTTATTTTATTCGATTGTCTTTCGATTGTTTACTTATTGTTTTAATTTATTTTTCTTCTTATTGTTTTGTTTTTAATAGTTTTTTGTTTTTATTAGTTTTTAATGCATATTAATATTATTACATTATATCATCGTATTATTATTATACATGCATGTTGTTGAGTTTTTAATGCGTGTTAGTGTGTATTATTATTCTTTGTCATTTTTTTGCGGCATGTTACTTTCAACTTCATTTTGTCATGCATCTTAATACTAATATGGAATTGATGTATTTTTTAGGTAAAAGATGGATAGTTGGGAATATGTGCCAATTGATCGAGAGTTACGCATGATCAGCAAGATCATGTATCGGATGACATATATCATGGGAGAGATAGGGAAAACTAAGCTCGGTCGATATCTTGATCGGAAATATAATCGATTGGGCTTTGATGAAAAGAACAAAAAATCCTTTTAGATAAATGTGGATTTGAAATATTTAGTTATCAAGGTGTTGTACACCAAGCGATCTTGATACGATATCGCCTTGAGTCGAGAGATGGCGTCAGGAGACTAATACTTTTCATATAAAGCTGTGGAGAAATAACAATCACGTTAGAGGATGTTCACTTTATTTTTGGAGTTCTGCAGGTGGTGGGAAAGCCATTAAGCGGGTCCCCTTGTTGTCACCAATTTGAATTATTTTAGGGATTGTTTTGGAGATAAATTAGTGGTGAATATTTTAGTTCAAAAAAAGCAGCGGTCAATTTCATTAGTGTGGTGGTTACTGAACATTTTAATAAATGTCAGAGAATGCAAGTAAAAGATGTTGTGAGGCGACACACAAAGGCATACGTGTTGTGGTTTGTGGAGGAAATATTATTCCCTAATAGGAATAGAAATAGTGTGCACCCACGATATATGTCTTTTATTGCCAATGTTGAAGATTGTGTAACTTACTCTTCTGGGGGTATGGCGGTGTTAACATATTTGTACGAGATCTTTATATCTGCTTCTTAAGAAAGGAGTTAAATACATTAATGGTTGTGTTACATTGTTACAAATTTGGGCTTATGAGCGTGTAAGTATTGGAAAGCCAAACCCTTGGCCTGATCATCCTTATGGTTACTAGGGCTTTAACATGGTCTATTTTGGAGCCCACGATTACCACTGGTAGGCGTGAGAATCCCCATCACCATTTGTCATTTCTGGGGGAGTTAGATATTAAAGTACATGTGGGATGTGGTTTGGCGGCCTTACGTAATGTGGGATGATGATATCGGTGGATTTAATTTTGAAGGCGAGGTTGTTGGGATCGGTGGGGTCCCTTGATCCACTTTGATATTGTGGAATTTGAGATGGGGGCCAGGTGTGATGAGATAGTTCGGGTTCATGCGAAGGCATACCATCAATGACCAAAAACCACGGTGACCTTAGGAAGGAGAAAAAGTTTAAATTTATTGATGTCGAGGATTGCATGGCCTTGAGAGGGAATATATTTCGATGTGGGAGGCATCATGGATCATCTCGAAGGATGATAAGCTGAAATTTACGATTATGTCCCAATAGATGATTACATGGTGCAGTATAGGAAAATTATACAT
The DNA here is from genome assembly GCA_020205605.1 of Panax ginseng. NCBI lineage: Eukaryota > Viridiplantae > Streptophyta > Magnoliopsida > Apiales > Araliaceae > Panax > Panax ginseng. The sequence continues at coordinate 97,788,230 of CM035150.1, forward strand.
TGGAAAATCCACCCAAACCTCGTGACATGACGACCACGGCGGTTGTTATGAGCCTCGGGCCATTTCTGACCAACAACACCTTATTCAAATGGTATAAAATTATATTCTTCTTTAATAAATCATGTATTGGAGTAAATACTTAATATTACATTTATTCATATTTATTATTAATAATATTTGTTTGTGTTTATCTTATACGTGCCAGGTTGAGAGTGCAAAGTCGTTACTTGATAAATTTTGATACTTACTCATTTGCTCCCGAGTTGGTTCTGCAAAAAAAATAATTGGGATTTCAATCATACTATCGACTTGAGCAAGAGGTAAACAAATACCTCGGCGAAGGGGGGTCCAAATTTTGGACCACGGTCCCAATACATGACTCGATGAAGGGCTTGGAAACAAACTGATTATGTTGTAGAAGAGAGCTACATACCCACCCCACAAGTAATCGAGGAGAGCTCCATTCCCACCACCCAAGCCTACGAGGAGGGTTACATTCAACCAACTCTTCATTTTGCGAGACTTTTCGGCGCTTGAGAGGATCTAGTTCACAAAAGGTATATATAGTTATGTTAATAGTGATGGTTTTAATTATTATTGCTATTAATAATAATGTACATTTGGGTCTCGATCAGTCTGAGATGCGGGAGACCCACATCTCTTATGGAAAAGGGTCCTTATCTAAAAGACTTAAAGATTAGAAGGAGACATTTGTAAATAAACATATGTTTGAAAGCGTGGTGGCACGAGAAGGGATTTATATCTTTATCACATCGCTCAGGTTATATGAATTAGAACCTGATGCGGTGCGATCCTTAGGGCTGAGAGTTGGATATTCGAGCATGTATCGACGCTTTATATGTTGTTGTTGCTACTGAGGCGGAGAGGAATACTACGGTCGCGGGAATATAAAAGGTGGTCCCAATTTGGTTTCATGAATTCATTCTTTCGTGCATCTTAGGAGGAGGCTATGTGCCTGTGACTAGCGTCGTAATCTTGCATGGAGTTTTTGCGATCCGTATGTTAACGAGATGTTGGTCCACCTTTACACGAATGCAAATACATATTAAATGCCGGTGTGTAGTACCAATCAACGCCATTTTATCTTATTCTATTCATGATTGAAGATTGGATGGTTACCATAATTGACCCATATTTCTGATGACCTTAAGTATATTAAGTTACATGAAATGTACTCGAGAATTCGTTAAAGTTGCGGTATGTTTAGTTTTAAAATATTTTAATTTTATAATGTCCTTTAATATTAAAAATTATTAACTAACTACTTTATACATGCGGTACATTTGATACCATTTTGTTTGCGAAATGGTAATCCAAATGCGTGAGTGGCCCAATGATAATCTTCTTATCTGGGACCTTAAAGATTAAATGAAACAACACAACAACTCGGTATTGTGGCATTTTTTGTATGCAAGTATGTTAAGCTTGTTTCGTTAGGCCGATGGTAATATTTACGAAGAGAAGTGGTTCTTGGAAGATGTCACGGTCTTTCGTTCTGCGTTGCGTAGGAGCTCTACAAGAAATCCGCAAGATTACTTCCGACCTACGAGATATAGAACTTATCAACGTTATCTAATATACATATTAATTAATAAGAATATCTATTTGGTTGAACTTTATGGGATTTTCAAATTCATAACTTAGTAATATGAATATTATTGAATCACATAAAACCACTTCATATTATTAATGTCTGAAAAAAATTATCTATTTTGTTGAAGGCTGTATGGATATTTTTATTCGGACTAATATTAATAATCACATTATTTATATTAATATTAAAAATCATTATTAATATTATTTTTAATAATAGCAATACATGAATATAATAATAATAGTAATACAAGAATATAAAATCATTATTTATATTTTATTAAAGAATGATATTTTTTTAATATATTAATAATCCTTTTATTGATATTATTACAAAAATAAGAAAAAATATTAAAGGGATAATAATAAATATAGATATTAACTTATTTCTAAATAGAAAACCCCATATGTATTATATAGACTTATTAATAATAATAAATTGTAATATAATAATAATGCGAGAATATAGATTTTGGGGATGGTGAAGTTTTAATATAAAGATATATCTTTGGTTGAAATTAACATTAGGCTGTGGTGTTTGGGGTGGTCGTATAGCGAGTGTATGGAGTTTGAGGTTGCGAGTTGAATTTGTTTATATTAATTGCTTGAATAAAATAATTTTTTCAATTTTTTATTGTCAATGAAGTGTGACAAGTTATCTTAAGTTATTTTTTTCAATTTTTAATAGTATAACCGAATATTATTTTATCTTAAGTAAGGAGAAATAAAAAAAATTAAAAAAAAATGTAGGCCGGTAGAAGCTCTTCGTAGGATTATTTTATTATTTTAATGCCCGGTAGTGTCGACTGTGTAAAAGGGGAGAAATAAAAAAATTAAAAAAATATATATGGCGGTAGAAGCTCTTAGGCGGATTATTTAATAATAAATATTCACTTTTTATAACTATCTTGACAATATAATTTCGTGGGCCTCACTTATTAAAATAAAATAGAAGTGCGGGTAAATAATTAGGCACAATAACTTTGTGCACCTTATCAAATAGAAAAGTTAATCATGACCATCAATTTAATTTATCAATGGTCTAAAAAGAGGTGTTGTTAAAGATCTTTCATAAAGAACATTTGCTTTATGAAAAGAGCTCTCTCTATATATATATAAACTTTTGGTCATATGGAATCTAATTAATATATTCAATCTACTAAATTAAATTCACAGTTAAGCATCTTTGTCGTAATAATATTATAGCACGAAAAAGGAGGTTGATGTTTACTTTGCTTGAACTCGTAAAAAAGTAGAGATTTACTGGGCAGGCACGTATATTTTTCTGTGCCAACGTTGAAAAATATGTATTCATTTGAACTGCAAAGATTTACTAATTTTCATTTTTGTTTGTTTTGCATAGTGCAATTTGAATAGCAAATACTAGTAATTAAGATAGAAAAATAAAGTGGGTAGACCTTTTACCTATCTAGTGTAGTAATATTTATGAGATTGGTTGGTCATAACATGACCTGTCTAGTGCCTCTTTTAGTTAGTTAGTTAGTTGATACAGAACTGATATATATGTTGAAAAATATTTGATCAAGTTAAATTATAATTAATGAAAAAATTTATACAATAAAATAAAATAAATTATAATAAGAGGATTGTTAATTTATATTTATCTCATATATACACATAATTACAATTATTATTCGTGGCTATATATATTGAGTATACATTTTATATTTAATTATTTAGGAGTGGAATATTGTAGGCCAAAACCTAGATGCTCGTCCTAAGAGTGTACAATTAATTTAGTTAGGATCATTCAAAATATCTACTAGAACACAACATGGTTTGGTTATCTGCTAGGCTCTAGCTGCCATCCGCCGAATATTTTAGTTTAGTTTATATCGATTAGGCTTGCATGATTGTAATAAGAATCCAAATTTGATTATGTACAAATACTTTTTTATTATTTTATTTTTTTTGGATTTCAGTTATGGATCATATATATGCCATTGTATATAGTACATAGTGATCTTAAATGTGGTGATAAATTAAACTAAGATTGATGTATATTAATCATTCACTTTATTATTATTTCACCGATGAAAAATTCCGACTCACTTGTAATATTCTAAGAGCCAATTGATCATTGTCAATGGACCTTGGATTGAAGCTGCCAGCAACCAAGCGGCACTGGCAAAATTGATAACTAACTCCTCAAATACAATGTACTTGTTCTTCTTCAAGTATCAACTCTCTCTTTTTCAAATAAATCCCACTATATGCATGGAGACATAATTATTATGTTCGATTGCCTCCACTAAAAAATGTTATGCCAGTAAATTTTATTTAGTTACTGCACTGCTAATACTGATCTCTCCTTGTTAAGAGGAGAGTCCGAGTCTCATTTGATTTTTATTTTAAAACTTATTTTCAGGTATACAAATGGTATCTTGAGAGTCTCATTTATCTTTCATCTGATTTTTCGAATGAATAATGGCTATTATTGACTTAATTGAAACAAATATATATTATAGGAATATGATACACTAAATATAAGGATACTAATAGAATTAATTGCCGCCTTAATCATAATAATATTTGCAGATTACTGAACCATTAATATTTTGGACCCAAATTGGGAAAAAGAGTTTTAATTAAACACAAAATTCTCTTCGAATTCTTTAAAAGAAAGGTACTCCATAAAAGAAGGGGCCTTGATCATCCAATCAAAATTTAGTCAGAGAATTCCAAACCTATAGCTATATACCTATAGATATAGTAACACACCTTCCTAGGCTATATATAACATCAAAAATGCTGATATAACCCGAAAGAAAGGCAATGAGCATCTTACAAGACGAGTCTGCAAAAAAGATCCAATAATCTAGCTCATCCGCTCTTATTACCCAGAATAAATTCATCCCAAGGTTCAAGACTTAGCCGAGTTTTAACAAAGCTAGCTAGATTCCATAACCAAGCTAGCTAGATCACTTAATGGCAAGGGAAGTATATATATATATATATATATATATATATATATATATATATATAAGAAGACATGGCTAATAAATTGATAATCAACACTACAACTAACAATGATCGATGCCAAAGTATCACTTTTGACCAAGACAATATAATGCCAGAACTGATGATCATATATCATATATACTCAACCATATATATATATATAAAACTATTTTAATATCCTATCATTGGAATACTCAACCATATATAATATAATACAGATCACTTAGGAGAATATGATTGGATGGTTCAAGAAATATAAATCAACAAGACATAATGAAAATGTTTGATGATGAAATAGAGAGATTGAAAAAGTACTTGTCGCGACTGTTTTGCATGTCCTTTTGTAAATTAATAGTAAATAAGAAACATTATATATCAATACTAAAATAAAAATACTTCTTTAATTTTAAAATAATTTTTTTAAAAAAAAATTGTATAATTAATTTTATAACGGAGGGAGTATAATTTTTCCCCCCAATTCCTTAGGTGGTTTGATTCTGCCTATTTATACTAGTGACAACTTACCCATCCACTCACCAACACTGATCATATCTTCCTTCCTTTGTATGTTTGTTATTACGAAAATAACAAATGTTAAACAAATTAAATGCTTTTCCCAAGAATATAAGTTGATTGTTTATAGGGTCTTCGTAAAATCATTTTCCTCTTTTCTTGAGCTATAGCCTATATAATATTCCCTTCCTTTGACAATAAGAATCTCATTTGAAAACTTTGTGAATGAATATATATTTTTCTTCCATATACCTTTAAAATTAGTAAGTTCTCAAGTAAGTAAGTAGTACTGTAATATGATAATAAAATTATGAAAATATATATTTTGTTATTTTTTACTATTTTTACTTAGAAATAGACTCGTTTGTGATTTTTTTTTAAAAACAAGACTCTTTTTAACGGAATGAAGTATATATTTGAACCCTATGCCATTCTGTTACTTGCATGGAAGGCTTATAGTTGACTGAACCTTTAATTAACTAAAGAATGAATACTTAACTATAACTTTCTAAGGTTTGCCCTCTAGTCCAGGAGTCATTCTTTACTGCAATTAATTAATTGTTTATTCTGCTGGTCTCCACTAACAAGGTTTTGTGTTGGTGTCCAGGTCAAGCTGCAGTGTCAATTTGCTTTAAAATAACTCTTTGCAGACAAATAAATTGTATATGATAATTGAATCGGAATAACAAAAGTAATTTGTTTCATTGAAAAATAGATTGTATTGTCAAATTGTTCGGTGGAACAAATTTCTTTTATTCTTCCGATTCTACATGTCTGCGTAGAAGGACAACTTGCTTTGTACTATCTCTCCATATAATATGAAGTCTATTATAATATTCTAAATGTTTCATATGTTTTTTTTAAAAATGTTAAGTGCATATAAAATAAGTGATTTTTTCAAAACCTATTATATTATGGAATTAAATTCAATTAAAGATATATTCAACCATAAGGCCTACTTGTGGGGAACCTAGGAAAGAGGTATTACATTGGATATATTCAACCATAAGGTTAGGAAAGGGAACTTGAACTTGTGCCTTGTTTAATTCTAAATTTTCTGACTTTAGTTGAGTGGTAAACTCGAGTATGTGATATTGCACAGTAAAAGAAGAGATTTCAATCACTAGCTATCACCTTAATTTGGTCTCTAAGAATAACATATGTAAATAAAGAGTGGATGTGTAGTTAATACTAAGACTTTGATTATGTGAATCTTTTTGAAGTGTTATTTGGCTTTCATTTATTTACAAAGTTTTTTACTAGTACTAGTACTGGTACCTCCCATTTGTATTGCAGCAATATATTTGTTTGAGGCATCATAGCACACAGAATGTCCCAAAAAAACAGTCAAAACCTTGCATGATTCTGTCTAGGTCTTTGCCTCTTTGAAATTGCAATGGAAAAGAAAAGGGATTCCCATTCCCCCAACGTGCGAGGAATCCATTCATAATAATAAAGGTAACCATCAATTCAACTCTCTTTCCTTTTCTTTGTTTCATTTGTTAGGAAAATGGTTAAGGGTGAAAATGAAACTGAGTATTGAGTTATTTTGGTTCACAAAATTTATTGAGTATAAAATAAAGTTTGATTGAGTCTCATTTAGCTGTCGAGTCGAGCACGATATCAAATTGAGTCCGAACAGTTTGAACGAATATAATCCGAGTATCAATAGAAAATTACTATTCGAGTAATTTATTGAACTTTAAAATTTGCTCATATTTGAATCATTTATATTTCTAGTCGAGCTCAAATCGAACTTTTAAATAAACGAGTATTGTTGTTTTCTTTCATTTTAATTTCTTAAAAAAATAGTCAGTAGTAGTTCAAAGTTGTGGTAGTAGTACTAGTTTGTTTGTGGGGTGTCTTACCAACTTACATTAAAAGTTAGTGACCAGGTTTGTCTGCTAGGCCTAGGCGGCTAGAAAATGTACCCAAGCAACACCAAAATCAAAATGAAGACAAAGTTAGTCGTGCAACTTGTAGTATTAAAGAAACAAACGGCACTACACTAGCTAGTGGTTTAGGTGCCGTTGAGGCCAAGTTAGTTGGCTTGATGTTTCATCGTATTTTTAGTGGCGATCACATCATTGCAAGTGAGTATAGTATAGGTGATTCTGATTGAATATTATGCTATTTAGCACCTAAGTTCGATGTCATGGTATAGGTGATTCTGATTGAATACTACCAACTTAATTGGTTGACAAATATTGGTCTTCGCCTACCTCTCAACATAAGCTATACATACCTATATACTTCCTCCAATATTAAAACATGTGATTTTATATTTTACAAGGGCTAAAGACGAGTGACACTTAGTTTTATCTCAAACGGAAGGAGTACGTGGGGGTGGGTAGGGGAATTCAAAATGATTATAAAAACTCCTTTCCATCCCTTCCTTTCCTCAATAAGAATAACACTAAATGACCCTAATACTAAGAAATGTTATCCCCTATTTTCAGTAAAGTTCTGTATCAAAAGTTCATCAAAAGCTACTACACTTGGTATAAAATATCCAACTTTGGCCGAGGCATGTTAGTAGCCACCTAATGAAGCATTCAATAACCAAAAACTATATATAACACAACATTATGACATCTTTATCACAATTAATAATATTATCGAGTCATTTTAATTGATCACAAGTCAATACAATACCGAGTTAATCATTCAAAAGTCTTCATTTTTTTGATACAATATAAAATTCTTCACATCTTAAAACTATATACATTATATATATACACACACAATGCATAACATAATTTGAAAATCATTTGTGAGAACTAATGGACGTATTAAATGTAACCTACTATTTTTAAGTTTATCACAATTATATAACAAGTATTTCCATATAATATATAAATTTGAAAAATACAAATTTTATAGAAAGTCTTTGTCTTGCACGGGTTACCAATCTAGTTATCATACAAACAAACATACATACAAATCAAGCTCAAAAGTAGTATGCTGTAGGGTAAATATGTTAATACTACTTGCACACTAACACGACTAAAATAAAAAAGAACACAATATCCTTCTTTTGCGTCCAGATGTCCACTTATATAACTACTTTTATATAAGTGCAGACATCTGCTTAAACAAACCGTTTCTTAAAAAGTTGATGTCTCCTGGTTGGATCTTTGGGCTTGCTCTTCATATGGCCCGATTTTCCCCGCCCGGTGCTGCAAATAAGATCTCAATAGTGTTATGATCCAAGGCAGAAAGTAATAGTAGAATTATTAAAAGTATGATGCAGATGCAGATGCAGATACAGTAATTCAAGCTGCAAACCGGAACATCTCAGATCATGTGTTCTTGTGCAATAAGGATTCTTAAAACAGGGCAGGAGTACAATTCAATAGAAATTTGCATTTATCTCGAACTCCACATCTTCAGTCATATTAGACCCAAAAAAATATAATATTTTGAGATTTTTTTTCCTTTTCTTATACTCCATCCTTTACAAAATTAGAGATACAGTGTCTATTTAGACTATAAAGTGATGTGAATTTTCTAACATGCCATTACATAAATTGAATGCTATCATGTCGCAACAACTGATGTTTACCATTCCCGTTTTCATTCCACACACTATTTATCAAACCACAATCCAGATAACATAGATCTAACCCCAAAATAAAAGTGCCTAATATCATTGTACAACACATCTTCTATAAAATTTCTAGATACACATGATAAGAACCTTAACCGAGTGCTGTAAACTTAAAATAACAAAAGGTTCTAAAATGAAATAATCTGAGTATGTAAATATAGCAAACCATGTAATACATCATTTCTAAATCAGAAATGAATATTCTGTCAAGGCAAGAGAAGTAATTATCATACTTGTACTCCATGTAAACCTTCCCGTTGGCTCCTGACATGGAACTCATAGACCCCATAAAGCGTCGGCCTTTTTGGAGAGCAAGGTCATCTGCATCCTCATCTAATATTTCCAAACCAACTTGATCATCACCCGCTGTAAGTACCTATCAAAAAGGGAAACGATTACATTTAGGATAATCATGCTTCCAGCCATGGGAGAAGCAAGAGACCCCAACTATTGACTTAATCTTCCATATCAGCACTTGAATTAACCAAAGACGATCCAAGTTCATCCATTCTTGAGAAGGTAACAGGTGCACACAGACCATTGTTATTAAACCAAAGGCAGTGCAAGTTCATCCAATACTGTGAAGGTAACAGGTGCACACAGACCATTGTTATTAAAGGCACAAATCCTGCAAAGGCTAAAAGGTGGCATGTCTCATCAAAGTGAGGCATAAATCCTCCAAAAAATATATATATATATATATATATATATATATATATATATATGGTAACATACTTGTAATAATAAAGTATATGATTTAAATTGGTAATATAGGTGTAAATACACAGCACAAGGAAAATACAGTGTATACGAGTTCCCCTAGAAAAATACTTGTGTAAGATGGCACTTCAGGAGTGACTCTCCCCCAAGTCTAACTCATTGTTTTATTTATTTTTTTGGACTTTAGCCCCATAATTGAACTGCAAATCCAAATACTAACAAATTAAAACAGAAAGAAGCAAAGAGATATACCTTTGTAAGAAGTTTATTCTGGTCATCAAGACTGTTATAGCTCAACTCAGGTCCAGAATCAGGTGGAGGCAAACCCGTTATTACCTGCAAATAGGTTAAAACAGTTGCATATCCCACAAATTAGAGATGAAATATATCTGCTAACAGATAGCAGATTTATGTGCTAATTAAATGAGTTATCCTTTTAATTGGCAATCCATATTTTTAACGGCACAAACTTTTTAAGGTGATCGAAAGATATCAGGGATTCATCATGTCATAGATGATGAAAGAAATAGATGTGGAATGCAGTAAAGTCAATCTAATGGGAAACGGTTGAACCTTGAAGCTGTAACCTTGATCAATCAGAAATTGCTGCCTTTTAGTTGAGTAGTACATTTCCTGTATCCAACAGAAGAGCAACTTAGCATACATTTCTTTCAAAGAATAACGTTGAGCATCAGAGAACTATAGCACTAAACAATGTGAAATTTCAAGCTTTAGAATACTAAACAAGTTGGTAAAGAAAATAATGAACTACCTGTGTGTCGGTCGATACTAGGGAGTAAAAGAAGGCATTGTACTCCTCTTTACCGCCTGCCATTCGGTCTTGAAGCCGACCCTATCAACCCAGTAATAAAAAAGATAAGTATCACAAAGCACCAAAATTGGGGGACCCACCTGCCTTAGTTAAGATGTAACCTTGCCAAAGACTCAAATAGCATTACATACAGATCTCATACTTGAGAATTCAACAAATGCTTTGGTGATAAGGAAGGATCTGGATGACTGCTAAACATGGCAGTTATGTGACTTTCTTTACCAATAAATGAGGATTCCTAGCATCATACCTGATATCAAAATTTAGGGATCCCTGTACAGAATATGGACCCATAAAAAACATACCTTCGCCCTAAGAATACGACCAAGTCGTTGGGCTTCTTGACGTCTTGAACCAGCATGTGATGAAATTTGAATGATTACATTTGCCTCAGGAATATCTATAGAGTTATCACCCACCTATGACAACATAAGCAACAATATCACCCTCATGGAAAAGAAATCATAATCACAAGGCTTTTGACAATAATGAAAGTAACAATGAGGATCAAGTATCTGTGCAACTTGATTGAAATTTAAATATAAACAAAAATTTTAACATTGAAAATATTTTTCTATTATGCAAGTAAATAACTCCATTAAAGCACCCCCCAAAAAAGGGCCAAACCCAAGTACATGAATAGTATACAAAGCATAGGGAAGATAAAAGGCACACCTATGCCCCAACATAATCAATACCCCACCCTATACATGAACCTACTAGATAAATTCTCCCAAAAAATTCAAACCATTCGCATTGAGTTCTGGATACACCTCATGAAGCCAAAAGAAAAGAAGGCTCTAAGAAAAGAAACTGAAGAGTAAACGGTAGAAAATCTTTCCCCAAAAAAAACAAATAAATCGTACAAACCAAAAAAAAATGTGACCATTACAACCAAATTGCTCAAGTTAATCCAGCACAAAACTCTTACAAAGTTTAAGACATCCATAACCATTATACTAGTATTCTTTTGGGTACCTTTGAAAGGAAAACAGTGTTCACATCCCGACTTGTTTTGAAAGCCTCAAGGATTTTCATCCTTTCAACATGGCTGCATTGCACAAACAATTGTTGTTTATTAATGTGGAATAGCACACAAAATTTGGCTCTGCATATGGTAGACATTTTAAAGACCTGGTAGCACCATAGATCATAGGTTTCCGGAGCTTCATTGCATATTCTGTGAGTGCAAAAAGATTGTCAGCGAAGACGATTATCTTATCACCACGCTGCTGCTCATGAAATCGAATAAGGAACTCGCAAGCCCTGAATTTATTAGGGTTCATCACATATAGTGCCTGGAAACCAATAAAGGAACAATCAGTTTGCGAGGAAGGAAACACACTAAAATAGACAACAACAAAAATTCAATTGAACTTGTCTGAAATTTTATTCTACAAGGATTATAATGCACATAAAATCAGACTTCAGTATTGAATAAGCTAACCTGATAGAAACCTTTGTCTTAGGTTCCTATTAGAACTTAGAAGTATGAAGCAACTTAGCTTCTCCTCCATAAGGTGTGCCAGCAACTAAGAAATATTTTAAATACTAGAATTGGCGAGAATTGCCTTCTTTTCAATCTCTTTTTCGCTTTTTTTTATTTCTATGTTTCTGCAAGTATTGGTAAGGATTATCTTCACATCACACCTCAAGCATAAAGGAGTTAGTATCCACCTCAATTCCAAGCCTTGGGATTGGAATTAAGCGCCAAACTTTAACTATATTTCGTGGAAATTCATGTCCTTTCAATTTCAATTTCAAAGCTTGGTATTGAGTTGCCATTTTGCCAAACAAAGTGTAAAAGTAATAAAAGGAGAAGCAGACTACCTATCCAAAAAAGAGAGATATTGAGAAGCAAGAAGCCATAGCCTTGAAAATTTGGACAGTGGTCTGGGGTCTGGTGATCATCAGTGGTTGGGAGCTTCCGATATGTAATGAATTTTTACAGTTACCAGCTACCTTTGGAGAGGAAGTCAATTGCCTTTGCATGATAAAAATAGGACACTAAGTTTTTTTGGTCAAAATAATTGAAGTCTAGTATCTTTTATGGTACTACATAATTACACAACCCATAGGGGATTAACTCGGATAACATTCAAAATATTGGCAATAGAACATTTTCTAAACCAACAGACCTGCTTCTTCTTAGAATTTTCTTTCCTCAGATATTCAGCAAAAAACTCCTTTGTCATCGGACACCAAACTTCAGCGCACTGGACATTTGCAATGAATCCTCCTTTCACTAAATCCAGCCAATTTGCCTCGTACAACTTGGGACCAATAAGGAAGTTCAAATCTGTAATCCTTTCATCCTCACGAACAAGTGTTGCTGGAGTTCAGATAGTTCCACTTTTGAGTAAGTAACAAGACTAATTGCTGTAGAAAAATATAAATTAATGTTATCAGGCAAATACCAGTTAGCCCAAGTTTGCAGTGAGATTTAGTAATGCTGATGACCTTCCGAAACATGTGAGCAGGAACCACATGCACCTGAACAGAATGAAAATAAAGAGCGATAATTATCTCACAAAGCATATTGCAATGTAAATTTATATTATTATCTAAAGCCCAAATTATCAATTTCCATACAATCATGCAATCACCTCATCCATAAGTAGCAAACCCCATTCTCTATTTCTTATTTCTTCAATAATCTTTTTCGGATTCTTCAGATCGCTTTCCACCAAAAGCAACCATGTTATAAGTAGTCACAACCACACCAGCATTACACGGAATCTCTCTTTACTATCAGATGTGAACCGACAAATTTGCTCATCCCGAATGGTCGACCACAACTTAAACTGAAATGCCCATTGGTCCACTGATACAGCATTTGTTGCTAAACAGAGACAACTCTTTCTTATTAAGTGAAGCTGCAGAAACACCAACTAAAGACTTCCCTGCACCACATGGTAATACAATAATACCAGATCTTGCTCTACCTGCAATATTAAATAAGACGATAAAAAGAGAACAGATAAGTATTAATAGTCTTTCAATGATTAGAAGAAAGCAGTACATGTACCACCAAGATGGAAGTGACACAAGACACAAAAAACATTATATGTGCATATGTAGCCAAAAGTACAATTTATATACAAGTTTATCAAACGCAGGCTCTGAAGGCCCCAAACAATGAATAGCACAAATATTGAGAACATGTTATCCATCCACATGCAAACAAAGTCTTGTCCCACAAAATTTAACAAATCAACTCTCTTTCAGTTATACAACAGTTGCACCTTCAGCCCTCTGATGGTCCTAGTTCAGTTAGACATGAAAGAGGAATAAGTATGTTTATCAACTTCATCATTACATAAACTGTTTTTTAAGAGATGAATCGGTTGGGGAAAAAGTTAAGGTTGAGACTAATGTTGTACACAGCATCCAAGAATGTTGCAGAGAAGCAAGTTTGATGAATGGTTAGAAATGTTAACAGGTATGGGACCATATGCATACTCAAAGAAAATAGATCATCTAGGGACAAGTAACCTTCTTTTTATTTAGCTCAGGGCACAAGTACATACCGTTTCCAAACATCTTACTGAGACTCTTTTCTTGGTAAGGTCGTGGCTGTGCTTGAGGCTTCAACTCCATGTCAAGATCAGGATTGACCTGTCTTATTAAATATAAATTAAAAAATGCTTATTAGTAACCTGCAGTAGCCGACGAGAATTACACAAAGAAACAAGATCCTCTAAAGTAGCAGTAGTGTTCCACTACTCAAGATCACTCATTTTATAACCCTTTAACATCCTAGTTATTAAGAAAAAATCTTTAACATTCCCAACACAGGGTTTATCAAGGATGGAAAAGACGGACCTAAATTCAGCCAAAGATAAAAACCAAATGAGAAACAACTCACAGTATCATTTCTGAAGTCATACTCCTCAAGCATTGGATAGTTTAAAGCATTTGGCAAGCAACGCTGCTTTACATTTTCAACCTGTCATTATGAACACTAATTGATGAATTGTGTACTATTCAAAGAAATGAAGAACCCATAAAACTGATTTTCCACAAAAACACTATTCAGTTTTAGGAGGCTTTCTTGTGATTCTTTCAATACGCATTTGTAATTTCTAGATAGAGGGGCAACAGGGGAATAATATGATGATCGGAATTCACTACTATTAAAGTCACCAGGTATTTTTGTGCATTCATATGCCAACATGATAAAAGGTTGTTGATTAAACCACTTCAATCAACAAACTATTTACTTTGATCAATAAGCTTATATTATATTTGGCCCTTCAAGAAAATGCTAATTCCTGCAATTCTTTCCCATCAGCACATTAAAAAAAATAGAAAGTCAAGTTTCAAAGACCAGAAAGTTGGCAACATGCCCAGCTCTTTACTATTATAGGATTAACATGTAATGGTTCAACACTTTCACCAAAATCACTCTTTTCAAAATCTAAAGTAAAACCAATTGAAAATTAACCGACACAACAAAGTATCAACAGAAGCCAATACAAACAAATAATTCTCATTTGAAAAATACATAGACCACGGTTTTGCTAACTAAGTTAACAAAAACTACATGATATAAGCCAGGGAAGGAAAAAGTGGATCCTAATGTACCCGAACAATAGATAAAATGCAGAATATGAACTGCGTAGTACAATAACAAAGTATTGCATCGACTTGCCTGAGCAGGATCAATCTCAAATGAGTGAGCTTCTTTCTCTTCAGCTGCAGCAGCCAATTGTGCTTCATTTAGCAACTCCTCATGCCTACCTTCAATTTCACCCATAGACTTGCTAATTGTAAATCCATCACTTCCATGCGTCCCCTAATAATAAAAATGTTTGCGGCCCCCAAAATCATCTCAATATAAGATATTGAGGACAACATTCCCAAAGACAAATCGAATAAAGAAAATAACAAGGAAAATCAAAAATTACACACGGGAAGATTATATATTGGATTCAACTATCAGGTTCGGTGGCACTCTGATTTCATATAAAATAGTATTAGCTACATAATTTTTGGATGAACAAGATAGATAGCTGAAGATAGATAGCTGAAGGGAGATGCTGAACAAGGTG
The DNA here is from genome assembly GCA_020205605.1 of Panax ginseng. Taxonomy (NCBI): domain Eukaryota; kingdom Viridiplantae; phylum Streptophyta; class Magnoliopsida; order Apiales; family Araliaceae; genus Panax; species Panax ginseng. Next base: position 97,803,555 of record CM035150.1, read on the forward strand.
ATCTCCAAATTTTGAAGTGGTTTTTGTATGGATGGCAAATTTTGGGTGTTGTCCTAGTGGTTAACATAAATTAAGGGGCACATTCAGATCTTTCTTGTTGCAAATTACATTAAAAGATGTCATCTTGTCATCTATATCATGGATTCCATTTTACACACTTGAAAAGTGCATCTACGCATAGAGATGGAGTAAGCGGATTTTTCATTTACATCCTCAGTGAACCTCTCAACTCCCACTGGTGGTTCTCTTAAAGGCTTTTTGGAGAGGTCTACAAGTGTTGAATGAGGGGTCCTGGTAATTCTATAGTCAAACTACTACTCAAACTAATTACATGCAAGTAAGATCACATAAAGAACCAAGGCATGAAAAACCAGATCGACACATGAAAACATATTATAAAATATTTTATTAAGCACAGACCTCCGAGGAAATCCTTGCGCGAGAGATGACCTCGTCCTTGAGCAACTTCTTCAGCACCTGCAAATAAATAACCATATCAGGACTTACCAACACAATTTCCCAGTCCATCAGAATAACCAATGTAAAAGGTTAAGATATCTTGCCTCCGGAAATGGAGATTCAACAAGATATCGATTCTTCTTAAGCACTAGCTTCACTTTGCCATAATTGGCGGTTGAACCATGTATAAAGTCAATCATCTCCTTTGGAAGCTTCGTTTTTGACAATTTATTCAAGACAGATATAATAGTTTCAGTTTCAAGACCCACTGACACAGCCGCATATAATGAGTGAGGGGTCAGGTTGTACTCGTGCATAGACTCCGGCCTATACAATGAAATTCATCAAAAGCATTGCACTATCCAAGTATTTGCACATATAAAAATTAATAACATTCACGAAAGATATAAACCTAAACACTAAACTAAAAAATGCTACCTGCAGACGGGTTCTGCAATGGCAATAAGGAAATCATATGCTTGTTTGTAGAGTGGAGAGAAAGTCTCAAGGAAAATGCGGCCATCAGCACAAGCCCATAACGGCCTATTAGCGTGATCTGGTTTAAGTTCCAATTTGGTGAAATCTCGCTTTTTCTCACCTATCAATAGCAGTTCATTCACCCAAATCAATACAAATCACATTAACAATGTGTGTTTTTTTTTGGCAGAATAGTGGAATTGGAGTTGCAGCAAAGATTTTGAACTATATGGTATTCATTCCAATTCCTATCAAGGTTGCTATGTTACCTACCAAAATCACATACGGTCAATAAAAAATAAAAAATAAAAAAAAATCATAACTTTTGATAGAATAAATGTACCATCTAGAGTATTGTCCTCAAAATCTTCCGCATAGAATACATCATCATCTTCAGCTGGAGCCCGATAGTCTTCCTATATAATACACCAATAAAATTGAAAACAGTGTACAAGTAAAATAAAGATATAAATAAAATGGGGGAATTTGAAGAACCTTGGCCGAAGATTTGTGCCTTTTTCCGGGTCGACCTTTATCACCTGAAAATCGAAAAAGGGTTTAGTTCAGATGATAATTTAGAAGAGTGGATATACAAGTAAATCATGGTTGATCTTAAAATTAGGTATTTCCCAATAAAAGTACCGTGTCCCATTATTCAAATTCGCGATTTTTTGGTCGTGTTATTCCTGCACCAGACTGAAATTGTTCTCTTCAAATATATATATATAGTTTCAATAGTTTCAAAATCTAGAAGTACTTATATAAAAGACAGAGATATTTGGCTCATATATAGAAGAAGAAAGCTATCGCAGACGTTTTAAATAAAATACCTTATAAATAAAAGACATTAAAAAAATAAAATAATTTTTTGGAAAAACAACTATACAAAAAATATTTCAATATTATTTATTTAAAATGTGGTGATATTGAATTTAGCTTTCAGTTATAATCTATGACTATAATTGTAATCTACGATCAATCTACGTTAACAACTAAAAAAAGAAATACAGACTATAAAACTTTTAAAAAATATTTATTAAAAGTTAAAATAAAAGGAAAAGGCTCTATTTGCCTCTCAAACTTTAGAATTTAGAGAGAAAAGTCATAAAAAAATAAAATGTTAGTAAGGCTCTATTTTATTTTATAAATATTTTATAAATTTAGAGGAGAGCCAAAAACTATATTAAAATAATTTATTGATTAGTAGAATATATTACATTAATAATTTATCCGTCAGAACCATTAAAAAAAAAAAAAAACAAAAACAAATCTTATAGATCAATACCGTAAATAGTAAACGGGTCAGCAGATCAATTCCGTCAAACCAAACCGGTCTAACAAGCGGTTCAGTTAATAACAAACACTCGTTTTAATTGGCTTAAACAAACATTCATAGTCTCGATCGCCATTCCCAGCTCTACATCACCTCTCTCGTCACCGGCTGCTCCTCCGTCGACTCATCGACTCCGAGCGCCAACAGAGATGAGTGGACACGACTCGAAGTACTTCTCCACTACCAAGAAGGGAGAAATTCCTGAGCTTAAAGAGGAACTCAATTCTCAGTACAAGGTCCTTTTAATATTTTTCAATTTCTTTCTCTATGTTTATGCATACGGATATCCGATTCACACGCATTGATGGGGAAACATTGAGCTAAATTCTCGTTATTCGCATGTTTTTTTGCTTGATCTGTTTCGATTCAGCCGTTGAATTATCTGTTACGCTTTTGATATTATAGATCTGTTCATAGTGGTGTATCGATTATCAGATTTTATGGTTTTCATTTATGTATTTGCGACATCTGTAGATTTATATATTCATGTTAATAGATGTGTAACCTATGTCGATCGTGCTTGGGATGAAATATGTACTGAGACATTTCTGTTGATTGTTGCTTAGGGAAATGAGAAAAAGGAAAAAATGTAGATTTAACACTAGTATTTTTGAACTGAGATGTTGAGCGGCTTCCTAACAACTCCCAAACAAAATACAACTTCTTGCTACTGCAGAAAGTTGTATTATCTGATATTACATATTTTGATACATGCCTTTGATATAGAAAATGATGTGATATAGAATAAAGGTAAAAATATTGGACATTGGCTATGTTTATTATTTTAATGGAAAATAGTCTCCATCGGATATATGATGGAGGCACAATAACTGGGTGGGATATTTATTCTATACCTGGACTATGGTCTGGAGTAAATTTGCTATCAAACAGTGAATAAGTGCTCAGTGAAAGATTATAGATCAATCCCTCTAGTAGTCCCTACAAACAAACATGGTAGAACTAGAACAGGAGTGTCTATTGGCCAATGAGGTTGAGGTCTGGGATCCAATGGCAACTCACCATTGGTCACTGTGGCAAAATCCCTAAATCCACATCCAACATATATCTGGAATCAGTAGAGCCTGCTTTTTGGAGAAATTAAAATTTTAATAAAATACATTATTTGATATAGTTGAAAAAAAAAGTACCATGAATTTCAGATAAAGCATTCTATGCTACCATTTCTGGACTGATCCCCATTGAAGGTTTTGTGATACCAAGAAAATTATTGTCCAAGGTTTGCCTTATTTCAGCGATATGTTTGAAGAGCTGCTCTCCATTGAGGGTTTTGTAGGTTTCTCCCTCTTACAATCTTTTGACGAGATTTAAATTTCACTGCGTTGCTACCAAAATAATTGTATATTCTACACAGTTCCCGTTTTTTAGTATTGTGTAGTTCATAACATTTAAGTATATTTCTTCTCACTATGTTTTGATGGCCAATTTTTTGACACGCAGGATAAGAGAAAAGATGCCGTTAAAAAAGTGATTGCTGCTATGACTGTTGGGAAAGATGTTTCATCACTGTTCACAGATGTTGTAAATTGCATGCAGACAGAAAATTTGGAGCTCAAAAAGCTGGTCTATTTATATCTTATTAATTATGCTAAAAGCCAGCCTGATCTAGCAATTCTTGCTGTAAATACGTTTGTGAAGGTAAGGATTAAGAAATTATTCTGTTTTGTATACAGTAATTGTTTGTTTTTTAAACTATCGTCATTGGGAAACTCTTTTCTTCCCATCATGTTTTCAACCTAAAATTTTAGGAATGAACGAATTTGTGAATATGCAACTTACAGCATCAAGCATGACATGAAGTGAAAGAATTTGTACCAGGGTAGATGATGCCCTTATATTTTGGTCATTTTTCTTCTAATTGCTTTCAAGGAAAAGGATCATAATTTATTGTTATTGTTTCTCTTTAAAAATATTTAGCATATACTTCTTTCATATTGTTCAAATATTCAGTTTCTAAGACTAAATATTTTCATATTGTGAGACTTTTTGCAGGACTCACAAGACCCAAATCCTTTGATTCGTGCTTTGGCTGTACGGACAATGGGATGCATTCGTGTTGATAAAATCACCGAGTATCTTTGTGATCCCCTTCAGAGATGCCTCAAGGTTTATATTATTATTTTTTCCTTCATATGCTTGGTGTTTGAATCTATTATTTATTAGAATGTTTAGATGCAGCATCTTTTTTTTTGGGTGCAGTTTTCCACCTCTATTTTTGTCTTTTCAATATTTTCTTTCTGACCAGGATGATGATCCATATGTTCGCAAGACGGCAGCTATATGCGTTGCTAAACTTTATGACATTAATGCCGAGCTAGTTGAGGATAGGGGGTTTCTGGACGCTCTCAAAGATTTGATATCTGACAATAATCCAATGGTTGTAGCAAATGCTGTTGCTGCTCTTGCAGAGATTCAAGATAACAGTACCATGCCTATATTTGAAATCACCAGCCACACACTTTCAAAGCTCCTTACTGCTCTCAATGAATGCACCGAGTGAGTATATCATTATAAATATGCTCAATCCTCAATTCTTCATAGAGTTTGAAATTTATTTACCATGGTTGACATTGCGTGGATTGAATGGAAATTTTGTGTTATGGTCAACCCTAACTGTTTATTTTGTTGCATGTGACTAATGTTGCAAATTGTATATTTTCTATGACCAAGTGTTCAGTGCCCCCCCCTTTCTTTTTCTTTCGGGCCCTAATACTAACAAATTAGTAGGCATGATTGTCCATGTAAATGCAAAACTAGCACGGGATATTATAGTAAATATTGGTCCAGTTTCCCATATCTTTAATTTGTTGATATAATAATTTAATCAAAAACTTGTAGCCGGTAGTGTGATTGTTTTAAATTAGTAATTTTTTTTACTATTCACTTCTAAATGAAATTATATTTTGTAGATTACTAGCCATTATTATCATCACAGCTACTTCCTTTATAATATGCAACTTTCCTTTTTCTTGTTTTTTTTGGTGTATGTGTGTGTGTAGGTTCTTTTGTAATTTTGTTGTTAATGACAACACGGGTAAAAGGCACGCCTTTCCATGCTGGCACTTGGTGTGATTCATGGGTTGAGTAATTACTTGTGGTATGCCCCAAAGGGGACTCAAAGTGGTGACCGCAGATAGTTTTTCTTTTAAGCTGCTAGCCAATTGAGCTTAACCCTTGTGATCGCAACTTCCCATTCTCAGGTCTGGAGGGTTGTATTTGCAAAACTGACTCTTTGTTTCCGATCTGTTTTATCTCAGTGGTTACAAATTGGAACACTATCTATAAAATCTTGTGCATTTTTTGAAATTGAAGTATGGTTGATGTCAAGTGTGGACTAATGTTAGGCATGGCAAAATGATAAAAGAAATAAAATTATTTTGGAAAAAAATCAATTTAGCTCTTCTGAGCGTGTCATTATATTATAATTGTTACTTATATTAATGGTAATGAGTACACAGTTACTTTTAGCTCATTTAAAGTTCTGTAGACTATGAGTATTGCAGTTCCCAAATTTAGAAATTAGATGCTAATATGCTATCCTTTAGGACAATGCTTGATTGAGTCCATAATATTAACTTCTGCATTGGTTGTTGACTGCAAATTATGTTATACTTGTTCAGGTGGGGTCAAGTTTTCATATTGGATGCACTTTCAAGTATAAGGCTGCTGATGCTCGTGAAGCTGAAAATATTGTGGAGCGAGTTATCTCACGTTTACAACATGCAAATTGCGCTGTTGTTCTTTCAGCTGTTAAGGCATGACAATTTCCTTAAAATTAATTGTTTATTCCATCATTATATCAATTTAGTGCGTAGCTGATTAAAAATTGAACTTTTGAATGTTTGTGGTTTGATATCCCCCCTCCCTCCCTCCCTCCCTCCCTCCTCCCCTGAGTGCATATATTTCTCTTTCTTTCCAAAAAAAAATAAAAATAAAATTATATGGCCGTGCAGATGATCCTTCAACAAATGGAACTCATAACCAGTACTGATGTGGTTGAAACCTTTGCAAGAAAATGGCTCCGCCTCTTGTGACATTACTGTCTGCAGAACCTGAGATTCAGTATGTGGCACTACTTAAACATAAACCTTATTGTACAAAGGCGACCTCACGATCCTTGCCCATGAAATCAAGGTGATTTGATGTGGTTTTGTTTTCTTATATCGTGCACAAGCAAGGGATTTCTTTTGGGATTCGCCTTTTACTTCTTGTAACTCATAATTTGAATAAGGCCAAAACTGTCATCTTCTAGGTGTTCTTTTGCAAGTACAATGATCCAATTTATGTGAAGATGGAAAAGTTAGAAATTATGATAAAACTTGCTTCAGACCGAAATATAGACCAGGTAAGTAAAATTTGATATTTCTTTTATCACCTTTATTTGAGTATCTCCTAATTATAGTTTTATTTTGATTGTAGAAAACTCTTATTGTACACTTTTGCAGGTCCTTTTGGAGTTCAAAGAATATGCTACAGAAGTAGATGTAGATTTTGTCAGGAGAGCTGTTCGTGCTATCGGAAGATGTGCCATCAAGTTAGAGAGAGCAGCTGAGCGGTGCATAAGCGTTCTGCTTGAGCTGATCAAGATTAAAGTAAATTATGTGGTTCAAGAAGCTATTATAGTAATCAAAGACATTTTTAGGAGATATCCTAATACGTAAGTTTCTTGGTCCTCTTCTTTTATGTGTTATGGATGGCTATATGATTTTATATCGTAGAGCTGTTATTGTCTTTTGAAAGTGAATTCTTCCTTTCATCGTGCTCCTCAGCTATGAGTCCATCATTGCTACACTTTGTGAGAGTTTAGACACTTTAGATGAGCCGGAGGCTAAGGTAATTGCAAGGGTTCAGATTTTTGTGATTCCATGTTTCTATATATTTTTTGTCATCTCATCAGATTTTCTTTACTTTATTTTATTCACAGGCATCAATGATCTGGATTATTGGTGAATATGCCGAAAGAATTGATAATGCTGATGAGCTCCTTGAAAGCTTTTTAGAGACCTTCCCTGAAGAACCTGCTCAAGTTCAGTTGCAGTTGCTAACAGCAACAGTCAAACTTTTTTTCTTAAAAAGCCAACTGAAGGCCCTCAACAGATGATTCAGGTGTTAATATGATTTCATATATATATATATATATATATATATATATATATATATTAATAAATTTTTGCAGCACTCTTCTACTTTGCATAGCAGCATGAATCTTGTATTGCAATACGCCATTTTTTCGGCTGCTTTGTACGCCACTACATTTGGATATCTTTTTTTGTTAATGTCGTATCCTTTTATGTTTATTGCTTTCATTGCCACTTTGAAGTTGCATGAATTGTCAGTGTTTAATTCTTATAAATAATTTCTATATTATTCACACCATACATATTTATCTTTGAAGGTTGTGTTGAATAATGCCACAGTGGAGACTGACAATCCAGATTTGCGAGATCGTGCATACATATATTGGCGTCTTCTTTCAACTGATCCTGAGGTATGTATAGCCTTTCAGCAACACCCCCTCCCCACAACACACAAACATAAAAAAATAAAATTAGTTTCTTCTGCTACTAGAGTAATACTCTGCAGAGTTTCCCTTTTTCTTCTGATCTTGAAGTTTATTCCGTGCTTCATATCTTATTCTTAGTTATTTGTCGGATCTACAACTCTACCCATGGAAAACAATAATAATTATAAACCTATATCATTCACTTTTTTTAGTATTTGTGTTACATCTTGTTTGATAGACATCTGTTTCACTATGGACTTCTGGTGTTTTTGAATTGGATATGAACCCTGTTGGGAGCATAAACCATTAATTATTAGGATGCACCTGCTTTTTAATTCTCAGGCAGCAAAGGATGTTGTGTTGGCTGAGAAGCCTGTGATAAGTGATGATTCAAACCTCCTTGATTCGTCTCTTCTTGACGAGCTTCTTACCAACATTGCCACTTTATCTTCTGTGTATCACAAGCCCCCGGATGCATTTGTAACCCGTGTAAGGACTACTCAGAAAACTGAAGAAGATGACTATCCAGAAGGAGGTGAAGCTGGATATTCTGAATCACCTTCTCATGCAGGTGACATTGGAGCATCACCAATAGCTTCTTCAAGCAATGCTACTTATGCTGCAGAAAGGCAACCCGCCCCGGCTCCAGGTGTGCCTGCAGCTCCTGCTCCTGTACCAGATTTACTCGATCTGATGGGGGATGGTGATAGCAACACTACTAATGCTATTGTCTCTGTTGATCAGCCTGAAGCACCTACTGGGTAAGTCTTCAGTACCTTTCTAATTGGTACAACATATTGTTTAAACATTGGCTATTTGGGATGCAGGTTAGAAATTTGAGAATCAGCCAGATTATGTACATCTGAGTTACTGACCCAAAATTCTTATGTTGTTTGCAGCCCTCCTCTACCTGTTTTGTTACCGGCGTCAACTGGTCAAGGTTTACAAATCAGCGCACAGTTGATACGAAGGGATGGTCAGATATTTTACAGCTTATCATTTGAGAACAATTCACAGGTTCCACTTGATGGGTTCATGATTCAGTTCAACAAGAATACATTTGGTCTTGCTGCTGCTGGACCACTCCAGGTAGTTGTAATTACTAATGGTATCATCCAACCAGTGCTTCATTTTTACTTTTTTTAATTCTTCTTAATTTGTTATATGACTGTTAATCAGGTTCCGCAATTGCAACCTGGGACATCTGCAAGAACTCTTCTTCCTATGGTTTTGTTCCAGAATGTAGCTCCTGGTCCCCCGAACACACTTTTGCAGGTTGCTGTGAAAAACGCTCAACAGCCCGTGTGGTACTTCAATGATAAAATCTCATTGCTTGTGCTTTTTACCGAGGATGGGAGAATGGAGCGTACATCCTTTCTTGAGGTAACAAAATCTGTTTTTCCTTGTATATTCTTCATGTGTCTAATTGTTTAACTCGTGAGGTAAATGATGACTGATTATGCTCACTGCACTTGGGGTTTCCTTTTGTACTGGTCATCAGCACAAGAAACTGAATTTTGATAATGAGAGTAGCATTGTACGATTGTTGTTGAACAAATGAGATGTTTGCCATTTGTATTGCTGATATTTTGTTAACTTGTAATGTTGTTCTGTACCGATTCACGGTCTTGGGTTCTGTCTAGAATAAACTAGAATAGTTCTGACACTGTCTTGCCAATCTTGTTTGCAATTGAATGTCGGAACTTAAATGGATAACTTTTGTTTCTCCACATTGCAGACATGGAAGTCATTGCCCGACTCAAACGAGGTTTCGAGGGATTTTCCAGGCATTGTGATAAATAGTGTGGAAGCTACACTAGACAAGCTGGCTGCATCAAATATGTTCTTCATTGCAAAGCGTAAGCATGCAAACCAGGAGGTGTTGTATCTCTCTGCAAAGATCCCTCGAGGAATCCCTTTCTTGATTGAACTCACAGCAGTTATTGGAATTCCTGGTCTCAAGTGTGCGATCAAAACACCTAACCCTGAAACGGCTCCGCTTTTCTTCGAAGCCCTCGAGATCCTCCTCAAGAGTTAGTTTTACATGGCATACTTTTCCTCCTCGCCTTATTGTATTACTTTTGCTTTTGTTTTCATTTTGCCATGACTTGTGGTTCACTTCCAACTTGTCCAGCCATTTTTTCTTGAAGCTTGCTTTGTCTAAATCAATTTTTTTTTTCTTTTTGGAGTGCTCAGACTCCCATTTTTGTAGATGTACTTGCATAGTTTCAAACAATTTAATGACTTGTTACAATTTTTATTTGTATATTGCTGTGTGTTTATATTATTATAGTACTTGTTAAATAAGTCGTGCGGGCTTCATGTAGGCTTCGGAGCTTTTTGTAAAGTAAATTATCATCTTATATAGCAGACGAAGTTCTCAAAATATCACAACTTTATAAAAATTAACTTTTTGTTTTTCCTGTTTATTGTCAAACTAAATCAATCATCAGGCAATTCCTAAAACATCAAATATATCTATTTGGCCTTCATCAAATGAAGAAAAATGCAACGACTCCAAATGGTTTCACGCTCTTGTTCATGTTGAGGAGAATTTAATTAAGTGAAAAATAAAGTTGGTAGAAAATCCATTACACCAACATTAACTAGACTTTCAAATTCACTTATTTAATTCAAACAATTAAATTTTGATAAAATGGGAAAGTTGTGTTTTTTCCTTCCTAGAATTCAGTTATTTGATTTAATAGTTATAATTCAGTTATTTGACGGATTTTTTTAAGGCTATTTATAATAAAATTGATCCACTATTATTTTTTTTCGACAAAACACCAAAAAAATAGTAATAATAATAAATATTAAAAATAATAAAATAATTTATAATAAATAATAATTTAATTCAATCCAAACAATTTCAAAAGCTTATTTTATAAATGTTTATTTTTAAAAAAAATAAGAATTTCGGTATTTTGAATTAAGTAAAATCAAATTTGAAATTATTTTATTTCTGATGTGCATGGGTTTTTGTAATTTTTATTCATGATCCTCCCTGCAAAAACGTGGCCTTCAGTTGTTTTCAATGTTGATAATGTTGACACGTGGCCTGTTAAAAACCGGTTGCTTCCAATGTTGATAGTGTCACTGATGGGGTATAATTCGGGCATAATTATATTTTTATATTAAAATTGTATTTAGCTACTTTGGTTTAACTCTTTATTTATTTACTTAAAAGAACCAAAAAGAGAATTTTGTGGAATTAAAATGGTCTCGCCTCAAACGAAACCGCCACTATAACCTAAAAAACATTATAAAGTCGTATAGTGAGAATTGCATATACATTTTCCAAACAATTTCAAGCTTATCTGTCTTGTTTCGGTATTTTGAATTAAGAAATTCAAATATTTGTTCAGTATTTCTTCAATTCTAGTGATCTTTTTTCACAATAATCCCATATATGTTGTATATATATATATAATCCAAAAAATATATATATATAATCCAAAAAAACTAGAACCGAGTGCGGAATTAAAAATGGTCTCGCCTACATTGACCCGTTCCATGATACGGTTGTGTATTATTAGCTACTACTATCATATGCCTCTCCTTTCCACTTGACGTTCGATTCGACGGTCCAAAATATTAGAATAGTCCGCCATTTGCAAGAACAAGGGTTTCCGCTCTTTCTTTATCTCTCTCCTCGTCTAATTAACTCAAGGTAAGCTTTGATTCAGTGCTCGCCTCATCATATACTTGCAGGTATTTATTTCATAATATCAGTAATTATTTGGAATCTGGGTTGTATTTTGATATTACGAAAAGATGTAAAATGATTATTGTGAATCGAGATATTGTTTCAATTATGGATTATTCTTCACACTTAATTGCACTTGAATTATTTTTATATCTTCACATTATCTTACCTTTATAATCTCTTATCACTATGCATACTGTTCAGCGATAAGGTTACTGGTTTTTTCTATGGGCCAATTCGAAATGGTTCTTATAAATTTCTTGGTCCGGTTATTTTCTCACTTTGATTTGGTCATTTTGGAACTTTTTTTGTTTACCTAAAAGTCCAAAACCAAGTATATAGAGCTAAATTTGCCTGTTGCCTGTTAGTAAACATCTATTTCAAGGTGCTTTTAAATGATAATTACTTATTAAGGTGTCTACAAAAGCTACATGTACATAAAATATGCTTATTCAACATTATTTTGTTTTCCGAGTTTTAACATGTATTCGCTAGTGAATCACCAGTGTCCATCCTCCCAGCCGCACCCACAATAGCTTTGTTTGTCATGGTACTATTTAATTTTTATATAAAGTATTAGTTGTATGTGATGTCACTGCATTAGGTTTCTTTATGCTCAACGTATGAAAATGGTTTAGAATTGTTGCTAGCAATCGATTGTTCAGTCTTTAAAGTTAAAGTTCTGTGTATTAATTATATCTTTTACGAGTGTGTATTTTTGTGTGTGTGTATATTGCCACCCATCCCAAATATGAATGTTAATACTTTGTGTCATTTCAAATGAGAGTTTCCTTAACTTGTCTGTCTTACCTGTTTTGCACTTTATAGATTGTGAGCTCATTATAAAATATTTCTCCGTTTGTTAATAATTCTTCTTTTATAAAATTTGCTCCTTGTTTTAGGAAGATGTCATACAGAGAAGGGAGCTGAGTTTTATTCATTAAGATGCCTAATTTTTACGAACTCAATTTGAATCAATTGCTTTCTGTGGATTTATTGTGTGCTGATAACGCATGTAGGTCTGCTTCTCCACCCAACGCTGGGTCATCTGATAGGGGTCATTGGTCAAGATCACTGACGAGGTCTAGGAGGAGTCGCTCCAGGTATAGTTATTGTATATGCTGAAATTTTAGTATACTGGTCAGTTCATTTGCTTTATTATGGTCAAGTAATGCACATACATAAACATGTCATTTGATAAAGGGTGTTGTACCAGATTACTTTCATCTGAAAATTGATTTGTGTTGCTTAAGGAGCCGTGATTCTGGTGATATTTGTAATCCTGGAAATAATCTTTATGTGACGGGCTTATCTACGAGGGTCAGTAACAGCGATCTTGAGAAGTTTTTTGCCAATGAAGGAAAGGTATCATCACATTAGTCAAGCTTGCTCTTCTTCTTTTTTGATAAGTAGAACATTAGCCAAGCTCGAGATAGACTTTTTCTATTTAGTCTAAACACAGTTGTAGGGAAGTCAGAAGAGAACATAGTAACAGTAGTGACAGTAACATGATAGTATGGTGTCAGTTTCCGCATAATGCAGATGTTAACTAAATAAATGGAGTCCTGCTCTTTGTTTTCCCCTTCAATTATTCATAATGTATATATTTATAAAGTAGATATTGTCCAATGATTGCAAATTTAAAATATTGTGTCATCTTCTTTTCAAATCTGCCATGTTGGCATTTACATGTCATGTGTGCCTGAGTTAATGCTGCCTAGGCTTTGAGTATGACAGTGACTCACCTTACAATTTATATACTCTTTTATATCATATTTAGGGGGAGGTAAAGACTAGTAGCACTTCATCATAGATTAAATACAGATATACACTTTGGTTTCAGGTTACTGAGTGCCATCTGGTAACAGATCCTCGCACCAAAGAATCTCGTGGCTTTGCTTTTGTTACTATGGAAACAAATGAGGATGCAGAACGTTGCATTAAGTATCTAAATCGTTCTGTGCTGGAAGGCCGACTAATTACTGTTGAAAAGGTATTATTTTTCTCTTAAATAAGCGTAGAAAGAACTCTATAGCGCAACTTATTTATCTGCGCCTAGCATTTTAATTTTAAATTTTTAGTTCTTCGCATCTTCAAAAAATGTTGCCTGATAAACTTTGGCAGCAGGTCTGATCTGTGTAGCTCCATCGAATTCAAACTCTAAGCTCCAAAATCTAACAGTTGAAACTACCCATTCATTTACATGAGCTCTGCTTCAACATATCGAACACATCGATTCAAATTCAACTATTTTGCAGAGGGTTGTGTGTCCTTAATCATGTAGCTCCATCAGTAACCAATATCTGGCATGGTTATTCTGGATCTGTAAAATTTTGTATTTGGAAAAACCTTGAGGCATAGTAAACTATTCTCATTGCTTCAATATTTCTCTGTTTTTTTCTCTCATTTCTAGCATGTTATTTTACTTTTTAATACCTTAAAGTTTAAATTGTTTAAAACAGTAGTCTGTGGAGGTATGTTATCCTTTTGGTAATGTCTGTATAATTTTTTTCATGATGTTATACATGCCAGGCAAAAAGGAAGCGTGGAAGGACTCCAACTCCTGGAAGGTATCAAGGAGTAAAAGACAAACCTGGTAAGTTCAATTTTGATTAAAAAAATGTGTTTCTAAAATGAAATCAGACTAGCGTAATTTCCAGAACATGAACACCTTCAAGATATTATTATGTTGATTCTTTAGTAGTGTATCTGTTGGTCGAGGTAGCTGAATTAGGAAAACTAACAAGCTCAACCATTTTTAGGTTGGGAGTAGGTTACCAAACCAACTGATATACTACAGAAACGATACCTTCAACAGATTATTTATAGCAGGTTTGTTGTCAGCCGCTATCGAGTAGGCTCCTCCATCTAAGTGTTGCATATTGTTTCTGGAAGTGATATTTTATACGCACGAGAAACAAGTCCCTTCTAGGTTATGTGAAAAGTCCATAGAAAATTAGAAATATAACATGATAGTATTGTTGGAGGTGTCTCCCTTGTAGTTATTTTTCCTTTCAAAACTCTCTCTCTCTCTCTCTCACCCCCCACCCTCCCCTCCCCTCCCCCCCCCCCCTCCCCTATTTAAAAGAAGATTTATCTTACTGTTGCTAGCTGACAATTGCAGGTTACAGAACATTAAGTTGCTAATCAGATACATAACTGTTGGCCATAACATAACATTGTTTATATTAGAACAGGCATGACCCAGATTGAGATTACTCGCTTCAGTAGGTTATGCTAGATTGAACGCTTAGTGTTGAACAAATTATGTTAATTGTTAGAATTTGGTAGTTGTATATTGTACTGAAATATCGTAGGCATCATTATCTTGGTATCCTAGTTAATGTACTTAGTCCAGTAGATAATCACTTTACTGATTTAATTTGAGATTGCTTCCTGATTCACAGCATCCTTTTTAAATGTGTTGATAGCAAAATGTTTGTGTCCGACCTGTAACAGTAGTTTGTATTCAGGAAATAGTCAGAGGCGATCTCGGAGCTACTCACCTGGCCGACGGTATGATAGAACTGGTTATTCAAGGGAATGGAGAGGAAGATCTCGCTCCCCATATGGCAGGAGGAGAGATGATTATGATGACTCACATAGGAGGCATTCCTTGTCAGCTGGTCGTATTGGCTACCCTAAGGCATGTTAACTCACACTGGCTGTTTCTAACTGTTCCTCCTCCTCCATCTCCATCTCCATCTCCATGTATCTGTTTTCCTTTTCCACCCACCCTTTGAAAAGTGTGCAAAAATTGCTTCCATCTCCCATTTGACTGTTTGTATCTTGAAGATTTTACTGTTGAGTTTCTTTCTTGGTTTTCAAATCAAGTATTACAACACATTGGGCTTGGATACTGGATAGTCAGTCAGTCAGTCAGTCCTCTATTAGTCTTATAAGAATGAATTAGTGGAAACTTTGTTGTCCACACCACATATAATCAGGTGGAAAAATCTCCCTTGCTTTTTAATTGGACAACCATCCACAAGTGTTGCTATATAAAAATAAAATAAAAAGTTTGCTTTGCTTTGCTTATGTTTCTCTTTGTTGAAGGTATAAAATCCTTGTGTGGATATGAATGATTAGTTGTTGAACCTTGTGTTTGTTCCGTAATATTATTCATAATGATGTTTAGAGAATAATCTAAACATTGTTAATTTTGTGTATGTATGTATGTATTAGGATAGGTATATAAAAGAAGAGATTGATATGTTAAAAAATATAAAATGTTGTAATGATGAATTTTATTTTCCAGTAGACTAAAATCATAAATAATCTTTAAACAGAACAGAAGAAAAAGAGGGAATATTATTGCACCCCTGCCCTCTTTGGCCATTCTACATAAATGATAAATTTAAGAAACCCAGGAAAAATAAGTTATTATTTGCCAACCACAGAAGGAAGGAAGGAAGGAAGGAAGGAGCATGTGCGTAGTGGACCCCACAGCCTTTGAATTAAACTGGAAATTTCCCTTTGAAAGCGGAGAGGGGGAGGAGGGATTTTTCGTGCGCTCCAGCTGCCTCGAAGAAAGAAAGAAAGAAAGAGCGAACGGACTCCAAATCAAATTTCAAATTTCTGCATTTTTATTTTTTTCTTCTTTTCCGTAAATAATTGAAACGCCGAATACTATAAATACTTTCTCTCCTTCAGGTTCAGGATAAGCTCCGTCAGACAGCTGTTTCAACTTTCATCCCGACACGTGTACGTTAAATTACTCCTTTGTTCCTTTCTCCCTAGCTGAGTTTGCTGCTCAGCCAGCCAGCCACGGAGCCACCGGCTCAATCAATTGGCTCCCGGATTTTGAATTTGGAATCATGATGGCCGTTGGATTAGCCTGTCGGAGATGTGGTATACAAAAGGGTTTAAAAGGGTTTAGGGGTGGGGTTAGGTATCCTTACATTTCTTTATTCGTGAAAAAATTGATTGCATTGGATATTTTTGGATTACAGGATTAGGTTGTTTTGTTTGTTTGCGACTTGCGTGCATGGAGTAGGAGCGGGAGGCTAAAAGAAGAAGAAGAAGAATCGTATAGTTTGTTCTTTAGTAAATTGTTATCTATCATCTAAGTCCAGTTTTTTGGGTCAGGGACCCATAAACAACAATCCGAACCTATATATATATATATATATCATTTCTTACATTAATCCTGTCTTTAGACTTTAATTTGGCTGCGACTCTCTTTCTATAAATCACCATGTCTTTAAAGTCCTTATATATATGAGTTTGATAGGAACACAACAAATATATTACAAACGAGTTAAAACTTTTGGATCAATTTGAATTTCAAATTACTCATTTTGTATACGGCGGCGAGATTTAGACATTTCTGATAAAATTTAAAAATTAAGATCTGAATGGTTATTATATCTGTTAACGCCAGAATCTTTCTTCACGTCCCAATCACAAAAGACGTCCTGATCCTGTACAGTAAACACGACAAACACCACAAGCTTGATGGTAATGGGCCGGCAGGGATAGCTCGGACGTAAAAGTAAGTATATGCATCACTGAGGTTAACTTCGAGAGGATAATAAAATCTAGTGTAATGAGAGAGATTATTTATTATCGGTTGTGTGAATGTATATATATCAAGAAATGTACCTCGCTTGTGAAGACTTACTCGTCAAGAAATAATATCTTTATGCGGATTCTTTGTACACCCACTCTGTCGGCATATCCCCACGATCGATGGGTTCTGCTTAAATTGCATGGAACTTATCCCTTCTTTTTACATTGCTCACACCTTGCCGTAGGACTATAATCCCATCCACATTAATGCATGGCGAGATATCTTGGTCAACCGTCATACTATATCATCATTACAAGTCAAAAATAATAGATATTAAGTGACCCGATGGGTTAATCTAACTAATCGACGGTCTATATAGGATTAAATAAAGTTAACACAATGACTAGTAGCCCAACGAGCCCCGTGGCTTAAATATAAAAGTCCAACGGATTAAATTAATAAGTGAGCCCAATTTAGTGAAGCCCAAAATAGGAGAAATATCACGACCCAACATTGCCCCTAGTTTTTTATTAAGCGGGGAGGTTTAATAGGAAACTATAAATGGCATCGGTTCAGAGGAAAAAGGAATTATAATAAGACCGATAAAGGACCAAAATACGGTTGCCATCAAGCCCATCTCAGTGAACATCAAATAGCAGCATAAATTAAGATCGAAAGCCCAATTAAAGAACCTGCTCCAACCGGACATACAACAATAAATATTTCGCGCCTCCGAACAACTCGAATTTCGCCACAAAAACCATTTCTTATGAATCTAGGCGAAGGCTGTGGCGACACCGATGATCATTCGGTTCGACGATAATTCCATCATGGGCCCGATGGGTGAAGAGTGAAATACCGGACTAAATAAAGTTGAGATTAAATCCATCAATCTGGCCCGATCGATTAATATTAGTCATCTGCAAGTAAACACTTGTCTTTGGTACCTCCGATCTCGAATATAAAAAAGCCAAGAAGAAGATCACAGAAGAGAATCTTAGAAGAGATAACGCCATCCAGGAAGTCTGTGTTGGCAAAAGAAAAACAATCTTGATATTGCTCTTCAACAATGAATGCCTTCGGAAGGATATCGACAAGATCAAAAGAAGTAGCGAAAGCGACTCAAGGCCACTCATCGGGTCATCATTCGATATAAATATTGATCTGTCGAGCTAAAGGATTAAAGCATCGGTACATCGTGGAAGCTCGAAGAAGAGCTCAAAGAGCAGACCTTTAAGAATTTGAGTCTTGCTTGACGAAGAAGACCTTCATAAAAGTAGCATCTGAGAAAATCCATAGAAATTTGGACGATGAGATGGACCATATATAACGCCAAAGTAGATGAAATCTGTGATGATGAAGAAGCTTCAGAAGATGACCTCCTTTTACCTTTTAGGCATAGAACTTTACGTGGAAATTTTAACTATATGTGAGCAGTTAATATTTAATGAAATATCAACTTCATGCCTTATTACGTGTGAACATTTCTTGTCGATAATGGATCATCAATCAACTTGAAAAGCGTGCGAAGTGCCTCTTATTTTAAGCCGTTAGTCGATAATTAAGCAAACTATATAATGATTAAGAACAATGATAATATAATCCGAACTCAACACTTGAACAAAATAAAGTAATGCATACTTATCATTCTGAAGTGTGAGATCGATCGGTATATGTGAAATGAAGTGAATTCGGTGATCCTCCTTGTACCATCAAGATCTTGCTCACCACAAGGGTAAACAAGTATATAAGGACCAAGATATAAGGACCAATTGTGACCATTGACTTACCATCTGGTAAAATTAATATAGAATCTTTTATCACCACTCGGGGTAGAAACAACAAATGGTCGCCATCGAATGGCAATGAGTCCTACCATACCTCCTTACTGCAGTAGTGACCATAGGACAAATAGGACCGGGACCAATAGTGACCATTGATTTACCACCTGGTAAAATCAATATAGGATCCCTTTAATACCACTCGGTAGTAAACAACAAATGGGTTTGCCATCGAATGGCCGGTGAGTCCTCCCCGAACCTCTATCAAAACCAAAAGATGACATTACGCTACCACGAAGGGCTGATGAAGTCTAAGTGGCGACAATTACCCGAAGAAGAACTGACAATGCCAAAGTGACAACAATTGCCTACCGAAGCGGCCTGACAATGCCAAAGTGACCTCTGCCGAAGAAGAGGCTACCATCGAATGGTCGGTGAGTCCTCCGAACCTCCTAACTTTCGAGGTGGCATTCTTTGTACTGTCGAATATGGATGAGCTACGGAAGTTCTTTATGAATGTTTTAAACTTGATCCCATGAGTTGGCGTTTGTTAACTTTGATCCTTAGGCGATGGACCCGATCGACTACCCCAGAGACAATGAAGAGGTATAGGAGATAAAATCGAAATATAGCCTTTTGGTGGGTGATGTGGGATCGAACCATTTGGTGACAAATATCTACATGAACCCTCAAACAACATTTGCGACGGACGGTGGCAAGAAATTCCTCGATAGTGGGAGATAGGTCAAAGTAGAATACGAAGTCTTTCATGTTGAATCCCCGATTTTTTCGAGAAATATCATCAATTGTAAGAAGTGCTTTGTAGGTCAACAACTTTGGGCCAAATAATTATCACGAATATCTTTGTGAACTTCCAGAAGAACACACCGCTTCCGGATGGAACCAAATGTTTAAGTAATGATGACGAAAAAGGTCCTTCGATAAAGATTCTCATCGATGAGAACAAAATGGACACTCTTGTACTTGGTCTTCTTTGCCGTGACATCGATCAGGAAGGAAAGGCGCCATCCGCCATCAAAGTTATAAGCATCTGTAGTGGGCCGACCGATAATGCTGCTACGGTGGAATTGTTATTGTGATCGACTCCCCGATAGCTCTTTATCTCGATGTCCAGAAATAGAATATCCATCTGTATGCAATACTCCGAACTTCTGCTTCTTAGAAGAAGCTGCAGACGGCTTTGTCGGACTCCTCGACTTCTCTTTAACTATTATCGACTTTGGACCACAATGTCAACCGACCTTGGAAATATTTACCAAAGTGTTTGGATTTCGAGGAATGCGACTTATAGATCCGCTTTGGTGGCGAGTCCTTGACATTTGTTGGCGAGAACACTTTCAATGAGTGCCTTTTTGTGTTCTCGGGTGAATATATTCTTGAATTACTCCTCGTCTGCTTTTGCCCGTAGTCCGAGAACCCCTAGGATGAGGTACCTTCTTCGGATGCTTAGGAATATGGGTGCATTTGTGTGTCTTTGAATCTGAACACAGTGACCTTAGATGGGCATCTCAGAAACCAGTGTCTGCGGGCGGTGTGCCCTCGGTGGATTCTCGAGTGTGATTTACGGATCTACTTGGTGAAACTTTACATCCTTTGTGGTGAGCCTTATTCGCTGCCGCTGCGACCATAATCCCAAAGACCGATAGGCGGAATACCCCTTCTACCGATCAATCGATAGGGAAAATGGTCATTGGGTCTTCATCGACTCTGCTTCGACCGTAATCCAGAAGACGATAGAGGCGGAATACCCTTCTCGATCAATCAATCGGGAAAATGGTCATTGGGTCTTCATCTACTCTTTCTGCTTCGACCATAATCCTCAAGACCCGATATAGGCGGAATACCCTTCCGATCAATCGATCGGAAAATGGATGTTGGGTGCGCTTCGATCCAGGAAGGCCTCGAGACATGTCTTTAAAGTGTAGACTTCTTTCTAACTTGATGATCGTCGATTCGACCACTTGATGTATAGGATTTAGCGGTATGCCTTTCTACCCTTTTTCGACCATGGTCGGGTATTCTGCAGGCGGCAAAAATCAATCTTCTTCCATCATCACGAGGCTCTCCGAGCGAGAACCCTCGAAACCTCTTGGAAGCGATGCAAGCGTGAGCATTATTTGAAGGACCCAATCAATCCTCGAGCGGATACTTTCGTTGTATATAGGCGAAGTCATAGCCATCGGGTATCCTTTAGAGGTAAGCATTACTCTTCTTCACCATAGATTAGGCGTAGAAGCATTCTGATTTGTGATTGAAAACTTCAAGAACACTAGAGCGACCCCTCCTGGCTAGCGCCCGATGTTAACGTCGGGATCTTTCTCCGCGTCCCAATCACGAAAGGCGTCCACGATCCCCGCACGATAAACACAAACAAACACCACAAGAAATTACGGTAGGATGGCCAGGGGATAGCTTCGAGCGTGAGAAGTAAGTATGTACATTCTCAAGGTTAACTTCGAGGATAATAAACCTAGTGTAATGAGAGAGATTATTTATTATCGGTTGTGTGAATGTATATATATCAAGAAATGTACCTCCTTGTGAAGACTTACTCGTCGAGAAATAATATCTTTGTGCGGATTCTTTGTACACCCTTCTACCATCGATATATCCCCACGATCGATGGGTTCTGTGAAATCGCATGGAACTTATTCACTTTGCTTTTGCCCTTTATTCATTACATGCCGTGCACTATAATCCCATCCACATTAATGCATGGCGAGATCTCTTGGTCAATTGTAAATACTATATCATCATTCTGAGTTAAAGTAATAGATATTAAGTGACCCGATGGGTTAATCTAACGAATCGACCAGGTCACCATAGGATTAAATAAAGTTAACACAATGATAGGCCAACGTAGCCCGTGATGGCTTAAATAGAAAAAGCCCAACGGATTAAATTAATAAGTGAGCCCAATTTAATGGCCCAAAATAGGAGAAATATCATGACCCAACAATATCTTAGTAAATTAGTTCATCTAAGTGAAATAATATCCGAATTTAAAATACTAGTATTTATTAATAAAAATATAAAAAAATATAAAATATTAATTTTCGAATGAAATATTTTAAATTTCAAAAAAAAATTAATTTTAAATTCAAAATTATCTCAAATTGACTTTTCTAAAATTAATAATGATATTAAAATTTGAAATGGAAGAGTATAATATTTATTAAAAGACAACTTTTACTTATTTTATTATATATTTATTCTCTTACTAAATAGATATAAAACTATTAAAATATATTAAGACCTAAATAAACACCCTCTTATAATTTCTATAATTTCTAAGACTCCACAACTACACTGCATCTTATCAATCGTGGTCATAACTAATTAGTATTTGAACAATCTTTTCAATCACAATCATAACTAATTAGTCTAAACTATAATACATTGACAAAATCAAATAAACCTCTCATTTATATATTAATTATTAATTACAGCAAAATTTTCTAACATTTATCCGACACTCTTCTTCATTTAATAAGTGGCTACTAAAATAAAAAATAATATATATATTGACAAATATTTGATAAAATTATATTATGATCAATATAAAAATATATATAATATAATAAATTAAAAATAATTTTTTTTAATTCTACCTATATATATGAACAGATAAATTTCGCAGTATATATAACATGACTCAACTAAAATTTATATTAGATTTTTGTAACTTATATTTAATCTCTTGTAGGAGTAATTCAAGTAACAGAATCACGTGACATGATTGCTGCTTCCCCCGGATAAGGATATTTTATTATCTACTAATTGAATTAAATTAAACACAGAAGAAAGGACAAAAATACTAGCCGAGCCAAATCCCCTATATAATAAAACATCGAGAACAAGCTCAAAGTCAGTCATGAGTGGTGACCGGCAATATCAGGTAAAACCGGTCAATTATTGTAGTAGTACTCTTCTAGTTCAGTAAATAAGTGAGTGTACGGCCTTTTACTTTTCACATGCATGACGTTTCGTTTCCAATGGCAGTTGGTAAGCATTTATTTAGTGTACTCTCTCATTCTCTCTCCTCAATCCCCTCACTCCTACTCTGCATATTTCTACTCCAAAACCTCTCCACTTGAGATGAATTCCTCTCTTTTTATATCGCATTTCTGTCAAATTCCTCTTCCTTTTCCTATAAACTGTCCCCAGAATTCATACTTGCATTCTTCTGCTTCAACTATATTTATCCGTTATTGATGATTAGAACAAGTTGTATTAGCTGGTAAGTGATTATATGATCATGAATAATGATACCCTTATGTTTATATTTCAATTTACTTCATTTTTTGTCTTTCTTTCAAAAAATTCACATGTATTTCTATTTTGTACTACTGCTTAATTTCATTCGTTTCTTCAATTGAATTATTCTTTGTTCAATTTTGAGATTAAGCTTTATTTGTTTTTCTCCTT
Organism: Panax ginseng; assembly: GCA_020205605.1. Taxonomy (NCBI): domain Eukaryota; kingdom Viridiplantae; phylum Streptophyta; class Magnoliopsida; order Apiales; family Araliaceae; genus Panax; species Panax ginseng. Next base: position 97,826,796 of record CM035150.1, read on the forward strand.
GGATTTTTTTTGAGCATAATAAGCATATAAATGGATGTTTTTATCTGATACTGTTAAATGTATTGATAACTTTAATTTTCTTCTGTCAAGTAAAATATGGATGTCTTATGATGGTTAGGGCTAATGCAGAGAGAAAGAAAGAGAATTTAGCTAGTTCAAATTTGTTTTTTTTAATTTAAATTTTTTAATCCAAATGAAGCTTTACTTTTTTTACTTTTAAAGACCTGATAAATGAAAAGCCTGAAGGTTTCAAATTGATCTGTAATTTTATACACACATTAACTTTCTGGCTTAATATTAAGAAAAAGCTTTGTGAAGTTCATTTATGGTTATCAAGCTAAGCCCGTGAACTTGAGTGAGAGATTCCATTACTTGGTGGCTCAATTGCATTCAACATTCCCTTATAAATTTCGTGTCAGGCCTCAAAGACTCATTCTTTGTCGTTGTAGAATACTTTCTCTCTCTCTCTCTCTCTCTCTCTCACGGACATAACTTTATGATTACCACCACAAGAAGTTGAATCTTTTTATGCTATGCCCTCAATTCATACCTTTTTCTCTTTTCTTTCAGGGATTTTCTACGAGAGTTAGAATGTTAGATCAGGTGCCTGAAATGCATAATTCAACAAAAGGAACATCATTGAGTCAAAAAAGTTTAATGGGGTTTTTGTTCTTCTGAGTTTTTTTATAGATACGGGCAAGCTTGTTGTATTGCTTTCTTTGCCTTTAGTTAATTTTTCTTGAATTGAACTTCTAGATTAGTGTTTGGGGAAGGTAGACAACAAAGAAGAATTTAGGTTGAAGAGGATTGGGGTTTGAATAGCCAGAAGAGATAGGTCATTTTCTTGGGGTTGGTATAATTTATTATTATTATTATTATTTAACTACATTGAATTCGGGGAGGATCGACAGTGGCAAAATGCTGGAGCCTATGCTATGCTCTTCTCGGGTATTCTCACCTTTTCGGGAGGAAAGTGGTGATGAAGAGCTTTCCGTTCTTCCTAGGCACACCAAAGTTATTGTGACAGGAAACAACAGAACAAAATCTGTTTTGGTGGGTCTGCAAGGCGTTGTCAAGAAGGCTGTTGGACTAGGTGGTTGGCATTGGCTGGTACTAATCCACTATTTCTATTTTTACCTTTTCCTTACTTTAAATTAATACCTTGCCATTATCATTTTATCTTGGTTCTATTTTATCTTCCATTACCTTTTTTATCCTAATTTTTATCTGTTTTACATTTCTTACTTTCCACTATTCAAAAAGAAATAAAGTGCCATGTGTAAATTTTATGAGTTTAAAGTTGCTATTTCTTCTTTTCAAACTTAATAGTAATCTATTTTAACCATGGTCTAAGTTTCATCCGGCACCCTCCCTTCCTTCATTTGACGATTAATAAAATATTTGATGATTTATGTCATCACACTACATAAACATTCTTTAGTTCATAGGGCAATAGTATAAGAATCTCTTTTCTCTTAATAAAGTTTATATTCTTATTTTGATACTTGCAAGTGAATATGAAAAACTAAGCTTAGTTCATTGAATTAAATTTAAGTCGTATAATTAATTGTAATAAGTGAGTTACTAAGTAAAACTTATGAGGTCACTAAATTAAGTTGTGTAATTTAGATGTTAAATCCTCAAATATTGCAACACACTCCCTTTTTAGGAAGCCCCAAAAAAAATTAACACTTACTATTTAGCAACTTTGAGAGGTTAAATAACTAAATTTCCCATAGTCATTAATTTTATCATTTTAGTAATTGAATATACAGCGGGTCCCCTCACTAACTAAAAATTTTGTTCTTCAGCTGTCAACCTTTGTTTGAACTTTGAAATGTAAAATATTTATATAAGATTTCAACTTTGTGAACCTTTGTATGTTTGATATTCATTTGACATACTATTTTAGTGAAATTCTGGTATGGAATTATTATTTAACGTGGCGAAAACCTTGAATGTCATTCTTATCTTATAAATTAATTTGCCTCTTATAATCGTATGATTTTTTGTGTGGATGTTGAAACAATTGGGGTTTGTCTCAACATGATTCTGAAGTATTAATTATTGGTTGAATCCCGGCTTTTCTTTTGTTAAATTCTTCCTCTTCTATGTTCTTAATATAGGATTGTCTTTTGTTCTTGTGCTTCTTTTTTTTCCTTTCTGCATAATTTTTACAATTGATTGTTTTATCTATCAATTTGCGACATGAAAGGTTTTAAAGAATGGAGTTGAAGTGAAGTTGCAAAGGAATGCTTTGAGTGTTCTTGAACATCCCACCGGGAATGAAGAAGATGAAGAATATGATTTTGATACTAGTAGTGGCTCTGACATTTGTGAAAGGGACAACGATTTATGTATGTTACAGCATTTTCTACCTGATATGAAGTTTCTTAGAATCGTGTTCTACTCACAGTTTTGAAATCAATCAATCATCCTAGTAATTGTCACTCTTCTGTCTTTTTGGGCAGCCACTAGTATGGAGTTCAGCAAAGTGAGCAAGCCAAGGCTTCGTTGTACAAGACCTTGGGCTCCGTCTACGTCTGTGAAGTCAATTAACAGGAGTAGTTATAGGGAAGTTCAATCCAATATTCTCGCACATCAACCGGTAAGCTTCCAGCTTGTTTGATATAACTGTGTTTGAACTGGTACATGGGCCATAATATGGTGTTACGTGATTTGTTGTGCACCTTATCTGTAGATGGCTCTCTTTGGAGCAAATTTCTTGCACCGCTCCCTTCTCTTAATAATGGCCTTGTGAAATCTTGTTTCTATATTGGTTTTGAGATATGCCTATATGAAATATTTAATTCACTTACTTCACTACATAGTTTGTCAAGGTGAAATTTTAGTTATTCACCATTTAAGTTGTTCAATTTAAAATTCTACATTATGTGGCATGTTACTTTGCAAGCCCTGTATGCACATTGCAGAATGCCACACTAGTACCGTCATAGATATGCTTGCTCCGTTTTTCTAATATTTTTTTTTTTTTGCGGATGATCAGAGAGTGAACTTGTCAAGACTTAGCACCAGCACATTGTGGAGATATTGGAGTACCTTCAACCTTGTGCGTATTATTGCCTTATTCTATTGTGTTTTTTTGTTGTTGTAATTTCTCGTTTCCAACATATTAAATTATCAAAAGACAATTTTCAGTACTCTCAACTGATTGGCATCTTGATCTGTAGGGAAGCATGAATTCTAATCCTTCGAGGGAACAGTTGGTTCGTGCCGTTCAGCAGCATTTCGCTTCACAGGTTTCTGATTTCTTGCACTCTCTCCTCCCATCAGTCTTTTTCACCTTCATAGACACAAAAACTGATATGCTCTTGTATTGATCTAATTCTTCAATAAACTCAGCAAGTGGACGAGGTTCAAGGGATTGTAGAATTCATCCATGCCGCCAAGAGACTGAAGTCAGCTGGCAGGCGAAGAGAGTGAGTCGGCGAGTGACTACATTAACTCAGATGTGCAATGCTTGTACAATTCACAGTATATACATCATATTAGCCCTAACTCACTCTTAGATCAGCTCGTAATTATGGACTGTTGCTGAGGAATGGAGGCTGCTGCTGCTGCTGATTTCCAGCAGTACTCGCTCCCCCCTTGTCCTAATTCCTAACATGTACGAGGCCCATCGGCCTGGTTAATATTTAAATTCTAACTTCTTTGCTTAATGTTTGACACACACTTTCACTAGTATAAATTCATAGCAAGTGTTATTGCATATACCCCCCCTCCCCCCCCCCCCCCCCCCCCCCAAACATTAGATTCACTTATCAAATAGCCTACAACTAAGCTAAATATAGTAAGGATAAAATGTGTGATTTTATTTTGGGCAACCTTATTAGGCTTAGGCAAGGTTAGAACTTAGAAGGGTAATATTAGTTGTGGAGTATAGTATTTATTTTAAGGTATTAATAGGACTTTTAATTAGTATTTTATTTTGAAACTCGCACTATGGTGAGAAATTACTTCTCTTTCACAAAAAGAATTTCTTGGGTAAAGTTGTTGTGGGGCAATCATGAAATAAAGATGATAAATTCGATAATAGTGTCATTTTGAATTTTATACTTTTTTTTTAATTTTAGAACAGAATGAGACATTTTGTGGAGAGGGGTATTAATTTTAGTTAGCATTTTATTAGTTAATTGATTAATTTATTTAAAAATAAATTTTATGCTAAGGAGATCCGGTGTGTATGTATATGGTCATGATTTGATTTAGTTAGGAATAGGATAGGTCAATGAGGCCAGGCTGTGTTTTGGTGTAGTGAGGTTTGTGTACTAATTGTTCCAACCACTCATAATTGTGTCCCAAAATTTCTGTCCCCACGCGTGTCAGTATTCAATACAAGGCCCCTCCTAGGATCTTTACTTTCAACAAACTTTTAGTATTATCAAATTAAATATTAGAGATAAATATTTTTTTAATAATTAATTTTTTTTATAATTTTTATTAATCGATAAACTTTATAATTATAATTCCACGTAACAATATATATATATATATATACGAGTCTAAATAGTAGTACTACTACTTTTTTCTTATTTGGTACTCCTCCCTATGATGAATTGATGGATAGCCCTTCAAATCTAATTTCATTTTTAATATAGCAAAGATTTTGTCTGGGCCACTGGTTTGTATCTTAAATGTCCAAAATCTCAATTGGACCCCACCTCGTTCCCCTCCCTCTGGCTCTGAAGAGTAAAGGTTGAGTGGACTATATATATATATATATACTGCACTAAAGTGAGTTTGAAATTGGCTTTACCTAAAGTTGCCAAGTTGGGATGATAGAGAAACTTTATTTGACTACAAGATGTATTATTATTATTATTATTATTATTATTATTATTATTATTTCCAACTTTCTAGAAGACATAAAATGTTATTATTTTCGAACATTAAAGTTATTTTCCAATAATATTTTCAGCTCAACTAGGCATCATCATGAATCATGATTTTAGGCCTGTTTGAAAAAACCTTTCCATGTTAAAAGGCCTGGCCTGTGGCATGTTTATGTTTATGTGGCATATTTATGTTTATGGTCTCAATATGAAATATTTATATGGCCCAATATGTAGGAACACTAAGAGTAAAGTAAAAAAATTGTATTTAGCACATCATATTATTCTATTCTATTTAGTTTTTGTTTAGATAAAATATTATAAAATGATATTTAATATTGTGTGATGTTAAATTGTTAATTTAAATTGCATAAAATCTTGTTGTTTCAATTGGTTTTATAACCGAAACCGCACCGCACTAATCACAAGCGATTTCATTTTTTATTTTCGATTTGTCAAACCACACCTAAACGATTTTATGTATAGTTTAGGTTTCAAACCGTACCATGATCACTTCTAAGTATAGTGAGGTGATAATTTTTTTAATATATCTCACCACAGTGAAAGACCCCACATCGATAAACCAAAAGAAAAATTTTAAGCTGTAAAAAATAATAATTTCATTACGGAGGTAGTATAGATAAATTTTGTTCAAATCATATAAACCCAAAGTTGTTTATTATATAATCCTTTAATTTAATTTAAGCTCGATTTATTCATTTATATCCTAGCGGCTAGCATTATAAAGCTTTACTACATCCGGGAGTGTAAACAAGTCGAGATAACACTCTCATGCTTAAATTTGACTCGATTCAAAAAATTGGGTTTAGATTCAATAAGGAATTTTTAAATTTATGTCAAATTCGATTCGAAACATTTCTGAGACCTCTTGCATTTTGGCTTTCTTTGTTTGGTGCTGTGTAAAATACCAACTTATTTACAAAGCAGAGTTTCTTCGTGAAGCCTTCAAAACTAGTTTTGAATATAAATTGTCTCACTAAAAATTGAACCACCACATATTCAACTTATTACTAAATTAATGTTTATATATATAAATTTTTACTTTTATTTATGTAAATAAATTACAAAGAATATAATAGAGATTGGCAATCAATTCATTTGAATTTGTTTATTCAAGCAAGAACTTATACAACTAACTACATTTTATAAATTATAAAGATTGATATCGAGTATGATTCATTAAAAAATAAATACTCTAACACTAATCTAAGCTAATATTGGTATATTTAAATCCAAGCCGCCGGCGGTAATATGAAATAATATATCATTAATATTAAAAATTAGGGATATAAATCCAGGATATAAGTCCCGAGGATAAAATCACGAGGATAAAAAAGACGATATCGCTTTGGGACGGACCAACGTCCTCCGAGCAATCGAATTAAATATTTAAATTGTAAGCGAATACATTTAGTTCCCCGGGCGAACTTTATAATTGGTGTTTTGTGGTAAGGTTGGTTCGGTGGGTATAAGGTTGGTTACTCATATTCGGTTGTGATAAGGTTGGTTGGTTAGTATAAGGTTGATTCTTTATATCTTGATGAGTGATAAGGTTGGTTCGGTTGGTTCGGTTGGTATAAGGTTGATTCTTTATATCTTCTTGTAGTGATAAGGTTGGTTCGGTTGGTATAAGGTTGATTCTTTTATATCTTGGTAGTAGTGATAAGGTTGGTTCGGTTGGTATAAGGTTGGTTCTCCGACAATTTTAGTTCTACCGTGGAGTTCGGGTGTGATATTTTGTCTTTCGCAAATACGGTCGTTTTGTTAGGATAAACTTGTATAGTCTCTCATTTATAAGTTCTTATAAATAAGATTTGGGGGGCAATGTTGGGATGTGATTATTTGAATTACATGGCCAGTGCGGACCCCTATTTAATGGTGGGATCCATGATGGCCCATATGTATTTATTATAATGATAAACGGAAGAGTCTTATTAAAATAGGAATTAAATATAACTAGATTTCATAAATTCTTGTGTTCATGGATTACTCCATCAAATCAAGTATTTATTTTTATCATTAATAAAACAGCTCATTAAATAAAAAAGCAGTATGAATTGAATTTGATTTCAATCAACTTGGACCCTTATCATTAATAAAACAATGAAATGTAAATTATTGCCTCTTTTTTTTTGCTTAACAAGAAAGAAATCTTATTTATAATAAAAGTTCTATGTTATTTTTATTAATAATAATATAAAATTAAAAAAAGAAGATAATATAAAATTAAATAATGTCATCAATTACAACATCATAGTTCCCTATTATGTGACAACTTCAATATTAAACACTAGTTATTTAAAACGTAAAAAAAAGAAGTTATACTCCTTGAAATTTACAAATTTTGTAAATGGAGAGATGAAATAATATTTCAGTTTCTTGTACAAAGTTGGCACCGAGTTTGGTAAAGTTAGTTGTTAAAACGGCCACCAATTCACCACCGTCTCGTACAAGACACAAATACCGAAACTTACAGACCATTGCTAGCGAGTTCATTAATTTTATACTCTGGCGCGTGCCTCAGTTATAAGAGAATAAAACTTTTCCAATTCCTTAATAAGTTCTTTCTTTTTCTCCTAATACTAGTAGTAATAATTTTCAAAGCCTTCGTTTTTCTAACGCAGTCGTTCTCACTCAAAAACTAGCACAACTCCCAAAGTGAGCACCCACCAATTCAATCTCAAGGTATACATATACATATATATATATATGTATATATATACACGTAAATGATTTTGATTGATTGGTTGATTGTTTTCAGTTATGAAGTTCTTATTCATTTCGAAGTTTTTGTTGATTTTTTAGCTGATAAAGGCTGTGAAATCTATTTAGTTTCGTGACTTGTATGTGAATCGATTTTCTTATGGCTTTTGAGCTGATACTTATGCTGATAGTGCCATGTTTAGGTGTTGTTCTATTTGCTATTTGTGTGCTGTTTTATACTCTGTTTAGGGGAATTTTGTTGCTGCTAGAGTTGAATTGTGTAGATGAATTCTGGATGTATATTCGTTGTTAACCGTTTATGTAGGTTTGTTGAATTGTTTGATTTGGTTTATCTCACTTTATTGGATTGGAATTTGCTTTAGTTTTGCAATTTGTTGCACACTTTTTGGGATAATATTTAATTATTAAATTTGCCATTGAAAACTGTTTTGGTAGCAGTTCCCCCACCCCATCCCCTGCCCTCCTCTCTTCTTTCATATAATTTTCCTACTTTTTGAAAGAGAAGATGTTTGGGTTTCTGGGTGAAAACATAGATATTGGTCTGGGTGAAAACATAGATATTTGTAAGAGAAGTTGTGTGCACAAGTTGTGTTTAGTTCACGTTCTCATGATGAGCATGCATTTGTAATGAGTTGTTCTGAATTTTTTTTTATATTTCGATTGACCTTTCTTATATTGTATGCTATCACATTTCTCACCGGTTCATAAAAAGAAGAAATGGAATTTTGTCAGTCATGATGAACCGGATATTAGTAGTTGTATTAGAGTGGAAAGTGCTTGATAATTGATGATTATGAGCGATAATCACTCATTTCAGGTTATCCTATCATATGGCCAATTCTTTTCCAATAGCAGCGATGAATAGGCTTGTGTCTTGACAATTGAGTCTATCAGTCTCTTGTCTGCTTGACTATGGGTCCCAATTGATTGAGTAGTTTTGGAATGTGCAGTATATTGGGGCCATAAACCATCTGTTTAAAGTAATTAGCTTTAGCTTTATGCTGGATTCTGTTATTTTGAAATTGATGGAAAGAAATGAGTTGATTGCGAGTATGAAGTACTGTCTTTAAGATTCCTGATAATGCTTAATTCTAAGAAATGAGGGATACCATTTTGTATCCTTATTGGCATATTAGATATCAGTTTTTACTTTTATATGTCACTAGGAAAACACAATTTGAGATTAAAATCCAAGGATCATTCAAGAATTCGTGCGTTGTAAGCACAAGGTTTTGCTTTGAGTCTTTGACATGGGCCACATGGCTATTACGGCTGGGGCTTTGTGAGGTTAAAACTGCCTAGGTATTTGATAGTAACATGAATATTTTTTTGTATTTGTCAATATCTTAAGACTACTTGCAATTTTTCTTAAAAACTTTTTAACGCGAGTATAGAAAAGCAACGGAGTAAACTGGTATTTTACAAAAGGCACACCAATGTTATTACGCATCTTTTCATTTCTTTGTTGAACGGAGGTGGACTGATACTTCAAGTGGCCAGATAAATGTTGGATACATGTGGACTGTGGTCTTGTCCTTGCAAGCATTAAACAAGGGAGATTTTTATGAAATGATGTCAAAATAGAATGCCTTGTTACTTTCTTGAGAAATCTCATGCTGTCAACTTGCCCTTTATAAGTAAGCTTTAGTTTGTATTACTTCTCATGCAATATAAGAACAATACTGGAAACTTAATTTGCTGTTCAATTAACAATAGGAATCTTCTGCATTATTTTTACCTTACTATTGGTGTTGTATTCCAGCTGTCACTGTATCATTCTCTGGTGGTTGCAATCTTATGTTTATGTTAGACGCCCTTATGCATGCTATTTATTCATTATTGATTATCTGAGTCAGTTCTAGTGCCATGCATCGTGCTTGTTGATATGCATTAAAACTAAATTTAGGCTTTGATTTATTAATTAAGAGAATGCTTTTTGTGTACTGGAGAACAGGTGAAAATGAACCAAGTGCTGATAGCTTTAGGTGGTAATAGGTAGAACAGAATGGGAGGCTGCTGCTGCTGTTGTTCTTCTAAAGGAGTGGAACTGCACAGTTCACCTCCATTTTATCATGTCAGTAATTTCTTTCCCCTCATGCCAAATGCTTGCTGCATTTATTTTTGACTTTACATAAAGCTTGATAGTGTTTCTAGCCAGGGGTAACAGCAATAGGTTGAGGTGAGATGAGATGAACCCTTGACGTTCCTGTGAGTGTTTTGTGCCTACAGATTAGATAACAGTGATGGCATTGTTAAAGAATTTTAGTTTGTTACAATATATAGAAATGACAGCTTATATTATGATTTATGATGTATAACTCCATAGATGGCAAATTCTTCACATTATCAGACACCATTTCTATGGTGAAACATAAAGAGCTCTATATATACAAGAACTCATATTGGTAAACATTGGGTTGAAAATATTGACAAAATTTTTCTCAATATTCTGTCCCTACCGCATCTGTTGCCCTTGATTTCTTGCTTGTATACTTGTCATCTTGACGGTCTAGAGTTTGACTTACTGACAACTATGTTGAATTGATTTTAATTAAATCCTTGATGATGTTATTCTTGTTTATTGGTCTTATTGTTTTGTGGGGCATGCAGTATCCAAGAGTGTCGGAGGAGCATGAACCCTTATCTTCTCCCCTTGGCACAGCATCTGCACTCTCTACTGGACTTTTGGTTGATACAAATCTGGAAACTTCAATTCTGGACACTTATAGACCACCACCAACACCTATACCATATGATGCAAATCTAGGACGTCCTCTGCTGGGCAATCAAGAAATTAGTGGAAACAAAAGCGAGGGAGCAGTGCGAACAACAGGCACTGAGCCTGTTGAAGCAACCAACACTGTCATCACTCATGAATCAACAAAGATGCCAAATAAATCCGAGGGAGAAGTGCAAACCAACATTGAACTTGCCTCGTTAAAAGAACTGGAAGAGGAACTTGAAAAATCCGGTGAACTTAAGAAGTTCAGTGAGCCTATTGTCTCAGGACTTGAGGAAGAGGATGTTTGTCCCACCTGTCTTGAAGGTAATAAAATCAAATCTTCACTTATCTTTTCCACTTGTTGATTTTAACCATTGGCAAATTTTCAGGCCTTTTTGAGTTATAGCCAGAGTTGGCAATATTTTTTGCATCTGGACTAGAAAAGTAAATCTTAATAACTCGTGGCCTCTCCCTGCAGAGTATGATACAGAAAATCCCAAAATTATCACAAAATGTGAGCATCATTTTCACCTTTCATGCATTCTTGAATGGTTGGAAAGAAGTGACACCTGTCCTGTGTGTGATCAGGTTTGCACAGTAGTTGTTTACATTGTGATTGAATGAGACACGGTTTACTCTAACTAGATGACAAGTCATTTAGTGCCAAGCTCATGCTTGCTTTTGGTGCAGGAAATGATATTCAATCCCACCATCGATGCATAGCTCTTGGGTATCATCATAAAGAGTTCTTTTAACTTTTCAAATGAAAGTTGAGAGTTGGAGCTAATGGATGCATGGAATTGTATGCTGTTCTGTGGCAACCACAGCTGTAGCTAGGTCTTTTTTGGTTTTGGATCCTCCCTTTTAAATGCAAGTGTCTTTCTGGGTTCAGTTCCTTTTGAGTCTGAGAAAACAGAAAAGAAAAAAAAACATAAAGTAAATATAGATAGAAACAGTATACTTTATAGGTACAGTTTTCATTTTATGTATATCCTTCCTAGTATTGAGATCAGCACAGCTCAGAAGTAATGCAATCAATGGTGTTGTTGCATAGGATAGGATTTCATCAAAGTTGGTTTAGCCAAACAAAAGAAGTGCCATCTTTCTATCTTTATCTCATGTGCATGAGCATGTCGGCACCATATTTGTTCTCTTGCTTTTCTGTGTCAAGAATTTTGGACCTCAAGTTGGCTTTCTCAGAATTTTCGGTTTTTGCGGTTTTTTATCGAACCGTTACCGAAATAGGTAATTTGGTACCGATTTCGATTCTTGCTTTTTCGGTAATTTCAGATCGGTACCGGTTCGGTTTTTTACCCATGAGATCTCCCATCTTTCAGCAAGGTTGCTTATTGGTGGGGAATTTGACAAGTGCTGGGAAAAAGGATTGATGGACACAGTATGTAAGGAATGATTCATGTGTATATAATAGTCTGATTTCACCATTGAAACTTTATGTACAAGCTTTTTGAAATACCCAGCTAGTTTCAGTACATAATCCGCGTTGCAAGCATTCATCTTTCCTTTTAACAATCCTCCTTTTTCCTTTTTGTTTTTGATGCGTGATGCACGTTTAATTTGTGGAAGCAACTACAGCAATCACACAACCGCTGTCACATACATACCACAATCTGACCAATGTAATATTTGCCGACTCTCCCTTACAATAAATCTAGGGGACATTTTTCGCGATTTTCTATTTATTTTATTTTTTGGTTTTTTTAGTAACTCCCAATAAAATATATAGTATTTATTTCGATTAATTTTTTTTATTATAGAAAACAGTGTTTTAGGTGTAATTTGGATACATTCAAAAAACATAGTTGTACAGACAATGTTTCATGTATGTATTCAAATTACATCAAAATACAGTTTTATTCTGTAAAAATTTCAAATAAAATGAATATTATATATATTTTTTAAGAGTTGCTAAAAAAAGACTAGACCAATGTTGCCGTAGAAGGACTCTTCACTTAAAGATGGAGTGGAATATGTTAAGTGAGAGCTGTTGTTATTTTATTTTATTTTATTTTTCTTTATGTGTATTCAAGTTTGTCAAAAACTCATGGACACCATAAATTTTAATATTAGTGTTGACATTAAATCTTAAAGGTATAACTTATTATTGAGAAATTGTATATTTAGTTATCTGATATTCTTGCGCTTGATATTTAATTTTGAAGTTCTGTTGTTTAATATGTAGGTGCTCGCAATTTAATATTGTGAATTAAATGATGTCCAAAATATTACTTGTTAATTCACAATTTAATAATACGGACGGTTAATATAGCTTTCTTGAAAACAATATCATTTTTGGTCAGCTCATCTACATAACAAAATGCGGACATCGAGTCTATTAGTGATATAATCTAAACTATAAACTATTAGTGTTATATAAAACGGTCAAGTACTTTGAGTATTTAATAATATTTTAATAAATTCATATTGCGACTGTATTAATGTCAATTATAATATGTTATTTTCAATATTACAGAGTAGGAGCAAAATCGTAGAATAAGAGCAAAATCGTAGAATATGATGTAGAACAAGATATTCAAAAATATATGAGCAAAATCAGGCTCTGCAGTATAAATCTGGGGATGAAGTTTTTTTTTTTAAATTCTCTGTATAGATTCAGCACGCTCCACAGTATTAAGTTGTGGATATAATTATTTTTTTAAAATCAACACGCTCCGCAGTATTAAACTGTTGATCAAATTATTTTTTTAAAGCTCATGTATGAATTCAACAGGGTCCACAATATTAACTGCGAATTAAACTTTTTTTTTTAAAATCCCCTATATGAATTGACCTGGATTCGTAGTATTGCAATTTTTTTTAAAATTATTGGTTTCACAATATTAAATTACAAATGACAATTTTTTTAAAAAAGTTTCTGACCAAAATCGGATGGTAGCCATACCTAACATCCACTTAGTGTAGTATGTGGATTGAAGAGAGATATTTTGGACATAATTCAATTTAATATATTAAATTGCGGACACCTACATATTTTTTTCTTTCTTCGTCCTTAATATAAATCGTTTTAGAATCGTGCACAAGTATTAAAAAAATAATTATATATTATTAAATATAATATCAATTGTCTATATTATTATTATATTGGAAAAAGATAATGTTATTTATTAGGTAAAAAATAGTGAGAGAACCAAAATTATATTTATTATTTTGGATAATATTAGAAACTGAGCAATTAATATTTACTTGAAATTATCAAACGACTTACATTAAGGAACAAAAATAATTCTCTAAAACAACTTATATTAAAGAACGGAGGGAGTATTATATTGCGAATTGAAGATCCTCCTTACCATTTGATCCGAAGATAGACTGATATATGTTACTCCCTCCGTCTCAGAATAAAAGTTTTTATTACTATTTTTGGTAGTTCCAAGTTAAATATCTAGTTAACTTAAATGATCCATTTTTTTTATAATAATTTACCTATAATACCCTTATTATTAATTGTTATATTTATATTTTATATACATATTTATGGAGTATCACTAGTAATATACAAAAAACTATATAATTAAATAAAAATTTAAATATAAATAATTTTTTCATTTTATCATATTTATTAATATACACAAAAAATCAACTAATATATATACTAGATCCCGTAACTCGTAACTCGGACACTGGACGGTTGGATTTATACGTGGTATAATTGAGCGAAACTTGCCTTTTGTAAGAATCACCTTTGACTTCATGGATAAAAAACTACTCATACGTCTTTGGATGGATGCACGAGTCTGGCTAAATACAAAAATATTAAATTTCAGTCAAATATATATAAATAAAAAAAAATCACCTTTGCGATATTACCTCTGTACATAAAAATGGCTCGCTCCTAATTTCACTCATTGTTGTCTCTTAGTCTCTTTCTTCACCTATATATTCATACAGACGCACGGTTACACATATTTAGCTCAGTCCCAATTCCAAAAATTACAAAAAATATAAATAAAAATGTCTTCCCCAAGCAAACGCAGAGAAATGGATTTGATGAAACTGTAATTCCCCACCAAATTATACTTTATTTCATCATATGTTTGTCTCTCTTGAATATTTATGCACAAACACTTGATTTATGATTTTATGTGCTGATATTTGTGAATTAGGATGATGAGTGATTATAAGGTGGAGTTGATCGATGATGGCATGCAAGAATTCTATGTGGAATTTCATGGACCCAAAGACAGTAGATATCTTTCATCTCTGTGCTGCTGTGTGATCTATTTTAAGATGTTTCTAGATATTATTTTCTGGGTATTTGATAAATTTTTGACATTTTTACTTTACCCCTTGATTTAGCTGAAAACATGGTAGCTGTTATTTTATTTCTCTTACCTCTGAAACAGGAGGTTAATTTCCAATTTCTGATTAATCTGGTTTTGGGTTTTAGTTATGGGGATTTCATTGAATCATTTGTCAAAAAAATATTTAAAAAGTTAAGTGCTTTGAATTTGTTTTACCTAATCTGTATTTAGGATTAAGTGATAAGTGTAATTTTAAGTGATATATTCTTTGTGAGTGAGCTGCCAGAATGTTGTTCACTGATTTTCCTCTATGAGCTGTATTGGTAGAATGTTGAACTAAGTTTTTTTTTCTTTCCAATTTGATATGGCAGGTCCTTATCATGGAGGTGTGTGGAGGGTAAGTATGGAGCTGCCGGATGCTTATCCGTATAAATCTCCTTCTATTGGCTTTGTCAACAAGATTTACCATCCAAATGTTGATGAAATGTGAGTGGATGGATGAAAATGAGCAGTAATTTAACTTGTTTTAGTGGTGGTACTATCTGCATTTGTTACCTTATAACTCATATAATACACACTCGGTTCATAATGCTTTTCTTATTTTTTTTATTTTGTTTGAGTTTCAGGTCAGGATCTGTTTGTTTAGATGTTATCAATCAGACATGGAGCCCTATGTTTGGCAAGTCATCCTTCTCTCTATGACTAAAAGATTTTTAGTGTTAACGGATATGATGTTTAGATATAGCTATTCAACTCCCTTTTTTTTCCCCTTGAGTTTTCCAGATCTGGTAAATGTCTTTGAGGTGTTCCTCCCTCAGCTTCTTTTGTATCCCAACCCATCAGATCCACTAAATGGCGAAGCTGCAGCACTGATGATGCGTGACCGGACAGCATATGAACAAAAAGTAAAAGGTAGCAGTACATCCAAAACTTGAGAACCTACTGATTGGAAATTAAGTTACCTGAAATGCACCTTCACAAGCTTCATATAATTTCCAAGTTTTCTTAACTACATTCTTGAAGTGGTTTTAAATTTCGGTGGTTATATAGAATCAATTACTTAAATCCACACCTCTTGTACTGAGGTTTATAAACACTTGAAGTAGGAACATGACATTTGGAGTTTAGGTTTAGTAGAACCTACTTACATTGAGTTTGCTTCTCCGACCACTTTTGGATAGTGGACTTACTTCAAATTTGTTGTTCGAATTTGTATTTGTAGTGAAAAAGCTTTTAGACTAGTTTAAGCTCAAAGATATAGCTTTATTTTCCTATATTACAAAAGTTTAAAATGAGATGCAATTAGATTGTGTTGGGGTCCTTCACCTTTGGATTTCTTTTGTGTACCACCAACACTTTCTTTATTGATTTAATGTAATTTTCATTCTAGTTCCCTTAAGAAGCTTTCAATAGGAACTAGTTATATTTAATTGCCACTATATGACTTATGAAAGAATTGTAGATATGTTTAGAATAATGAGTAGTGCTAGGGGTCTCAAATTTTATTAAGAATAGATTGTATACTTTAGGAATGCTTCAAAAAATAAGAAGAATGAATTTACTGGCCGTCACTTGTAGTCCTGGTTACTACGTGTACCAGTTTTCACCCGCAATATATTTTGACACTTCTTAACATCTTATACATGTACCAGTTTTCATGAGTTGGAGATCATCATATTACTCTCCCCATCAGTCTGTGGGGTTCTTTACCCTCACAGAATGTTGAGATCCCCTCGCAGAGGTGTTAATATTTTGAGCTAGATGAATAGAAATGGCAACTCGATCCTGCCCAAAGTTGTTGACCATCACTGCTTCTTTGGTTGGGATATGAGTTTTTGGTACATATCTAAATGGCTATGATGTGTATGGACCTGTTTTGCATATATATTGTGCCAATTACTGTGTGATGCATTATCTGATGATATTTTTTAAAATTAATGTCACTTGCCTCCTGAGACTGAATTGGTTACTTACTCTACAATTTTTGCTGATATATTTAATCTTTCAGAATACTGCGAGAAATATGCTAAGCAGGAAGATATCGGTGCTCCACCGGACGAGAAATCTAGTGATGAGGAACTGAGCGAAGATGAATATGCCTCTAGCGATGAGGAAGTTGCTGGTAAAGCTGATCTTTAATTTAGAACGTGAATATATGGCCCTTCAACCGGTTCTGTACATGTTGATTTCTTTCTTCTTGCAAATAAACATAATCCCCATCGAAGGGCTCATTTGCGGGAGAAAAAAAAATAAACTTGTGTCTGCTAATATTTACTGTTATTCTATTACTCCGTTTATTTATCTTGACTTTACTGGAAGGTTTGATGTTCTTGGGACTAAATTAAAGGGGTGTATTCAATTAGGATTTTTAAAGACTTTTTTTAAGTGACATATTTTTGTAGAATTTGTGGGATTTTAATGACTTTCAAAGATTTTAAAGACTCTTTTAAAATGACTTTTATCTACTCTATGAAATAAGTAACAGACTTTTATAAACTTTTTATCAAGACTGTGATAGACTTTTGTATACTTGTAATATATCTTGCAACTTATATTAATTGTTAATTAGCTCATGTGTACAACATCTCTCTTTTTTCATGAACTAGAGTAAATCTCATTATATTATTGTGGCATGAGATTTTATATATGTTGAAAGCGTTCATATTATTTCTACTCATTTCATAATACATTTGGATACTTTCGGATACCAATAAAAACTTTAGAAACTACAGAATTGATACAAAAATTAAGCTCAATTTTCATTGAGCTATATATACTTTTATGCATATGCGTCGCTTTTTAGTAGGAATATCAAACTCTATTTTTTACAAAATAATATGACAATGAAAATCTATATGATCAAAAGTTGCAAAACTTCATACATGTGAGTAAACCACTAACAAGTAACATTAGCATACTAGTCCTCCATTCATTAGCATTCTCTCGTTACCGGCCATTGTTATTATTATGATCGATGTTTCTTCACATGTCAGAAGCTATACTAGTCCTCCATTCATTAGCATTCTCTCGTTGTTGCTCTTGAGTTTTAAAAATTTGTTCCAAATTATCTCCTTGATTGAGTGGTAACGATGAAGATAGTGAAGACTCGTTATCTAGTTCAATAGGAAATTCATTTGAACGACACTCCTTACGAAAAAAATTGTGGAGTCCTACACAAACTAGTACAAGCTCTGCTTGAGTTTTATAAGGAAATGGAGGTGCATACTTGAAAATTGTGAATCTCGATTTAAATATACTAAATATTCTCTCTCAAATTGCGTTCTTAAGGAAGCATAGCGAAGATTGAACAACTCGATTGCATTTTCGGGGTCACGACCCTGGCCAGTAAAATCTTGAAGATGATATCGAACACCTCGAAAAGGAGCTAAAAATTGGCGCCGATTTGGAAATCCACAATCCACCAAGAAAAATTTGCCTAATTATATGCCATTTAAAAAATTACTATGAAATGTCGGATCTAAGATCAAACAAATAAAATGACAAACAAGATAAGTACATACCTTGTGGCACTTTAAGTCCGTTCCTTCATAAAGCGTCACTTAGCACTTTTGAATCATGGTGAACCTTCCCACCCACTAAGCACATATATGAATTCCAAATCAAAATTACTGTTCGCTAATACATTCTGCGATATTTTTCCATAGCGATTACAATAACTTCGCTTACATTACGTCCTTTTACCATTCTTTGGAAATGCATACTATCAATAGCTCAATCTGATCCTTAAATGAATTAATAGACATTTTATTCAATATAACGTTGATAAATAACAACAACAAAAACAATGATAATAATGAAATTTTCATTACTTACCTTAAAGTACGGAAAAAATCTTGTGCTTTCTCTTATTTTAGAAGGTATTGTGGATCCAGATTTAGCCATCATTTGAGGTGCTAGTGTGTTCAAAGCCTTCAAGACTTTGTTAAAATTTCTACTAGTAGCAAAATGGGATTGACCAAAAGTCTCACGAGTTAAACAATATCGAGAATTTTGATCAACAGTGAGTAGAAAAGTTGCAACTATTTCTTCAATACAAATAAATCTCGTATCTTGTAAAAGTGTTTTCTCCCTAATAATATTGCATAGTTTGCAAAACACATCTGGATACATTCTATAGACCTGTCGAAAGTTTTCAGGTTCCTCATCCAATACATTATGTATGTAATTATACCCATTCGATGTAATTGATCGTCGCATTAATGGACGTCCAATATGTTCATCATGTAGTATAATCATAAGCTCGTTTAAGACATGCATCATAGTTTCAATTGCCATTAATAAGTATCTGATCGCTTTATAAAATTCTTCTTCCATTGCTTCTTCCATATTTTCTTCCATAGCATCCTCTATCTCTTCCTCGTCTATTTCTTCTTTTTGTAGTACATCCTCTCCATGTACTCCATTATCTCCTTGCATATTTGAGTGAGACATTATATTTGATCTTGCAAAAAATTAAAAGTAAATTACATTGTCTAATATATCATTCATTTGGTACGAAATTAATATAATCCTAACTGCTATAATATGAATTTAACTGTAGAAGGCAGCATGTAATAGTTACATAAAAATTGGTAGGAGCCATGAAATTGTAACACCAATTAACAAAAATCAACCACATATATTTCAACCAAATCCCATAATGTTAAACGTGCTTGCACCAATTACAAAAATCAAACATCACATATCCATACCAAATATTTAAAACAAATATTTTTGTTCACTGTCTTGTCTTTTAACGTATACATCCCTTTTAAAATTGAAGTATAATGTCTGTATTAAAAGTAGAGATAGATTTTGATTTTCTAAACTCAAATTGCAAAATAATAAATTTAAAATTGAGATGAATACGTGGCTGATGAATCAAGAAAGCTTTGTCCAAGCTATTTTTGTATGTTTGTCTATCTATATAAACCTGTTGTCATGAATTCAAGAATTCTACTAGTCATGGTTCATGAACCTATATGAGCAATAATTCAAGAATTTTCGTATATATATAAACCTGTTGTTATGGTTCATGGCTTCATGCGAATCATAGCAATTTTATGTTTATATAATTCCAAGAGACAAGCTTTGACAACATGTTTTATTAATAATAATAATTTAGATGAAACTGATTATTGTGTTAATTCTCTTCTTATACAATTTAGATTAAAATTTTCATACCCCGCGGTTAATCTAGAGCTCAGTTAGTATCAATGAGATAATAATTCGCGTTTTATTCTTGCTAACAAATTGGCTACAAAATAACTGTATTGAGTAATTTTACGTGCAAGTTATTTTACACATACATAATCTTCGTTGTGTTTAATGATCATATATTTTCAAAATTAACAATAATTTCATATATTATACATACATAATCATATATTAATGATGAATACATACATATCATATATTTTCTATTTTCATATATTATACATACATAATCTTTACAATTGATATGAGAGTTTCATGATTTTATCTCACATTTGTTGAACAAATCTCTTTCCTCTTTCTATTGGAAGCTTTGAAGCTATTTGCTTTTTCCTCACCAATTGATTAGGTTTATTTGTTTACTTATTAATATATCTTGTTAATTCTATTATTATAATAAATCTAATTATTTTTATGGCCCAAATTTTATCAAATTATTTATCCATCACATATTAATATTTATTAGCCCATATAAAATAAATAATTAGTTTGACCCAATAAAAGATAAAGTCCAATTAATAACTTGTTTTATCCACCTTTGTGTTTATTTGAAAGTCTTTAGAAATCTTTAGAGATGAGGTCAAACTTTGGATATGGGTTGATAGTTATAATTCTTCTTCTAAAGTCTGTCAAAGTCTACCATTTAATAGAAATCTGAAAAGTCTATGACTTTTTGAATACCAAAATACTTTTATAGACTTTGTAAAAATTTTAATTCAATACCACCTAACTTTTAAAGACATTAAAAAAGTTGTAATTGAATACCACTAAACTTTTATAAACTCTTTAAATATCTTGATTGAATACACCCAAACTTTTAAAATCTTTAAAAGTCTTTAAAAATCCTAATTGAATACACCCCCTAAGTTAGCCATTTTTCAGATACTTCAGGCAATTGTATGCATTTTATTTGCATTATTTAACCAACACTGTTACATAAAAGTACAATTTAAGTACAATGGGTGAAGTGTATTGAGATTTATTTTTATTTATTTCAGTTGTAATACAATCAATGGTTAACACCCCCCCCCCACCCCCACCCCCACCCCCACCCAAAAATAAAAGAAAAAAAATCAGGAAAAAAAACCCATAGTAATTATCTGAACTTGATCATCCGTCTATTTACTCTTGAAAACATCAAATGGATTATTATGTAGAAATGGAAGGGAATTTCATTATAGTAAAAAATGTATATTTTTAAAAAAAATCCTATCAAAGGGTTTATATAGCACATTTATTCCCTGATGTTTGTATAAATCTAACTGAAATCTACTTACAATAAAATTTTAAGAACCTACGGTGAAGTATGAGTTTGAACATTGGACAGGAGCCTGGTAATTTTGCTGAGAGTTTCTCGAGCAGATATTGTGTCTGGGTGATCCTCACCGCATATTGAAGTTCTAATAAAAATAGCCTTCCTAATAAGATCATCCCCTATATCAAACTGCCCCCCTTTGAGCATTAGTTTAGCCCTGATTTCTAAAATAGTAGCTCTTGAAAGGGCAAGCTCCTGCCAAAGGCAAGGATTCAATTGAGCATTTGTTTGGATAGGTCTCCAACAGAGTGATTTATCCAACCACTTCTCAACTGGCGTGACAAATGCTTGTTCTACTGCTTCTAACGCATTCGTACAGAGACGAAGGAGTTCTAGAGCAGCGATGCATCGCGAAAATGTGATGAATGTCCTGACGGCAAGCGGTATAATCACTTCTTTTACAAAAAGTATCAGTTCCGACACCTTCAGCTCTACTATTATGGGGTCTTTCCCGAATCCCAAAAGCAAGAAACATGCTGCCCAAATGTGTTCTGAGTGCTGGATAATAGACCCCCGAGTAATGACAGCTTGAACCATGGCTTCTGCAGCTCCTGTGACTCCTCTCTTTCGAGCATAAAGCTTGGTAAGCTGGTTGAACTGGATATAACCTTCCTTTGCACAACTTCTTCCAATACTAAATCTTATTAACAATGAAGAGGCTTCAGCTTCTGATTTTCTGGCGTATGACGATGAAAAGCCACAAGTTATGGAGCGCAAAACCTTTTTCCATAACCGGGTACGATGGTATTTCTCAGGTAGCTTGTGAGCTGCCAGAGCTAAAAGATAAACCGGAGTGGCTGATGGTGCAAACCAACCACTTGCCAGAACCATTCTAGTTGCCAGGCTCCTTGGCCCATCTGCATGGTCAAATATTGAGAAACAAACTTCAAAGAGTTGCAAGAGGAAGTTATTTTTTCTCAATGAACTACACTCCCTGCCAGTCCATGTTATGTCCCTTGAAGGCACTCGATTGATGGTGTCCAGCAGCCTACTTGGATTTATGGGAAGCTCGGAGAGAATAGCTCCAACAATTGCAAGGCCTAGGGTCAGCCGTCCAAGTTTTGTCTCAATAACCCGGAGAGCATCAATTTCTGAAACTAAGTGATCTTTAACACTTCCCTGCATTAAAGACATTGCCTCAACTCCTGATAGGTAAGAAAGCTTTAAAGGTTCCAAGTTCATTACATGCGAGAAACGCGTGGATATAATAACATGGGTTTCTCCACCAAAACGGGGAAGAAGATCCATCACTAGTTTATGATCCCACAAATCCTCTTCACTCTCTAAGTTATCAATCACCACCAGAAATGGTATGTTCCGCATAAGCTCCTTCCGTACCCTAGCTATGACAGCTTCTTCCTGCTCTTCAAAGCTCTTTGTCCTGCTTTTTTCCAGGCCACTCTCAACCCCCACATCAACTTCTAAAAATGACCATAAGTTCAAATAATTTTGGCGGATGTATCTGCTTTCCCCTCCTACCCATAAGACCATCTTATACCTCTGATGGAATCTGTATGCAAACTCAAGAAACAGCTCTGTCTTGCCAATTCCCGAGTCTCCTGACACACAACCAATCCCCTTCCCATACACAACTTTCATGGATCTCTTTCTCCTTCCACGCTTTCTACCATTTTTAGACTTTGAAGCTTGGTGATGCATCTGAGGAACTTCAGCACTTCGCATCTCAATTTCCTTTTCAGACTCCTTCCATACAACTGGTTCTTTTCCCTTCCTCTTGCTACTCTCAGGCTGCCTCTCCTTCCGCTTTTCATCTATTGAACTACTCCTACCCCAACCAATCGTTAAATTCTTTCGTCTTGGTCTGGCCTTGAGGTCAAAATATTCTTTTTCCGCCTCTCCACTAACATCACCAAAAAGCATAAATTCTAGCTCAGAGAGTTCCTTCTTTCTACCTACAAAGTTGTCATTTCGAGGAAAAGGGAACTCTTCTTTCTCCACCTTCTCCTCCCACTTGCTTAGTCTATCCACAACACTTCTCCTTCCCAATCTCAATGCCAATAGAGTGACAGCCCTCAGTATGCAGTCTCTCCACTTGCCATCATGAGCCTCTAGTTTCCACTCATCAACACGAGAGAGGGCATTCACAGCTTCTCTCCATTCGTTCTCCAAACCACCATAGAGATGCCAGAGTTCTCCTCCATGCCTTTCCCATAGCTCTCCTCTCTTCTCAACTATATCCCTGACAAGGCAATCATCTGGGCCCAAATCAAAATACACTGGGACCAAATTCTTCTTGCTAGAAAAGAAGCGCATCTCTTCAATGGTATATGGATTCCTGAAGGATTTCCTGGTTAAGATTACAACTCCAAATGTACAAGCTTCCATTGCCTTCTCAACAATACGATGTTTTTGAGAATTCCGACATCGAGCTCTGTCTGTTACAAAGCAACTTAACCCTTGAACTTCTAGTTCAGCACGAAGCCAATTCATGAATCTTTGCAGTAAAGGTTTACGACCATGAAAGCCAATGTACACATCACAGCTCCTCAGTCTGTTAGAGGCAAACAAAGTTGGAGTGAATGAGTTAACTTGGCTTCTCCCAATCTTTTTCTGCTTTTCTCTGTGTTGCCTGGAATGCTCACTACCATGGCCAACACTATCAATGGATAGGTTACTGTTAGAGATCCCAATTGTGGAAGAAATGTGATCAAGCTTCTGAAAATCCCTCGATGTACAAGTTGCAGGAACTGAAGAAGCAACTGAAAAGACAAACCATACCTTTATAAGAGTTTCGCTATCTAAAGACCAAAAACGGAACTAAGAAAAACCAATATTTTAGTACCATCACATTGTGTATCATTGCGTGCAGATGATTGACACGGTGATCTTGGAGAGAAGAAGGGAGACTGATTTGCTGAATAGAATGCCGAAGAAGAAGATGACAAATTCCTTAGAGTCACGTTGGGTAATGACCCGAATCTTGAGCTTTCTTCCCGAAGATCCATACTTGTTGATCATTTACACTTGTTACAAATGAGGTCTCATGCAGTATAAATAAGGCAAGCTCCTCTGACATCGAAATAATAGTGGAAGAGTTTCAGTTACTGATACAACTACTGAATTAAATAAATTCTTAAGTATCAACTAGTTGAATGTTCAATCAAGTATAATTATATTAAGGAGTTGGGAAACCAAACATCAAATCTATTGAGAGAAAAGGGCGCAACAAAAAAAGAAAGATAATATAAACTGATGCATCTAATATCCAGAAATATACCCTACATTTAGCAACAAAAAGATTCCAACTTCCAAAAGTGAATGAAAAATCTATTGAGATCATCCATAAAGTTTGAAGGTTGAGGCATATTAGATCTAAAAAAGCACTTTAAAACCAGAGAGCTCTTAATCCACTTCCTAATTTAGATTCTAGAAGAATAAACCATAAGAACATAAGAATTCAGATCTGAAAACTCACTTGCTGCGAAGCCATGTATATCAATCTCCAAAGATTCGTAATCAAGCAAACCCAAGAAAGTCAATAACCCAATCTCTTAGTAGTCACTACAATCAACAAAACAAATCAATATTCAACATATATATACACACCAATTTATATGAAAAATCCACTCACAAGGGAAAGAGTTGACAATGAGAAGCTCTAGTTTTATAGGGAGTAGTGAAGCATCAAGCTTTAAGCTATATTACAATTTAAAAATGGAATTGAGAGAGACCCATTTTTGAAATGTGAGACAAAAGAGAAAGATTTGTTTGAAATTGAATGAAATAAAAAGAAAAATGTTACCTTTTCAGAAGAAAAAGAAAAACTTGAAGGTGTTCGGTGTTCCTACTTCCTAGTGAGTCCACACCATAGTCCCCAACTTTCTCTGTCTTATGTTAAATGTCTGAGAAATTGAGAATTTGGGCTGACACGGAAAATAAACACCGTTGGATAAATGGGTCCCAACACAACACAACACAAAGGACGGATCTGACGAGGATATTGTTTTATGAAAAACTAGCAGTAGGAGTTTGATTTTCCAGTGGAGATAATTGGTAAATCAGTAACCCTTTTAAGCTTTTGGGTCTCATAGTTCACACCCAATTTTGGTAGGATGTTTAATGGGTGCTCAAGATGTTTACATATCAATGTTGTTTTAGTTATTATACTAAGGAAAAGATTGGATATATATATATATATATATATATATATATATATATATGTGTGTGTGTGTGTGTGTGTGTGTGTGTGTCATCATCATCGTTATTTTGTTCACTGCACCCCATAAATGGGTTTCAATTGTAGAGCAAGTGAATACCTCTAATGATTCATAATCATGTTAGTTACGTTCTTGTTCTTCCCTTTTAAAGTATCCCACTTGACCTCTTACAACGTGTGCATATGCACTTGTACATATAAAAAAATCTTGCATTTGCACTCATTATCTTTCTATGCGGGCGCATGAACGTTAATTAAAAGGTATTTATGAAAATAAAATGGATGTACTATATTTGTTGAAAACACTTGTTGTGATGTTGGTTATATATATATATATATATATATATATATATATATATATATATATATCGACCGAAGTAGGAATTAAGAAAGAAATTTAATTTTGATTGACCCATAAATTGATTTGAAGACATTCAAAAAAAAAAAGTACTAGTATATATATATTTTTAAAATAGGTATCATCGCATTTTGAAATCAATACACTCATACATAAACAACTATAACTTTATTATTACAATGAAGAAAGCGTGAGTTTAAATCTGAGATATTGCCATCTAAACGATATCCGCATACAAATAAATCCTCATCATAATTATTGATGCATTATTTTACAAAATGGGAGGACTACTAAACAACTCTATAAAACCATCATTCCATACCTCACCAGACTACTACATTCTCGCCTCCCGAGAAAAAAATGGAACAAAAAGGAAAAGGGTGAAAGCTCAACTAGCCCGATAAAGAATATTATGACTAAGATAATACTGAGAACAAATTATCGTTGGTCTTCAATGAGGAAAAATTTAATAGAATACAATAGACAACAAGTTTTAAATCAATACAAGCGGAAAATATTAATTCATAGAAGAGTTACGTAGAGGATGAAATCTACTAATATCTATGAATTTAACGATCCATCATCAATATTTTTATCCCTATAATATCAATCAATATATATCCGGAATCATATATTCATCCTCGCACTACTTGTGGCGAGGATATTCACCCGATTAGTCATGTTCATCTAAACACTGCTCATCTTTACTACGGGCCAAAGATATTCATCGAAATCATTCATCTTTTATCTACAGCCAAAGATATTCATCGAAATCATTTATCTTTGCTCACTACTGGGCCAAAGATATTCAATAATATCATCATTTAAGATCGAGAATGATGAAAAATATATATATTTTTAAAAAAAGCGAATCGATTGAAACAAAATAGATGAGGATTAAGGATTAAGGATTCAGACTTACGTTTTATCTACGTCAAAATACCTCAAAAATAATCATAGTGGTGTAAAATTCAAGAATGATCAAAACATGGATACAATCAAAGCTAGTATCCACAATAGATATTTTGACGAAAAGAAAAATTTTCATTTTTCGATGAAAAGTCAGATTCGTGAATGAATAAGATCGTAGTATCGTGAATAGTGCAGTATCGTGAATAATAACTCTCGACACCAAAAGTTCCAAATTTGATAAAACTTCGGACCAATATTTCAAAGATAATGATATTGAAGAAATAATATCATTCGGAAAAAAAATATCTCTTTACCTCGAAAGATCAAGTCTTCTAATTTGGAATCTTGGATATAAAGCTATAACTCGAACTTTCATAGTATAGCAATACTCAAAGTATACTCAAAATACTCACAAGAATCGCTCGATAATATAGAGAGAAAACTTGAGTTTTACGGTGTGATTTTAAATTTAACCTAAGCACCCTATTTATAGGAAAATGCTTAGAACACCAAAGCAGAAAATTTAATAAATTAATATTATATTTTTTCTAAATATCTCTACGCACACTACCATCTGAATTCAGCCTCCTAACCACATGTTAAATGAGTTTCAAAAATGAAAAAAACATTTTTGTAATTAAAAATATTTTAAACTTCCAAAAATCAATTATTTCGGAACTTCGGAACTTCAATAATTCATAATAAATAGCCCTTTTATCAGAAAATTCGAATCTCGAATTTTTATAGAAATTCAATTCTCTACAACTTTGCAAAAGAAAGTTTTTCCAAATTCCAAACAAAAATTGATCGAAATCTCTAAAGCAGACGATTTTAAAATTTATAATCAAATTTGGTCAATAAATGGGGTCCATCAGACATGTTTAACATGTTTTTAAACATTTATTGCAACAAAAATACTCTTCCTCCTCAGATACTCATATATCCCACATTCGTTGTAAAAATATCACCATTATTATATTATTAAAATATAATAATATATATATTTAAATGAATTATTTTATCGAGAAAAAGATAAAATTTCAATTTTCAACAATTGTCACATTAAAAAATTTCTCCATCTATATGCACATAAAATTAATATTTTCCTCATCATATGAATCAATAATTAATTATTCACAAATAATATTATGAGAATCATGATATTGACAACGAGGCGATTAGCCTTGGAGGAAGAGGGGCTTTCCAATAAAAATTTCTCCTTCATCATGGCATGATTAGGTGACCAAACCTCTCCTTAGATGAACTTTCTAGATATTGCCAATAATGTTATCTAATAATATTATTGAGATAATATGAATTATTGCTTTGATAATAAAAAATCTTGTGTAATGACAATTATTGAAACAACAATGATTATAAAATATCAACGCAACAATTATTGAACCAATAAAATAAAATATTGAGCGATAATTATCAGTAACCATTATTGAGTAGTGCCTTCTTTACGTAAGAGTCAATAATTGGTGCAATCTGGTATCTTATTATGCAACAACGCCAGATTCTCGTGTTTTAACCACCGGGTATTCCAACGATTAAAGCCAGAATAACTACTGTGCAGATTATTTTTAAGCAACTTATATTTGTCGTTTTATTTCTCCAATCGCTTTTAGTTATGGGGCCCATATATGGGCTACTTATTCGTCATTGCGAATATTCCCCTGACAAAGATCTGAATATTCCACGACCAAACGAATATTCCCCGACAACAATGAATATTTTATAACCACTGCTTATTTTGAAATATTTTGCGTATTTTACCCATAACTATCCACATTAATCACATCAACCCTTACTATTTCAAAATAATAATTAGAGGAAATTAAATTTCATTTATTAATTATTTGGGGTCTTACAACCTCCCTCCTTATGAAATTTCGTCCTCCGAAATTGACATACGACTAGTGTTTTGAAAAGGTGAAGATACCTCGCTTTCATTTTCGTTTCCAACTCCCAGGTCATTTTCTCTATAAGATGGTTCCTCCATGAGACTTTAACTTGTGGTATGACCTTCGTCGTAGGACATGCTCCTTCCTATCCAAGATCTTGACAGTGCCTCTCCTCATACACGTTAAGTCTTAATTTATCTCGTCCTGGTTAACTCAATAACGTGGTTGGGTCTTTCACATATTCTTAATATGAGATATGAAACACATTATGAACACGAGACATACTTGGAGGTAACGCGAGTCTATAGGCTACATTTCTACTCGGTCGAGAATTTGAAATGGACCGATAAATCGTGGATTGAGCTTTCTCTCTTCTCAAATCTTGTAACTCCCTTCCATTGGAAAGAACTCTTCATGACAATACATGATCCCCTATACTAAATTCCACGTCCTTTCGATGAAGATCCGCATAACTCTTTTGTCGATCTTGTCTTGGTTTTATATCGTTGTCGAATCATTTGGATCTTTTCGGTGAGTCATACGCATTTAACTTCGGGTCCCAACAATGTTGCTTCACACACCTCGTCCCAACATACTCTTGGAGAAGCGACATTTTCGTCCATATAATGCTTGAATGGGGCCACACTTTATCTTTGCTCGATAACTGTTGTTGTAGGAGAATTCCACCAATGGTAAATACTTATCCCAATCGCCTTGAAGTCAGGACACGTAGTCTTAATAAATCTTCAAGAGTTTGAATAGTCCTCTCTGAATGTCCGTCTGTTTTGAGGATGGTATGCTTGCCCAATCGAATAAATCCGTACCCATAGCTTTTTGCAAGCTAACCCAAAATCTTGAAGTGAATCTTGGGTCACAATCCGAAACTATAGATCTTGGCATGCCATACAACCTCACAATCTCATTTACATACATACTAAGCAAAGAGCGTTCGAGAGAATAAGTCTCCGTATCGACGAAGAAATACGAGACTTGGTTAATCTATCAACAATAACCCAAATAGCATTTATGCCTTCGAGAAACCGTGGGAAGACAGAATTGAAATCCATGGTAATGTGTTCCACTTCCATTTCGGAATCTCAAGTGGTCAGCAATGGTCCTTTAGGCACTTGATGTACAAAGCCTTTACACGTTGACAAGTTAAACATGTTGAGATAAACTTTGCAATCTCTCTCTTCGTATTGTTCCATCAATATGTATGTCGAAGATCACGATACATTTTAGTACTTCCGGGATGGATTGCAAAATGGTGTATTGTGTGCCTCCATCATGATCTTGTACTTCAAATTAGAATCGTTAGGAACACAAAGTCCGGAGTGGACTCAAGTATTCTTCTTCATCAATTCTCGCCCTGGAATAGCACCTTCTTGACTTTCTTCTTCATATGCATCATTTCGGGCCGAGTGGCTCGAGAAACCTTAACTTTTTCTATTAAAGTTCATTTCTGTCGTATCTTGACATCATCGCTTTTCGTTCTCGCGATATGATCTTCTACTCAACGCGGCCAATTACCACGTTCGCTTTTCCAAGATGGTATTGAATAGTGTGGTCGTAGTCTTTCAATAGCTCGAGCCAACGTCATTGCCGCGTGTTAAGTTCTTTTGAGTGAAGAAATATTTAAGGCTTTTATGGTGCGAATATATCTCCACTTTCTCCCCATAAAGATAGTGCTCTACGGATCTTTTAGTGCGGCGAAACGCTCACGCTAACTCCCAGATCATGAGTAGGATAATTCCTCTCATATTCTTTAAGTTGTCATGAGGCATAAGGCTATGACTTTCCCATGTTGCATGAGAACACATCCTAACCCTTTTGGAAGCGTCATTTGTAGATAACAAATCCATCCGTACCGATGATGGTATTGTTAGAAACAGTGCTAGAAACGAGTCTCTCTTAAGCTCTTCGAAACTATTTTTGCATTCCTCGCTCCATATGAATTTTGTATCCTTTCGAGTCGGATGAGTTAAGCGGAGTAGCGATTCGAGAAAACCCTTCCACGAATCTCCGATAATAACCAATTTAAACCCAAAAAGCTACGTCTTGATCATCGTCTTGGTTGCTCTAACTTTGTATTGCTTCAATCTTCGCGTTGGTCGGCAGATACTCCATGTTTTGACACCACGTGCCCAAGAAATGCTACTTCCTCAAGCCGTAACTCGTGATTTCTTTAACTTAGCATATAAGCTTGTTTTCACGAAGCCTTTGTAGTACCGAAACTTCAAAATGGTGCTCATGATCTTCACGACTTTTGGAATATATGAGATGTCATCAATAAAGACAACAACGAATCGATCCAAATATTCCTTGAATACTCGGTTCATCATATCCACGAAAGCGAGGAGCATTAGTCAATCCAAAAGACATGGACTAGAATTCATAATGCCGTCTTAGAGTTCTAAAAGCGGTCTTTGGAATATCCTCGATTCTAATCTTGATTTGATGATATCCGTAAGCGAAGATCAATTTTGAAAAGAATTGTGCTCCTTTGCAATTGGTCAAACAAGTCATCAATACGAGGTAAAGGATACCTATTCTTGATGGTGACATGGTTCAATTCCGATAGTCGATACAAAGTCGCATACTCCCGTCTTTCTTCTTTACTGAATAAAATAGGAACACCCGAGGAGATGTACTAGGGCGAATAAAACCGATGTCCAACAATTCTGTAGTTGGACCTTTAACTCCCGAAGTTCAATAGAGCCATTCGATATGGAGTTTAGAAATGGGCTTTGTACCGAGTTCAAGGTCAATAAAGAATTCAACTTCACGTTCGGGGTAGACGGGAAGTTAAATGAAATCGTCGATAAAGTTAATACAACAACAGAATATTATTTAATTTTGACGTGTCTTTATTCAAATCCATAACATGGGCTAAGAAAGCTTGACATCCGTTTTTCAATAAACGAATCGCTTTATGATTAGATATGATAGTGATTGATTTTAATGGTTTAGTTGCCTGAATTCGAACAACAGGTTGATTAGGAATATGAAAACTAACAACTTTACTGAAAACAATCAATTTTGGCATGATGAGTAGTTAACCAATCAATCCCTAAAATCACATCAAAAGCAAGTATCTTTAAAGAGATAAGGTCAACGGTAAGATAAGGGTGCCAACTTGGATTAGACAAGATTTATAAGCAAATGGATGTGATGAAAGTTTCTCCTAACTGAGTTTCCACAGATAGGTCAAAGTCTAATTTTTTGAGTCGATTTAAGCGTTGAGCACAAGTAGAGAGATAAATGAATGGGTAAGACTTAGATTCTAGTAAAGTATAAACTTCACAAGAATTTATAAATAAAACACCGTGATCACCTCGTTTGGGTTCTCGCATGATTTGACCGATCCACAACAAACGCTTCTTCCAGAACCAGATTGACTTTGACTTTTCAGGGACGATCTTTTGAGTCACCAAATCCCCTCATTGAACTAGGTTTTTATTCATCATGCAATCTCGAAGCGATATGTCCTTCATTTCCACAATTATAGCATACCAGGAATTGTGGGTAGTTTGGGTGATATATCCTCTTTCCCTGCATTTATAGCATATAATGAGGTGGTGAATTCTCCTCCTTGGAACCCGGTTATTCTTGCTTGTAATCGTCTTCACACGGTCGTTGTTGAATCTCCTCTTTTAAAATCTCCTCCGACTCACTTCTTCTATTTTCATGGCCATGATTACCACCAGAGTGGTTACCATTTTTGTCCGTCTTTTTCTTTCTCCATCTGGTTATTGTTGTTTTTGTTGACCGCTATCTCCCAGTATGATCCCACGATGTGTGGTACCTCGGTTGGCCAGTACTCGTTATCTCGCTTCTAACAATTGAGCCACAATTAATAACATCTCCGAATAGAGAAAAAATTTATGAGAGATGAGATATCGACGTATCTTTGGGTTTCAAACCTCTCGAAACATCCGCGTCATCGTTCCTCATTCTCCACCAAATGAGGTGCTGAAACTGGATAACTCGCAAACTTCGCCTCGTCTCGAGAGACACCGTCGTGTTGTTCTCGCTTCCGGTCTAATAAACTCCACTTCCTTCATAGCGAACACTTTCGGGAAAGTATTTGTCAATAAATAGTTTTGAAACGTCTCCCAAGACATCTTTGAGTCATGAATTTGGATGGAGACGCTTCACAGACTCCCCCGATGATCCCGCTTCGCCACGGAACATAAAGGTGGCGAATGGAACCTTCTGTTCTTCTCAGCATCCCAAGACATCGAATATCTTGGTAATTTGCTTGACCCATGTTTACTGGCCATGATCGGATCTCGCTTTCCCTTAAATTCTGGTGGTCCCAAATCTTTGAAGGCTAACTTCATTTGTGATAACCCGTGAATCGCTATTATTTCCTCTTATGTTTTGAACACGAAGTCTCCTCGCAAATCGATTTTGCATGAATCGCAAAAAAGCTTCTAAACATTCGTCGTTCATCGTCGATCGGTGGTGTTGTTCACGGGAGGAACATTGCCATGACTGTTGACGTTTTCTCCTCGTTGGTGAAGACTGAGCGTCTCCACGGTCTCATTTCCATTGTTAATATTCTCAGTCGACATTCTCAAATACTGTCATAAAACAAGGGTTAATTAAGGAAATCAATATATCACATAATATCCCTATATACTGACCAACTATCAAATAAGCTTAGGTAGGACACACTAGCGAAGGATTTACTCGTCTCTCTCCTCAGATTCTATTCCGGATCTCGCCAGAGATCATATCCCAAGCTCGATACCAAGTGTGACACCCCAAAAAAGGTATACATCACCCATTCACGAAAGTTGTCAATACACTGCAGCATGTGAAATAACTACAACTTTATTATTACATGAAAAAAACTGTGAGTTTAAATACAGATATTGCCATCTAAACAATATCCACATACAAATAAATCCTCATCATAATTATTGATACATTATTTTACAAAAATGGTGAGGACTACTAAACAACTCTCTAAAACCATCATTCCATACCCCGACTCGTACTCGCTACATTCTCGCCTCCACGAAAAAGAAAAATGGAACAAAAAGGAAAAGGGTGAGCTCAACTAGTCCGATAGAAGAATATTATGACTAAGATAATACGTAACAAATTATCGTTAGTCTTCAACAGGAAAAAATTTAATAGAATCTAATAGGCAACAAGTTTTAAATCAATACTGCATGACGGAAAATATTAATTCATAGAAGAGTTACGTAGAGGATGAAATCTACTAATATCTATGAATTTAACAATCCATCATCAATATTTTTATCCTGTAACATCAATCAATATATATATACGGAATCATATATTCATCCTCTTGACTTTCTGTGCCAAGGACATTCACCACTGGTCATGTTCATCTAAACACTGTTCATCTTTGTACTACGGCCAAAGATATTCATCGAAATCATTCATCTTTGCACTCTGTGCCAAAGATATTCATCGAAATCATTCATCTTTTGACCAGCTGCCAAAGATATTCAATAATATCATCATTTAAGATCGAGGATGATGAAAATATATATATTTTTAAAAAAAGCGAATCCAAGGTGAAACAAAATGACAAGGATTAAGGATTAAGGATTCGTACTTCGTTTTATCCACGCCCAAAAAATACCTCAAAAAAATAATCATAGTGGTGTAAAATTCAAGAATGATCAAAACATGGATACAATCAAAGCTAGTATCCACAATAGATATTTTGGACGAAAAGAAAAAATTTTCATTTTTGATGAATAGTCTGCGTGATTCGTGAATAAGATCAGATATATCGTGAATAGTCTTGATATCGTGAATAGTAAATCTTACACCAAAAGTTTCAAATTTGATAAAAACTTGAGGACTAATATTTCAAAGATAATGATATTGAAGAAATAATATCATTAGGAAAAAAAATATCCCTTACCTCGAAAGATCAAGATTCTTAAATTTGGAATCTTGGATATAAATTTATAACTTGAACTTTCACCGAGATAAAGAATACTCAAAGTATACTCAAAATACTCACAAGAATACGCCTCGATAATATAAAGAGAAAACTTGAGTTTAAGTGTGATTTTCAATTTAACCCAAGACCCTATTTATAGGAAAATACTTGTAACACCAAAGCGATAAAATTTAATAAATTAATATTATATTTTTTCTAAATATCTCTACGCACACTACCTACCATCTGAATTGACCTCTAACCACATGTTAAATGAGTTTTAAAAATGAAAAAAACGTTTTTGTAATTAAAAATATTTTAAACTTTCAAAAATCAATTATTTCAGAACTTCGGAACTTCAATAATTCATAATAAATAGCCATTTTATCAGAAAATTCGAATCTCGCGCGTTTTTATAGGAAATTCAATTCTCTACAACTTTGCGAGAAGAAAGTTTTTCCAAATTCCAAAGTAAATTGAATGAAATCTACAAATGGAGCGATTTTAGAAAGGTTATAATCAAATTTCGATCAATAAATGGGGTCCATCAACATGTTTAACATGTTTTAAACATTTATTAAAACAAAAATACTCTTCCTCCTCGTATACTCATATATCCCACATTCGTTGTAAAAATATCACCATTATTATATTATTAAAATATAATAATATATATATTTAAATGAATTATTTTATCGGAAAAAAGATAAAATTTCAATTTTCAACAATTGTCACATTAAAAATTTCTCCATCTATATGCACATAAAATCAATATTTTCCTCATCATATGAATCAATAATTAATTATTCACAAATAATATTAGTAATCACAATATCGACAACCAGGTGATTCTTCCAGGAAAGAGGGCTTTCCAATAAGAATTTCTCCTTACCTGGCAAGCAATTAGGTGACCAAACCTCTCCTTGCATGTAACTTTCTAGACATTGCCAATAATGTTATCTAATAATATTATTCAGATAATATGAATTATCGCTTCGATAATGAAAAATCTTGTGTAATGACAATTATCAAACAACAACGAGATAAAATATCAACGCAACAATTATTGAACCAATAAAATAAAATAATCGAATAAAGAATTATCGTAACCATTATCGAAGAAGTGCCCTTTACGTAAGAGTCAATAATTGGTGTAATACCGGTGCATCTTCTTGTGCAACAACGCGTAGACATTGTGTTTTAACCACCCAGATTCCAACGATTGTAAATCTATGATAACTACGCCATATTTTTTAAACAACTTATATTTGTCGCTTTTTCCTCCAATCGCTTCAGTTATGGAGCGCATTTACATATTACAAGGCCACAAGGCCGCATTTAATATTCCTCGACAAAGCATTTAATATTCCAATTTACCTAACGAATATTCCTCGGCAACAATGAATATTTTATAACCACTTGCTTATTTTGAAATATTTGCGTATTTTACCCATAACTATCCAGCATTAATCACATCAACCCTTACTATTTCAAAATAATAATTAGAGAAAATTAAATTTTATTTATTAATTATTTAGGTTCTTACAATATATTAGGGTTGACCATTAATTGGTGTTCAAGTTTCACGGAATATGTTATATCAACTTTAAATTTTACCATTCGTAAATTGAGTTAATATATTTAGTAAATCAGATAAGAATGAATTTTACCATTCCTAAACTGACTTAATATCTTTAATACTATCATATATGATTCTTGAGGGAGATATTTAAGTGAGTGTGAAATCAAAGGAAATGCATGAACCCAATTGAGTTCTTGGAAATGTGAACAGATGTTTGAAAACCAAGTGACAAGAACAAGAATGGTTTTGGGGAACACTGGGGGGGGGGGGGGGTCAAGTTGATATGACTGCAAATATTAGACATTACTATACTATACAACCATCACACCAATATCGTTATTCAAATGAAATTCAAAACATGAAAATTTTCTGTCTGGCCTCCAGAAATCATTGATGAATATTAAGATAACATCTCTCTCTCTCTCCCCCCATCCCAAAGGACAGTTCTAGTTGACTTGAATGATGCTTGTTTTTGGCTCTGCATGTCAGCATCAGTCCAAAACGCTCTTTTGCTACTATCTACGAACACATGCTTGCATGTGAGATATCACACTCCAAAATGGATGACTCTGATTTATTCACAGACATCCCCTCAATGGCTAAGATCATTGCCACTAGCTAGCTCCGAATTAAAACTCTCGAAATATATATTCTTAAATGTTTGGTAGCTGTTTCAAGGACAAATTAGGTCCTAAACTTTTAATATTTCTTTATTTTAATGTGGACCGACATCAATTAGATATCCGTTTAGATTTTACTTGGGTTTTACTGTATAACATCTGAATGGATTTGTTCCTTGAAACAAATCATCACCATCTTGTATATATATATATGTATGTGAATGAAAGAACCAAAACATGAACATGCACCTCTAATTAATTATACAAATTTTAGGCACTATAAATTAAAACCAATTATTATATTGTATATATATATATTTAACACTAATATACAACATTTAAGGCTTAATTACAAAAATATTAAACACACAAAACATAATTACAAAAATAAAACAACATTTGTTATAAGATAAAAAGTTAAAATTTAAAATCACGATATATGTTAAGGCCACACTTTTCCTATTTACAACAACTAAATAAAAATAGGCCCTAAATTCAAATAAATCGAGATCCAAAATTCAAGAATCGAGATTCAAGCGATTCAAAATTCAAATCTCTGAGATCGTCATGACACACCTCTCGAGATCGGAGAAGATTTAAACCTTTTGCAATGGCCAGCAACTCGAGATCGAGAGAGATGAAATCTTTTGCATGCCAAAACCTCGAGATCGGAGAAAACTAAACTTTTGCAATGGCCAAGAACTCGAGATCCAGAATAAAGATACAAAATCAACAAAGAACTTCAAGTTCAAGAATAAAAAACAATCGATCAAGCAGTTGATTGTTGAATACAAGATCCCAACAACTTCGATACAAATCAATACTTGAGGTATGTGAGTTTAAAATTGTGATGCATGTATTTACCTATGGTTACTACTTAATTCTATATTGATTACCTTTCTTAAGTTTTTCACACTTAAAATGATCATGAGATTAAGAATAATCGAATGTTTTGAATGGTCATTAATATGTTTTATATTATGGTTACTAAATAGATATAAATTCGTTATCGCTTATTATGTATTTAGTTGTCCGAATAATGTTTATTTGATCGCTTTTAATTTTTATATGAAGTTCTATCGATTTTTTTTATATTAATGGTTACTCATCAAATACATCGTTACCTTCCCGCAATCGCTTGCCATCGTAATGTTGTTTTCGTTATCAGGTAACATTATACCGCCTAATGATGTATTACATCGCCTAATGATATCTTCGTTACTTTGTAACATTAAATTGGTTATCGATTAATGTCGATTTTTAGTTAATCGTGGTAACATTATAATGGTTACCGACTATCGCTTAGTTGATCATTGTAAAATTATAATGGTTAAGGTATAATATTACTTACTAATGCCGACTTGTTATTGAAAAATGATGACTGTTATCGATTAATGCCGATTTGGTTATCGCTTAACATTATATGGTTATCGACTAATGTCGTATATGGTTACTATGTAAAATTATAATGGTTACTCATTAAGTACGAATTCGGTTATCGTATTAATCTAATTATATTTATACTTATGTGTTTTATATTAATGGTTACTTGTTAGCTACATTGGTTACATTCTTACAACATTTAGCCTTTTAGTTGGTAAATAATCAAGTTATACCGGGTTGGTTTTTACTATAAAAATGCAATGGAGAATGTGTTTATCTCAGGGCTACTAAATAAATATGTGTTGTTATCGCTTAAATTGGATTTGTTATCGATAATGTTGTTATGATTATTACTATATAATATTACTATGTTTTATATTGGTTTGTTTTATTATGATGGTTACTTATCGCTACATTTGTTACCTTCATACAATCGTTATAGTTTAATTGTAATAAATATCAATATAATATACCGATTATTTCCATTGTAAGCATTTAATGTACAAATATATTTTATGTAATCGTTACTAATATCATGTAGTTCGTTATCGGGCTAACATCGATTTGGTTACTTTTACAAAGATTTTTATTCTCGTTGTCGACAATGGAATTGATTCTCGTCAGATTTTATTTCAATCTAAGACATGGATCGATAAGAACTCAATACACCAAATTTGAAGTTACCTACAGATTAGTTCCATCAACTTGTTCGCTCAGAGAAATGCAAAACATGATACGCATTGTTCTATCAAGTTTGGAGTGTTTGATTTTGGCGCTTTTAGAGCCTAATTTCATTGAAACGGGTCAACGATCAAAAGTCACCAGCTTTCATTGGTGAATCGCAGGTTTTTTTCGTCAAATTCCATCATTTAGACCTTCAAAATGTGCATGTAAAAATGTGGTTTATATTCGTTACTAAGATTATGTAATTCGTTATCGCTTCTAATATTAATTTAAGCATTTTACAATGTTTATTCATTGTTTAGACAATGGAGACCGACACTACCCAATACAACAAATTTAATTGTTTATGTGAATATATAATTGTTTATCGTTAAGAACCATTAACCACATAGTTGGTAACATTTTTGATGATGTACAAGAACCAAAATTGATGTCGATTAATATTTTAATTTTTGATTCCATCATGAGTTGTCAATATAAAGTAAATATATACATCAACAATGGTAATTGTTTCAAACATTTTATGTAAATTTGGTTACCCATCTAAAATAAAATGGTTACCTCTATATTCATATTTAGTTACCAACCGGCATGGACCATTTCAAAATAACTTTTATAACTACGTAATTTAAAAGTATCCATCACCAGATAAATGTGAAACCTCACATTTACATTAAACACTTGATAACTGTTCTAATATAAGTTTTTAATTATTTGGTTACTAACAAAAATTAAAATAGTTACCTTTATACGCAGTTCGATACCAACCGCACATCTCAAACTATTTTTATTTTAATATGAGATCTATAAATGACTATCATATATATAAATGGGAACTCTTAATCGAGTTTCTTATTCCATCATAATGACAGGTATAAATAAAATATATACATTTAACACTTTATAATAGTCCTCATACAAACTTATAATTATAATAAAACAAGAACTACACAATTATACGATA
Source organism: Panax ginseng (assembly GCA_020205605.1). Lineage (NCBI taxonomy): Eukaryota > Viridiplantae > Streptophyta > Magnoliopsida > Apiales > Araliaceae > Panax > Panax ginseng. The sequence goes on from CM035150.1 coordinate 97,866,444, forward strand.
AGAACTGTAACAAAGTTTTAATGGTAACCAAAATGTAAACATCATGTAATGAAATCCAGCTTTAGGCAATTCATGTATACTAAACAATTACATATTAACCGTAATAAAAAATAAAATAACCAAAATCCCACATCGAGGACACAATGATAAGAGCTAAACCATAAGATAACAAAGAATCAAAAAACATAATAAAGAAGTAACCAAATAGTTATATAAAAGTAACCATAACATGTTTTAATGGTAAACAAAAATGTAAACAACTCAGATATCAAACCCGCTTTTAGTAACCTATGTATACTCTCACACGTACATTTAACATTTGATATATGTCATGATACAAGCTTGTAAATATTTGGTTACTACCAAAAAATAAAATGGTTACCCTTCTACGCATGTTCGTTACCAATCGCACCTTTCAAACAATATATCGTATACAACTTTAAGTAATAAATACGTAACCAACAAACAATGTCAAATAATTGATAATATAATCAAATATGTAATCCCATTTACATAAGCTCCAATAAACATTACATATTTACTAACCATAACAAATGGTTATGGATATCCAACAAAAACCAAAGTACGTAAACACAATTCGTAAGGACAAGACAACAACAACCTAACTAATCAAAATCATATAAATCTTCCCTAAACTTTTAGCTTTTGATCGTCAAGCATTTTCTTCTTCACGATCGCTCTCATTCTTTGTAAAAGACTTCAGATTATGTATTAACTCGTGGGAGGAAGAGAAATACCTTGGGATTAGTGAATAGAGAACCCATTAACTATATGATCATATCATAATATAACATTAACTATACCATAATAAGCAAATGACCAAAAAATTATATTATATAATCTAATCAGAACCAAAATATAAACAACATGTAAGAGACAAAACCATTTTATGTAGTAAACAAACAAAGCTTATATATAATATTAACCAAAACATAATTTAATTTAAAGGTCACCAAAACAAAAAACATGTATACCAAAAAATATACTAAAGAAGTAATTCAAATGCTTATATGTGATGGTAACCAAACCATGTTTTAATGGTAACAACACACATAAACAACATGTAGACTCAAACCCAGCTTTTAGTCAACCAATGTATACTAAACAAATACATCAGAACCAAAACAACATATAAAAGTAACAAAAACCCAATTAAAGGAAAAAGAATGGTATCCAAATCATAAGCCAAGTTAAAACAGCTTATATGTTAAGAATAGCTATATATGTATACCAATGAAGTAACCAAACAAGCTTATATGTTAAGAATCAAAATATATATTAATAAGAATCAATACATAAACAACATATGATCACACACGCTTTAGTCAACCCATATATACTAAGAAATACATGGTAACTGTAACAACAAAAAATAAGAAACCAAAATCCCAACTCAAGGAAACAAAAATAGAATCTAAATCGTAAATTAACAATAATCAAAAAACATACTAAAAAGTAACTAAATATTTATACGATAAGAACTCAAAACATGTTACTCTATATCATAAAAATGGTAAAAGATACGAAGAATATCATGAAAAAATAAATGGTCAGACATGATCGATAACTACAAGGTAAAACCATTTATCAGATATCATAAAAAATCAAGCAAAGATTATTAGAAATATTCATTTTCTTAAACAAACCAATTTAAATTCGCTTAAATGTACTATATTTTTAAAATAAAAAGATAAATTAATCCTAATCTACCTCAATCAGGACCGACCAACAATGGAAAGTCCATTACTTTTCCCCACTAACAAAGAATAGTCTCATCTACACCAAGTCAAGTCAAAAAATACAAAACAATCAAATAAATCACCAAAACCCTCAAATTAACCATGAAAATCATCAAACCGAAAAGAAAAAGGAAAGAAAAGAAATTGCACCTCCCGATCGCCGTAATGAACAATAATAAGAAGTTTTGTTAATATCACACATTGTGGCTACAAACTACCATTAAACATACCGTAACAAAGGATATGGGAGTCGATTTACTTGTTGGCTTCAAGAGGAGTGAGAGAAATAAGAAGAAGTAGGAGAGAAGAAGAAGGTTAAGATTTTGATAGAGAGAAATACCGTAACAAAGGATATGGGAGTTGGGAGATAAAAAAAGTAAATTTTTGTAATTAAGAAGTTAAGATTTCACGCTGCTTAAAAAAACCTCCAGATTTGCCATATCACCATTAATACTAATCCCTTAAATTAAGTTTTGAATCTTAATTGCACTATTATTGTAAATAAATATGAAAAGTGTAATATTTTTTTATAATTATTTTATAGTTTTTGTATGATTTTGTAATTATTTCTAAAAAGTACTAATATATGTAATTCTTCCAAAACATGTCTCTTGGGTTTGATCTCCCATGCTCCTGTGATTATCTTATACCATCTAATTTGCGTCTGTTTATTTCATAATTTTTTGTTTACCTTATAAGAAATGGTAAAAGATCAAAAGATGATTCCTTTGAAGTGATGGTTATGACTGAAGGGGCTGTAGTATTCTCTTTAGTGGACACTGTGAAATGAAAGAGTTTTAAACTGTTGACACTGGCAATAGGGCCATATAAATGTTTTTCGCCATTCATTACATTTCCTTACCAGTTACTTTTTAGGGTGACATTATGTGTGGACATGCTGATTTTCAGCTTATGAGGCAAGGAATTTAACATGCAAATCAACTTATTTCTTTCTGTTTGATATTTTGCAGTTTCAAGGAACTTGCCGTGTTAGTTCCATTGGGCAGTCAGCAAGGAATAATTCTAGATACAGGCATTACCTTACTTCGGAGGTTTGTACTTATTAGCTCCATTAGGTTGAAGTAGCTAGGATTCTCACTTGCCAGCTTGCTTTTCCTCTATTGTTGTCAGTTCAAGCTTGAACTTGATTATCACTCTACTGAGATTTGATATTATTTTGTTATTAAGGTATCACATTGGAGAAAATATCAATTACCATACCATCCATCACCTGTAAGTAGTTATAGCTTAATTCTGGGTTGCATTAAATAATAGAAAATTTGTGCTTAATGCTCACCTTCCTTGATTATCTATACATTTTGATCTTCTTTAGAGTGATAAGCAAATCAGCAGGAGGTTAATTTGTTCTGTCGCAGCAGAAACCTCACCAAAGCAAGTTGACGAATTTAACATGGACATGCCAAAAGAAATCTTTCTAAAAGACTACAAGTCGCCCGATTACTATTTTGATAAGGTAATATTTGTTCTTCCCTGAACTAGAATATATGAACTACTTGGATAGACAAAATTCTGTTCCCTATATATATATATATATATATATATATATATATATATATATATATATATATATATATATATATATATATATATATATACGCGTGTGTGTGTGTTACTATTTTGTAGTGGGTTTCTGTATTTCTCTTGACCTTTATAATTTTTTTTATGAACTTGAATCATACATAAGAACTTAAAGTTATTTGTGTTTTTAATATGCTTTTATGAAATTCTTGTTCAGGTGGATCTTAAGTTTACACTGGGTGAGGACAAAACAACTGTGTACTCCAACATAAGTGTCTTTCCCAGAATTGAAGGTATGTTCTAACTTTTTTGGCTTTGTACCTTATGATATCGTTTGATAAGTTTTTGTATAGCTTTTTTTGGGGGTAATATTTTAACCATTTTAATTGATTTTCTAATTTTGAGTTGGATTTCTCAAAGTGTAACAAGAGGAGATAGGTAAACGGATTGGAAAAAATATGGATGAAAATTATAAGTGGATTAGTGAAACTTGTTAACATGAGGTTGTTTTTGATATTAGAGGTGATAGACAAGCGTGAGACATCAAATTTATCAATCATGTTTTGTATAGATGTGGGCAGGACTTCAATTCCTGTTGTAGATTCTATTGTTTGTCTTTCTATATATCATAACATTATGGCATTTTGGCCAAGTATAAATCTTGTGTATTTTACCACCCACTAGGCATCTTCTATTTTTCCTTTTGTTATAGAGAAAAATAAATTGCACACCACAGTTACATGGCAAAGTTTCTTTAGCATGGAAAGACCTGTCCCCGTTATTCTTTGGATATTGACCAATTTAGAACATTCATTCTATTGCTTTTTTGTTGAGCAGAAGTGGTCACTTAAAATTGTCTTTTGAGATAGTATAGTCAGGATTTTAGACTAGAGAGATAGATGAGCTAGTTTGTGATTTGATATGCATAGCACACATTCATATGCAATAACCACTGTAGAGATTTCATTACCAATTCCACTTGAAGAACTTCTCTCAACATTAGTAGGTCAAACCGGCTCTTATTTCAAGCCCTGCTGACAAAGGAGATTACAAGAACAAAACTATAGTGGGTAGAAAAGCTCCGTATCTGTAGCAGTAAATCTCAAAACATTTTTCGTCTTGGGAGATATTTTAAAACATTTACTTGCTAAAATCAAGAGGCTGGCCCAATAAGTTTGAAAACCGAGTAAAACAGATTTAACTGAACTTTTACAGCATTATTAAGAGACCTTGAAATTCAGAACTAATCCTATTTTTAATTTTCCGTTTAGTTTAAAATAATCAGCTTAGCAGAAACTCCTGTTCAAACTTGACTCACACTAATCTTTCAATTACAATTTCAAATAACTAATGAGTGGCTGTAAACAGGTTGTGCTTCTCCCTTGGTCTTGGATGGCCAAGAGTTGAAGCTTATCTCAGTTAACGTCAACAGCAAGGAGCTGAAGGTGTGTAGTCATTGGCTTTACAAGGCTTTCTATTTTATTATATTGCTCCCGAATAAACATGTTTTAGATACCACTGCGTTGGTCTGTGCTTTGCAATGTTTGCTTCATACTTCTTGGAAGAGGCTGATTTCTTTGATTCTATTTTTTAATCTATTGCTAACATCATTTTACATTTTCTACTTAATAATTGGGATATTGGGTTGAGTTCTTCATGTTTATATTGGCTCATCATTTTTCATTTTTCATTTTAAAGTTATTTTTTTGTTGGATAATGTGAATATGCAATGCCAAAGTGTATGGAACTTCTTCTGTCATATTTTCAAAGGTTATGAATATGATCTGCATTTCCTAACAGTCGATTTACAATGACTTTCAGGAGGGTGATTTCCAGTTGGATTCACGCCATCTGATTCTTCTATCACCTCCAAGTGGTAAATTTATATTAGAAATTATTACTGAGATATGCCCACAGAAGAACACATCTTTAGAGGTGACAATTTTTTTCTTATTTCCCTTGATTTTTTTAATATTTTTTGGCAAAAGACATGCCTTTGTTCTATGAATTTTTTGGGTATGCTTATTTGTCTCTTCACCGACCTTAAAATATGGGTATTCTTTTGCTGCAGGGGCTGTACCAATCATCTGGGAATTTCTGTACACAATGTGAAGCAGAGGGTTTCCGGAAAATTACATTCTATCAGGTTCTTTATTTGAAGTGATAATTGATGTTTGGTGAATATTTGTTATTGCACTTGTCTGACATATTTCGTTCTCTATCAGGACCGTCCTGATATTATGGCAAAATATACTTGTCGTATTGAAGCTGATAAGCTATTGTATCCAGTTTTGTTGTCTAACGGAAATCTCATTGAACAAGGAGACTTAGAGGTGAACTTCATTTAATATTCATCAACGTGATGTATAGTGTGTTCTGTCAATGCTACATTTCAACTTTAGTTCAAATACAGGGAGGCAGACATTATGCTCTTTGGGAGGATCCCTTCAAGAAACCTTGCTATCTTTTTGCCTTAGTTGCTGGACAGTTGGAGAGCAGAGATGACACCTTCACAACTCGTTCAGGCCATAAGGTCTCCCTTAGAATCTGGACCCCTGCACAGGATCTGCCTAAGACTGAGCATGCCATGTATTCTCTCAAGGCTGCTATGAAATGGGACGAAGATGTTAGTTGTTTTTTGTTTATTTGGATAGTCTTTTCAATAATTCTTTAATCTACCTTTGAGATTTTGGTACCATTACTTTGCTGTCTGCTTTTCACATACAACAGGTTTTTGGTCTCGAGTATGATCTTGATCTCTTCAATATAGTGGCTGTTCCAGATTTCAACATGTAAGTTTCTTATAATCTTTGTTGTATGCCATTCTTGTAGTTAATCAGTGTTTTGTCTTTTTCTTCTCTCGGTGACTATGTTCTTTCATGATTGCCAGGGGAGCGATGGAAAACAAAAGTTTGAATGTATGCTTCCGTATAGCATAAGCTCTTTATTCTTTTTCTCATGTCTTTTCTATAGAATATTATTTTCAATCATGAAATCTAGCAGTTCATCTTCTTCAAAACGTGTCTAACTTTGTCATGGACAGATTTTCAATTCCAAGCTTGTTTTGGCATCGCCTGAAACTGCATCAGATGCAGATTATGCTGCAATTCTGGGTGTTATTGGCCATGAGGTATGTCATTTTATTTAATAGTGGATATTAAAATTCTAAGGTTTTACGTTTTATATTGATGATCTGCGCTTTATTTTTTTGTCTATATTGCAGTACTTCCACAACTGGACAGGAAACAGGTTTTTTTTTTTTTTTTTGCCTTTTTATAGTACTTGTGATGCACTCATTGACCGGTTTGAATATTTTACAGTCTAAAATACTGCTGTAGGTTGGCAAAAAATTAAGCAATTCATTATTAAAGTTGAGCTTGGTGTTCATGCATTTTCTTGGTATTTATACGCCCAATTCTATATAATACTTCTGATGTACTCATTGACCAGTGTGCATCTTTTACAGTCTAAATACTATTGTAGGTTGGAAAAAAGTAATTCATCAATAAATTTGACTTGGCGTTATTCATTGTCTTAGTTTTTATGAGCATATCTATTGAAATTATGAAAGTAAATTAAAAACTGAAGCTAAATATGAAGCTTGAACTATTGTAGAGTGACATGTCGTGACTGGTTCCAGCTGAGTCTGAAGGAAGGCCTAACTGTTTTCCGTGATCAGGTAGACATGCTTTCAGATACCAATAGGCAGTCTGCTTTAACACTTTATGCTGTTTTGCTGGTCATTGAAATACTATCACTAAACTTAATTGACAGGAGTTTTCATCTGACATGGGGAGCCGTCCGGTGAAGAGGATTTCTGATGTATCAAAGCTTCGGACCTATCAATTTCCACAGGTTTATGTTTGCAACCACGAAATTGAATCCTTTATCTTATTATGTTAGCATTAAGATTGTTGTTTTACCTGATGTGGCAGTGTTTATTATAGCCTGGATAGGTTGAATTTGGAACATGGCTTAATTTGTTTGAAATTAAGTATTGCCATATGTCTCATCTTATTAAAAAATTTGTCTTGGGACTTCTAGGATGCTGGTCCAATGGCTCATCCTGTACGGCCTCACTCGTACATCAAGGTCTGAAATTACTTCTTCTGCTTCTCTTTTCCCCTCTATTTTTGGGTTTTTTCTCGGAAGTTTTTTGATCTATTTTATTGAAGATTATATTTACTGTGTTTCTCTCTCTCTTATTCCAACAGATGGACAACTTCTACACAGGTAAGTTTCAGTGTAATTTGTTAAAAGACGAGGTTTACTTTCCCTGTAAATTGATGAGTGCATATGTTTGTTGTTCACTGGGAAATTGTTATTTGGTATTGACGTGGAATGTTTGAATATTTTGACCATTGCTTCTGCTAATGTGCTGGATGTCTAATTTCGAATCGTCTTCAACCGGCAGTAACGGTAGGTTTTATTATATTCTACTGTCATCCTTTAAGTTTTATGGCCCAATGCATTTGGGTGTTGGAAATAGGTACCTAATACTGGTTCCTTCTGTTGTTGCTGGTTTCATTTTGTTGTTTACAGGTATATGAAAAGGTCAGTGTCTCTGTAACAAAACTCTCTCCCCCCACCTTTCCTCTCTTATCTTTCTCCCTTCTAGCTATTTATCCTTCTATCTACGTGGTGCATGCCTTTGAACAAGGGTATCTCTTGACATGTGCTCCAACATTTACAACTCTTGATTCACCATCTGGTTACATTTTGTGATAAAAAAATATTAGGGAGCTGAGGTTGTCAGGATGTACAAAACCTTATTGGGGAGTCAAGGATTTAGAAAAGTAAGAATAAGATTCCGAATGTATATATTGTTTCCATTTGAAGCTGTTTTATCTTTGTGAAATAAATTGAATTTAATTTCTTCACGTTGTAGGGCATGGATCTATACTTCAAAAGGCACGATGGGCAAGCTGTAACTTGTGAAGATTTCTTTGCTGCCATGAGAGATGCAAATGGTGCTGATTTTTCTAATTTCTTATTGTGGTATGTTATAGATCTGCCTTATCTTTTTTTGTAAACTTCTATTAGTTTGTTATATGATGCTTATGATTTTGATTAAACAAATATACAGGTATTCCCAAGCTGGGACACCCATTGTGAAGGTTACTTCTAGTTACAATGCAGAAGCATGTACTTATTCATTGAAGTTTAGGTATCAATTCTAGGAATTTTATTAAAAGAATTTTGTTATGGAATTTCTTTTTGTCTGCTTATTGGCTGTAAATGTTATACGAATGACCCATATTTTGACTGGGATTTTTTCACAGTCAAGAGGTACCACCTACCCCAGGGCAATCAGTGAAGGAGGCCATGTTTATTCCTGTGGCTGTTGGTCTACTGGACTCAAGCGGGAACGACATGCCTCTCTCCTCTGTATACCATGATGGGAAGTCGGTGTCTGTTTCGGGTGACGGTCAACCTATCTACACAACAGTTGTTAGAGTAACAAAGGTTAGTTGAAACCTATTATATGGAGTTACTCTAGATCCATTAACATCTTTAAGCTTGTGCAAGTAGGCGTTAATGTTGGAACTCCATTTGAATGTGATATTTTACAGCATGTCAAGAAGCTAAGGTTCTTTCCATCGTCACTCATTTCAGATGGACAGCAAATATATATATATATATACAGAATGGATCTGACTCCCGGACCTGATCAAAAACGGACCTTTTTTTTTGTGGCTTTTTTTTTATTTTAAAACAACTAATCTTTTTTTTTAATATTTTATGGAATGAAATTTTTATATATACAATGTTTTATGATTTGGATACCTATACCAAAAAATGGTGGTAATAGTACATATATGTTTTGTTATAGGTATCAAAACATTGTATTAGAAAAATTTCAGTTCCATATTTTTATTTATTTTTTTAGTTGTTTTGAAAAAAAAAGCAAAAAAAAAATTGTCCGGATTTTGGTCCGATTTACTGATCTGGCTCTCTCTCTCTCTATATATATATGGTAATAGGATAATCTCAAAATAGAAAAGTAAAAACGAAGACAGATTTACATCAATTTTATGATTAATAAAGAAAGTATGCAGATGAGTTTTTAAAAATATATATGTGTATATATATTTTTAAAAAGTTGTATTATTTATATTAATATCACTTGGTTGGTTGAGATCCTTGAGGACTTTCGTCTAATTGTTTATAGCACTTGGTTGATGGAGACCTTTTGTTTAATCTGTTTATAATTTCATTTGAAATTTTTTGTTTGATTGTGGTCCTTGTGGACTTGTGCTTAATTTGTTAATCAGGATGACAATTATAAAACAATTTCAAGAAATGTAGTTTTGAAGAATGCTGTTATAATGATTTTCATGTAATTTTGTAGGATTCAACAATTTTCTAATTTTTATTATATATTAGGTATTATTTTATTTTATATTTAATTTAATTTTTTACTTTTTAAAAATTAAAATAGTTCTGGCCCTTGGTAAAATTTCTGCATCCATCACTGGAATATGGGGGAGTACGCAGGAAAGCACTTGGGTTGGGGGGGATGGAATTCTTTTCTTCTGCCAACTGATGATGGATTGAGATATGACTAACCAAAGTTATAATCCATATGAATTCTGCAAATGAAAATTCATGTTGTGCATGTTTTGAACTCAAATCAATTGGGAGCTAATATCAGACCAACACATGTCAGAATAGTTTTTTTGGTTGACATAGATCAACAAGGCATAAAACTGTCCTAGTCTAAATGTTATGGGATTTACATGATCCAAGCAACTATGCATATCTAAACTCCATTAGGCGTCAAATTTATCATTCCAAATGAGTTATTTCATTTCTACGTTTCTTTTATGCTTTTTCCTATATCTTCTTAATTTCTTCCATTGCCTTTTTCTCTTTTTTCTTTTATTGCATTTCTATATGCAACCTTTTTTCCTGTCTGTCTTGTCTTCCACAATAACTAAACTTGTATTCTCATTAAGCAGAAAGAAGAAGAATTCGTTTTCTCTGATATATCGCAGCGGCCAATTCCATCTCTTCTACGGGGTTACAGTGCTCCTATTCGTCTCGAGTCTGATCTCACTGACAGTGATCTGTTTTTCCTTCTTGCTCATGATTCTGATGAGTTCAACCGGTACGCGTTTCTGAAAAATTTGTTTTCTAATCTATAAAAAAATTGGAGACTTTAACAGATGATTTTTTCATGTTGCAGTTGGGAGGCTGGGCAGCTACTGGCAAGGAATCTGATGCTTGGGCTAGTGGCCGACTTCCAGCAAAACAAACCATTGGTTCTTAACACACAGTTCGTACATGGTCTCAAAAGCATACTTTGTGACTCAAGCTTAGATAAGGTACAGTAGGTACCATCAACAAATGTTCTCTTTTACGTTGTATAGTTCATTTTTTATTTTTTATTAATCCAGTTCTGAGTAACCAAGAAAATATGCACTAATCAACTTTAGTTGCTTGTTAATTCAGGAATTCATTGCAAAAGCAATAACGCTGCCTGGTGAAGGAGAGATCATGGACATGATGAAAGTTGCTGACCCTGATGCTGTTCATGCAGTTCGATCTTTCATCAGAAAGCAACTTGCTTCTGAATTGAAAGAAGAGCTTCTCAATACGGTACAATATCCCTGTGGAGTTTTGTGTTCTGTTTTTGTTCTTTCTTAGTTTTGGTTTGGGAATTAATGTGGTTATTATAACCTGACAGGTCAAAAACAACAGAAGCTCAGAGCAGTATGAGTTCAACCATCTCAATATGTCAAGACGTGCTCTTAAGAATACTGCCCTTGGTTTGTGTTATTCGGAATCTTGCATGTGCTATATGGTTGTAGTAAAATATTATTACCTAATTGTATTCTATTTAATGTAACAGCATATCTTCTGTCACTTGAAGATCAAGAAGTCACTGAGCTTGGTTTGCATGAATATAGAACTGCCACAAATATGACTGACCAATTTGCAGCTCTGGCTGCCATAGCTCAAAATGCTGGTAAAACTCGGGATGATATTCTCGCCGACTTCTATGATAAATGGCAGCATGACTACCTGGTAGGTCTCTGCAAACGTAGTCTTATGTTACTTAACTGAAATTTCCATGTGCCTTTCTGAGTAAGGCTGTAAACGAGCCAAGTTCGATTCGGGCTCGACTCGAAAAAATACGAGCGAGACTCGGATTCGTTAATTCGAATAAAAATATGAGTAAAATTTGAGTCGACTCGTTTAAGATTCAAACTATTCGAATTCTTGATTGTGATTCGATACATACTCGGTTAATACATATTCGATTAGATGTTCGATACATTCTCTTATAATATATACAAATTTAAATCAAATTAGGATAATTAGTTATTATTTTGTTTCGTTTTTAATTTTAATTGTAATTTTATATTTGTAAAGTATAATTATAATATATTTTCTCATTTTTAAGTAAAATAACAATTTCAATTTATAATTATATTTATTATAAAACTAGTTATTATGTGGAGACTCGAATTTGAGCTTAAATTTGAAGCTCACTAGTAGTTTGAATAAATATTCGAATCGAGTCGGATCGAATTCGAGTAATAAATATTCGAGTCGAGTCGAATCTAAGTAGGATTTTTTAAATATAATTGAATTGAGTTTAATTAGAATACTGAATTTATCATTTCGAGTCGAATTCGAGTAGCTTTCTCATTAGCTCTGGTTCACTTCGTTTACACCCTTATTTTTGAGTCTCACTGGATACTCAAGTGATCCCTTGGATACATGTCCTGCCCCAAACAATACATGTATTGGGCATGTTCATATATAAATTGGGTACACCCTTAAGAGTAAGCATTTGAGCCAACCCGGGGAAATACTTCCCTGTAGGTTTTGAGTAATTTTTTGTTTTTGAGTGGTTAAATTACTAGTTGATTAATATGTGCCCGAAGAAAATCTTAGAACCTAGAAGTTTTTTTAGCATCAGTGTTGACTATAAAGATGTGCTTGGAAGCAAATATTTTACAAATAACAACGTGGAAGACAAAATAGCAGCCTGTGTAATTAAAATCAACTTAGAGAGCGTTTAGTACGTAATTCTACTCAGCCTTTAGTTTCGGCCTAAAATATCGGCATACAAACCATTTCCGTTATTTAAAATAGTTGGCCAATGAAGAAAGAAAGAGAGAACACTGAAATATTTAAGTTTTCTTCATTCCGTGTTTACATGTTTATTTATTACACCTCAATTTTTAGTTGACTTTTCACTTTTCATTAGCTTCCCTATTAGAAACCCCTTGGAAGCTATTATACTTTAGCTAGTTTTGCACACCCTTGACTTTAATCAATATATGTTTCTCTATGGGGAAAATAGGCCATCACTTAATGTCAATTTTATAACTAAAACTGGGGAAGCTTGTAGAACTGTTTTGACATATTTTAATCTTCCTACTCCAGGTTGTTAACAAATGGTTTTCTCTTCAAGCCATGTCAAACATTCCTGGGAATGTTGAGAATGTTCAGAGCCTCTTAAACCATCCAGCATTTGACCTGCGAAATCCAAACAAGGTAGATGCTCTCTCTCTCACACACATGCACGCACAGACAGGCGCACATAATAAACTTTCTGGTTACACATGAATATTTTCATTCATAGCTGACATGTTGCTCGTGGATTGTCGGCATGGCATAGGTATATTCACTGATTGGAGGATTTTGTGGATCACCTGTCAATTTCCATGCAAAAGATGGGTCAGGCTACAAGTTCTTGGGAGAATTGGTGGTGCAACTTGACAAACTGAACCCTCAGGTACTTTGAGAACGAATTCTATGCAATCATTTACCATTAAGATTTTCATCTGAATCATCTAAACTCTGCTAAAAAAAATTGCAGGTTGCCTCTCGAATGGTGTCAGCCTTCTCTAGATGGAAGAGATATGATGAAACCCGGCAAGGCCATGCTAAGGTAATAATTTGTTTCCTTGATGTTATGAAATCCTTCTTAGTATGAAACTTGATTAAAAAGCATATGCCTCTTCTACTGCCCACCTGTATGATATAATCATATTAAAATTGGGTTAAATACATTGGTTTACAAATGCATCCTTGAACTGAATTTGTAACCTCGGTTTATAAATGCATCACTGAACCGAAATTTTTTACAAACGACACATTTAACTACAAATTATTTTCAAATCGTTACAAAATCCGTTAAATGAGTTAACTTTTAACGGAACGTCCATTTAAATGAACATTCACGTCAGCTGCTTCATGTGCTATCATCTTAGTTATTGCCATATTGGAAATTAAATAAGTTTAACTACTTTTTGTTGACTTTTTCTTTGCAAATTGTCATAATACCATCAACATTAATAATAAAAAATTATTTGTATTTTTTTCTTTGACAAATTTATCTTTTATTGTATTAAGATATACTACATATATTTTAAAAATAAGAGAAATTTGGGTAAATTTTGAATTTACTTAACAAAAAGTCTACATGACACCACTTGATCACGCTTACGTTGAATATAATACCTATCTTAGTTTTTTTTAATAATATTAACAAAATAACTTAAGTTTAATTTTTTCGGTTTTAAAGTTTGGACTCTCTTTTTTTAAATAAAAAATAATTAAATAAATTAATAATAAAATATATTAATGTATAATTTTTACAAATATATTTATATAATTAATACAAATGTATTTATATTAATTAACCAAACAAGCTTAACAAACAACCTGAATAAACTAATTAAAGACTAACATTAACAAAGTGAATTCAAACCAACAAAATCTAAATGTCAATTTTTTTTCATTCTTCAACCATGCACCACTGTCCACTAGCAAATAATTAGCCATCTTTTGGTCAAATCCAAAAGATTCAAACTCCTCCACACACTAACCACCGTCTCTACAGATCTTCAATGCTCTGGCCTACTATCGCCCTCCAAATCTACCACAATTACCGTCATCTTTTTCATTCCAAACCCAAAAATAAATTGAAGAAATATACATATTTCAAAAAAAATCAACCCCTGCACAAAATCTTCCCCCATTGCTAAAACACAAATACATAGATTAACCAGAAATTCCTTTAATTTTTCTCTTATTTATATTTTTTTTATAAATTCAATTATTAAATTGAATTCAAACAAAAAGAAACCAATTGTCAAAACCTATAAATGTTGTTTTAGAAAATACTTTAGCCCAAATTACTCTTTCCCACATCAGATCTAGAGAAAAATAATACCAAATCAGTCGTCGGAGCCGCCATCAAAGAACAAATTAAAGCTCAAAGCATATAAAAGAAGCATATTATCCGATTAGAAGAAGAAAAACTAGATCTGATAAAAGAAGAAGAAACTAGATCTGAAGCAAAGCCATCATTCAAAACATATTATCCGATTAGATGAATCAAGGAATTCAGTTGAACCAAAACAGGATTAGGAATTCGTTAGTTTGAATTGGTACTGTTGAAGGAGATTTGGTGAGAAGAGTTTTGGCTGTTTTGATGAAGTAACATATAAAGGAAGAAGATGAAGTATGAATGAGGAGATATAAAGTTGGCTTTTTTGTTTGATTATCCTATTTGGTATTATAAAACTAAAATTCTTATTTTTGTTTAACCCAAATTTAGTTAATAATTTTCCACCTTGGCAGACTATATAGACAAATGTGTAAAAATTTAATTCATTTCTCACATGCAAGGTTTCTGTTGTGTTTTTTAATTATTGAATATCCACCTAAGCATCAGATGTGGTGCCACATAAACATTCCGTTAACTTTCAACACTTTTAAACGGAAATTTCAGTCCGTTTTTTGGAAAAAAGTTATAGTTCAATGACTTGTAAACCGATTGGGGAATAGTGTATAAAATTCTGAAATTTACTTTGAATAGATATGTTTTTGGCTGAATCTTGAGCATTGTGAAAGAAATTGGTTTTTGTATTACAGGGCCAACTGGAGATGATCATGTCTGCTAATGGACTTTCGGAGAATGTATTTGAGATTGCTTCAAAAAGCTTAGCTCCTTAACTTCTATACTCTCCTCCTACCTTTTCCAGTTTTTTGGACTAAATATGTTTTTTTTGCCTTGTGTTGATCAACTATAGAAGATGCCGTGGGATTTATAATAAAATCAGTTTTTGTCACTATTCCTGCTTAAAGGTTGAAAGATTTGTGTTGTACTTGTACCCATATGAATGAATGCTGTTTTATTGGACAAATTGCTCATCTTTCTTTACCACCTAATTTATGAATGCTAAAGAATATAAGAATTTCCTCCTTTCTCCGTTTATATTTTATTTATTTATCTTTGTATCTTATTTTCTGGTCACCTCTAATACCTGTAAAAGTTGTATTTGTATAAAGAGTAAAGACTCATGCGACAAATTAATTTCTCTCGAATTATAAAATATATAAATTATCATCAATATTTAATGTATAAGCTTAGTGAAACACATGAAATAAAAGAGTTAAAAATCTTTTTCTTCTCTTTATTTTTACCGTAATAAAAGTGCAAGACCATCAATTCTAGAAATGAGTAAAACAAAACTGAGGCAACCGTGGAAAGTGTACTAGTTCAATAAATTGGCGGGTAAAGGGGGAGAATTTTCCGGGTGGGGCACGAAGAAAGGAAGCCGTCGAGAAGTTTCAGGTTAGTTGGATGCGCACGCACACGTGCACACTTTGTTCACAAACCCCTCTTTCTTCTTCCTTTCTACGTAATCCAATATACTAAACCTTATTTTACTCATTAATGAATAATTATGGACAAATCTGCCCTCTCCGAGGTCAACATTTAAATTTGGGAATCTATACTTATAACTCCCTCCATTGAGAATAAATACTTATTATCATTTAATTTAAAAAAATTGCTCCAAATTAAGAGGTAGATTTAGAATTTTAGGAGAATAAATTATTTACTTTCCTATATCAATTCTTTATTTCTATCATTCCCAAGAAACTCTCACCCATAGATTAATAGTTTTAAGATTTTAAAGGGGTAGTGATAAGAAACATATTTCATTTATTAAATAATAATTAAATAACTTTCTTAATCCATGTGCAAAAACTTTAAACAACACTTATTTAGAAATGGAGGATGTATCATTTAATTTTAAGAATTAAATGATGTCTAAGAGGTAGATTGGAAAATAAATTAAAACAAATGTAAAAAAAATTTACCTCAATTTGTAACACTAGTTAAATACTAACTTCAGTCAATAAATAGACTCGAATTTAAAATTTTATACAATAATAATTTAAAAAAACAAAACTTTTACCACTAAATTATTATGAATTTATGATTATTAGTATGCATGTTTTACCATGAGAGTATTGAAGTAATTTAGAATAAATCAAATTAGTGTAATAGAGTATGTATCACTACTAAAATCAAGTCATTGCCGTGTTTGACCCCAAAACGAACTTGCATCATCACATTCATATATATCTACAGAGACGGAAAGAAAGAGAAATAGAAATTTAATTAGTTTATCTTCCTTTCTTGTTCTACAATTCTCTGATTTTCATAAACTTGGTTTTCATTTTCTCCAGAAAGTTGCAAACTTTTCCGATATTTGATTTGATCGGAAAACAATCAGATTTACCGGAGAAACAAAGTTTAATTAATTGTTTGGTCAAGAAAATGAATGGAGAAATGAGAGGATTGAACAACACTTACGAGACTATAAACGCTGCTGCAAATGCGATCGCATCAGCCGAGAATCGTCTGGCTCAAGCTTCTTCAGCTCAGGTGAATCATTTTGATTGGGAAAAAAAATAATAATCCTATTTTTAGTTATTTCGTCCTTATGATTCTATCATGTTACTTATAGAATTTGATTTTGATTTTGATTTTTTGACTGCCAAATTTTACGGTTTGTTATGTTTTCTGAATCATGATCTTGGAATTTTACTTTGATTATCATTTGGTGGGTAAATTGTGAAGGGTTTCAAGTTGGCCTCTGAGTCTACCTTTGGTTCGGGGTATGACAAACTGACAATATGTGTTCTTTCCTGTGTTCGGTTTTCAACTTTTAGTTGTATTTGCTGGGTAAATATGTTTATAATTATTATTGTGAGGATTCAATTAATTTGTAATGAAAGAACCTATTTCTGTACACACCACCATGTTTGTAGTGAGAAACAACAGTATAACCTTTGCTATTGATGATTTGGCTGCATTTAGTAATCATTGGTAATTTTTGATGATGCTTTCTTTAACAGATATACAAGACTTTTTTGGTAGAGTTAAAATCTATGATTATGTTTTAATCTTAATCTTATTCATTTGCTTGTGACTTCATACTAACCTATCAGTATTAGTGAGCTTGCCAACAAAGCATATATTTGAAGCTGTTAAGCTAACAATCAGCTGCCATCTACAGTGCAATCATTTGTTCTGTATTTAGGTAGACCACCTTCTAGTTCCAGAAGGTAACATTCAGGACAAGGTCCATTTTTTCATTTCCTCCTCAGCAGAAAGAAATATGCAGTCGTAGTCTACAAAATCCTTAACATTGAAGAAGTTGAATATTAAAATTAAAGTGGCAGATAGTAAATAATTCCATATCTTGTCAAACCCCATCTTCTTCTGCTAGATACCAAGACTCTACAATGATATTGGATGGTTACCCATGAATTTTACCCAGAAAAGCTTTATTGTATAGAGCTAATTTTTAAAGTTCAGAGAAAGCTTTATCGATTTGAGATATATTGCAAAAATAATGAAGCCCTGAAAAGCATAAAGTTGTAGGGGATTTTTCATAGATAGAGCTTAGTGTAGTTATATTAAAATATTGCAGGTATTTGTTTGCATATGCTTGGTTCTGTCGCTTAATTTTACTCAATTAGCTCAGATATTGTTAGACGGTTTAATAGATGATGACACGAGATCTCTCAAATGCCTGTTCCATAATTTCACAACATATATTTTCTGACGTACTAACTATACTTTTCTGGGAACATCACCACTCAGTTCTCTTATATGATGCGCATGAAATCGGAGAGATCTGATGGTTTTTTCTTGGAGGGCCTTGTGTTCCTACTATAGACTGACTTATAGTTTACACTGCTCACTTTTGTAGTTTCATTTTGGATTCAGTAGAAATAGTGTTCTGTTCTCTTTTTACTAAAATACCTCTACAATACATGGTCAAATGCAGAAAAGAAGATGGGGAAGCTGGTGGAGCATATACTGGTGTTTTAGATCTGGCAGACATAGGAAGCGGATTGGACATGCTGTCCTTGTTCCTGAAACAGCAGCAAGAGTAGACAATCTCACAGTTCAAAATTCAAATCAATCAACTTCCATTGTACTTCCCTTCGTTGCACCCCCATCCTCCCCGGCATCTTTCCTTTTCTCTGAACCTCCTTCTGCCACCCAATCACCAGCTGGATCAGTCTCCTTATCTGCCAACATGTACTCACCTGGCGGGCCAGCATCCATTTTTGCAATTGGTCCTTATGCCCATGAGACCCAATTAGTTTCTCCCCCAGTGTTCTCAACCTTCACCACTGAACCATCAACCGCTCCTTTTACTCCTCCTGAGTCTCTGCAGTTTACTACTCCTTCCTCACCTGAGGTGCCATTTGCTCGGCTTCTTGGACCCAACCACCAAGATGGTGAATCTGGTCAAAAATTCCCTTTCTCTCATTATGAATTTCAATCTTACCAGCTTTACCCTGGAAGCCCAGTGGGGCAATTGATCTCACCCAGCTCAGGCATCTCTGGTTCTGGCACCTCATCTCCTTTCCCTGATCGGGATTTTGCTCCTGGTAGTCTCCACTTCCTCAAATCCCATACTGGCATCCCTCCCAAGCTCTTTAACCTTCAAAATCTGTCTCCCCATGAATGGGGATCACAACAAGGATCTGGTTCTTTGACCCCAGAGGCTGTGAAAACCAGATCTTGTGATGGTTTCGTGCTGAATCGCCAAAACTATGATATTTCTCCACCCACGAATTCATTCAATGGATGGAGACATGATGAAATTGCAACGAATCATAGAGTTTCATTTGAGATAACCACCGAAGAAGTTGTTAGATGCGTGGAAAAGAAGCCGGCCGTATTTCCTAAGGCTGTATCAACATCCCCAGAGTCTGTAGAACGTGTTTCTAAAGGAGAAGAAAATTCAACAGAGGTTGTGCATGGTTATGAGTCTCATACAGGTTTAACATCTGACGTGACACAGGAGAGACCTGGAGATATTGAGGATGGACCGGGGCATCAAAAGCATCGGTCAATTACACTAGGGTCTTCTAGGGAATTCAACTTTGATAGTGCTGATGGAGGAAATTCTGATAAACATACTATCGCCAGCTCTGACTGGTGGGCTAATGGAAAGGTTATTGAGGCGGAGGTTGTGCCAAGTAAAAATTGGTCCTTCTTCCCAGTGATGCAACCAGGTGTCAGCTAAGTGGTATACATCCTACTGGCTTTTCCATGGAGCCAGCTTGAACGCTAGTTGTGGTTGAATGTGGACACTCTGAAGGTAACTAACGATGACTATCTCACATACTGTAAATTGGTAGCAAGTTTTGTGGTTCTGGATTACGGGGATGTGTTGGAGTATTGACCCATGCACGAAGGCTGTTTTATCAGACATATTCGTACCTTAAATCTACAGCAGGAGGAGGATGTTTTTTTTAGGATATGGACAGGGTAATCTTCTTTTTCCCTATATTCAAGACAGTGACATAGTAATTAACACAAATCTACACATCTGCTTTTGTAATTCCAATATGTAACATAAATAATGGATGGTATAGAAATGATCATTTTGCCAATCAAGTAAGCATGGAGTAGTTTTGTTGTTTAAATAGCATCATTGGACAATTAGCCATTTTATATGCTATGTTGTTTAGGTTATGATATGTGTGTGTCTCAGTGGTTTTAATTGATTGGTAAGAATTTGTCATGAGCTTTTTTTCTATTTTGCAGGTAGAATTTGTTTCTTCTAACTTGGAATAGGTTTTTTATATAGATATAGCAAGTACAGATACTACACCTTATAAATTCAAGTGTAGTTGTGTATATATTTGAGAAGTTCTGAGTTCATCTCATTGTCCTATTGTGCATGTAGAGTGTAAAGTAGGCCAATTTCAAGCAGTCCAACTTATAAACTCCAAGTAAGATTTATTTACATGCATACAAGTAGTAAGATTTATTTACAATAATTTATATAATATATCAAAACAAAAGACAATACTTTGGTTTTTTATATTGTAAACTGGAATAATAAAACTACCCAATAAAAGAATAATTTTAGCAGTTGAATATTCCAAATACATACAGTTGCAAAAAACTAGTCAAAGTTTGACTGTTTTCAGGTTGATTCCAATTCGGAGAGGGCCAAAAGCACGGTTTTTTCAAGGAGTACGGACAGGAAAATTGGATATTTTTCAATATTTCATTTTATTTTTAATTTTTTACTTGTGACTCAAAAAATATATAGTATTTATTTTAACAGAAATTTTTATAAAATATAGTGTTTTAGGTGTAATTTAGATACATATACAAAAACAGTGTTGTACAAATTACACTTAAAACACTATATTTTGTAAAAATTCCTATTAAAATAAATACTATATATTTTTTGAAAATCACAAATAAAAAAAAAAAAATTAAAAAATATCCAATTTTCCTTTCCAGAATTCCTGTCTGCCAAGACTTTTCCTTTTTCAAGGGGTGCATTTACTGAGATTGTAAATCAGATGTCTCCTATGTTTCTTTTAATAGAATGAAAAAGATATAAATCAGTTACAGGCTATATTTCTGTCAAACTCAAAATTATCTTTAAAATTTTAATTTATTTTAAAACATTTTCAAAATATATTTATATCATTTTAGAGCGAAAGCCGAAAGGGAGTTCATCATTAAACTTTAGAACCATTAATAATAAAATTAAATACGTTATTTAAACAGTAAAATCTATCTTATGATATCGTAAAAGTAGATTATTTTTTTTTAATAAAATATTAAAAAAAACCACGATAATAATTGAGCATCTTCCACCCACTGACAAGTGACAAACACCAAAATATACTACTTCTTCTGCAGCTCCAATTTGGAATACTCAATGTCGCCGCTTTTTAATTTACCTAACCTTTCCTATCCTATGTTTCTCCTCTCCTTCAAAATCAAACCCCATTGACATAATATACGTACTTCAAACTGAGGGCCTTTGTAAAGCTGAAAAAGTATGCCACAAGTTGCTGCTTCAAATGGGTTTCTAATACACAAGTCTGATTCTTCAAACTCCAGCATATTCACCATTGATGTGGGTGGTCAGCTTTTTCAAACCACCAAACAAACCCTAACCCTAGCTGGCCCCAATTCCCTCTTGTCTAGGGCCTGCATTTCTGATCAACAATCTATCCCTTTCATTGACAGGGACCCTGAATTGTTCTCCATCCTTCTTTCTTTCCTCAGAACTGGTAATCTTCCATCTAAAGCTAAAGCCTTTGATCTTCAAGATCTCGTTTCTGAAGCTCAATTTTATGGAATTGAAGACCGCCTCGTTGCTTCACAGTCAAACCCGTCTCAATTCGAAGCTTTTAACCTCGAAAAATCTTTAATCTTGCCCTTGAGTGGCAGAGATTCTCCTTCTTCTATCTCAACGACGCTGTATGGATCTGTTCATGTAGCTCACGGTAGCAAAATCACATCTTTTGACTGGTCTTTACAGAGAAAATCCACAATTTTGACCCAATTCACAGCTGTGGATTCTTTGCTATCTATATCACCATCAGTTGCGGCAGCAGGTGCCACGGATTTTTCTGGGTTACAAATTATTGATCTTGGTAAGGGTTTTGTTAGAGAGACTTTGAACTGGGAGAATGTGACCAGGTCTAGCTCAACAGTTCAGTCAATCGGGTCATCCCCTGAATTCTTGTTCACTAGTTTCGAATCGGGTCGGAGAAACTCGAGTGCAATCATGGTTTATGATCTGCAGGGTAGTTTTCGACCCGTTACAGAGATAGGTCATTGTGAAATCTTTGGTGCTGACCTTGATTCTGCTATTCCAGCTACAAAATTGAGTTGGGTGCCTACTTACAATCTGTTAATGGCTTCTGGTTCTCATAGTGGACCTCATGGAGTATTGGGTAATATTAAATTCTGGGATATAAGGTCTGGCAATGTAGTTTGGGAACTCAAGGAAAAATTTGATTGTTTTGCGGATGTCACGATTATTGACAATCTTTCTGCAGTATTCAAGGTTGGTATAAACTCGGGAGAAGTTTTTTTCTCTGATATGAGGAATATTGGTGCTGACAATTCATGGGTTTGTCTAGGCGATGGACGAAAGGCGATTAATGGCAAAAAAGAAGGTGTTGGTTGTAAGATTCAAAGCCATGGCAATCAAGTGTTTTGTAGCAAAGAAGGAGATATAGAAATGTGGTCTGAGGTTATGACAGGGTCCTTGAGGAAAAAGAGTGACAATGGCGCGGAGGGCAGGATATTTAGAAAGAACTTAATGGGGAGGGCAAATGATATGGGGGGGAGTAGGATTACAAACTTGGATTTTGGGGGAACAAAATGTTTGTGACGAGGAAAGATGAGCAATTTGTTGAGGTTTGGCAGAGCTCAGTAAGAGGATTTTAATCTTTAAAGCTTGTTTATAGGGATAAATGTGACTGCAATTATTTTCTAGCACCAGAAGGTTGTGTTAGCTATGTGTATTATCTCTCTATTTAATTTATTTGTAAACTGGCTTTGTGTTGTATGAAATGTTCAAGCCTGGCTTATTCTCTCTTTCCATTGGTCTTGACTCTTTGAAAGAATTTTCAAACTTTCTGGCTCTGGCATGTTCATTTGATTCTGTGTGTTTGTTCAGATTTTTCATATGCTCCTCTCACTATCATTACAGGTCTCGACTTAATATCTATTGTCTATTAGTACTCGGTAAACAGTGAAAACAGAAAGAAAGAAGTTACTGTTTCATATCATGTTGGGTAAAATTCTGCTACTTTATTGTAGTGTAGTGTCATTTTTAGTAAAATGTCTACTAGTATGGAGTAATTTTTAACCCGAGTAACATAATCATTAAAGACATTTTCCCATTAGATATATTGTCTTCCAATTCTCCTGTCTCCCTAAATCCTATTACCATAACAATATGTTTTTTTTAAGTGGATTTTTGAAAAATAGGTAAATAGAAAAGAAACTAATTGTTAATTTTATGCGAATAATAGAATGGAGTGCAACAAAAGTTAAATATACTTTCAAAATAATTGCGATTACATAAATCTTTTTAATGTTTATTTTGTCATTGATCCCACTTTGTCATTCTAGCTGAAAACTATGCCATTGGGCTACGCTTGCTCAACTTACTGTTATTATTACTAAGAAACTGGGTTCTAGAATTGGCTCGACTTAGAAAGACAGATGGACCGGTATGACTTATTCGTGGAAGTGACAGAGAAATGAGTCTAATTGACTTGTCCTGTGAATGTGATCATGAAATATTATTAAAATTAAATAGTCTGGAATTTTAAGTCTTTTATGTAGTGGAGTAACATGAAAATATTCTACAAAGCCAATCCACAAATTGGTCATATATTTATATAGGGAAAAGAATCAAACAGGTAAGTCATCATTTGCTGAGAACGGACAAGTTGATAATAATTAAAATAATAAATGAGAATGAAGGACTAAGATGAAGTTGATATTTTTACATATAGAAAATGATATTTTTATATAAATTTGTTATGAATGTGAGATGTATTTATTATTTATTTGAAGAAAATTATATAGAAATATCAATTTTTTATATAAAAATATCAATTTAAGTAAATCAATTTAGTAAATGATATCTACTACTAATAAAAGTAGTAATATAATTTTAATAATAAATTATTTACTTTCAATATTTTACCTTCTTTACGAGAAAAATATCCTCATATTAATAACAATTTCAATAAAGTAATAAAGTTTGACAATTTTCATTTACGAGAAAAATATAATGAAATTAATTTAATTTCGATCAATGGCAACGCATTAATTAATTAATATAGAGGTGATCGGATGGACCAACAATAACATGTACTCTATCCCACCATAATAACAAACCCATCATGAGTCCAAATCAACAAGTGACGTCATCAGTATCAAAACGTACAGATTTTATCTCAGTTGTACCTTAGTATCATACATCACAAGTCTCACCAAAGTCTTTCCTTTTTCCATTTTCTTTTATTATAATAAATAATAATTATTATTATTAGTATTTGTTATTGTTGTTATTTTATTATATTTATTCACTCGGGCATTTTCCTGTCTTAAAACTATTAACGCACAGACATAATACCCTATATCTTTCTCTCTCTCTAAAAACTACTGCATTTTCATCTTCTTTCTTGTTGGTTCTTCTGAGTTGAGGCGTAACTGATACTGCTTCCATTCCGACCGGTTTACATGCACTTTCACCTCCGGTAAGTAATTAGGGGTTTTATTTTTGTGTACCCAGTTTCGTTTTCAGCTACTAGAACTGACGAATTTTGATGGATATGGTAACTAGTAATAAACACTTGATCTTTATATTATGTTGTTAAGGTTTTGTTGAGCTCAAAGAACGCTAATTTACTACTTTTATGGCTTCAATTCGGTATATTTTTTTATATGTGCAAGTCATTGTGGTTCGGTATTCTGCTTAATTTATTCACTGGTTTTAATTCATGGACCTTTTTGATTCTGGGTTTGGGTAATTTTTTTTGAATATATTTGTCTTATACATGCGTATATGTTTGTTTACTTATACATGTATTGTTTTATAATTTCACTTGATTCTCTGAATGGTGGACTGTATATTTAGATCTGTCTGGAAAACGTTTGTTTTGGGTTTCATTGTTTTTTATGGATTAGGCTGTGTGAATCGGGTTATAAGAGTTTTGATAAGGTAGAGTTATGTTGGGGCAGATTTTGACTCTACTACTATTCTGAGTTGCCATTAACTTGCAAAAATTGACTCAGAATGTCAAATGTGTAGAATGTGCAAATTTGTTTCTAGAGAGACTAAAGGATCTCTTAAGATCATGTTCTAATGTATGTCAGAATTCAGCATAAAAGGAACACTTGGAAAGAAATTGTTAAGATCATATAGGATGGTTTTTAATTGGACTGATACAAAACACAGTTACTTTTATTGACTTATATTTATTTAACAGTTTTCCTGTGTACATTGAATGTTCTTCAGTGTTTATGGCACTGAAATTGAGTTCTTACTTTGAACTCACATTCATGAATATATATATATATATATATATATAAAGAACTTTAAAGATGATTGCTTTCTTATCTACGGTCATTTTGCTAGTATCCTTTTCAGCCCAATTTATGCTAGCTGTTTGTTCACCCACAATATTGATATAATGTGTGCTTGCTTATATACTTGCACATGCTGACGGGCACGTGTTCATGATATTTGTTTTTCATTTGTATTCGTTTTTGGCTAAAAGGTAATCCCATGACGCTTAAATGCAGGGTGCACCAAGTCATTGTGAACTACTCTCATCTATTTTAACATTCTAGGCTAGCTGTTTATTTTATAGCTGTGCTCAGAGTCTATATTTCTGCAAACTTGTGACATAAACATGCCTTCATGGTGGGGGAAATCTTCATCGAAAGGTGTAAAGAAGAAAGCAAACAAGGAAAGTTTCATTGATACATTACACAAGAAATTTAGGATTGTATCTGAACGGAAGTGCAATAGTAGGTCAGAAGGTCCTCGAAGACGGTGTTGTGACACTCTATCAGAACAGGCATCTCGATCTCCAGCTGTGTCTCGATCACCGTCACCTTCCACACAAGTATCGCGATGCCAGAGCTTTGCAGAAAAGCCTCATGCCCAACCACTCCCACTTCCTGGGATGCAGCTCACTGCAATACGTCGTGCTGATTCTGGAAACAAAGCATCAGCAAAACCAGGAGTTGGCAGAGGCTCCGCACCGTTTTTGTTTTTGCCCCTTCCTAAACCCTACTGTCTCCCAGATGGGCCAGATCCTACAGATGCTGAGGCAGGTTTAGAGACCGCTTCCATTTCTAGTGATACATCTACCGATAGTGATGCTCAATCAGACTCACGTCTCCTAAGTCCTCAGGCATCTGATTATGAAAATGGAAATAGAACTGCGATGAACAGTCCTTCCAGGTCAGTTTTTGCATGTAACAACCGTTAAAGCATCCCTTAGAATATGATGTTAAGTTCATATGTTCCATTTAGGTGTTCTGTGGTTGTTTTTCTTTTGGCTACTTTGTGTGCTCCATTACTAACACAAATTTTTTCTTTTCAAAACTTCTATTACAGTGTAAAGAAGAAGAATCAATCCCCTGTTACCACCCAAAAGAACTCAAGAGATTTGTTGAAGCCAACTAATGTTTATTTGAACAATCAGACTGTCCCTACATCACCTAAGTGTGGTCCTTTAAATTCCCATGTCCCAAATTTACAAATTCCTCACTATGGCGGTTTCTTTAGTGCTCCAGACAGCTCAATGTCTAGTCCTTCTAGAAGTCCAATGAGAGTAACTGGTCCGGAGCTAGTCATGAACTCTGGTTTTTGGTCAGGAAAGCCTTATGCAGATATTACTTTACTCGGGTCTGGGCATTGCTCAAGTGCGGGCTCAGGTCACAATTCTGGACATAATTCAATTGGAGGAGATATGGCCAGTCAGCTGTTTTGGCAGCACAGCAGATGTAGCCCTGAGTGTTCACCAATACCCAGCCCCAGATTGTCAAGCCCTGGACCCAGCTCCAGAATACACAGTGGTGCTGTCACCCCTTTGAATTCACGAGCTGGAGGAGCAACAGAATCACCTGCAAATTGGCCTGATGATGGAAAGCAGCAAAGCCACCGGCTTCCCTCCCCCTCTAGTAATATCAAATACTTGTCCCTTTTCTCCTTCATATTCAACAGGCACAACTCCGGTTCCATGAAGTCCTAGTTGGGCAGAAAATCCTACAAGTCCTGGTTCTCGCTGGAAGAAGAGGCGACTGCTTGGTAGAGGAACATTTGGACACGTTTATCTTGGTTTTAATAGGTTTGTACAAAAAGGGAAAATATGCTCACTCAATTTCTCTCTTTGATAATTTGACATTTAGCAGGTTGTTTAATGTTTATTTTTCCAGACATGTTGAAATATTGATAAAATGGGTTTTGACAATCTAAGCAGTGTAACTAACATTTGTACTTGATATTGGAATTACTTTTTTGTCATATTGAGGGTACTTATGTGTTTCCTGTAGTGTGTAAAATATAAACATTAGAAGATTATGATACATCAATGAAGATATTCCTCTCTTAGTTCTATATATTTTTTCTGAATTTTCTCTACCTCTTTGTTGTAGTGAAAGTGGCGAAATGTGCGCAATGAAGGAGGTAACCCTATTTTCAGATGATGCAAAGTCAAAGGAAAAAGCAACAGCTAGGGCAAGTGAGTTTTCTGTGGTAGAATGTCCTGGAATTCAGTTTATGAGGAGAATATCTATGTTTTATTGTTTTTATGTGTCTATCTCTTGGAAATACTTTCTGTTGTAGAACTAGTATTTACATTTGGTATTTGGCAGGAAGTTGTCCTACTAAGTCGTTTACGGCATCCAAACATTGTGCAATATTATGGATCTGAAACAGTAAGGCTTCGCTACTTGTTTGTTATGTTCTTACATAAGGTAGTTTAGCATTAGCATTTCATTCAAAATTTTGTGGCTATTTGCTGATATTTTTTGTTCCAAGCATTGACATGACTTTTGCAAGCGACAAGCAATTTTTTATAACTCGTATTATTTTAGGTGATGAAACCCTGTAATGAAGAATTCATACTGCTATTTTGTGAAATTACAAAACTTTATATAGCCTTTGAGAAAGAAGCCATGCTTTACTTAATTCAATAATTGATTGATCATGTGGCAAATGAATTTTTTGTCAAATTAAATATGACGCTGTATCTTTATTTCTACCTAAATGAAGTAGTGTTCAGGGGTTGGAAAGTATCCTTATCCTTAGTTCTGTATTCAGATAAGTTTTAAATGAAACCTGTTGTTTGCTTTGAAAAAAAAAATGTAATTGATCCTATGACATAAGCATAAAAGTATTATCTGGATATTTATCAAAAAAGGAAAGGAAAAAGAGAGCATAATCAACGTTTCTAGTCCATTGCAATGATGCCTTAAGTTAATTTTAATATTAATCCTTGGTTCTTCATTTCTTCTGCAGGTAGATGACAAACTACATATATATCTTGAGTATGTATCAGGTGGTTCTATTTACAAAATTCTTCAAGACTATGGCCAGTTGGGTGAAATTGCAATTAGAAGTTATACTCAGCAAATTTTATCAGGGCTTGCGTACTTGCATGCTAAACATACCCTTCATAGGTGAGTTTAGTTGTAGTTACCATGGTCAGAACTTATCCCAAACAAAGACAAAAGTTATAGTTGCCTTAGTTATTATGTATTTTAGTGTTGAGCAGCCACTTCATGAAAATTTGGCAAAAGTTGGGTCTGTATCTACTCTATCACTTCCAGTTCCTTTGTTAGGGATGTAGTGCTGTGTAATGGCCTTATTGAATAGTTGACTTCCGTATGTTTCATTTTCCTAATGGCTTTTAGTGTTTTAATCATTATATGAAGTATTCTCATGTAGAGGTTTGCAATTATTTGTACAGGGATATCAAAGGAGCAAATATACTGGTTGACCCTAATGGCAGCGTAAAGTTGGCAGATTTTGGGATGGCGAAGCATGTAAAGACACACACACACATATATATATATATATATATATATATATATATACAATATATTTATTACGTGAGAGTAACCCTGAGATAGTAGAGTGAATTCACTCTTTGAACTTCCCACAAATCGTGAAAAATTATATATTAAAAGACCGCCACCTCTATATTCTTTTCAAGAGCATGGATCAGAGCAATTTAGTATTTTGATTGTCAAAGGTCCAGTGGGGCCGTGGGTGGCATTTTTGTAAATAAAAGAAAGCAAGTGGGACCATCTTAAAAAACTCCAAATTACTAAAGGAGTGCTATTAAAAACTTTAGCTGGACAATTGATGATAATAATTATATATACTTTTGAACTTCCCCAGAAAATTATATATTGACTGACTTTTCAAGAAAAATTTAGTATTTTGATTTTGTATAATTTAAAAGCTTTAGCTGGACAATTGATGATAAGAATTCTAAAATATAAGTAGGATTAAGTTTGTTTTTCTATAGCAGCTGTAAATACTTGCTTGAGACAAACGAACTACAAGTCCAGTACCCAAGTGGTGCTACTTATTACATAGTTAGCTATCTATCGGTGGGAAAAAAAATATTATTGCAAGTCCATATAAGTCTATCAATCCAAGACACCTATGCTTCAGAAAAGACCTTTTTTCTAGTTTCTTTCGAATTCTATTTTTTGCTGGTTGAACAGATTTATAAGCTGTTCTGAATGAAATAAACTTACCCCAAGGGAGTGAAGACATGCGTTGTGTTAGACCCGCCATGATTTAAACTAAGTATTTTTAGAACTCAACAATAAATTTAAACTGGTTGAATGAATGGAGCATGCTGTGATCTGCACTAAATTATTTTTTCTGCTTAAAAGCATTGTAGTCAAGGAGGCAATAAAGCTTTGGAGAAAGTGTTGATGCTCCTTTTTTCTATGGAATTAAAATGTAGGACTTTTTGGTTAGATGTAGAAATATTTTGTTTTGTTTTCCATGAGCGTCATTGTTCATTTCTTGGGTGGTTAGTTATTATATACTATCTACTTTCTGGAGTTTAAAGTTTTTAATAAGTAAACAATGTCTCATGCGGATGGAGACAACCTGAACCTTGGATTTCCAATGGAGTTGCACCAAAAAGATGCTTCTTAAGACAAGAATTTTGGTAATATATATGCTGGTTTATGTCAAACTGAATACTTCAGCTGATATTTTTTGCCTACTTGCTTTGTAACTAATATGCAGATTACTGGGCAGTCATGTCCATTATCATTTAAGGGAAGCCCTTATTGGATGGCACCTGAGGTAGGCATAGTTATAGAAGTTTGTGCTTGCTTCAGTTTTTGGTAATTTTTGTTGATATTTTGAAATTCATAACTTGTTTAGGTTATAAAGAATTCAAATGGTTGCAATCTAGCTGTGGATATATGGAGTCTTGGGTGCACAGTTTTGGAGATGGCCACTACAAAGCCTCCTTGGAGTCAGTTTGAAGGGGTTAGTACTTAGTAGTTATGTATGCAAAGACTTACACTATGAATATTCTACTTGTTGCTTCATTTAAGTTTATTCTCTTTAGCTAAGTATGTATTTAACTTTCATGCTAAACAGTTGAATCCTCTTGACTTTATCATTCTCTGATGTCATTTTACATGTTCTTTAGGTAGCTGCTATGTTTAAGATTGGACACAGTAAGGAGCTTCCTGTGATTCCTGAGCATCTATCAGATGATGGCAAGGATTTCGTAAGGCAGTGTTTGCAGCGGAACCCGTCATCCCGTCCTTCTGCTGCGCAGCTCCTGAATCACACTTTTGTAAGAAATGCTGCGCCTTTGGAGAGACCCATTCCAAGTCCAGAGCCTTCAGATGCAATACCTTCAGTTACAAATGGCGTGAGAACACTGGTATGTATTTTCTAGACTCTTTTGGTGCTACTACTGGACACATCATGAATCCAAATACAAATATTGTGCTCTGCAGCTTTGAATTGAGAGGATTTTCGTCAAGAAGGACTACTGCTCTACTTTGTATGGTTTTTGGTTGCAATTCCCTTGGGAACTGAAAAAGTGAAAATTGTTACCTTCCAAAAACAAAAGATTAAGAATCATTGCAAGTCTTTACAGAACCTGTATTTGGTTTTATTTTATTTTAACAATGGGATGTTATTCTGATCAAGGCCTGGAATTATGACCAGGAGGTTTTTAATACAGTGAAACAAGTAAAATGTAACTAGCTCTGTTCCCTTGCCACTGTTCAAGAAAAATAAAAACAATAAGTTCTTCCTTCGTTTATTTCCATGCAGCTTTTGTATTGCTCTTTAACTCTTCACTCGTACGTTGGATGCTTTCAGTGTATTAGACATGCTAGAAACCTTTCGTGCTTGGACTCGGAAGGAGTGACAACACATCATTCTAGAGGTCCAAAAATATTTCCAGGCTTCAGGTCTCTCCCTATCTCTCTTTTAATTTTGTTGTTCCTTTTATGTTTTATATTCTTAAGTTGTCTTCTACTGCCCCCACTGCCCCCCCCCAAAAAAAAAAAAAAAAAAATAAATTTTTTTTTTTTTGGCACTAGTGGTAATAAATTTTCTTATGCCTTCTACTTTGTTATAAGAGATTTATATTTTATATGTCATTCTAGTAGCTTTCTTCAGTTGCCCTATACTGGAGGCAGAATCAAATAATATTACTTAAAGAAAACGATACTGCATTAATTGTAATATGCGTTAAATTATGTAGAATGAGATTCTATCTTATTCCGGTTCTTCTGATTTATAGTGATGTTCATGTGCCGCGGATCATATCGTGCCCTGTTTCACCCATTGCTAGCCCTCTTCTGTATTCACGATCACCTCAACACGCGAGTCCAAGGCCATGTGCTTCTCCCATATCGAGCCCTCGTGCCATTTCTGGTACATCCACACCCTTAACAGGGGGTAGTGGTGCCATTCCATTTCATCACCCAAAGCAGCCATCTACTTACTTGCACGAAAGCATGGGAATGACTTCAAGGTCCCAAAACAGTTTGTACCCCAACAATGGCATGTCCCATCAAGAGCTGAAGCCTGAAATATTTCGAGGGGCACCTTTAGCGTCTCATTTGTTCCGTGAAACAGTACATTCTGAAAATGGTTTTCTCACGCATCAATTTGGACGACCTTTACAAGGTGATGGAAGGGATTTATATGACAGACGGTCATTGCTAGCCAATCGGGTGTCCCAACATCTTTTGAAGGATCAGGTGAATTTAAATCCATTATTAGATCTCCGTCCTAGCTCTCGAGTGGTCAATCGCAAGAATGTAGGTTAATATGTAGCATCTGACTGGATGGGTCTCTCAGGCAACATCATTTTGAACTATAGGCAAAGAACTGAATAAACTTATTTCTGTTGGAAGCCGTAATGGAAGGAGACGGATCTCATTCATTATGAAACGAGTATCTACACTAGGTCAGTCTTTATGGTATGTTATGCTTGGTCTCCATCGTACTTGATCTTAGTATGTTAACCTGTTCGTCGAAGCTGATCCGGGTTATTGAAAATTTTGGTGTTACAGAACGGATGGGCTCTGGAACTCCAGCATTCCGCAGTTCCTTTCAGTGGATAACAAGAATTGTACATATTTTAGTTCTCATTACTATGAAACTGAGTTTGGAAAGACGATTAGCTTTATGAAACTGAGTTTGGAAAGACGATTAGCTTTTGGAGACGGAAGAGTATCTTGGAAGAACTTTTGTGGTTTGGTTGCAAGAGGATTTTGTCTAGTTATAAAATGTTGGAATATATGGTCTGTAAGATGTAAATATTTTAATTTTTATTTAGAAAACAAAACAAGAAATATTTTTCAATCTGGCATTATTACTGCTGTGAAATTAAAAGTTCGGCCGTGGGAGCAGCTAAAAGTAAAATGACATGAAAGACTTGATCCCATGATTCAAACTATGGTGCTTTGTATTTCGAAGTACACAATATCATCATCATCTGATGCGAGAAATTTTTCAAAATCTTATTAATTACACAAAGAATTGTATGTTTCACAAACAGGTCCTGCAAATCTTAAAATTTAAAAAAGGCACACCATAAAAAATTAAAAAAATTAAAATGAAGAAGAAGAAGAAGTAAATTTCACAAAATGCAAAGCAATTTAAAAAAGGCAAACTATAAAAATTAAAATGGAAAGTAAAATGAAGAAGAAGAAAGAAGAAGAAGAAGAAGAAGAAGAAGAAGAAGGTCAAGCTGAAGTCCCACAGTTTGTTGGTCAATTCAGGATCTCTAGCCTGGCCAATTCAGGAGCTTGCTTGAGCTTGCTTTTGCTTTGTTGCTGTCCATAAAATATTCACCGCTAACCCCATTAACTTTTGGATTCAAAGCTAAATAGCATGAAGTTGCTGCTCCCTGCTCAACATTTTTCAGCACATATTGTGTACAACCAAATATGCCTGCACATAATAATAATAATAATAATAATAATAATAATAATAATAATAATAATAATAATAATAATAATGTAAAAGTAGTAAATATTAATCTTTCTTTCTTTGAGGATCAGGACATATTTAAAGGCTTAAATACTTACAACCAAGAAGGCCGCTATTTTGTCCAATATTGGTGGCAATAACTCCAGGATGAAGTGAATTTGCAGTGACATTAGCTCCTTCCTCCTGATTATCGAGGATAATAAATTAATAAATATATAAATATTTATATGTATTAGGCAAATCATGTTGTAATAGTTAAAAAGAAAATGCAATGCAGTCATGCAGATGGAATAGAATTCAAACAAGTAGAAGATAATTAAAAAGATAAATAAATTACCTTCAACCGCCTTGCAAGCTCATTACAGTGCAATGTGTTGCATAGTTTTGATTGTCCATAAGCGCTGTTGCCGTTGTAACTGGATCAAAATCAAATGAAACAGTTGAAGTTAGATCCATTGAATGTATGTGGTAATTAAAAATATATAATTATACCTTGCTTTGTCATTGATTTTGTCAAAACGGATTCCTTGTTTGTACCCATAACGGTGGAGCTCTGATCCTATGCTAACAATCCTCCCTTCTTTACCGCATTCACGAGCTGTGTTTTTCATGGTGTTCAACAGGAGATTTGACAAAAGAAATGGACCCAAATGGTTCACTGCAAATTGCTGTTCTACGTTGTCTTTCGAAAGTGTGAATGGAGGTGCCATAATCCCAGCATTGTTACTGTACGTAAATGACGTATATGTAAACAGAACAGAACAGCACAGCACAGCACAGCAGGCATAGGCACGGGATAATTAATGATAATTTATAACTTACACGAGAATGTTGAGGGGAAGAGCGGAGGAAATATATTCCTTGGCAAATTTCCTGATGGATGCCTGGGAGTTGAGATCAATTTCCATGACATCAATTTTAGCATTGGGGATTTTCTTGAGAATATCTTCTTTAACTTTTGTACCAGCTTTCACACTTCTTACTCCCATAACTACATGCACACCGCGCAACGCCAGTACACGTGCAGTCTCTATTCAAATACCATTTGATGCTCCTGCACCAAATTAACAACATACATTAATTAAGAAACCCATGCATATGATCAGAAATTAATTAAAAAGACCACCCACCCACCTGTAACAATGGCAACAAGCCCAGTTCCATCTACTCCTTTAGTAACTTGCTCGGCGGTGGAACGAGCTGAGAATCCGGATTTGCCTTTTAATCCAAAAATCCACATTTTTTTCTCCTAGTAATTAAATTCAAATTCTTGACCACGTACAAAAATACCCAAACAAAGAGAAATTAATAGGTAGATCAGATATTTATAATCTCTACTTGCTGCTCCTAGCTCTAGCTAGCCTGAATTATGTGTTTGATGAATATGAAAAAGTGTGTGTGTGTATATATAGAGAGTAGAGGCAGAAAGTAGTTATGCAAGTGCAACTACATATTAATGCACTGAAAACTCTCGAGTCCGCCACCGTGTGAAATACTACTAAGTACTAACTAATAAGAGTTGGCTGGCATGGCAACTTGATTTACAAAATATAGTGCTTGACTTTCTAGAATACCACCGGGCACAGGCAGAGGCAGCCAGCCAAATATGACCAAATTAACAGCTAATAAAATATATAATATATACATACATATATATAATTAATTAATTAAGTGTGAAATAGAAGATAAATTGATTGCCAATATATTATTATTATTATTATTATTATTATGGCCTCCTCGTTTGAGTTTGAGTGGGAATGAATATCCTAATATACGGAGTAGTATTTTGGTGCTATATAAGTTGTAGTATTAGAAATCTTCTGTTTGTCCACCAATAATTATTCATTTTATTATCCAACTGTGAATCTCATTCCTATTTCCTAATATGATTCTTGTTTTAATAACAAGGAAAAATTAATATACAGTTGGTCATACATTTTTAATTTATATATAAAAAAAGAGAAAATAATAACATATATTATGTCACTCATGATGGATTATCTGGAAATTAATTGAAGACAGGTAAAAATGTGCACTTAATATTTTATTTGGTTAGATTGACACGTCATGCACATAATTATAATAAGTAATAACACACAACCCTTTTCATATACGATATGTAATAACATTACCCTTAAACAATTAATATTTAAAAATTTTTTAATATAATGTCTAATATATCTTTCAAGTTATAAATTTAATATATCCATTAAATATAAATTTTATTGTATTTTATCTAATTAATTAAATTATGAATTTGTGCAATAAATAACATAAATGTCAAAAAATAATAAATATTTATTTTATCAAGAAAATAAAGTCACACTTTTGCTAATTAAATTTTATAAAGATTAAAATTTACGTAATATACATTTAAATATATTTTTATAATTAAAAAGTAAAATTTTAATAAGCATAAAAGTACATAGTAACATAAAAAAAAATATAATTATTTTTCCTAAATATTAAAATTTACGTAAAATAAACTTATTATTACCTAACTAATCTTTTTATTCATATAAAAAAAGTATTAAAAATTATATTAATTATTTTTCTTAAATATTAAATTAAACATAATGCACACTTAAGCATAATTAGTTACAATAAAAATGACAAATTTATTGCTCAAAAAAAAATAAAAAATACATTAAAAATTATTT
This sequence comes from Panax ginseng, assembly GCA_020205605.1. Classification (NCBI taxonomy): domain Eukaryota; kingdom Viridiplantae; phylum Streptophyta; class Magnoliopsida; order Apiales; family Araliaceae; genus Panax; species Panax ginseng. The sequence continues at coordinate 97,902,549 of CM035150.1, forward strand.
TAATAAGATAAAGGTAGTAATAAATATTATTATATTTTTTTTTATTCAATATTGTATAAAAATAACACCAACTGTATACTAAAAAAATGTAATAAAAATCATAAACATCCCAAATTTTGACATATACTCAAGAAAATTTAACATATAAAAATCATAATATGAAAATATGAATTCAAATAATAATTTTATTGTTAAATACCAAAAACTAAATTATTAACATACTCAATCACTTTAATTAGAAAACCTCTATTAATAATTTAATTTAAAATTCTTAATATTTATATCACTTATCCAAAAATATTTGTTAATTAAATTAAATTATTTGAATAATATAGTCTTAATACAAAAAAACTATAATTAAAATGTATTGTACTAAAAGAATAATTAAACATATATACATATATATATATATATATATATATTATTGGAAATTAAAATTTGATAACATACAAGGATAAATATATAATTTTATCTATTTAGTCAACCCAAAAAACTTGTAGAGATACTAACTGTTACTTAAAAAATTAGAGGGGAGGTGAGTGTTATTATGATTATTTAGAAGAGGTGTCACTGTATTTTACTCTAATATACTTATATTGTAAAAGAGGTTAATAAAACTTCTGCGGTTATGCAGACTCTCAAATGTACTACCGATCTATATATATCAGAAAGTTAAGTCAATCTACGATCGTAACTTATTTCTACTATTATCAGTCACATCGTTGACTACTCTACGATCGTAGGGTGATTTAATTCAACGATCGTAGACTGCATATTTTTGAACTTACATAGTTGTGTACCTCTATTTTTTTTATTATAAAATAACTGATCCTTTTAATATAAAAAAATGATTGATATTTGGAAAAGGTGGCAGTGATATACACATTTTTTTTTAATACATTTTAATATTCTCTTTATGTTTATTTTATTTAATTAATACATTTTTTTATTTTTGGTAAGATTCTTTTGATTTATTATGATAAATAAATAAAAGATAATTATTTTAATTTATGTGGTTACAGCTGTACTTAAATTTATAATAAACGTCAGACAGCAAGCACAAATAGAGTAAAAGATACACGCGAAATCCCGGATTGAACGAGAATGGAGTAGGAGTATTAAAGAGGAATAAATTTTATATTGTTTCGTGATTGTTGGTGAGAAAATATAATTAATTGATTAAATAATTAAATATTTATTCAACTTTTAAAGTCCGCATAAATGAGTAGAGCAGATGAACGAGTCTAATTTCGTGATTCACGAGTCATTAATGATGTAGGCATAGTCCTAGCATTCTAGAAGAGAAATAACATACTCTTATATCTTCAGAACTGATTAAGATAAAGTTTATTTTTGAATAATTTAATTAATTAAACGACAATAATCTGTGGGTGAGATTTAATGTATGAGATTAATTTTTATGTGATTAACATTTTATCAAAAAATTAACCAATTAATCGGAAAATAAATTTTATCCATCCATCCATGGATCCTATATTTTCTATACAAATATCTCATTCATCCATCCATAAAAACCAAATTAGGGTGTTGCTACTTACTATTATACCTAAACTTTTGATGACATTTAGGGGGATGTTTATTATAAAATATTTACCAAAACATAGATTACTAAATATCTAATTATTGGTAATAAAAATTGATCATATTGTATTATTTTTTATGTGATAGAAGATGTGTGATTACCGATAATTATTATTATGAATATTTGATATGAATTCAAGATTGTTGAGTATATTTTTTTAATAATATTTTTACTAAAATATTCTTATGCTAATTTTAATTAAATGATTCATATATATGGTTACTGTCAAATGTAATTATCAATAATCCTATCAAAGTAATTAATTAAGTATTACTTAGTAACTCATATTAAATTTTTTAATATGTTTATAAAATAACAATTTACAATTTTATTTAATTATTAAGCACAAAATTTTCAAATATGTGTATGTCGTTAATAATACATTAAACTTATAATAATAAATAACAAACAATATTGCATACTTTGTAAGGATTTAATGCCATGATTCAACTCGAAAAATTACAAATACAGATAGGGAGAGGGAGATGTAGTAAATTAAAAATGAACATTCTTATTATTTCCAAGCTCACGATATTAAACCGCTACAAGTTATTACAACTCATAATAATTACACAAAACAACTGAGATTCTCAGAAATAGAAGCACTAGCAAATCTTAAAATACACACAAGGAATTCAAAAAATAAAATTTAAATTTTCCACCATAACTACTACTAGGTAGGCAAACAGAAAAATTCAGAATCATTTGGTCTCTGTAAAGGTCAAGCTGAACTCCCATAGTTTCTTGGCCACTTCTGGATCTCTAGCAATAGAGCTTGCTTTAGATTTGTTGCTGTCCACAAAATATTCACCGCTAACCCCATTAACTTTAGGATTCAATGCCAGAAAACATGTAGTTGCTGCTCCCTGTAATCAACATGGATGAACATCAACTCGATATTCCAATAGCAAAAGAAATCTCTCCGGGATGTCAACAAAAAGGGTAAAGAACAAACCTGGCTAACATTTTTCAATAGATATTGTGTAGCACCCAAAACAACTGCATTTGAGCAGAAGAGAGCCAGTTCATTAACACAAGGAATAATACCAATACCATCACAAGTAAAAGTATCTGTATGACTAGTAATAATATCAATCTTCTTAAGAGGACGGATGTTGCAAGTTAAAGGCTCAAATACTTACAACCAAGAGCGCTGCTATTTTGTCCAATATTGGTGGCAATAAGTCCAGGATGAAGTGAATTTGCAGTAACATTTACTCCTTCCTCCTGATCAATTGTAGAATAAGGAACCGACATGTTATATAAGATCCTAACAAGCACGATGATTGACAATAACTACAGTATGAGTTAAAGGAACAGGACAGGTATAATAAAAAATTACACAACATCCTCGGTAAAAGATTTTTCCTGTGATTTTTCGTCTCAAAGCGAAATTATCATAAAAAAGAAAAAGATTGAAAGATAACCATCTTCATGTTTATATTTATAGAGGTATTAAGAGTAAAATGATTGCCTTGAAGCGCCTTGTAAGTTCAACACAATGCAATGTGTTACAGAGCTTTGACTGTCCATAAGCATTGTTGGGGTTGTAACTGAAATTATGGTCAAAATCAAAGAAAATAGTTGAAGTTAGAATTAAGGACCTAGTAATTTTCTTTTAATTATGGCAAAATGTATATCAGACACTTGATTTATACATATGCTAATTGATTAAGGGATGCAATCGTGATTATATACCTTGCTTTATCATTAATTTTGTCAAAACGAATTCCTTCTTTGTATCCATACTTGTGGAGATCTGATCCTATGTTAACAATCCTTCCTTCTTTACCAGATTCACGGGCTGTGTTTTTTATGGTGTCCAACAACAGATTTGTCAAAAGAAACGGACCCAAATGGTTAACAGCAAATTGCTGTTCTATGTTGTCCTTGGAAAGTGTGAATGGAGGTGACATAATCCCTGCATTGTTACTACAAACACCAAAGATAGCAAGTTCAGTTGTTGTAATTAATTAAGTTTAAGAAAATTGCACCATAAAAGAGAGTGAGGCATTCAAATCACATAGTTTTCTTACACGAGGATGTTCAGGGGAAGACCAGTGGCAATAAACTCAGCAGCAAATTTCCTTATGGATACCATTGTGTTAAGATCTATCTCCATCACATCAAGTTTAGCACTGGGGATTTTCTCGAGTAATTCTTGTTTAACTTTTTCACCGGCTTTAACATTTCTCACTCCCATAATTACATGAACACCGCGCAAGGCAAGGACCCGTGCGGTTTCTTTTCCAATACCATTTGATGCTCCTGATGAGATAATACACAGTATAACTCTTGGCGTAAGTAACAACCAGATATGTATTAATAGTCCTATATTAATATATATTGTGGATCAAACAAGTTTCTGGCAAGTGCACCTTAAGATAAACATCAATATGAAGTGGTTAAGAGTTGCACTTTTTATGAGGATAAAATTTTGAATTCGGATTAAGGATTTTACTTCAATGAATCTACCAATTGATCATGTTTTCTCTTGGTTTTTTGAATTTCAATTTCCTAAGATGTTGATATTCCTTCTGTAACCCCTCCGGCCTCCACAAAGACACCTGCCAGAACCATAAATCTTAAAAAATTCCCAACTATTTGGCTTAGAAGAGTGAGAAAAAGAAAAAGAACCAGGTGAATTGATGATAAGAATCATATGTGTTCGTCTAATTTTACCTAGACTCCTGATGAATCTTGAGCCCATATATGTTTTACTTTGCTCTTTTTGGGTGTTGAGTAGGTTGGGTTTGGTGAGGTGATCAAAAATCTTTCGCCCATGTATATACAATTTGTATTTGTGTTAAACTTAATATGGTGAATTAATGTAATGGAAATTAAATACAACAGAAAATCCATTTTTGAATGGAATCTATATGTTATAAACTTTAATATGATTAACAAGTCCTCAAACTTGTTCCTTATCCTTGCCAAGATCTTGAAAAGACTACTATATATGCACATGAGAGGAACAACACACAAAAGAAGAAGAGTCTTTCTGGGCTAAAATATTTGGGACCAACCCATCTAAGAAAAAAAAAATTACATATAAAGAGAGCAAAAGATGAGAAAAAGACCACCCACCTGTAACAATGGCAACAAGGCCAGTTCCATCAACTCCTTTGGTAACTTGCTCAGCAGTGGAGCGAGCAGAGAAGCCAGATTTTCCTTTCAATCCAAGAATCCACATTTTTTCTAGAAGCTAGAATTCTTGATAAACTCTAAAAGGGAAAGAAATGGTTGGAATTTGTTAGCAAATGTAGTATTAAAATACAATCTTTATATAAAAGAGAGGTACATGTATGTATGTATGTTTGTAGAAGTGTGGGGTCATGTATGACCGTGTTGAAGAATGAAGACAGGGTCTTCGGAAGTTTGACTTTTCATAGCAGGCAGCCACCAAAGTGGAGCACGTTCAATTTGGTTTGAACAGCCAGAACAATTCTGGGTCGATTACAGCCAAATGGCTAATGGGACCAAATTTAATTATGAATGAATATTTATTTAAAATACAAGTAATCAGGGCTGATTTCTAAAATACTACTACTACTCCATTATCATTAAAGTTTGCATCAATTAAATTTATTATTTTCAAAATAGATATTTATAGAGTACTATTTATTATGAAATATATAGAGATTATTATCATAATAATATATAGTCCATAACTCCATATGTGAACTTTAGCAGAAACATTGGAATGAATTATTAATCGAGGAGGGGTTGAGGGGCCGTGCGGTGGGTACTAACGACCGGTTCCTTTAATTATTTTTTTTTAACTATAATTATAAGAATAAAAAATAATAGAACAAGTTTGAACAAAAAATTATAAAAAAAAATATTTTTTTAATTGAAAAAATACTGTAAACAGTTTACAGTATTTTTTAAATAAAAAATATATTTTTTTTTACAAATTTTTGTTTACCCCCAATTAATCGAGGAGGACTAGGAGTCGGAGACCTTGTGTTTTAGTACTATTTTCCGTTTGTTTGTTTCTTTTTATTTTATTTTATTTTATTTGAAATGATATGAAAAAAGCAAGGTCCTCTTGTATAAGATGTAGAGATAGGGATAAGGATAAAGATGAGCATAAGTAATTAAATCACAATATTAAATGTAGAGGATAAGCATGTATATATATTTTTGGACAAATATCTGTTGTTTTTGGAGTGAGTATATATACTTAGTCTCGGACACTAAAATAATTTTTTTATAAAATTTAAAAGAGTAAATAAAAAAATTACTAACATTTAAAAGGATAAAATAGTAATATATTTAAAGTTATAAAGGCGAAAGAGTAAAAAGAAAACAAGAATAAAAAAGTATGACCCAATTACACTAATTAAACTCGTAAAAGAAGACTCCATGGAAGCTTTATAATATATATATATATATATATATATATATATATATATATGATTTTAATTTTGTTCATCTTAATAAATTATCCTATGCCTAAAGTTTTAAAATAAATCTAATCGTCTCGTAGTCTGCCTTTAATATATATATATATATATAGTATAATAATAATAAAAAAATTATGTTGATTGACTAATAAGTCCCTGACTTTTCAATTTAGATGGAGATGGAATATTTTTGTTGCAAGTCTCCAAGGGAAATGGAGAGTCAATCATGATGATTATTTATTTATTTATTATTATGTTTTTTCAGCAGTCTGTCATCATCAACCACTATCTTTGTTTACTACTAGTAGTACAAGCGCAGTTAATTAGGATCAAACCAAATAGAATAATGACATGAGAAATTCAACAAAATAAATAAATAAGGCAATTTGTTCCTTTTATATTCTTCTACTATTTCTTGTACTCCCTCCGTTCCATAATTATAGGTTAATTTTTTTTGGCATATAATTTAAGAAGATTAGTTAAATGACAATTTTTAACATAAATTTTCCACATATATCCCTTAATATGGAATTAATGAATAAGTTAATTACTCCTTACTTATACTCTCAACTTCATTGATTGACGTGTACTGACCATTAAAGTCCATAACCATATAACTTTAACCAAAGAGAATACAACAACATTAAATATGGTGATAAAAATAATAACATTGAATGTTATTTTTTCAAAAAAAGAGTAATAGTTGAATATTTATTAGAAGGGCATAAAAGTAAAATAATGAACCAACTAAATTTTATAAATAGTAAGTAGCCTATATATTGGGACATCTCAAAATAAAAAATCATTATATAACTATAGGACGGAGTGTGACACCCCAAAATAGGTCTACATCCCCCATTCTGAGTTGTCAATACACTTGCATGCGAAACAACTACAACTTTATTATTACAATAGTAAAGCGTGAGTTTAAATACGAGATATTGCCATCTAGACAATATCCACATACAAATAAATCCTCATCATAATTATTGATACATTATTTTACAACAATGGTGAGGACTACTAAACAACTCTCCTAGAACTTTCATTTCCATACCCCGACTCGCACTTTGCTATATTCTCGCCTCCCGAGAAGAAAAATGGAACAAAAAGAAAAGGGTGAAGCTCGATTAGCTCGAAAAAAGAATATTATGACTAAGATAATATACAACAAAATTATCGTTAGTCTTCAACGAGGAAAAATATAATAGAATACAATAGACAACAAGTTTTAAATCAATATTCGCAATGAAATAATAATTCATTAGAAGAGTTAAGTAGAGAATGCAAACTACTATCTTCTATGTATGAATTTTAAAGTTCATCGTCTATTTTATCCCCTGTAACATCAATCAATATATATCGGGATCAAATATTCATCCTTGCACTATGGGCCGAGACATTCACGATTGGTCAGTGTTCATCTAAACACTGTTCATCTTTGCACTACTACCAAAGATATTCATCGAAATCATTCATCTTTTGACTACGGGCCAAAGATATTCATCATAAATCATTCATCTTTGCACTATGTGCCAAAGATATTCAATAATATCATCATTTAAGGCGAGGATGATGAAAATATTTTTAAAAAAACGAATCCGATTGAATCAAAATGAGCAAGGATTAAGGATTAAGGATTCGTACTTTGTTTTATCCATGTCCAAAATACCTCAAAAATAATCATAGTGGCGTAAAATTCAAGAATGATCAAAACATGGATACAATCAAAGCTAGTATCCTGATAGATATTTTGACGAAAAGAAAAATTTTCATTTTTCGATGAATAAGTCTTAAGATTCGTGAATAAGTCTGGATATCGTGAATAAGTCTTAGTATACGTGAATAGTAATTCCGACACCAAAAGTTTCAAATTTGATAAAAACTTGGATCAATATTTCAAAGATAATGATATTGAAGAAATAATATCATTACGAAAAAAAATAATATCCTTACCTCGAAAGATCAATCTTTAACTGGAATCTGGATATATATTTATATCTTGAACTTTCACAAGTATAGCAATACTCAAAGTATACTCAAAATACTCACAAGAATACGCCGATAATATAGAGAGAAAACTTCATTTCGGTGTGATTTTCAATTTAACCTAAAGACCTATTTATAGGAAATTCTTTAGAACACCAAAGTTAGAAAATTTAATAAAATATTAATATTTATAAAAAATATTATCGTATTCTTTGAAATCTGAATCTCAAGCAATTCACACATGCCAACCTTCTAGAAAAAAAAAAAAAACGTTTTTCTAATTTAAAATAATTTAAACTTCCAAAATTAATTATTTTGAACTTGAACTTCAATAATTCACAATAAATAGCCCTTTTATCAGAAAAATTGAATCTCATGAGTTTTATAGGAAATCCAATTCTCTACAACTTTGCAGAAGAAAGTTTTCTAAATTCCCAACAGAAATTGACCGAAATCCATAAACGGGTGATTTTAGAATTTATAATCAAATTTCGGTCCAATAAATGGGGTCCCACCGACATGTTTAGCATGTTTTAAACATTTATTGCAACAAAAATACTCTTCCTCCTCGTATACTCATATATCCCACATTCGTTGTAAAAATATCACCATTATTATATTATTAAAATATAATAATATATATTTAAATGAATTATTTTATCGGAAAAGATAAAATTTCAATTTTCAACAATTGTCACATTAAAATTTTCTCCATCTATATCCACATAAAATCAATATTTTCCTCATCATATGAATCAATAATTAATTATTCACAAATAATATTATAGAATCACAATATTGACAACCGGCGAGTTCAGGTGAAAGAGGGCTTTCCAATAAGAATTTCTCCTTCATGGCCAAGCAATTAGGTGACCAAACCTCTCCTTAGTCGAACTTTCTAGACATTGCCAATAATGTTATCTAATAATATTATTAGGATAATATGAATTATTGTTTTGATAATGAAAAAATCTCGTGTAATGACAATTATTAAACAACAAAGAATATAAAATATCAACGCAAAGCAATTATTGAATCAATAAAATAAAAACACCGAATAAAGTAATTATCGTAACCATTATTGAGTAGTGCCTTTTACGTAAAAGTCGATAATTGGTGCAATACCGTGTCTACTGATTCAACAATAGCGTATTCATCGTGTTTTAACCAATGGGTATTCCAACAAACAGTAAAAGTGAATAACTACGCTGCGTTATTTTTAAACAACTTATATTTGTCATTTTCTTCCTCCCATCGCTTTTTTCGTTGTGGCCCACCATGCATTGCTGTGCATTTACGAATATTCACAAAGCGATCTGAATATTCCACGACCAAACGAATATTCCCGACAACAATGAATATTTTATAACCACTTACTTATTTTGAAATATTTGCGTATTTTACCCGTAACTATCCACATTAATCACATCAACCCTTACTATTTCAAAATAATAATTAGAGGAAATTAAATTTCATTTATTAATTATTTGGGATCTTACAACCTCCCCTCCTTATGAAATTTCGTCCTCGAAATTGACGTACGTACCTGGTGTTTCAAAAAGATGAGGATACCTCGCTTTCATTTCCGTTTCCAACTCCCAGGTCATTTCCTCTATAGCATGGTTTCTCCGCAAGACTTTAACTTGTGGTATGACCTTCGTGCGTAGGACATGCTCCTTCCTATCCAAGATCTTGACAGGTACTTCCTCATACGTTAAGTCTTGGCTATTATCTCGTCCGGTTCTAACTCAATAACGTGATTCGGGTCTTTCACATATTTACGAAATACTGGATATGTGAAACACATTATGAACACGAGACATACTTGAGAGAATGTAAGCGAGTCTATAGCTACATTTCCTACTTGGTCAAGAATTTGAAATGGACCGATAAATCGTGGATTGAGCTTTCTCTCTTCCCGAATCTTGTAACTCCCTTCCATGGGGCAACACGCAACAATACATGATCCCCTATACTAAATTCCACATCCTTTCGATGAAGATCCGCATAACTCTTTTTGTCGATCTTGTGCCGCTTTTCAGAGCACGTTGTCGAATCATTTGGATCTTTTCGGTGAGTCATATCGTCTTAACTTTCGGGTCCCAATAATGTTGCTTCACCCACCTCATCCCAACATATTGAGAAGCGACACTTTCGTCCATATAATGCTTGAATGGGGCCACACCTATACTTGCTCGATAATCATTGTTGTTGTAGGAGAATTCCACCAATGGTAAATACTTATCCCAACCGCCCTTGAAGTCTAGGACACGAGTCTTAATAAATCTTCAAGAGTTTGAATAGTCCTCTCGATTGTCCGTCTGGTTTGAGGATGGTATGCCGAATCGAATCTTAAATCCGTACCCATAGCTTTTTTGCAAGCTAACCCAAAATCTTGAAGTGAATCTTGGGTCACGATCCAAACTATGGATCTTGGCATGCCATGCAATCTCACAATCTCATTTACGTACATTTGAGCAAGACGTTCAAGGAATAAGTCTCCGTGATTGGCAAGAAATGAGCAGACTTGGTTAATCTATCAACAATAACCCAAATAGCATTTATGCCTTGAGAAACCGTGGGAAGTCCCGTAGAATGAAATCCATGGTAATGTGTTCCCACTTCCATTTCGTAATCTCAAGTGGTTGCAATGGTCCTTAGGCACTTGATGCTCGCTTTACACGTTGACAAGTTAAACATGTTGAGATAAACTTTGCAATCTCTCTCTTCATATTGTTCCACAAAATGTATGTCAAGATCACGATACATTTTTAGTACTTCCGGATGGATTGCAAATGGTGTATTGTGTGCCTCCATCATAATCTTGTACTTCAAATCGTAATCGTTAGGAACACAAAGTCCGAGTGGACTCAAGTATTCCTTCTTCATCAATTCTCGCCCGGAATAGCTCCTTCTTGTACTTTCTTCTTCATATGCATCACCTCGTTCGCGGTGGCTCGAAGCAACCTTAACTTTTTCTATTAAAGTTGGCTCTACGCGTATATTTGACATCATCGCACTCGTTCCTCGCATATGATCTTCTACTCAACGTCGCCTACCACCGTTCGCTTTTCGGGATGGTATTGAATAGTGTGGTCGTAGTCTTTCAATAGCTCGAGCCAACGTCAGCCGCCGCATATATCTCCACTTTCTCTCCATATAGATAGTGCCTCCAGATTTTTAAATAAGAAACGATCTGCCGCTAACTCTAGATCATGAGTAGGATAATTCCTCTCATATTCTTTAAGTTGTCATGAGGCATAGGCTATGACTTTCCCGTTGCATGAGAACACATCCTAACCCTTTGCTCAAGCATCGTTGTAGATAACAAATCCATCCCAACCAGATGGTATTGTTAGAACAGTGCCGAAATAAGTCTCCTTTTAAGCTCTTGGAAACTCTTCTCATGACTCTTCGCTTCCAAACGAATTTTGTATCCTTCCGAAGTTAGATGAGTTAATCTGAGTAGCGATTCGAGAAAACCCTTCCACGAATCTCCGATAATAACCAATTAAGCCCAAAAAGCTACGTCTTGAACCACCGACTTGGTTGCTCAACTTTGTATTGCTTCAATCTTGGCGGGTCAACAGATACTCCATGTTTTGACACCACATGCCCAAGAAATGCTACTTCCTCAAGCCGAACTCGCATTTCTTTAACTTGGCATAAAGCTTGTTTTCACGAAGCCTTTGGAGTACCCGACTTCAAATGGTGCTCATGATCTTCACGGCTTTTGGAATATATGAGGATGTCATCAATAAAGACAACAACGAACTGATCCAAATACTCTTTGAATACTCGGTTCATCATATCCATGAAAGTCGCAGGAGCATTAGTCAATCCGAAAGACATAACTAAGAATTCATAATGCCCATACCGAGTTCTAAAGGCAGTCTTTGGAATACCCTCAGTTCTAATCTTCAGCTGATGATATCGAGTAATCTAAGATCGGTTTTTGAAAAGAATTGTGCTCCTTGCTTAATTGGTCAAACAAGTCATCAATACGAGGTGAGGATACCTATTCTTGATAGTGACATGGTTCAATTCCAGATAGTCAATACAAAGTCGCATACTCCCGTCTTTCTTCTTTACAAATAAAGCAGAGACCCCAAGGAGATGTCTTGGGGACGAATGAAACCAATGTCCAACAACTCTGTAGTTGGACCTTTAACTCCTGAAGTTCAATAGGAGCCATTCGATATGGGGTTTTAGAAATGGGCTTTGTGCTGTGTTCAAGGTCAATAAAGAATTCAACTTCACGTTCGGGGTAGGCCGGGAAGTTCTTCAGAAAATCGTCGGGAAAGTTAATAACAACAGAATATTATTCAATTTTGACGTGTCTTTATTCAAATCCATAACATGGGCTAAGAAAGCTTGACATCCGTTTTAAATAAGCGAATAGCTTTATGATTAGATATGACAATGATTGATTTTAATGGTTTAGTTGCTCGAATTCAACAACAAAGTTGTTTAAGAATATGAAAGCTAACAACTTACGAAAACAATCAATTTTGGCATGATGAGTAGTTAACCAATCAATCCCCTAAAATCACATCAAAAGCAAGTATCTTTAAAGAGATAAAGGTCAACGGGTAAGATAAAGGGTGCAATGTGGCGCCCCCAAAATAGGTCCATTCCATCCAACCCATTCTGAGTCGCCAAATACATGGTACATAAATAACCACAACTTTATTAATACATTTGTCGTTCAAAATACGACAACATATATCTTATGTGAGTTTAAATACAATTATTGTCTTCAGACAATATACATACCCAAATAAATCCCCATCATAATTATTGATACATTATTTTACAACAATGGTGAGGACTACTAAACAACTCTCCCTAGAACTTTCATTCCATACCCCAGGCTCGTCTTCATTTATATTCTCGCCTCACGAGAAGAAAAATGGAACAAAAAGGAAAAGGGTGAGCTCAACTAGCCCAATAAAGAATATTATGACTAAGATAATATACAACAAATTATCGTTAGTCTTCAACGAGGAAAAATATAATAGAATACAATGAACAACAAGTTTTAAATCAATATTCGCAGTGAAATAATAATTCATTAGAAGAGTTAAGTAGAGAATGCAAACTACTATCTTCATGTATGAATTTTAAAGTTCATAAATCTACTTTTATCCCTGTAACATCAATCAATATATATCCGGAATCATATATTCATCCTTGCACTACTAAAGGCCGAGGACATTCACGATTGGTCATATTATCATCTAAACACTGTTCATCTTTGCACTACGGGCCAAAGATATTCATCGAAATCATTTATCTTTTTGCTACGGGCCAAAGATATTCATCGAAAATCATTCATCTTTTTGCTACGGGCCAAAGATATTCATCATAACTCATTCATCTTTTTGCACTACGGGCCAAAGATATTCATCATAAATCATTCATCTGCACTACTACAGCCAAAGATATTCATCATAAAGCATTCATCTTTAAAGGCGAGGATGATGAAAAATATTTTTTAAAGAAACGAATCCGGTGAAACAAAATGACAAGGATTAAGGATTAAGGATTCGTACTTTGTTTTATCACGTCCAAAAATACCTCAAAAATAATCATAGTGGTGTAAAATTCAAGAATGATCAAAACATGGATCAATCAAAACCGATTATCCGAATAGATATTTTGGACAAAAGAAGAAATTTTATTTTTAATTGAATAGTGTGAGTATCGTGAATAGTAACTGACACACAAAAGATAGAAATTTCACAAAAAAAAAAACATCTTCACGCTTCATAAATAGTACTTTCGTGAATAAGAACTCGTGAATAAACTTTCGTGAATAAGAAGCTCATGAATAGTAACCAGAAGCATGAAAAAGTTCCAAATTTGATAAAAGTTTCAACCAATATTTCAAACATAATGATATTGAAGAAATAATATCATTTGAGAAGAAAATAACATCCCTTACCTCGAAAGAAAGATCTTACTAGTTGAAACAGGATATAGGTTATGACTTGAACTTGCACCGTATAGCAATACTCAAAGTATACTCAAAATACTCACAAGAATACGCTCGATAATATAGAGAGAAAACTTGATTTACGGTGTGATTTTTAATTTAACCTAAGACCTATTTATAGGAAATTGCTAGAACACCAAAAGCAGAAAATTTAATATAATATTAATATATTTAATAAATTCTCTCGCCCATCTAGACAATCTGATCTCAGCCATCAACACATGTTAAAGATGCCCCAAAACATTTAAAAACGTTTTTCTAATTTAAAATAATTTAAACTTCCAAAAATCAATTATTTTGAACTTGAACTTCAATAATTCACAATAAATAGCCCTTTTGCCAGAAAATTCAAATCTCGCGAGTTTTTATAGGAAATTCAATTCTCTACAACTTTACAGAAGAAAGTTTTTCCAAATTCCAAACAGAAATTGACCGAAATCCACAAATGGGCGATTTTACAGGCTATAATCAAATTTCAGTCAATAAATGGGGTCCACCGACATGTTTAACATGTTTTAAACATTTATTACAACAAAAATACTCCTCCTCCACATATACTCATATATCCCACATTCATCGTAAAAATATCATCGTTAATATATTATTAAAATAATATATTTAAATGAATTATTTTATCAGAAAAAGATAAAATATTAATTTTCAACAATTGTCACTATAAAAATTTTCTCCATCTATATCCTCATAAAATCAATATTTTCCTCATCATATGAATCAATAATTAATTATTCACAAATAATATTACAGAATCACAATATTGACAAACGAGCATACGGTTCAGAGAAAAGGGCTTTCCAATAAAATTTCTCTCTTCTTGGTAGCAATTAGGTGACCAAACCTCTCCTTAGAGCAGAACTTTCTAGACATTGCCAATAATGTTATCTAATAATATTATTGAGATAATATGAATTATTGGTTCGATAATGAAAAAATCTTTGTGTAATGACAATTATGAAACAACAAAGAATATAAAATATCAACGCAGCAATTATTGAATCAATAAAATAAAATCTTTGAATAATTAATTATCGTAACCATTATTGAGTAGTGTCTTTTTACATAAGAATCAATAATTGGTGCAATCTAGTGTCTTCTTGTGTAATAACGCGTATTCTTGTGTTTTAACCATCGGGTATTCCAACGATGTAAAAGCAGTAATAACTACACCAGATTATTTTTAAACAACTTATTTTTGTCGTTTTTCTTCCTCCAATCGCTTTTTCGTTATGGGGCCCACATGTCGCTTGCTTGTACGTAAATACGAATATTCCCGAGCGATCTGAATATTCCACGACCAAACGAATATTCTCAAATAATAATGAATATTATATCACCACTTGCTTATTTAAAATATTTTGCGATTTTACCCATAACTAACCACATTAATCAAATCCACCCTTACTATTTCAAAATAATAAATAAAGGAAATTCCTTTTATTTAAAAAAAAAATTTGGGTCTTACAAATGACATGGATTAGACAAGATTTATAAGCGGTGGATGTGATGAAAGTTTCTCTAACTGAGTTTCCACAGATAAGTCAAAGTCTAATTTCTCCCGAGTCAAGTTTAAACGTTGAGCACAAGCGGGAGAGATAAATGAATGGGTAACACCTGAAGATTCAGTAAAGTATAAACTTCACAAGAATTTATAAATAAGCTTACCGTGATCACCTCGTTTGGGTTCTCGCATTTTGACCGATCCACAACAAACGCTTCTTCCGAGAACCGATTGACTTTGACTTTTACGGGACGGTCTTTTGAGTCACCGTCCCCATTGAACTAGGTTTCGCTACGTGCAAATTCGAGCGATATGTCCTTCCTTTCCACAATTATAGCATACCAAGCTGCTGTAGGCGGTTTGACCGATCATCCCTCTTTTTCCGTGATTTATAGCATATGACCGGTGGTCGTTCTCCTCCTTGGAACCGATTCTTCTTGGCTTTGGCTAATCGTCTTCGCGTGGTCGTTGTTGAATCTCCTCTTTTTAAAATCTCCTCGACTCGCTTCTTTATTTTCATGGCCATGATTACCACCGGAGTGGTTACCATTTTGTCGCCTTTTTCTTTCTCCTTTGATTATTGTTGTTTTGTTATCGCTATATCCCAGTATGATCCTCGATTGTGGTACCTCGGTTGGCCGTACTTTCGTTATCTCATTTCTAACAATTGAGCCCAATTAACAACATCCGAATAGAGAGAAAATTTATGAGAGATGAGATCTTGGCGTATCTTGGGGTTTGAACCTCTCGTAAACATCCGCGTCATCGTTCCTCATTCTCCATCAAATGAGGTCTGAAACTGGATAACTCGCAAATTTCGCTTTCGTCTTGAGACACCGTCATGTTGTTACTCGCTCGATCTAATAAACTCCACTTCCTTCATACGACGAACACTTTCGGGAAAGTATTTGTCATTAAATAATTCTGAAAGCGTCTCCCAAGACATCTTTGGCGGTGGTGGATGGAGTACGCTTCACAGACTCCCACCGATGGTCTGCTTCGCCACGGAACATAAAGGTGGCGAATTGAACCTTCTGTTTCTCTGTGCATCCCAAGACATCGAATATCTTGGTAATTTGCTTGACCCATGTTTACGCCATGATCGGATCCGGCTTTCCCTTAAATTCAGTGGTCCCGACTCTTTGAAATGCTTGCATTTGTGACAACCCGTGAATTGCTATCATTTCCTCCTATGTTTTGAACACGAGTCTCCCTCGTCGATTTTGCATGAACTGCAAAAAGCTTCTAAATATCCCCTCGTTCATCATCTCTTTCGATTGGTGTTGTTGTTCACAGGGAGGAACATTGTCGACTGTTGCGACGTTCTCCTCGTTGGTGAGTCAAAGCGTCTCTACGGTCTCATTTCCATTGTTAATATTCTCGGTCGACATTTTCAAATCTTGTCATAAAACAAGGGTTAATTAAGGAAATCAATATATCACATAATATCCCTATATCTTGACCAACTATCAAATAAGCTTAGGTAGGACACCTTTGAAGGATTTACTCGTCTCTCCCTCCTGATTCTATTTCGATCTCCGCCAGGAGATCATATCCCTAAGCTCGATACCAACTGTGACACCCCCAAAATAGGTCTACATCCCCCATTCTGGAGGTTGTCAATACAGTGATGAAACAACTACAACTTTATTATTACAATAGTAAAAGCTGTGAGTTTAAATACGAGATATTGCCATCTGAATAATATCCACATACAAATAAATCCTCATCATAATTATTGATACATTATTTTACAACAATGGTGAGGACTACTAAACAACTCTCCCTAGAACTTTCATTCCATACCCCGACTCGTCTTTGCTTATATTCTCGCCTCCGAGAAGAAAAATGGAACAAAAAGGAAAAGGGTGAGCTCGATTAGCTTCGATAAAGAATATTATGACTAAGATAATATACAACAAAATTATCGTTAGTCTTCAACAGGAAAAATATAATAGAATACAATAGACAACAAGTTTTAAATCAATATTCGCAGTGAAATAATAATTCATTAGAAGAGTTAAGTAGAGAATGCAAACTACTATCTTCTATGTATGAATTTTAAAGTTCATAAATCTATTTTATCCCCTGTAACATCAATCAATATATATACGGGATCAAATATTCATCCTTGCACTACTGAGCCAAGGACATTCACCGATTGGTCATGTTCATCTAAACACTGTTCATCTTTGCACTACGACCAAAGATATTCATCGAAATCATTCATCTGCAGACTGGCCAAAGATATTCATCATAAATCATTCATCTTTGCACTACTGGGCCAAAGATATTCAATAATATCATCATTTAAGGCGAGGATGATGAAAATATTTTTAAAAAAAGCGAATCCGGTGAATCAAAATGACAAGGATTAAGGATTAAGGATTCGTACTTTGTTTTATCCATGTCCAAAAAATACCTCAAAAATAATCATAGTGGCGTAAAATTCAAGAATGATCAAAACATGGATACAATCAAAGCTAGTATCCACAATAGATATTTTGGACGAAAAGAAAAATTTTCATTTTTAGATGAATAAGTCTTAAGATGATAAGTGAATAGTGCAGTATCACGTGAATAGTCTTAGTATCGTGAATAGTAACCGACACCAAAAGTTTCAAATTTGATAAAACTTGGACCAATATTTCAAACATAATGATATTGAAGAAATAATATCATTACGAAAAAAATAATATCCCTTACCTCGAAAGATCAAGATCTTACTAGCTGGAATCTTTGGATATATACTATATCTTGAACTTTCACCGTGTATAGCAATACTCAAAGTATACTCAAAATACTCACAAGAATACGCTCGATAATATAGAGAGAAAACTTCAATTTACGGTGTGATTTTCAATTCTAACCTAAAGACTATTTATAGAAATTGCTTAGAACACCAAAGCAGAAAATTTAATAAAATATTAATATTTATAAAAATATATTATCGTATTCTTTGAAATCTGAATCTCAGCAATTCACACATGCCAACCTTCTAGAAGAAAATAAAAAAACGTTTTTCTAATTTAAAATAATTTAAACTTCCAAAATTAATTATTTTGAACTTGAACTCAATAATTCACAATAAATAGCCCTTTTATCAGGAAAATTCGAATCTCGCGAGTTTTATAGAAATCCAATTCTCTACAACTTTGCAGAAGAAAGTTTTTCTAAATTCCCAAACAGAAATTGAATGAAATCCATAAGCGGGTGATTTTAGAAATTTATAATCAAATTCGGTCAATAAATGGGGTCCACCGACATGTTTAACATGTTTTAAACATTTATTGCAACAAAAATACTCTTCCTCCTCGTATACTCATATATCCCACATTCGTTGTAAAAATATCACCATTATTATATTATTAAAATATAATAATATATATTTAAATGAATTATTTTATCAGAAAAAGATAAAATTTCAATTTTCAACAATTGTCACATTAAAAATTTCTCCATCTATATCCACATAAAATCAATATTTTCCTCATCATATGAATCAATAATTAATTATTCACAAATAATATTATAGAATCACAATATTGACAACCAGGCAGTTCCCAGGAAAGAGGGGGCTTTCCAATAAGAATTTCTCCTTACTGGCGCGCAATTAGGTGACCAAACCTCTCCTTAGTCAGAACTTTCTAGACATTGCCAATAATGTTATCTAATAATATTATTCAGATAATATGAATTATTGTTTCGACAATGAAAAAATTTGTGTAATGACAATTATTAAAACAACAAAGAATATAAAATATCAACACAACAATTATTGAATCAATAAAATAAAACACCGAATAAAGTAATTATCTGTAACCATTATTGAGTAGTGCCTTCTTACGTAAGAGTCGATAATTGGTGCAATACTGCAGTGTCTTACTGGATTCAACAACGCGCAGACATCGTGTTTTAACCAATTTTAAGTATTCCAACGAGTAAACTGTGGTATAACTACGCCTGAATTATTTTTAAACAACTTATATTTGTCATTTTCTTCCTCCCATCGCTTTTAGTTATGGGGCCTTACACATAGGTCTGTGCCGTTAAATACGAATATTCCGACAAAGATCTGAATATTCCACGACCAAACGAATATTCCCAACAACAATGAATATTTTATAACCACTTACTTATTTTGAAATATTTGCGTATTTTACCCGTAACTATCCACATTAATCACATCAACCCTTACTATTTCAAAATAATAATTAGAGGAAATTAAATTTCATTTATTAATTATTTGGGATCTTACACGGAGGGAGTATTAATTAAAAGTGGAGGAAGATATATAATGAATGCTCAATTATTATTAATAGTCCCATGGCATGTGATGCGATGACACCCCCATATTCTTTATCTTCTCAAGCTAGCATATTCGGTTAGCATGTAATTTATTTTTTTAATAAGTTGGTCAATTAATCAGTAGAATTCTGACACATATAATTTCATCTGTATGTCAATATTCTATTGGCCAATTGACCAATTTATTTAAAAATAAATTTCATGCTAACCCCTACCATAACTAGGTAGGTGTATTGAGTAATACTCATTCCTTTTCTTTTTTATTAATAATTTTACAATGTTATTCTCAAAATTACTCCATAATCAAAATCTCGTTATTATAAAAATTATTAAATTTTATGAATGTGATTATTTTCCCAACAGAAACGACAAAAGTAGAGTTACTACTCCCATTAATTAAAGAGTATATATATATATATATAATTAGTGAACCATGGCAACATCATTGAAAAAGAAGGAAAAAAAAGAAAAAGAAAAAAGTAAAAGAGGAGTTGAAGAAATATGATTGTGTTTGCTACGTATATACTAAATAGAAAGTGATATCCCGACAGACAGTAGATAGAGATGGTTTGTGCCTATATATTAACTTCAATTTGGAGGGGCCGACGCTCAATTTGCATTGCAACAATGTATTTCGCCAAATTAAAAAACAACAACAAAAACTATAGAATATTTTTACATAAATTAATTTTTATTTTTTTCCATAGAGATGCTTAAATTATTGAACTCCTTAATAATTTTAAAATGTCGACAAGACAGAAACTTTTGTGAAATCGTTGTGTCCCTCATGAAAAAGCGCTGGGGGAATAAATTACATACATTAATTATTATTATTTTTTAAAGTGAGGGTTGAATTATTGTACTCTTACTAAAATATTTGTTTTTTTTTTTTGTGTGGAATCATTATCTCATCGAGGAAAAATTAATCTCTCTATTTATTAAAATCATCATTACTAGTAAATTACACTGCCAGACATTGAGTTTTCTTATGGATCCTTTAAGTTTAAAAGATTTACGTTGCACTCCCTGAATTTAACTTTTATAACAGATCCCTCCATACATAAATTACACATGGCCGTTACAAAAGGTTGATTTGCCACTGCCGTTTTATATTCTCAAAAGTAAACGCTAGACAACTAGCCCAGACTATCTTACATACAAGAAAACGAAATGACAAAGAACCAAGTGAAGGGGACATAAACCTGGCCTCAAAAGATCTGCCAAAAGTAAGGGTGTAAACCAACCGAGTCGATCCGAGTATTGAGTTGCTCAGATTTGATTCACAAAATTTATCGAGTATAAAATAAAGTTTGATTGAGGCTCATTTAGCTACCGAATCGAGCACGATTCCGAATCGAACCTGAGCAGTTTGAACTTTTCGAACGAATATGATCCGAGTATCAATAGAAAATTACAATTTAAAGAGGTTCGAGTAATTTATCGAACTTTAAAATTTGCTCATATTTGGCTCATTTATATTTTGAGTGTTTCGAATCGAACTTTTTTTAATCGGCGAAAGATTTAATCGAAATTTTAACTGCTTTACCATTTTACGTTTCTTAGCCAAAAGTCCACAACAAAACATGAAAAAGAAAATAGATTTCGAACAAAAGTTCTTAATTATTATTAGTTTACGTAGCACAAAGGCTAACCACATGATCTTTTTCCTCATTTTTGTTTCTTAGCCACCCTCATTCCTTGGATTCTGTCAAGGTCAAGCTGAAGTCCCACAGTTTCTTGGCCAATTCAGCATCCTTAGCCACAGAGCTGGCTTCAGCTATGTTGCAGTCCATAAAATATTCACCGCTAACCCCTTTAACTTGCGGGTTCAATGCCAAATAGCATGTAGTTGCAGCGCCCTGTAACCAACATGGATGATATTTAATTTATGAATAGATGATTACATGTCAATCACTTAAAAACCAATTTATTGCAAAGGTATAAAGAACAAACCTGCTGGATACTTTTGACGAAATACTTTCCAAAGTTTTTAAACATCCCTGCAATGGAGACAGGAACCAAGTCATTAAAATTTAACTACACGTAATAGTACTAATTAAGCTTAGTGGACTTAGTTAGAGCAAAGTTAAAAGCCTCAAATACTTACAACCCAAAACGCCGAGGTTATTTACAATGTTAGTGGCAATAACACCAGGATGAAGTGAATTTGCAGTTATATTTATTCCTTCCTCCTGATCAATTTAGAATGCAGGGGAAAAAACCAACAATGTCGTATTAGAATCTAGCATGCTAAATGAGAATAATATAAGTGTGAATAGATGAACAGGGTACTGCTATCATCTTTATACTAAACATGATGGAAAGATTCCTTCAATAAAAAATTCAAATAGTACAACATTTAGACAGTGAGTTTAAAATTTCACATGTCAGCCTCAAACAAACCGAAAAAACCAAATCATTAGCCCTACAGAGCCATTATAACCTACTGAAATACTGCCCGGATGGGTGGGGGGTTAGGGGGGTGTTGGGTGAAGAGAAAAGAAGTTTAATTATAGTGCTATGCCGTGTTTGCTTTCTGACTTTCTTCGACCTCTACTTTGTTTGTCATATGCATGTTTATTGATAGTTGATTAGACTAAACCCTTACCTTGAATTGCCTTGTAAGTTCAAGACAATGCAATGTATTACATAGCTTTGATTGTCCATAAGCAGCGTTGCCGTTGTAACTGGAAATTGTGATAAGAAATTAAAGAAATCAGTTAAACTTAGATGGACTATGAAAACATCAAAAACTTCCAAATAGGCTTTAGATAATTAAGGCCAAAAACGAATATACAGCATGCAGTTTAAACACAATTTAAAAAGGGGAAATATAAGAACAACTATGTTTCATCTGTTTCTAAAAGAAAATCTTACTTTTACTTTATTACTTGGGCTCATCTCCTTGCAAATACAATAATGGAAGTTTTACACAAACAAACAAATGGGACCATATAAATGTACATTTAAATGCATAAATACCTTGATTCATCATTGATTTTGTCAAAACGAATTCCTTCTTTGTATCCATACTTGTGTATCTCCGATCCTATGTTAACAATTCTTCCTTCTTTCTTGCTTTCAAGTGCCGTAATTGTCATGGTCTCCAGCAGAAGATTTGTCAAAAGAAATGGGCCTGAGAAAAAGTAAGAAATCTTTTTTATATATGAACAAAAGATGTAAGCAATCTAAGAGCAGTATTTCGATTCAGGAGCAGAAACAAAAAAAACGAGAGAATAAGAAACTTTTTAAAAGCTACCGAATATATCTACACTTAAAAATAAAAATAAAAAGAAGATGAAGTTGATGATTATATAAGACACAGAAGCAATGTCTCACTAGTAATAAAAAATCTTTAGCAGAACAGCAGGACAAGAATTATGGCCAATTAGTTTAGACAATGGGATAAGAGCAAAAAAAAATTATATTTCCAACGCCACAAATCAACAAGTTCCCATCATATTGACTGGAGAGTAATTAATTTTAAAAGAAAGGTAAGCAGAGTGATATAACAGTAAGTTACTTAAATGATATTGTAGTGTGCAGATAGATGGTAGTAGAGGATTGATAGAAGTAAGAAAATATTCTGAAGAAGCCTCACTAAGTTGCTATTCTATGGAATGAGTGAGGGAGTAACAGAAAATGAAAGCTACCAAAAAATGAACTTTTTAAATGTTTAAAACATTAGAATCCAATAATGATCAAGTTTTTTAGCACACAAGCTTACATATTTGAAAACATAAAACAAGTAGTTTCAAAGTAACATACCTATATGGTTAACTGCAAATTGCTGTTCTATGTTGTCTTTGGATAGTGTGAATGGAGGTGCCATAATCCCTGCATTGTTACTGTCAACACAAAAGATAGCAAGTCAGTTCTAATTCCAACTTAAATTAGTGGACGTAGGATCAGAGCTTTACAATTTGGTTATTTATATTGAGGGAAAAACTAACACCCAGAAGATAGCATTGCGTACAAACATTATCTTACATGAGAAGGTTCAAGGGAAGCCCGGAGGAAATATATTCCTTGGCAAATTTCCTTATGGATTCCTGTGAGTTGAGATCAATTTCCATGACATCAATTTTAGCACTGGGGATTTCCTTGAGTATTTCTTCTTTGACTTTTGTACCAGCTTTAACATTTCTCACTCCCATAATGACATGGACACCACGCAAGGCAAGTACACGTGCAGTCTCTATTCCAATACCATTTGATGCTCCTGAAATTATACAGTGTAATTAAGCACTTCTCATCAAGTTATTAAATACAGAGGTATGCAATAGCACAATTCTCAGCATGAGAGTAACTATCCAAGTCCTTTCAGCATGTGTCACTATCCAAAGTAAAGGGAAATAAGAAATAAAAATCTTCCACTAGATAATGGCCACTATGTTTTTTCTTTTCTTTTTTTAAAATTAAAATATATTGTATAGCGTGGTATATATATAATGGTATGTTTTGTCAAGGCTAGTACTTGGTACATAAATGCAACATGGGTTCAAACCAAGCCTTAGCTAGGTCCTCTCCCTTCCACAAAAGTGGGGTGCCCCTTGGGGCCCAAACCCAAGAACAATTTTCTTGTATATAAACATATTAAACTTTAAGTTTTTAACCGATGTGGGACTTTATCTTTCCACATATATTTATTATTATTTATCATTTCCAAGGGTGATCTTTGGGAATTAATATCTCATTCATTACTCCATGGATTTGAGCTTCCAAATACTCAATTTAAACTACTCATGGAGTAGAACACCAAATATGTGGATTTATTTAAAATAATTATTAAAACCCACTTTTATTTTAGCTCAAATTCTAACATGGTATGCCTTGACCTCAATGGGAGTCGAAAGAGATATATAAAGTGAAACATCATTCAAAGCAAGAAAATCATGTTAAGCCTTTATCTTGAGAAAAACAGAAGCTTAAAGCATTGAAAAGCTACAATATAAACATATTTAAAGAGGTCAGGAGCTTCATCAATGGTTCCAAAAGAGTAATGCAGGCCCATCCGTAAGATAAAGTGGACCAAACAAGTTTCTGGCACTAGTACTTACAAAACACAAAGAAAACAACTGAAATCTGAATGAGTTGAGTCAATACTATTATTGGAAATAAATTTTGAATACCAGACTCTTACATGAATCCACACATAAATGAATATTTTTTAGTAGCACCACCAATAACTAAGGCTCAAAATTTACTTTTTTTAAGGTTTGATATCCCACATGTTCGTAAATTATAACCCCTCGATCGAGACCTGCCAAAACCATAAACCTTCAAAAATCCAACTATATAATTTTGATGATTGAAAAACTCTAAATGCTTTTTAAATATTCATGTAAACAGTAGCGAACAACCACCAGGGGAATGATCAAACTAAATCCAGATAAGTCCATCTGTTACCTGGTCATACGGAAACACTGGAAGCTGAAGAACTCGTGAATATATATTGAACAAGTATATTCTCATTTTAGTTTCACTTGCCTTTTATTCATTTAGTATATTTACACACCCATTCTCAGTCTTTATCATCTTATGCACAAAATGATAACACGGAAAAAGTAATCCAGATTTGTTACATCCAAACTGCCAAACATGTGGGCACACAAAATCCTCAAACTTGTTCATAATTCTAGCCGTGATCTTATATTCAGGTCTAAAGACAAACATATGACAGAATAACAACAATTCATAGCATCAGATAGAGAATCGAAACAAACCCATCAAAGAACAATGATAAATATATTCATTTATGCAAAGAAAGAAGAGAGGAGGCAAGAGGGCATAGGAGAAAAAGAAGACCTGTAACAATGGCAGTAAGACCAGATCCATCAATTCCTTGGGTAACTTCCTCAGCAGTGGAACTAGCTGAGAACCCAGATGCACCATTTCTTGAAAAAGGCCACATGGTTTCTTGGATCGATCAAATCACCACAAGGAAAGAAATTTGAGCACTTTTTTGCTTCTGATTGGAGAAAATGATTTTGTAGGAGTTGCAATTTTTTGTGAAAGACTTGTGAATTCGATGGGAAGTTGAAGAAAGCGTTTATATAGATGGAATTGGTTATTGACGATTTTAAACGAACGAGTTTGGTAAATTAATCGGTATGTACACAGACGAAAATCAATTGACCGTGAATTTAATTCATAATAACCGAATCCCTACATACATTTACACTATCAATAAGAATATTATCTTAAAAAATTATAATAATATAAATTATTCACTTAATTAATAATCAAAAAAGTCTAATCAGCCTAAACATTCGTAATTTTGAATCATTTTCCTAAATGAACAGGGAAGCATGCAAGCTGCTGCATCCGCTTGCCATTGCCACATCAAGCAAAGTCAACGGAAACTCGAGACGGAGTCGTTTTATTTTGTGGATTCCGTTTGGGTTTTCTAGAATAGTTCTCATTTTGTATCGTCAGCTTTCCTTTGACTTTTTATATCAGGATCTTTCTTCACGTCCCAATCACGAAAGACATCCTGATTCTACACAAGAACACGACAAACAACCACTTGAAACTTGCTACCAGGGGCATTGGTCGGAGGATAGCTTAGGCGTAAGAAGTAAGTATATACGTTATTAGGGAGTTAACTTCAAGAGGATGATAAAATCTAGTGTGATGAGATATATTATAGATTATCGGTTGTGTGAATGTATATATATCAAAACGTGCACTCCTTGTGAAGACTTACTCGCCAAGAAATAATATCTTTGCACGGATTCTTATGCCACCCACTACCATCCGATATATCCCACGATCGATGGGTTTTCATTGAATCGCATGGAACTTATCTCTCGCTTTTACATCGCTCACACCATGCAGATTCATTTATAATCCCATCCACATTAATGCGTGGCAGATATCTTGGTCAATTGTTACATCTGTATCATCATTACAAGTCAAAGTAATAGATATTAAGTGACCCGATGGGTTAATCCGATGAAGCAACCCAGGCCCCATAGGATTAAATAAAGCTAACATAGTAATTTGGGCCCAATGAACTCCATGGCTTAATTATAAAAAGCCCAATAGATTAATTTAATAAATGAGCCCAATCTACTCGGCCCAAATAGAAGAAATATCATGACCCAACATTACCCCTAGCTTTTTTTTTGTTAAGCAGGATGTTTAATGGAAAACTATAAACGATCCGTGATATCGGGATATATTAAAGGCCCAAAACAAAAAATAATTGAGACATACCCACTGAATGCAAAAAATGGGATATGGAATGCATTTGACGCCTGCAGTAATAGGCCCAATCAATAAAGGATTGAAATTGAATAGGATGAACCAATAATTAGAAACCCAACTGTGAGGCCCAATCTGATAAGATATCCAAAGGTCGTCCCAAACACGTCCCATTCGAATTCTCATCATTACTGACATTTAATGCGCATGACCTCGTTCCACAATAATGGCAAATCAAGTATAAAAGGGAGCTTTACCAATTTCGGCGGTTTTACTGCTAATTTGAAATTCGAACCTTTGAGCTTTCTTCTCCTTCAAAATTCTCTCTCTAGCTTTGAAACCTTAACAATGGTGAATCCAAACCAGACCTCTCCAGTTTTCTCTCACTCAAACCCTAACCGAGAGGGTTCGAGTTCAAATCCACCATTTCCACCGATTTCTTCAAGGATGGGAACAATTCCTCATGCGAACATTCATCCACCGTCGCGAGAATCTGAAATACGTGCCCTCCGGATTCGATACAAGATTCCAGACAATTCGCCCGTAGGGCTCTGCTTTCCGGAGGGAGCGAATGTACCAAATGACCAGACCAATTTTGGGTCGCCATGTACCGCCACTTTTTCCGGAAAAGGGATTCGCTTTTCCCTTCGCCGCCTTGTCGTCACCCTCCTAGGGTTCATAGGAGTGGGCTTTGCCATTTGGTGCCCAACTCCTATATATACATCATTGGCATTCATCGCGCGCTACGCCACGAAAGCTTAGGGGTTACTCCTCCGTCGACCTTTTCTTTCACCACTTTCTCGTACGGTAGATCCCGAGAACGAGGGTTTAAGATCTCGAGCAAACAATCTCACACCCAAACTCTAAATTCGAGAAGAGGCCCCTGATGAGCACCCTTCGAGCAACAAAGGTCGGCACGAGAAATGGTTCTTCATCATTGGACGTAGATCTCTTCTCTTCCATTTGGACCACCCTAGACCGGATCTCACGACTTTGGTGACATTTCAGAAGAGCGTGTGAGGGAAATGGGAGATTTCCTGAAGAAGATCCCTCCACAAGAATGGAGTTTTACCCTGCTGACCAAACAAGCCTGGCCGTATGATCATAAATGTAAGTTTTGAATAACTTTGCAATATAATTTTTTGAGGTATTTATGTGGCAAGGATCTTAATATGTGATTATTTGCAGTATCCCTGATCAAACCAACTTCTTCGGAAGTGAAAGATTTGGGAGATTTTCTGGCGGGGAGGACTTCGGAGGCTAATGAAGAACTTCCTACCGAAGAGCCTTCCCGAATCGATCCTCCGCCTCCAGGCCAAAGAACTACCCCCTTCGGAATGATGAGCCTGAAGCCGACGAGCCTTTCATTCCTGAAGAAGCCCTCCGACCTCCAAGGAAGAAAGGTCGCTAAAAGGCTAGAACTATCCTCATGAGATAGATCACGAAAGCGACGAGGAGGTTCTTCCCAAGCAAACCCACAATCAACTCCTCCAATCGACCTGTTACTACACCTTCCGAACCACCCATTGATAAAGAGGAGTCTGTTTGACATACCTCAGACGATCGGTGAAAGTCCTTCGTGCCAAAAAATTAAGATCAAAATAATTCCCTCCATGCAAGAACTCTCGCGTCCCTTCAACTTCAACAATTGACCCCCAACCGAAACCCAAACACTGATCTTTGGCCGAGGGGTCAACCCTCATCGTCTCCGAAAAAGAAAACAACATTCGGATGAACCAAATTGAGTTCAACCTCTCGCCTTCTTCAACTTCGAGCCTATACCCGCTCGATCTCCTTCCCCAAAGGCGGTACATGTGGATCCTTCGCCGGTTCACAGTCAACCTGTGCCTTCGTGCCTTCTCCTCCAAGACACACGACTACCGAATTTCAGCAGGATGCCATGGGCTCGCCAACTATGTGGCCCCGATTCAACGCCAACTTTCCTTTTCAGTGCTCGAGGCCTTCGTCATGGAGACCGATGACCACCGATTCGGGAATAAGACGAATGGGGACTTGCATGAAGGCATGAGCTACTTTGGCGAAAGGTAAATGGCTCTCCCCTCCTCTCGCCTTCCATACTTATCTTCGTATTCATATATCCGAAAATTGATTAAATAAAAGCCGAACACGACAGGCAAATGTCAGATTCGTAAGGCGTCTACATCCAAGATCTCTCGAGGCTGAATCCGAAGAGGAGGCATTGAGGAAGGAGAACTCCATCCTGAAGTCTGCCTTGGCTCGGGAAAGGACCTAACGTGAAGGCATCCTTCATACCAATGAAGGACTTGAGAAAGAGTTAGCCCAAGCCGAGGAAGATGAGAAGGCCTCAGGAAGGCGAAGTTGACTAAAGCACATCATGCTGAAATCGTTAATATGAACGTCGACTTGGTTCAGAGGAGTGAACTAAGGATGAACAAGATCAAGGAGCTGAAGGCTGATGCTAAAATCTTGACCAAGACGATCCATGTTTCGGGGCCGGAAGAAACTCGTCGAGATGAATATCTGGCTGATGACTCGACAAGAAATCCGAGAACTCGAGGCTCTTGGGACCTTGGGCCTCCTTTGGTGATGCTTCTTGTGAAAGAGATATGTGAAGAATAAGGAACTCGGATGAAATTAATGGAGAAATAATGAGGATTCATACGGAAGCTACGATTTCTTAGAAGTCGTGGCAAGGAAAATTCGATCAAAAGCCAACTTAGATCCATACTTGCTTCGACTCTTCAGGATGATAAAGAAGTCTTTGAGGCAACAGATTTTTGTTTCTCTTCGGTTTTATTTAAAAATACTTGTAAAAATTTTCTGTTATTTTCCCTTTTTGTAAATAAATTAAGTATTAATGAAAAGTGATCTTCTCCCTTATGACTTCGGTGTATTTTTACTTCCTGCCAATACTTCAATATGAATTTATAGGAACAAATGTACAAAAAACCCTTCAAGGATTTAACTCAAATTGCTAATTAACAATTAAGCGTATGTCATATAATGAGATAAAGTAAAATTAAGGGCGAGGCATTAGAACTCAAACACTTAGGAAAAATTCGGGTAATAAAGTAAAGAGATACTCATTCGATTTCAAAGTGTGAGCAGATCTGCTTTATCGTGAGTTTGTTTACCCTAAAAGGCCTAACAACTTCGAAGATAACATTCGCCTACCACGAAGGGCACTGACGAAATTTAAGTGTCGACCGATGCCTACCTACCACGAAGGGCTTCGACAATGTCTTGAAGATGACACTTGCCTACCACAAAGGGCCTGACAAGGTCTAAGTGACGACAATTACTACCCCGAAGGGCCTGACAATGCCTTAGAAGATGACACTTGCTGCTACCATTTAATGGCATTCGACAAGGTCTAAGTGACGACAATTGCCTACCCCGAAGGGCCTGACAATGCCAAATAGTGGCGACAATTGCCTACCCCAAAGGGCCTGACAATGCCTTGAAGATGACACTTGCCTACCACGAAGGGCCTGACAAGGTCTAATAGTGACCACCTGCCGAAGAGGCTACCATCGAATGGTCAACAAGTCCTCCCGAATCTCCTAACACCAATGAACTGAGCAGCAACAGAGATAAAATTTGTTTGAGAGAAAAGAGGAACTTTTATTGATGATGATGTAAATATTTACAGACTTCCGATGTACTGACATTGAATCTACTGAAAGTACTTTCTAAGCTTGCCAGCGTGCCAAGTATTTTTGATTACTGAGCCATCTAATGCCTTCAACCGATAAGTCCCCGCCTTGAACTCAACGGTGATTTCATATGGTCCTTCCCAATTTGGCATCAACTTTCCCAGATTCTGAGGCGTAGATGCTTCGACTTCTCTGAGGACAAAATCTCCTACTTCAAATCTGCGAAGCTTTACCCCCTTATTATAATGCTTAGCCACTCTTCGCGGATAGGCTGCCAATTTGATTAAGGTTATCTCTCTGACTTCTTCCAACAAATCAAGATTGGTCTTCAGCCCTTCTTCATTGTAGATCTCTTGGAAATGACTAACTCGAAGACTTGGAGATCCAATTTCAACTGGGACTAAGGCATCGATTACCATAAGCCGATCTGAAAGGTGAATCCCCGTTGTAATCCTTGGAGTAGTTCGATAAGCCCATAAAGACACTTAATAGCCTCCTCCGGCCATCGCGCTTTAACCGTCAACCTACGCCGATCCCATTCAGCATGACTGTTCATTGGTTACTTCAACTGTCTGGTTTGACTAAGGATGAGCCTTTGAAGTCTTTTCTGTCTTTGGATCCCCTGATCTCGCCAAAAATGCTTCAAACTTGACCCCTGTTGGCGTCCATTATCCGATACCACCACCTTAGGAATTCCAAAAGCGGAATACCACCGATTAACTCACAATTTTAAACACTCTTGTTCCGTTATTGACCTAAGTGACTTTGCTTTCTACCCATTTGGTCATATAGTCTATAAGAACTATAACAAAACCGGACCTGACCTTTTGCTTTTGGTAGTGGACCTAGTATATTAACCCCCCAGACAGCGAAGGGTATAGGAGATAAGATCGAGTATAGCTCTTCCGGTGGCTGATGAGGTATTGGACTGTTGAGTTGGCACTTCTCGCACTTCTTGACGTACTCAATTGCTTCCTTGAAGATAGTAGGCCAGTAGTACCCCTGACGAAGTACTTTATAGGCTAATGACTTAGCGACCATATGGTCATACAAATGCCTTCGTGTACTTCTCTGGAGAAAGCATATTCACTTTCGGATGGAGTTAAACATTTTAATAATGGAGCGAGAAGGCCGCCGGAAAAGATCCCCATCAATCGAACAAAATTGGCACTCTTGTACTTGATTTTCTTGCAAACATCCGTCCAGGGTAAGGCGCCATCACCAAATATTCTAGGTAGGGAGTCGACCAAAGAGTTGGTTGGTCAATGCACATTACCACTTCATGATGAACACTAGGATGTTGCAAAATTTCCGGTACACCGATCCTTCAAAAACATTAACATCTCAGAGTGGCTAGTCCATGCAAGTGCATCAAGAATGGAATTGTTGTTACGCTCGACCCCTCGAAACTCGTAGAATTGGAAATCTTTGAAGTCGTTCCTTGATTCTCGCTAAATACTTGATCATTCTCGGACCTCGAGCTTCGTATTCCCCAGAGAAATGTTTAACGACTAATTGAGAATCACTGAAGATGACTATTCTCTGCACTTCAAGACTCTTCGCTAATCGTAACCCTGCAAGCATTGCCTCATACTCAGCTTCATTGTTAAATGGCATTAGGCCGAAATCGATGGCTTTCTTGCGACCTTGAATCCCCTCGGATGGTCAAGATAATCCTGCGCCCATCGATGTCCAAGTAGAAGACCCATCTGCATCTGGCGTCCATGAACTCTCCTTTTCTTTCAAGAGCGGCAATTGCTCTGTCAGATCCTTGACCTCTACCACGACTTCATCGGGCCAAAGCGAACATTCAACCACAAAATCGTGAGGCTTGCCCTTTGATGGCGGTTCGGGATGATATTCAATGAAGAATTGGGACAACTCCATCGTCCGTGCATTTAGTCTCCTCGATACCTCGGTTTGCCCATAATCTTCTTCAAAGGTCGATCTGTGTATACTATTACCAATCTACCACGGAAATCATCGCCTAAGCTTGATTATAGCAGTTATTAAAGCAAAAAGCAAACTTTTCAACATTTGGGTACCTTGTTTGACATCCGAAGGACATGGCTTATATAATAAGCCGGGTCTACTTTTACCCCCAACTTCACGCACTAAAACCGCTCTATCGCCAAAACTAATTACCGCTAGGTACAAATATAGAGGCTCGGCAGGGCAGGCTTCACTAACAAAGGCGCCAAAGATAAGTAGGACTTGATACTCGAAAGAGTCTTCATGACGAAGTCCATTGAAACGTCTTTTGCATTCTTTGGCCCTTTCAATGTGTCAAAAAGCGGTAAACATCTTTCTGTTGACTTGGACATGAACCTCCATGAAAGGCTGTAATCCTTCCAAATGACGTTGAACATCTTTAAATGGTGAGGAGTCTTCATGTTCGGGATCGCTTGAATCTTCTCCGGATTGGCTTGATTCCTCTTTGGTGACAAGATAACCTAGAAATTTGCCAACCCCGGTGAAGGTGCAACTTAGTGGGATTCGGTCTTAAGTTATGATGATGAATGGTGCGAAAGCATTCCTCTAAATCATCCAAATGCTTATGCACCAACATCTTTTGACAATCATGTCATCCACATACACCTCAATGTTCTGCCTTGTTGATATCCTCGAAGATATGGTTCATCATCCTCAGCACGTGGCTCCGGCATTGATGAGGTAGAAAGTCATTTTCTTATAGGCATATATCTACCGAGCGATGCGTAATGAACGCCGTCTTGATTATATCCTCTTACATATGGAGATCCGATGATACCCGGAGAATGCATCCATAAAACTTAATAAAGCATACCCGAAGTGGCATCGATGAGTTGATCGATGTGGGCAAATGGTAGAAATCCTTGGACAAGCCTTGTTTAGATCGGTATAATCGATCGCATTTCGCCATTTGCCATTTCATTTACGGACCGAAGACCACATTAGCCATCCACTGCGGGTAATCGATCTCAAAGATGAAGTCAGCTGCCAACAATTCTGCAATCTCTTCATCTATGATCCGTTGGCCATTTCGGTCAAAGATCGTGGATTCTTCGTCGCAGACCGGCTTCTTTGACGGGTCCACTTCCAATCGATGCTCAGCAATATCCCTGCTTACTCCCGGTATATCCTGAGGTTCCCATGCGAAGATGTCAACATAGCTCCTCAAGAGCTCCACGAGGTTCGTCCGGAGAGGTTCCGTGCAAAGTTTCGAACCTATTTTCACCGTTTTGTCCACCTTGCCCGGGATGAGCTTTATCTCCTCCGTTTCTCCAGCTGGCAGGACCAACGGTTCGGAACTACTTTCGGTGAAGGGTTCGATCTCTATCTCCATATTACTTTTTTTGCGACACCTCCACTCCAAGTAATAACAATGACATTTCAGAATACCTCCTCTGGCGGATCAAATCTCCTTTCACCTCCCCAACCCTATGAGTAGTAGGAAATTTGATTTTGAAATGAGGTATTGATGTTACGACTTGAAACAATTAAAGTGGGCCTCCCAAAATAGCATTATAAGCGGAATTTACATGCATGACATAAAATTTGCAAATAATTTCCACCTGTTGAGGTAGTTCCAAATATATTTAGTAGTTCAATGGTCCCAACCACCTTAAGCTGGATCATTCTTTGAAACCATAAAGAGGAGCCTCTTGCCTATTTCCATCTTTCGCCCGTCAGATTCATCCTTTGATAAGCTCAGGCGTCATATGATCATCATCTGAAGACCCATTATCTACCATCATCCAAACATATCCACCGAACCCACTTCATGCGATCAAGACCAATGATCTCTCGTGCGGTTCAATGACACGAAGGTAATCCTCATCAATAAAGGAGATTACCGTTATCGGATAAAGGTCTCATCGGTCTGCCGGAAGGTACATGCCCGATACATGACCAAGAATCCAAATAAGCC
Source organism: Panax ginseng (assembly GCA_020205605.1). Lineage (NCBI taxonomy): Eukaryota > Viridiplantae > Streptophyta > Magnoliopsida > Apiales > Araliaceae > Panax > Panax ginseng. The sequence goes on from CM035150.1 coordinate 97,937,129, forward strand.
GGTGGCGCTTCTTTCCAATGAGCTTGCCAGAAGTACCCCCGGTGATGACATCTATCACATGCCTCGCAGGCTGTCCCGGAGCTGGCAATGCTTTCTTTGAAGCGGTTAAGTGCAGCCGAGACAGTCCTCGATCCTATTGTTGATTAGTTTCGGCGATACCACATCGAACTAAAGCCCCACCTTGTACCTTTCTTTCAATGAATTCTTTTAAAGCAGCACAATCGTTCGTTTCATGACCGAAGCTTTATGGTAATCGCAATACTTGCGAGGATTCCTTTTCCGGGCTTAATATTATCTCGTGGTGGCTCGAAGATAGGTTGATTTTTATCGATCTAAGATAATGATACATCTGCGTTGAGTCAAAGTGCGTCGTACGTCTATTTTTCTACAGGTTGGAAGCGGATGAACGTCCTCCACCTTCTTCCAATTGTTGTATCTCTTGACCCGTCATCATGACGGTTTTATTCCTTCATTCTTCTTTCCGATCCCCATCGGTTTTGTCCCGATCTGTCTCCTTAAGCCGATCTAAAGGACGTTTAAGGCTGCTCATGGCTTCTTCCACCACGATATAACCTTCGGTTTTGTCAAAGGCTTCGGCGAGACTCTTCGGGTGATTAAACATAAGTTTTTTCACCAACTTTTCCGATTTAACCAGATCTAGCCCGTTCTGAAATAGTCCCACAGCTTGTAGACCATTCAAGTCTGCCACTTGGCCGACTGCTTCCCGGAACCGCTTCACATACTGGCCCAAAGATTCATTAGAAGATTGTCGAACTTGAGCCAATGAACTAGTTGGTTTTCCCCTTCTACATTGCTCCCAAAGCGAGCATGAAACTTGCTGCACATGTCCTCCCAGGACGAGATTGAATCTGAGGGTAAGGTCCCCATCCACTGCCGGGCATCCTTTCTGAGAGTTGTGACAAAAGTATGGCATTTAGCAGCATCGCTGAAGTCATAATAATCCATGAAGTCGGTCGAATCACCGACTATGGTCATAAGGGTCCCCGATCCATCATAACTCTCTCGATATGGGGTAACTTTGGTAGGATCAACTTTTTCTCTAAGAATCTCGCGAAAAAGGGGACGCCTTCTTTCCGGGCGTCTTTTGTTTTACGGACTTTGAAGTTGCCTCAAGCTCCTTCAATTATTTAACCAGATACTTACACGCTTTCGGTTGTGATGATGCCTCCTTCTCCGGTGACCCCTTCTTCCTATAATGAGGCCGGATTCTTTCAATGAACCTTCAACTTTGTAGGCTTCTCAAGACGCAGTGTCTACAGGGTGGGGTGCCTCGATGAACTCTCTGGGAGTATGTCCTGCGGATATACTTCGCTTACGAACCCGAGCACTATGGCGAGAATGTGCAATGACAAGGACTTTCTTTGCGTGTTGCAGAGTGCGATCCTGGATCGACCTCTTCTTTTCCGCCCCCTGTCTCCTGGAATCGGCGAAGGTGATAAGTCTCTTTAATCTACGAGGAGTAGGGTTTGGGACCTTCTTCTTTCCCTAGCTCGGCCCAGATACTGAGCAAGCGGGTTCCTTCCCACTCCGATGCCCTTGCTTTTTGGATTGAACATAGTTGAGCTCTTCATCTCTCAATTCCGCCATCAAGAACCATCCGCTCGGTATATCCCGACCTTCGCTTCACCAATACCTCCATGGCTCTATCCGCTTCATCCGCCATCTTAGCCGGTAGAAGCCTTTACATCCTGGTCATCTCAGATCGAGTTTAAGCGAAGTCTTCTACCCGCGTTCAGACCATAACCAGATCCCTTCTCCGTTGGGAATCTTAATTTACGCCGCTTGTCTTCATCGCGCTTGACCAAGAATCTTGGTGGCATCGTTTGAACGCTGTCTTTAGCATGAACACTTATGGTTGGTCCCAAAACGATCTTTCGCGAGATACTCATGCAGATCTTGATTCTTGACATCCCTAATTTGTCCCCGGTGTAAGTGTTCTACTCTTTCCCATGAAAAATGAATAGAATAAAACACAATCTGTGATTGAAAAGTACTCAAGACACTAGAACTGGCCCTCCTTCTAGTGCCAATGTTAACGCCAGGATCTTTCTCCACATCCCAATCATGAAAGACGTCCTGATCGTGCACAGTAAACACGACAAACACCACAAGCGGCGGTAGGACCACGGGGATAGCTTCAGCGTAAGAAAAGAAGTATGTCTGTTCACAAGGTTAACTCAAGAGGATGATAAAATCTAGTGTGATGAGATATATTATAGATTATCAGTTGTGTGAATGTATATATATCAAAAACGTACCTCCTTGTGAAGACTTACTCGCCAAGAAATAATATCTTTGCACGGATTATTGTAAGCACCCACTACCATCCGACATATCCCCACGATCCGATGGGTTTTCATGAATCGCATGGAACTTATCTACTGCTTTTGGCCACTGTTCACACCGCCGGTCGGCTATAATCTCATCCACATTAATGCATGGCAGATATCTTGGTCAACTGTCATACTATATCATCATTACAAGTCAAAGTAATAGATATTAAGTGACCTAATGGGTTAATCCAATGAATCAACCTTGGTCTCTATAGGATTAAATAAAGCTAACACAGTAGCTGGGCCCAACGAACTTCATGGCTTAATTATAAAAGTCCAATAGATTAATTTAATAAATGAGCCCAATCTACTTGGCCCAAATAAAAAAAATATCATGACCCAACAATCCCATTTTTATTTTTTTCAATTACTTAATTATTATCCATTTAAACGTTAATCTTTATCAATTCTCCCATCTTTTTTTATGGTGGTTTCATCTCTATGATTCAATTTGACCGTAAACATAATAACTTAATTTGATAATTGACATAAGTTAAACGAGATTTTAATCGGAATGAAGGAATTATTATTCTACATCATTTATTATTACTTTTTTTTGAAGTAATTTGGTACCTCCTTTCTTTTATGAACCAATAAATATTCCATCGTTTTAAATTATAAGATTATTTTATTAATTTTAAAAGTTAAATTGATTTACTTTCAAACTTAAAATTAATAAAATTTGTTCAGAATTACAAAATAATGAATTTTTATTATCAGTAGTTTTTTTATAGTCTATAATATCTTCACTTCATTTATTAAAATTTTTAAAAAATTTATGTCACTTTTAAGTTTAAAAATAACTACTCATATTGAATTAAAAGTCAATAATCACGAGTATTATTTAAAATATGGAATAAATGGTTTAATCAAAATGTCTGAACTTGATATATACTAGCTAAATCTTTATAGTAATAGAGTAAAAATTATTATTCTTATCATATATCAGTATATCTTCTTAGATGGTTCAGATTTGGGTGTGGCGTTATCATGACACTCAGTTATTCTTATGTTCGTATTGAATAACTACTCAAATTTGTATATTTTGTTATTATTTTTAAAATATAACTGTTTTTCAAGAGTATATATTTGGTGTCCGTTGATTTTTGTTACGATTTGTTCTTTATTCTATTTAAAATGAATATATTTTTAATTTTTTATATTATAATCTTTTCATCATTTATAACTACATGCAGTTTCAATATATTTTAATGGTCTTTTGTGTTTGATCAATATATATATATATATATATATAGAACTAGGATCCTGTCCTTAAAATACGGATCCAATTTTTTATTTTTTATTTTTTTGTTTTTTTTAAACAACTAAAAAAAAAGTTTAATATTTTATAGAACTGAAATTTTTTCATAATGCAATGTTTTGGGTGTGATTTGGATACTTATACCAAAAAATGTATGTACAGTCTGCACAGACATGTTTTGCTATAAGTATCCAAATCACACCAAAAACACTGTATTATGTAAAAATTCAAGTTCTATAATTTTTTATTTATTTATTTTTAGTTGTTTTAAAAAAAAGCAAAAAAAAAAAAAGATCCGGATGTTGGTCCGGGAATCCGGACCTGATCCGGCCTCTCTCTCTCTCTCTCTCTATATATATATATATTTATATATTCTACTAAAAATCATTACATAATAATAAATTAAGATAAACAAGATACAAAACATTAAGGGTGTATTCAATTAAGATTTTTAAAGACTTTTTTTAAGTGACAGACTTTTGTAGAATTTGTGGGATTTTAATGACTTTTAAAGACTTTAAAGACTTTTTTAAAATGATTTTTATAGACTCCATGAAATAAGTAATAGACTTTTATAAACTTTGTATCAAGACTGTGATAGACTTTTATATACTTCTAATATATCTTGCAACTTATATTAATTGTTAATTAGCTCATGTGTACAACATCTCTCTCTTTTTTCATGAACTAGATTAAATCTCTTTATATTATTGTGGCATGAGATTTTATATATGTTGAAAGCGTTCATATTATTCTACTCATTTCATGATACATTTGTTTGGATACTTGGATACTAATAAAACTTTAGAAACTACAGACGCAATACAAAAATTAAGCTCACTTTTCATTGAGTTATATATACTTTATGCATATGCGTACGCTTTTTAGTAGGAATACCATTTTTCACAAAATAATATGACATCATATATACAAATTAACACATCATATATTGTAAATTATTTTTGCAAACACATCATATATATATAATACATTTTAATTTTAAAGAAATTAACAATTAGTTATTAATTTGGTAAAAGGAAATTAACAATGATCATAATATATCTTGTTTAAAGTGAAATTAATATATAGTATATCTTTGTTTAATGATCATAATATATGATATATAGTATATCTTGTTTGGATCATATTATTATTGTTAAACAAGTATATATATACATATATATATATACACATCATATATTATTTATTATTTTTTTGCCAATTAGTGTTAAAGTATCTCAAAATTAACAATAATTTCCTTCGTTTAAAATGTCGGAAAACTAAAAAAATATACATACACATCATATATTTTCTATTTCCATATATTATCTTTATAATCTTCTACAAACAACAATGATATGAGAGTTTCATGATCTCACATTTGTTGAACAAATCTCTTTCCTCTTTCTATTGGAAGCTTTCGAACGGCTTACTTTTCTCTCTCACCAATTGATTAGTCTAGTTATTTGTTTACTTATTAATATATCTTGTTAATTTTCTTATTATAATATATTCAATTATTTTATGGCCCAAATTTTACCAAATTATTTATCCATCACATAATAATATTTATTAGCCCATATAAAATAAATAACTAGTTTGACCCAATAAAAGACAAAGTCCAATTAATAAGTAGTTCTATCCACCTTTGTGTTTATTTGGAAGTCTTTAGAAATCTTTAGAGATGGGGTAAGACTTTGGATATGAGTTGATAGTTATAATTCTTCTTCTAAAGTCCGTCAAAGTCTATCATTTGATAGAAATCTTTAAAATCTATGATTTTTTGAATACCTAAATACTTTTATAGACTTTGTAAAAATCTTAATTCAATACCACCTAACTTTTAAAGACATTAAAAAAGTTGTAATTGAATACCACTAAACTTTTATAAACTCTTTAAATGTCTTGATTGAATACAACTAAACTTTTAAAATCTTTAAAAGTCTTTAAAAATCTTAATTGAATACACCCCCTAAAATGTTACGATTGAATTGGAGTAATGAATGTGAGAATGGAAGGACTTATTCATATGGAATCAAAAGAAATTATATTTGATTCTTTGGGGGAGGAATAACATATAAAATATCTCGTTCCAACTAGATAAGTATTTTAACATAATATATAGGCATAAGATACCATATCACAATAACTTATAACTTCAAAAGTAAGTATAAAGCCAAACCAATTATAGAAAGCAAAAATGATATGATTTATCATTAAATCCGGCCATATTAGAAATGAAATTGTACAAGAAGTTAAAAAAGAAGGTGAAATAAAATTACACATGTACGTATGTATGTATGTGCATGTGGTGTGTGTGTATACAGTATATACCCAATAAGCCATGCACCAATTAATCCCATAGTAAATATAATTAATTAGTGCTCCTCCAAGGAAGGAGATCACTGCCGCAATGGAAGGAAGGAAGGAATACTAAAATTACGATCACCGACCCCTAACTCAAATCAACTCAACTCTTTTCTTTGATAGTAAGTACGTATGTAGGGGTATAAATAAATATTATAAAATTATGTCTGTCCATGAAACATTAAGCCTGGCCTCCAAATTAAGGAAGGAAGGAAGCATGCATTATATTAATAATTAATTTCAATGGAAATTAAATTAACTAGTTGGGCTGAGTCAAGGTCAAGCTGAAATCCCAGAGTTTCTTGGCCAATTCAGGATCCCTAGCCATGGGACTGGAAGCATTGGGACCTTTTTTGTTGTTGCCCATGAAATATTCACCACTAACACCTTTAACTTTGGGATTCAATGCCACATAGCATGTTGTTGATGCGCCCTATAACCATAACCATAACCATAACCAAATTACATATATAATACTAATTAATTAGTAGTACTGAACTATTTCTACCTAGCTAGCTCCTCATAATTTAAAATTGATATGAAAAATTAAAGAAATTACCTGATGAACATTTTTAAACACAATTTTTCCAACAACATTCATGAACTCTGCAATATTTATTAGGAACCAGGTGTTATATATTAATATCAACTCACAAACATTAATAATTAATTAATTAAGAATTATTATTATTATATGTATGTATGTATGTATTGATCAGATAAAAGGAAAATTAAATTAAAGGCATGCAGGCTCAAATACTTACTACCAACAGTGCCAAGGTTATTCATAATATTGGTGGCAACAATTCCAGGATGAAGTGAATTTGCAGTGATATTAGCTCCTTCCTCCTAATGACGATGACGACCCATTGAGCCAACCAACATGCAATTAATAATATATATAATAATTAATGCTATATATATAATACTAGACTAATTTAAGTAATGAGATTAATTTAAAATTGAAAATGTTATATATATACATATATATATATATATATATATATATATATATATATATATATATATATATATACAGTACCTTCAAGCGGCTCGAAAGTTCAAGAATGTGCAAATTGGTACAAAGCTTAGATTGTCCATAAGCATCGTTGGCATTGTAACTGGAAATTAATTAAACAGTTAATAGTTTGTTTTTGTTTTTTTTGGTAGCTAGCTTGTAATTAATTTAATTTAATTTGCTAGCTAATACTAATTTATTTATTAATATTAATTAAAAAAATAGGTATGTATGTATTGTACGTACGTTGTTTCATCATTGATTTTGTCAAAACGGATTCCTTCTTTGTAGCCATAAGCATGGAGCGCAGATCCAACGTTGACAATTCTTCCTTCTATCCCGCTTTGGGTTGCCGTCTTTTTCATGGTGTCCAACAAAAGATTTGTCAAAAGAAATGGACCCAAATGGTTCACTGCAAATTGCTGCTCTATTTTATCTTCCGAAAGCGTAAATGGAGGTGCATTAATTCCAGCATTGTTACTACGTACGTACAGTTGATATATCCCAGAATTATACATATAAGAAGTGTATGTATGTATGTAAAACTATTAATTAAGTAATAAAGTAACATGCATGCATGCATAATACGTATGAATAAAGAATTAGTAGTGCTATTAATTTGCTAGGTAGGGTAGGTGTTAATTAATTAATTAATTACTTACACGAGGATGTTGAGTCGAAGATCTAAGGAGATGTATTCCCGGGCAAATTTCCTAATGGAAGCCTGTGAGTTGAGATCTATTGCCATTACATCAATCTTGGCATCCCCCATTTTTTTTAACAATTCTTCTTTCACTTTTTCACCACCTTTCACATTTCTCACTGCCATGATCACATGTACACCGCGCAATGCAAGAACACGTGCCGTCTCTAATCCAATCCCATTTGTTGATCCTAAAAACAATTAATCATAATCATTATATTATAAATTAATTATATATTAGCTAGCTAGCCAGCCCTCAAATTAACCATTAAAAAATTATGACTATATATTTATGCATGCATGCGTGCGTGCGTGTGCTAATTTCATTTTCTCTTTTTTTACTTTATTCTATATATATATATATATATATATATATATATATACTACTACTACTACCTCCGTCCAATAATAAGTGTCTTTTTAGCTAAAATTACACATACCAATACACAAGTTAAAATGACAAAAATACCATTAATATATTTTCTTTGAAGTTGAAGAGTTGATGAGTGTCATTTAATTGTAGTGATAGTAAAATGCAATAAATACCATTGAATGCATAAGGGCATATATGAGAAAATATTGCAAAAATTGTATTGGAGTTCTAACACATCACTTATTTTAGGAAAACCTAAAAAAGTATTTATTGTGGGACGGAGGTAGTATTTCTTTTTCACTTAAAAAATTGATCCATCTCAATAGTCAATATATACAGACAGATAAAACCTGTAACAATGGCGGTGAGGCCTTTCCCATCAACTCCTTTGGTAACCTCCTCAGCAGTGTTATTAGAGGAGAAGCCAGATTTTCCTTTGATTCCAAAAATCCACATACTTGAATATTTGGAATTAAAATAATAAATGAGTAAATATTATATATTGTTTAGGTTCTTCTGGCTCCTTCTCTTATTATTGTTGCTTGAAGAAGACTACTGGGTTGGAATTAATGGGGCTTTGGCCCTTCTTCTTTTTTTCTTTTCTTTTCTGTTCCTGCCATCGGCCATTTGTATTTGTATTGGATTGCCTAAACTTAAGGAAAATCTAGCATTTAAATGAATATCGACCTCTGCTTTAGCTTACATGTACAACCCCTAATATCCTAATATGTATGTATGTATGTATGTATGTATGTATGTATGTATTATACAGAAATTATAAATGCATGTATGACAATCCGTACTTGTTGGAAAATGAACGAAGGAAAAGGAATTTGTTTGGTAGATAGATTGGTACATTTTTGGTCTTAAAACAAGTCTTATTTAATTTAACAGTTAGATAATCTTAATATTATATGATTTAACTTTTAATGTGATATATATATATATATATATATATATATATATATATATATATATAGGGAAATGATCCATGGAAAAACGTTATTTTAAAGACTGTTTAACTAACTGTTATTCAACCGTCCAAAATTAGAGTGAACGATCGAGATGAGGCCAACCATTCTCTAACAGTTAATTAAATTTTTTTATGTTGGCCATTCTTCCTTCAAGTTGCTAGGTCAAAAGCAAGTCAAACGATCAGTGTTTTGGTGGCCATTATATAAAAATAATGGCCAACATAAAAGAATTTGATTTAATTACTGATTATCCTTATACATGTTACTTATTTGGAGCCCTAGAAACACCCATAACAGTCAAGACAGTGATGTACAAGAACAAGGTGGCTATGAACTCTGCAATTCCAACCCTGTAAAAAGACCATGAGTTGAGCTCCCCAGGCTCAAACAAGGGTGCTGGTGGTGGCTCCTTATAGTCCTTATCTGTCTGAGCAGATGTACCCAATGGTTGCCTCTCTGAGTACTTGTTAGCTCCAACCTTAACATCCTCTTCCTTACCCTCCATTGCCAATCACTAAGCTTTTTCTCTCTAAAAAAATCCCTTTCTTTGTGGTAGACGCTAGACAAGAAAGAAGAAAGAAGAAAGTTGAGAACTTGCGAGTATTTGATAGGGTATCAGGTTTAGTATTTTATAGGTAAAAATTCAGTCTTTGCTGTTAGAAGTGGGGTATTTCCCAATTCTATAATCTTCTAATTAATCATTGGTTTGGTAGAATAATTATAATTATAATTAAAACTAATACTCCTGTTTGAGATAATATGCTGAAGGAGTGTTCTACATTTTCTGAGAGAGAAATAGACAATGTTGGTCTGTCTGGAAAGTGCAGAAGAATGATGTTATAGGGTTCTGGATGGTTGTCTATTTGTTTTGTTATTATCCTACATGCAGTCATAAATATTAGTAATTTCTTATTACAGATAATACTACTGCTTTCTCAGTTGTTTTGGGCCATTGATTCACCTATTTAAAAAAAAGTTTAAAAATGGTAAAGAAAAATGATATGAAAAAGGTTGTTCATTCTTACCAACCAATTAAATTAAAAAGAGTCTTAAAAAAAGGGTTTTCAATTTACAAAATGAATGTCATTACTCGAGCATAATGAAAATTTTAACAGGAAATTATCCCTTGATGCACTTTATTAAAGGTGTGACACTAGCCCAGAATTATTTAACTGTTCATAGATATTGAGATAATCAATAATACATATTAAATACATAAAGATTTCCAACAAAAGTTTTTACTTAAAAGAAAATTTCTACTTCTAAACATGCCAAATGCACACTGCTCATTGATCTTGGGGGTTAATCCAGAATACAATATTACATCAAGTTTTTGAACAATAATTGATATCCTGCAATGTGTGGATAAGCACTTTTTTTTCTTCTTACAAGAATGTTTATAATTTGCAACACTGTAATACGAAGACTAGGATATAGTTAATTAATAATTATAAGACGAAGAACTCTTAATTTTCTTCCTTCAATTCATCATTGTGTTCTAGTATGAAATGTGGGCAGACCCTTTTTGGTTCACCTCTTGTCCACAAAATCTTCAAATCCCCCCTTTTCTTTCCCAGTGTTAAAAATGTGCCTGCATCAACATAGGGAATTTAGTGCATATATGTGTGATTGGTAGAATTTGTTTGTGTCTCATGTAGGTTTACTAGGTATTTCATATGATAAAGAGTTGCCTAGACTTGAAAGAAAGAAAGATTTACCAAGCGTGAAAGGGACAATGTATAGCAAAGCTGGTTGACCATGGCCATCCATCAGGTTCAATGCAACGTACGTAATAAGAAGACCTGCCATGTATTTCAGAGTTTTATATCCAATATCTTCTGATAATATAAAGTTCCAAACCATAATGACTACATAAAACTGATAAAGGAACTGCACAGAACAGTAAATATTTGTAGTTCATTTTAATAGCCAGACAGTCGGACACTATAGGAAGATTTTATTATTATTATATTTCATTTCATACCTAATCCATAAGCAAACATTGCCCACAAAAAGTATCCAGCTCGAAAAGTCTTCTTAGCCAGCCAATCATATCTGTAAGGACAGCTTATGAGAAATCATAATTCACAGGGGAAAAAAGAGAGTCAAAGGGCACTATAACAAAATGATTTAGCACTTAAATAAATTAAAATATTTTCCAACTTACAACTAGTTGTTTCACCAACCTTGTCAATTTGAAATATATCAGATTCCGTGGAACCCTTCTTTTTTTAAAAAAAAAAGTTATTTTACAGAAAGGGAAGCAGTAGAAATTCAATGGTTGCTTGACCATCCAAAGAAGACAAGTTAGAAGAAGATCAAAACTTTTCACCTCTCAGCAGTCAAGTACAGGTAAAGAGAGGAGAGGGGAGTAAACAAATCATAGAGAGCCAAGCACTTAGATCCATACTGAAAATTTTCTGATTAGAAGCTTAGAGGACTTCAAGTGAATAATTCAGGATTTGGAAGGTCCAAGATTATGCAGTTGTAACTCTTCATCATACTTATTGTTAACATCAGCAGGAAATTTAACAAAGTCAACACCCTGAACTCTGCTTAATTTGACAGAAGATAATCGAAATAGGATATACTTAAATTAACGAAGTTTAAGCTCAAAAACTTTCAGAAAACAATGACCAATGCAATCAAATCTCCTGTAAATAAGACAAGTGTGCAGAAGTCACACCTAAGTGAAAATGCAATTAGCAATCCAGGTAAGAGAATGTCCCCAAAGCCTATGATGCTAAAACCACCCCATGGATCAAACATGCGCGGAATTTTAAGCAGCATCGGAATACCATCCTCGCCACTTCTATCACCCCGAGCTACCTATAAATGTATGTATATTCCAAATTACTATGTGCTTAAAAGCAGAATCACTTTAATCAATGTTATGACTGTAATACTGGTAAACTAGAGTTCAGAGGCTTACTTACCACAATCATCACGCTTTCCTTGAATAATTTTTTAGAAACAAACACCCAAAATATGTCGTACAGAAAGGCGCAACTTAGAAGAACTGTACCCACCTGATTAGCAAAAAGATCATAGTATGATGAATGCATACAATTTAGTAAAGTATGCTTTTGTTTTTGAAACTGATTATAGAATACTGATATGAGATTAAGTACAAAGTGATTGAGATATATTGTGAGAATATATATTGATTAACAAAAAGAAAATGGAAAAAAAAATAAAAAAAAATGCAAGAACAGACAGTAAAAGAAAGCAAAGCAACCTCAAAATGCATTCACTAATTAACTATCTTAAAAATGGTGATTTGACACCTGTAACAGGACATCAGCCTTTCAAGTGTTACATGATTCACATGTTAGGTTGACCTCAAGTACAAGTAAGTCATATTTATCAGTGGTACTATTCGATAATATATTAATATACAATTCGAAAGTAAACCAAGAAAGCCTAATGCATAGTAGTAAGTTTAAGCAATCGAATTATAGATTAGTATGAATTATTACCTTGAGATTAGGAACATGGACAATCTGAAGAACTGTAACAATCAGCGCAATACCCTGAATGAAAAGAGCAATAAAAGTATCATTATTTGATTCCTACTGGGCTGTAGAACTTGATCTAATGTTTAACATTGATCAAAACTAGGAGGTACCCTTGTGGTTGTGCATCCATATAAGTATGGTACAACAGTAAGCAGAGGAGGATTCAGAAAGAGAGCTTATGATGAGGGAGCCCATAATACAATGAGTCAAGTCCTTTTATAGTTGGTGCACATAAGAACAATGATGGTAGGTATGAGACTAGCTTAAAATTTGTAGCATTTGACATCCATGTTAGTCTTGTTTTGGTCAAGGATGAAATGGAAATCCTAATAAGAAAATAATCTACACTGGAAACAATCTACAGCGCAATGCAAACTATCCAACTGAGGAAATGTCATGTGATTGACAATTGTGTTCACCAACTATACCAAGAGGCACACTTTACCAATAACAATAATTCATTTGCAAAAAATAATCATGCTTTAGGATGTTTTCTGTTTCGTTGGTTTGTAATGATGCTCAATCTGCTGTTCTTATCATAGAGCACCTAAAAATATTTTTTTCCATCTTGTATTTCTTTTCCTTCTAGATAAACTTGTCTCACAAAGTTCACAATATAATTAAAGGCCAATACACAAGGTAAGAATATTGCATCTAAACAAGAGCAGCACGATGTATCTAAATTATTTAGACGTTCATAGAAATATAATCGAGAAGTTTATCCTTACAAGAATATCTTGCCCTATCCAGGCAAAGGAAACGGTCGTCCGATATACTGCCCAAACAACAGCAAAAGCTATGCAGAATGGGGAAACAGCCAAAGTAAGGTATGAGACAGCTCCAAAGAAGGGAACTTTAATGAATGACTGTCCAGAACTTTTAAACCACCTGAAAAAAAAAGTATGTATGCACTTAATCCCAGAGACAGCAGTAAAAATCATTCATACTGAAGGCTGCAATCCAGCAGAACATCCATTCACCATCAAAGATGATCAAGTGAGCATAAAGAATTCCTTTCAAATGTGAGTTATACATGCCCATTTCATATGCAAAATAGTTGATATGATTTTGATATTCTTATCAAACTGGGTAAGACTAACAGTATGTTTGAGGCTCTAAAAATTTATAAGATAAACAAGACCTAGAGATTGTTTTCTGAGTACTCATAATCACTTATCATAGCATGGTGAACGAAAAATGTCAAGAAGATAAATAATGCACCTTGATAGTAAGGCCACTAAGCAAGTTTGCAATCCCTGCAATACAATAAAGAAAACATTTAGAAGTACTTCAGCAGAATAGAAAAACAACAAAGACAAATTAAATGTCATGACCTCAAGTTTCAATACTATTTAGTGAAATATGGGTGTACAAAATAATATGTTTCTGTAATATCAAAGAAGAGATATATACCATGCTTGTATTGCCAGCTAAACATATAGAGATGGTAACTAGGACATAGAAAGGAATTACTCACACCTCTATACCACCTATGCAAAAGAGAACCACCAAGAGTTCAACAAACCAGAAGGACATCAGCTTGTAAAATATCACTAAGAAACACGAGGCAATGACAACAAACAAGACTGCTGATGTCATATTAATATCCACTACACCGCTCACACCAACAGCCTTTGTGAATGCAAGTTCATCAGAAGCATCCTACAAGAACCAAATAATTTCATAGATCAGTAAACTTTTTAATTTTTTTTTTTTTGAAAATTGTGGGTCAGTAAATTATGGGCTTTCAAGAAGCCAACCCCCTTTTTACAAGGAAACAACAGCAATCCATAGTTGGATACTAATTATTGGTAAGGATGACCTTTAATAGCTTGTCTTGTTCAATAGCTGCTTCTCTGGCACTCCATGCTGACCAATAGGAGGCACATACAATGGTACCAACTGCCATTAGCCATAAAAATACTTCTGCTACGTCCACTACTGGTCGCCGTGGAGAATATAACTGCACAGAAACTGCGGGACAATTCCACAACCTTCAGAAAACAATCATTATGAGTAGAATATGCCTTAAAAGTGTCAGCATTTTCATTTTTTTAATTTATTTTTTTATAAGTAATAGGTGCCAGTAATTTATTTTACATTGGTAACTTAAATTTGAAAAACAGTTATGACATGGTGCGAAGGCATGCTGTTGAAAGCTTACCTGATGAACTATTCATTAGCAATTTCTCCAAGCTTGAACCAGCATCTTGCGGCAGCATGACAGCAGGTATGTGTATATCCAGATCAGTTTCATCTGGCTCACAAACCATTTTGTAGAGTTCTGCAGGGAAAGAGAAGAAGTTGAATACAATACCAAAAATAAGTGGTAAACCTCATTCATTCCTTTACTGCTCTGCAAAAGCTTTATTTGATGAAATAAAAGTTGATTGATATAGATACTTCCTTTACTACTGTTGTGCTCATAGAAGAGATTAGTTTTGAGGTTAAAACTATGTTTTGATGTCAACATTTCAAACCTTGCAATTTTGCCTTTGAACGGCAATATTTGTGTTTCTGTTGATTGGCTGTATGTGCCTGCTATGCACGCTGCGTTTTCTGATTTATTGTTGACATAGGTATTTATTTTTCTTTAGATAAATGTCCTTTGACTGTACACTTCATTGAAATAATCTTCTTGCTGTTAATAAAAGTATAATAATGAAAAGAATAAACTTTGGTTGTGAAATAGAATAACCTACTTGGCTACTTCCTTAATCTTCTTGTTCTAGAAAGAATGCATAGCTTTTTCCATCAACATTCATATGATAATGTGAAATTTGAAATTTGAAATACTCTCAGTTCTGCTACTCCCCAAACAACCCAATTGACAACTTTTTGAGCCAATAGATTCGAATGTTTTAGGAATCACTACTAGCTTACCAATAGCGTCAATCAACAGAAATAACATATGATCACCTTTCTGGTTATTTATAATGAGAACAGCTGAAGCACCAGCAGCTTGTGCAACGTTTGCCTTTTTTGTAAATTTGCAGTGACCGCGGTTCACCATGATGACATCTCCAGTAAGCTAACAAGAACCAGGAATACATCCAGTTGGTAAGAGTATAGATATAGTAAGTCTTCAGAATGAAAGACTATGAATGACAGAGATGTATTGCAGGTTGAAAGAAGTACCTTCTTCTTTGGCGGTCTACAACAATCTCGGGGATCTGACAGAGTAAGGTGACTACGGTTTGCATTTTTCTCCTTAGACACAATAGTCGTGCCAAATCTAGCACCAACACCAACAAATTCCCTGTTCTCTATTCCATCTACCCAAGTTTGAACTTTTACCTAGCAAAAGAAACAGCTGATTGATGGATAAATGATACCAGGAGAAAGCATTTGAGTACTGTACAACAAAATAAAAATAGTAAAAATAACTTCACAATCAGACACATTTACGGATTAACCTTTTGCAGAAATTGAACTGCGCAAAAGAAGTTAGTGAAAGTTCCTGTCACTCCAGTACTAATCTTTTCAGATTAAACATCAGAATGCATTTAAATTAGCATCTAATTTTGCCTTTAAACTAAAAGAGAACAAAGTAGGAAGGAAATCGGAAAGTAACTTAATTACAATGAGCTAAAGGTGGTGATTTATTTGTCATAATCGTTACTTCCTCAAAATTAAATTTAACCTGCAAGGTTTGTATGATTGTGCTACACGTGCAGAATATAGAATAAGATGGTGATTTGATTTCAGAAAAATACATGATGCCCTTATGCTCTCTAAAACTGAAACTAAAACATATCAGAACTGCAGCATAATAAAATAAGAAATCGATCTCCTTCAATTTTAAGAAGTGAAAATAAAAAGAACAAAATGAAGAAAGTAAAATATAACAACACAATTGAAACTTAATTCAGTTAACTCCAAATTTCTCCAGTAGCAATAAATCATCAAACAGAGCTCTCTGTCGAACTATCAAACACATACTACCAAGTTAACACATAAACTCAAAACACGCTAAAGCAAAGAAAGCCCACTTGAAGAATTGCAGAAAAATTAAGTGGGTAAAATATAAAAAGGGAGCATTAGCTGGATTACCAGTACGAAATTGTTCTCACAACCAGGCTTCTTCGGAGCTGAATCGTCGTGAACTATGTCACCGGCTGTCACTGTAGCTGGAGAGTTGAATATAACTACAATTACTGCATATATACAGATAACCCAACAAAATACTCCCCCTAATTCCATCAGATATCACTATAGTTTGATATTTTTTTTCAATCACTGGATCACAACTTCCATACTATATATGAACTACAGAGAGAGAGGATAGAGAAAACCAAATTCAATAGTTTGACAATAATGGATTGCTTCTAAGCTGAAGATATGTAAGTAAATAAAAAGGGAAAGACGGATCTACTGCGTATGAGCGGGCCATCGAGAGAGGTGAGGTTTGCAGTTGCGGAGGGGCCTTTTACCGAACACCGGGTGGATATGAAACGATTGCGTTTCAAGTATGTTCGGGAGGATTGTAACATTGAAACGACATCGTTTCCGTACTTTTAATTCAGATAGACAAGCTGTTTTATTGGTTTTTGCGATATTTTATTTACTTATAAAATGTCTAGATTCATATGGATGTCTAGATACATGTAACTCCCATTGAGTATTAATATGTATGACTCTTGAGTTTTGTAACATCCTAGTAGTATTATTGTTCTTATAAATAAGACAATTGTAAAGTGATTGAGAGATACATAAAAGATTATGCAAACACTCTCTTTCTCTAATCATCTTGTTTTTAGTTATCTTTCATAACATTTCATAACACGTTATCAGCACGATTGCTTCTCACTTTCGTCTTGAAGATAATAATATTTGGTTCCCAGAAGTGATATTATGTCTTCTAATGGTTGTACAAAATAATGAGTTTTTGCTGAAAAACCAACAATCTCGCTTGATCGATTCTATTACATTCCCTGAAGTGAATGGAATCTCATTTGATAATCATAGAGAAATTATGGTTGTAGTTGTGGTAGTGGACTTGAAAAGAACAATCAATATATAAAAGGAATGTACGTCATCATACTCTAAACACTTGGTAGATTTGTACCAAGACTCCATAAAAGAAAAGGAAATGGAATGATCCTGAAGATTCCATGAATTATTTTGACTTTTCATATGGATTGGATATAACTAATTTCGATATCTATGGTTTTCTTGATGATATGTTGATAGAAATATCCATACCAATTAATTATTTTTATTTCATTATAATAAGTAATTTTATGTTTTATTTATGTTTCAAGTAAAATTTATGTTTTGCATATATAAAGTTGTATGGGCCAGAAGCTCATCAAACTTAATTAAAGGTTCTAGAAGAGCGATTATTCATCAAACATAATTGAAGACTCTTAAAGAGTGATTATTCATCAAATTTAATTAAAGTCTCTGGAAGAGCGATTATAATATTTTCAAAGGGCACAAAATTTTGTATTAATGATTCTTTATATTCTTCTGAGACAAGCAGAAATTTGCTCAGCTTTAAGGATGTACATTATAATAGTTATTATATTGAAATTAATAACGAAGGCAGTGAAGAATTTCTTTATATTACTTTAATAATATCGGGACGTAAGCTCGTATTAGAAAAATTGTATATTTTCTCTTATGGGTTATATTATACTAAAATGAGAATAGTTGAAACAAATGTTGTAATACACCAGAAGTGTGCAATACACCAGAAGTGTTTGGATCCAAATATTTTATGATTTGGCATGATCATTTAGGATCAATAATGATGCGTTGAATTATTGAAAACTCCCATGAACATTCTTTAAAGAACCGGAAGATTCCTTTACACGTTGATTATATCAAAGTAAATTAATTACCAAATTATCACGTTTAATTATTGTTATTTGGTGTTCATCTTCTAAGAAAGAATTGAGTGATATTTTTAAGGTATATTTTGAGGATTGTTATTTTAATAGTCTTCCCACCATTGGGGGAGAAAAGTCGTTACTCAAGACGACGCGTGAGATCATTGACTGAAGCACGACGGGAGATTAATTGGAATATTTCAACGTTATTTAATCATGATTCTCATACAAATCAATATGAACTAGAAGTTCAAATGATTATTCATTTGCAATGAATTGCATATCAATTACCAGAATTATTCACCGATAATAAGAAAAGTGTGATATCTCATATTTTAATTCTTAATACTCTAGAAGAAATTGAAGTCCACAGTAGGACAATCGGGTTATCTGTTGACAAATTGAATCAAAGTCGCACTTGAAACATGGAAGAATGATCGGTGTTAAAGATAAAATTTCCCAGAAGAAGAAAGTACAAGAAAAACAAGTTGCAGAATTATAAAGAGGCTATACCCATGAAACAGGCTACAAAATTTATTGATCTATCCAAAACTTATGAACAAAATCTCCTGTAAATAAAACTCTTGAAGAGTTATCTCTTAAAGAGGATGAGTTATCCCCTGCAGATGATCAGGTACCTGAAAATAACGAGATCTCGATACATTATGTATATATAGGAGACGGATATATTGGATAGAAATAATATTGTTGTCGACAACATATTTTTATATAAAGTTGTTCTTTATATTACCAGAAGTAATGATCATGAATATGAACCACAAATTGTTGATGAATGTAGAAATATTTGGCCAATGTGAAAAGAGGCGATTCAAGTAGAATTAAATTCACAAAGTAAACGTGAAGTTTTTAGACCTGTAGTCCGAACACCAGAAGGTGTAATGTCTGTTAGATGCAAATGGGTATTTGTACGAAATAAGAAAAAATGAAATTATATGGTACAAAGCGCGACTTGTAGCACAAGGTTTCTCGCATAAACTTGGTATTAATTATGGAGAAACATATGCTCCTGTAATGGACGCAATTATATTCAAAATTTTAATTAGTTTGGTAGCAAAAGAAAATTTGGATATGCGATTAATGTATATTGTTACAACATATCTGTATGGATCATTAGATAATGATCATATATACATGAAAATCCCTGAAGGATATAAAATGTCTGAAACATATAATTCTACATCTCGAAATATATATTCTATTAAGCTACAAAGATCTTTATATGGATTAAAGCAATCCAGATACATATTGTTGTATAATCGCCTAATTGATATCTTTTGAAAGAAGGATTTAAGAATAATCCAATTTATGCATGCATTTTTATCAAAAGATCATAATCTGGATTTGTTATTATTACTGTATTTATTGATGAAAGATATTGCTCTAGAAGAGTCGACAAAAATAACAATTTGAGATAAAAGATATTGGTAAGACAAATTTTTTGTCTTGGCCTACAAATTGAACTATGAAATTCTTGTTCATCAATCAACATAAACAGAAAAAGTTCTGAAGTAACTTTACATGGATAATGTTAATCCTTTAAGTACTCCAATGATAAATTGGTCACTTGATATCAAGAAAGATCCGTTTTGATCACAAGAAAATAATGAAGAAACTCTTGGTCCTGAAGTACCATATCTTTGTTCAATTATTGCTTTGATATATATTGCAAAATTTCTCATGACCTGATATAGCACTTGCAGTTAACTGACAAGCAATATGAATCAAATCCATAGTTAGTTGGATCTGCTGATGCAGAGATTATCACAATTTATGAAGTGAATGTATTTGGTTGAGATCAGTAATTCATCATATTTGAATGAACTGTGGATTATCATCAATCATAAATAGTCCAACGATATTATATAAAGATAATGTCGCTTGTATCACTCAAATTAGAGGATGCTATATTATGGGTGATAGAACCAAGCATATTGCACCAAAATTATTTTATACACATGAGCCTTAGAAGAATGGCGATATTGATATCAAGCATATATGATCATGTGATAATTTGGTTGATGGATTCATTAAGTCATTACCAACTATGATTTTGAAGAAGATGGTGCACAATATTGGCATGTTTCGACTTAATGATATTTTTACCATGAATAAATGGAAATTCTATGTACTCATGAAGGGGAGTAAAAATGATATGTGCTGATTGTACTCTTTTTCCTTCACTAAGGTTTTTTTCCCACTGGGTTTTCCTTTGCAAGGTTTTAATGAGGCAATCTCAAGGCACCGGAAGTTATACAAGAATATTGTACTCTTTTCTTAGCCAAATTTTTTTCCCACTGGATTTTTTGGTAAGGTTTTTAACGAGGCATATTCTTAGAAAATTGCTACAAAAGGACTCCATCCATTCTGTATGAAGACAATCTTTGCATGTATAGCTCAATTAAAGGGAGGATACATCAAAGGAAATAAGAAAACATATCTCACCAAAATTCTTTTTCGCATAATGACTTTGATAAGTGTGGAGACATTGATGTTCAACAAATTTGATCAAGAGATAATCTAATGATTTGTTCAAGAAAGCACTATCAACTCTGATGTTTGAAGGATTACGTCACAATATTGGAATGCGACAGCTGGAGGACTTAATAATTCATTCATGAGGGGGAGCTAATACGCGCTGCATTCTTTTTTCCTTAACCAAGGTTTTTTTTCCCATTGGGTTTTTCCCGGTAAGGTTTTTAATGAGGAAACTTTTCGATCGTATAGCTATACAATGAGACATCCAAGGGGAGTGTTATAAAATGTCTAGATTCATATGGATGTCTAGATACATGTAACTCCCATTGAGTATTAATATGTATGACTCTTGAGTTTTGTAACATCCTAGTAGTATTATTGTTCTTATAAATAAGACAATTGTAAAGTGATTGAGAGATACATAAAAGATTATGCAAACACTCTCTTTCTCTAATCATCTTGTTTTTAGTTATCTTTCATAACATTTCATAACATTTACCGTTTTGTAACGTTGTTCCTTAAGCCAAATTTGTAGTTGTTGTGGAAATTGGTTACGACTTGCATGAGATAGGAACAAAATTATTGTGGTACTCACACACTATTACTCTATTTTTTCGTAAAATTAGTCATAATTCAATTTCTTCATTATTCAATATGTATATAACTTTCCTAAATAGAACTAATATAAAATTTGATTTTTTAATATATTTTTTAAAATCACATCATTGTTGCAAACTTGACACTAGTAGTAAATTCTACGTAATTTATTATGATCATAATTATTTATTAAAAAACGACGTCGTTTCTCACTTGGCCAAAAATACTTAGCGTTTGCCGTTTAATACTATGGACGACAGACTTTTTACAAGGAACATATTTTGAACATTTGTTTCGTCCGTAGTATTAAACTGCGGAATACTTACTGAAAACTAAAATGCGGGGTTAAATATACTTTTTCTACTATGGGTTGGTTTACAAATACATCATTGAATTAATTTTTTTTCATTCAATTCACTGAACTACAATTTTTTTACAAACCGTTACAAATTCTGTTAAATTGTTTGACTTTAGACGGAAAAATTACATGACCTACCACGTGAGAGAGAGAAAGCTTACATGTCACACAGTTTTCTTTCTGGCATGCTTAGATGGAAACTTGTATAAATTTAATGATATATTTAATCAAAATCAAATAAATAAAATAATCCATTCAAAATAAAAGTACAATAAAAATAAATTTTTTAAAATTTATTTTAATCATTAATATTTGTTTGGTAAAACTTTAATATTATATCATACAAAATTTTTTTGGGTTAAATGTTTTCTAGATCACTGTATTATAGGTCGACTTACAAATGGGTCACTGAACTTTTTTTTCTAACAGTCAACTCACTGAACTTGTATTTACTAACAAAAAGTTTACAATTCCGTTAAGTCTGTTGACTTTAGACGAAAATTAAAATTAACACATTTTGCATCGTGTAAAAAAAATTCTGACGTGGCACAAATCATCCCATGTGGCTTTCTTACGTGGAAATGGAGGAAATAATTTATGGAGAAAATGAAATATTTATTTTAAATAAAACAACATATGTTAAAATAAATTAGAAAAGTTAGCCAAAAAAAACAAGAAAATAAATAAAATATATATTTAATTATTTTTGTAATTAATACCAAATGAATTTTTATTTAATTCTTTACCAACAATAATATAAATTAGAAAAGTTTGCTAAAAAAATAAGAAAATAAATAAATAAAATATGTTTAAATAATATCAAATGAATTTTTGTTTAATTATTTACAAATATAATAATATAAATTAGAAACATTAGTCAAAAAATAAGAAAATAAATGAAAAATATATTTAATTATTTTGTAATTAATATCAAATGAATTTTTACTTAATTCTTTACAAATATAATAATATAAATTAGAAAAGTTAATAAAAAAACAAAAAAATAAATGAAAATATATTTAATTATTTTTTAAATTAATATCAAATGAATTTTTATTTAGTTCTTTACAAATATAATAATATAAATTAAAAAAAATTGCCAAAAAATAAGAAAACAAATTAAAAAAATTATATACTTATGTGTAATTAAAAAAATTATTTCAAATATTTTTTAAAACAATTATTAATCATTTAAGGGTAAATATGTCAAGAACACACACTAACACACCAAGAATACACATAAATTCAAACACACACACCAACACACCAAGAACACACACACACTAACAAACCAATAATACACACTAACAAACCAATAACACACACATGTCTATAATAAATTACCAATGCACGTAATAATTAACTAAATAAAATTACCAATAAATTACCAATATATGTAATAATTTAAGTAACATCAGGGTCAAGAGTTGAATTCTCATCATTTTGGTCAAAGCAAGCATCTCCTTCTTCCAGCTCAGTCTCCTCCATTTCTCTTCCAACACCAAACTCTAAACTTAACCCCTTTCTTCCATCACTACTCCCCACATAAATCATCCAAACAAAAAACACAACCAACCAAACAAGCCTTTAAAACCCTCAAACTCATCCCACGCCAATAACCTGCTCAAGAACACCACATTATCCAAAAGCTGAAAACACAGTGACCCATTTCAACAAGTATAAAACCCATCAATGAATTCCCATCAGATCGAACAACAGCGTGAATTTCACCCACCAAACAACCCCTTATTAAAATAAAAAATTGTTGAAGAAATTAATATAATCCTATCTCAAAGAAACTCAGTTCCACGATCTTCGATCAAAATTCGTTAATTCCAAGAAAAATAGAGTTCAAATCGCCATATTTGATCTCTGCA
Organism: Panax ginseng; assembly: GCA_020205605.1. Lineage (NCBI taxonomy): Eukaryota > Viridiplantae > Streptophyta > Magnoliopsida > Apiales > Araliaceae > Panax > Panax ginseng. Next base: position 97,960,859 of record CM035150.1, read on the forward strand.
GCTCGAATTGATGAGAATAGAGAGGAGAGCAAAAGAGGGAGAGACTCTGAGTTTGGTGGATAGGAGCCGCGTTTTTTTTAATTTTCTTTTCTTTTCTTTTTGGTTCTTAAGAAAAATTAATTGTTTTTCATTTAATTGTTTAATTGTTTTCCTCCATTTCCACGTCAGAAAGTCACATGGGATGATTTGTGCCACATCAGAATTTTTTTACACGTATGCAGCTGATATGTCAATTTTCATCTAAAGTTAACAGATTTAACGGAAGTGTAAACTTTTTGTTAGTAAATACAAGTTCAGTGAGTTGATTGTAAGAAAAAAAAGTTCAGTGACCCATTTGTAAATTGACCTATAGTACAGTGACCTAAAAAGCATTTAACCCAAATTTTTTTCTTATATAAATTACACATAAATATATTTCTTTTAATTTAAATAACTCATTAATTTTATTAACCTCTCTTCAGATAAAACTAAAATTAGTAATATAACATATAAATGTCTAACATGTTATATTACTAATTTGGCAAAAAGCACTTTTACACCACTGTAATTTTAGTGTTTTAAGCAATTAGCCACTGTGCTTTTAAAATATTCAATTGACCCACTGTATTTTTTAAAAAGTCTTGATCAGACCATTCCATCCAATTTTCTGTCACAGATGTTAAAAAACATATGTATTTTCCTACGTGGCTTTTTGAAAAAAAAAAACAAAATAAGTCATTTCATAGGTGGCTTAAAAAAACACTTAAATGTTGAGTTGTCTTTCTTTTTCTCTCTTCTTACGCATGATATATTAGTTATCTTTGTAAGACCTCAACTTATTATTAATGAAATTTAATTTTCTCTATTTATTATTTTGAAATTGTAAGACCCCGAATTTTATGAAATAAAAATATTCAATTTTTCTATAGTTAATATTCATGAGTTACTATTCACGAGTACTATTCATAAAGCATGATAATTTTTTTCCAGAAGGCATTACTCAATAATTATTTACGTAATTATGCTCAAATTATTTTATTGATTCAATAATTCTTTGCGTTGATATTTTATATTCTTATTATTTTAATAATTGTCCACTACATAGTATTTTTAATTATCGAGCAATAATTCATATTATCCGAATAATATTATTAGATAACATTATTGACAATGTCTAGAAAGTTACATCTCAAGAGAGGTTTGGTCACCTAATTAATTGCGCAAGATGAGGAGAAATTCTTATTGGAAAGTTCTCTTTCTGAGGAACTACGGTTTCAAAGATTGTGATTCTCGTAATATTATTTTGAATAATTAATTATTGATTTATATGATGAGAAAATATTGATTTTATGTGGATATAGATGGAGAAAATTTTTAATGTGACAATTGTTGAAAATTAATATTTTATCTTTTTTGATAAAATAATAATTTAAATATATTATTTTAATAATATATTAACGGTGATATTTTTATAATGAATGTGGGATATATGAGTATATGAGGAGGAAGAGTATTTTTGTGGCATTAAATGTTTAACACATATTTTGTGTGTTGGTGGACACAATTATTAATAGAAATTTGATTATAGCACAGTAAAATCGCTTGCTTTGTGGATTTGGTCAATTTACATTTGGAATTTGGAAAACCTTTCTTCTATAAAGTTGTAGAGAATTGAAATTCTATAAAAAAAAATGCGAGATTGAATTTTCCGACAAAATGACTATTTATTATGAATTATTGAAGTTCAAGTTAGAAATAATTGATTTTTGGAAGTTTAAAATATTTTTAATTACAAAACGTTTTTACATTGTTGGGACTCATTTAACATGTGATATAAATGTGTTGAGAGCTGAAATTCATATTTCAAATGATGCGTACAATATTTGTATAAATAATATTAATTTATTAAATTTTCATTTTTGGTGTTACAGCGAATTTCTATAAATAGGGTCTTGGGTTAGAATTGAAAATCACACTTTAAAGCTGAAGTTTTTCGTCTATTTCTCTCTCTATATTATCGAGCGTATTCTTGTGAGTATTTTGAGTATACTTTGAGTATTGCTATCTACTGCAAGTTCAAGTCATAGCCTATATATCCAGGTGTTTAAATTTAGAAGTATAAATCTTTTGAGGTAAAGGATTTTAAGGGTGATTATGTTTTTCAGTTTTGTATTTTTCCGAACCTTCAAAAATTCTGAAAAATTTGAAATGATATTTTGATGAGTTTTGAAGATTGTGTCCAAAATGACAATTTTGGATGTATAGATTAGGAGTTATGGATTTTATGAGAAAAGACTATTTTAAAAGTAACCGCTTATAACTCCTTGTGGTTAACTCCAAAATTGATGAAATTTTTATTGGAAGTATATCTATATAATATCAGTATACCCTGTGAATTTCGGAATTTTTGGATAAAAGTACAATTTATGATAAATGTATGAATATTCGGTGGTTTTGGCCATGTGAAAAATAGTAAATATATTTTAAAAATTCTGAGAAAAATATATGTTCAATATGGAACTATATTATGCTAAATCCCAGAAAAAAAATATTTTTGGAACGGATTTGATATTTTTCATAAAAATGTTCTAGTTATGAGTAAATGAATTAAATATGTTTTTTGTGAAGTAAAAAATTGAAAAATATGATTTTATGGCTTGAGAATCATATATGAGGTATATCAGATTTTTTGATGAGGGTTTTGATTATTGGTGATGAGATCTTATGAGTTTGGCATTTTAGATGATTAAATGCATTAATTATTAAAGTATAAATAATTGGAATAATTGTTTATAAGCTCAAAATGATTAAAATATTGTGGTAATAATAATAATATTAGATTATGAGATTATTAAGTGATTTATAATATTTTAATTAAGGTGTTATGAGATCATTGATTTATGAATCTTACTTTCTTGAGATTAAATCTCATGTTGATTATATTGTTTTTATATAACATTCTTATAACCCTAATGATGATATTTCTCTTTGACTTGAGTGTAAAGATGGGTAGATTGTTGGTATGATCATGACTATAGGTTCTCTTTAGCGATGGTGCAAAGTTGAATTGTTGGCCGGGTATGATCGTGACCATTGAATTTATAATTGAATATCTTTAGCTTAAGTTGCAAAGGTGAATTGATCAACATATATGGTTATAGTTATGGTTTATATAAATTACGAAATGATTATGGATTTCTTTGAGATATGAATATTTTTGGCAGTAGTACTGAGATCAATTATTGATGAATATCTTTGATGCGTAGTCACGAAGATCAATTATTGTTGAATTGCTTTGGCCCGTAGTACAAAGATGACCTGTTGTTGAATATCTTTGGCCTGTAGTGCAAGGATGAAATGATTATGAATATCTTTGGCCTGTAGTGCAAAGATGACTTGTTGTTGAATATCTTTGGGCATGTAGTGCAAAGATGAACTGTTGATGAATATCTTTGGCCCGTGGTGCAAAGATGAATTTATTAGTATGATTATGAACAGGAACTATAATTTGGTATAACCATGATCTTTGATGTTTCAGGTGATGAAAATTATCTTCGTTACGGATGAGTAAGAGAAATTTAGAATCACAATTATGATTATGAGTTATTCATATGATTGTGGAAAGGAATTGTTGATTGATGTTCTGAGGATAAAATATTGTTGGTGGACTTTTAACATGAAGAAGATAATGGACTTTATGGTCTATTTGACTCTTCTAATGGATTGCTTTGATTCTGCTTTGCAACTATGGTTGAAAAGTTTTATCATCTACCATATATTCAAATCTACGATTTATTTATTGTTGAAGGCTATTGATAATATATTTATCTTTAGTCATGATATTCTTTTCTTGAGCTAGTTGTGCTTCACCACTTTGCTTCACAATTCCTTTCAAGTAATAAAAGTGTAAAATGAAAGATTGATTGGCGGAATAACATAGGAATAGTAAGCGGTGGTCTATAGATGTTGAGGTGAGGTGAATTTAACTTGGAAGGGTGTTTTGCCACTATCATACAAGATATCTAATGACATACAACCTCGTGTCATCATAAAGGCGAGGGGTTGTCTTTCATCCACTTCTTTGAGTATATCTACCAAAGACTATCTATATGATCTTAGAGTCTATTTGAAATATAACCCTCAATTAGAGGCGGTGGAGATAATGATATATCAAGAGAAGACTCATCATTGGGAAGAATATGATAGTAATCTTCTCGTTTTTCTTTGGGGTCTATTGGATTGACAAGGATAATTTTGTGGCCATATGATATCTACCATAATCTAGATCATGGCCTCCCATGTCTGAAGGTTTCTTGAGCACTTCCCAAAGATTTTAATTTCTAAAAGCAGCTTTTCGATTATACCTTTATGTAGTTTGTCATTATGAGAGGTGCTTATCCACGGTTGGGACATGAGTCATGGTTGGTATATATTTGTATCCAAACTCATAAAGATATGTGTTGTTGTATTTTTGCGATAATTGTTGTAATAAAATTGTAGTTATTTTACGTACCATGTATTTAGCGACTTAGAATGGGTTGGATGGAATGGACCTATTTTGGGGTCGTTACAGAAATAGTAAGGGTTGATTTGATTAATGTGGATAGTTATGGGTAAAATACGCAAATATTTCAAAATAAGCAAGTGGTTATAAAATATTCATTGTTGTCGGGGAATATTCGTTTGGTCGTGGAATATTCTTTGTCGGGGAATATTAAATCTGACGGTATGCGATCTTTGTGGGCCCTATAACTGAAAGCATTTGGATGAAGAAAGCGACAAATATAAGTTGTTTAAAAATAACGGCAGTAGTTATTCACAATTATCTTTATTAAAAATACTTCCGGTGGTTAAAAGACAATGCTTTGCAGTATTGCACCAATTATTGATTCTTACGTAAGAAGGCACTACTCAATAATGGTTACAGTAATTACTGTTGTAAGACCCCAACTTATTATTAATGAACTTTAATTTTCTCTATTTATTATTTTGAAATAGTAAGGGTTGATTTGATTAATGTGGATAGTTATGGGTAAAATACATAAATATTTCAAAATAAGCAAGTGGTTATAAAATATTCATTGTTGTCGGGGAATATTCGTTTGGTCGTGGAATATTCGTCTTGTCTGGGAATATTAAATATTGACGGTAAATGACCATATGTGGGCCCATAATGGAAAGCGATTGGATGAAGAAAACGACAAATATAAGTTGTTTAAAAATAACAGGCGTAGTTATTACCAATTATCATTTGTTAAAATACTCGGTGGTTAAAACACAGAATGCACCAGTATTGCACCAATTATTGATTCTTACGTAGAAGCCTACTTAATAATGGTTACTGAATAATTCTTGTAAGACCCCAACTTATTATTAATGAAATTTAATTTTCTCTATTTATTATTTTGAAATAGTAAGGATTGATTTGATTAATGTGGATAGTTATGGGTAAAATACGCAAATATTTTAAAATAAGAAAGTGGTTATAAAATATTCATTATTGTCGGAGAATATTCGTTTGGTCGTGGAATATTCGTACTGTCGGGAAATATTAAATGCGACGGTAGCGATCATGTATGGGCCCATAACTGAAAGCGATTGGAGGAAGTAAGCGACAAGAATAAGTTATTTAAAAATAACAGGCGTAGTTATTCTCAATTAATTGTTAAAATACTAAATTGGTTAAAACACAAGATGATTTGCGGTATTGCACTTCAATTATTGATTCTTATGTAAGAAGGCACTACTCAATAATTGTTATAGTAATTCTGCTTGGTATTTTATTTTATTGATTCAATAATTGCTATGTTGATATTTATATTCTTTGTTGTTTTGATAATTGTCACTTCACTACGTATTTTTCATTATCGAGCAATAATTCATATTATCTGAATAATATTATTGGATAACATTATTGGCAATGTCTAGAAAGTTACATCAAGGAGAGGTTTGGTCACCTAATTGCTACCAAGAAGTGAGAAATTCTTATTGGAAAGCCCCTCTTTCCTTGGGCGCACGGTTATCGATGATTGTGATTCAGTAATATTATTTGTGAATAATTAATTATTGATTTATATGATGAGAAAAATATTGATTTTATGTGGATATAGATGGAGAAAATTTTTAATGTGATAATTGTTGAAAATTAAAATTTTATCTTTTACGATAAAATAATTCATTTAAATATATTATAATATTTTTAATAATATAATAATGGTGATATTTTTATAATGAATGTGGGATATATGAGTATACGAGGAGGAAGAGTATTTTTATTGCAATAAATGTTTAAAACATGTTAAACATGTCGGTGGACCCCATTTCTTGATTGAAATTTGATTATAGCACATGTAAAATCGCTTGGTTTATGGATTTTGGTCAATTTTCATTTGGAATTTGGAAAAACTTTCTTCTGCAAAGTTGTAGAGAATTGAATTTCCTATAGAAACTCGAGAGATTCAAATTTTCTGACAAAAGAGATATTTATTGTAAATTATTGAAGTTCCGAAGCTCCGAAATAATTGATTTTTGGAAGTTTAAATTATTTTAAATTAGAAAAACATTTTTTTTGTTAGTCTTGTGTAGTGGGCTGGTTGGTGGTTGATGTTGGGCAAATTAAGTGTGCGTTGGAAAAATATATATATATATATATATATATTATTAATTTATTAAATTTTCTACTTTGGTGTTCTAAGCATTTTTCTATAAATAGGGTGCTTAGGTTAGAATTGAAAATCACACCAAAAATTGAAGTTTTCTCTCTCTATATTATCGAGCGTATTCTTGTAAGTATTTTGAGTGTATTTTGAGTATTCTTTATCGATGCAAGTTCAAGTCATGCTTTATATCCAGGTTTCAAATTTAAAATCTTGATCTTTCGAGGTAAGGATATTTTTTTAATGATATTATTTATTCTAATATCATTATGTCAAGTATTGATCTGAACTTTTAATCAAATTTGGAACTTTTAAGTGCTCGGAGTTCTTATTCACGTATCTGACCAGTATTATTCACAAATCTGTGAACTTTATTCATCGAAAAATAAAAATTTTCCTTTTAGTCAAAATATCTATTACGGATACTAGCTTTGATTGTATCTATGTTTTGATCATTCTTGAATTTTACACCACTATGATTATTTTTGAGGTATTTTTGGACATGGATAAAACAAAGTACGAATCCTTAATCCTTGTCATTTTGTTTCACTGGATTCGTTTCTTTAAAAATATTTTTCATCATCATCAGTCTTAAATGATGATATTATTGAATATCTTTGGCCTGTAGTGCAAAGATGAATGATTTTTGATGAATATCTTTGGCCCGTAGTGCAAAGATGAACAGCGTTTAGATAAACATGACCAGTGATGAATATCTTTGGCTGTAGTGCAAAGATGAATATTTGATTTCGAGATATATATTGATTGATGTTCTGAGGATAAAAGATGAGCGATGAACTTTTAAATTCATACATAGAAGATAGTAGTTTGCATTCTCTACTTAACTCTTCTAATGAATTATTATTTCATTGCGAATATTGATTTAAAACTTGTCATTCTATTGTATTGTATTAGATTTTTCCTGTTGAAGACTAACGATAATTTGTTGTATATTATCTTAGTCATAATATTCTTTCTTCGGGCTAATTGAAGCTCACCTTTTCCTTTTGTTCCATTTTTCTTCTCGAGGAGGCGAGAATATAAGCGATGCAATTGTGGGTATGGAATGAAGGTTACAGAGAGAGTTTTTTAGTAGTCCTCACCATTTTGTAAAATAATGTATCAATAAATGTGATGAGAATTTATTTGGGTATAGATATTGTACAGAAGATAATATTTGTATTCAAACTCACGCTTTTCTTGTTGTAATAATAAAGTTGTCGTTGTTTACGTACCATATATTGACAACTTCGAATGGGTGATGTATACCTATTTTGGGGCGTCACATTCTTTTCAGATATTTTATTGATTTAATAATTCTTTGCGTTGATATTTTATATTCTTTGTTGTTTTAATAATTGTCATTACACGGTATTTTTCATTATCAAAGCAATAATTCATATTATCTGAATAATATTATTAGATAACATTATTGGCAATGTCTAGAAAGTTACATCAAGGAGAGGTTTGGTCACCTAATTATCGCTTGTAAGAATGAGAAATTCTTATTGGAAAGCCCCTCTCTTTCCAGGAAATTGCTGGTCATCAATATTGTGATTACGTAATATTATTTATGAATAATTAATTATTGATTCATATGATGAGAAAATATTGATTTTATGTGGATATAGATGGAGAAATTTTTTTAATGTGACAATTGTTGAAAATTGAAATTTAATCTTTTACGATAAAATAATTCATTTAAATATATTATTATATTTTAATAATATAATAATGATGATATTTTTACGATAAATGTGGGATATATGAGCATATGTGGAGGAGTATTTTGTTACCAAAAATATTTAAAGCATGTTTTATGTGTCAATTGGACCCCATTTCTTGAATCGAAATTTGATTTATAGCATGTAAAATCGTCTGTTTATGGATTTGGTCAATTTCTCATTTGGAATTTGGAAAACTTTCTTCCGAAAAGTTGTAGAGAATTGGATTTCCTATAAAAACTCGCAAGATTCAAATTTTCTGATAAAAGGGCTATTTATTATGAATTATTGAAGTTCCGAAACTCCGAAATAATTGATTTTTGGAAGTTTAAAATAATTTAAATTAGAAAAACATTTTTTTCATTATGGTGTGTTACACATGTGTGTTGAATGAGCTGAATTCAGTTCTTGAAAGGTTGGCGTAGGAAAATTTAATTTATATATTAATATTATATTAAATTTTCTGCTTTGGTGTTCTAAGCATTTTCCTATAAATAGGGTCTTAGGTTAGAATTGAAAATTACACGTAAATTGAAGTTTTCTCTCTCTATATTATCGAGTTTATTCTTGTGAGTATTTTGAGTATATTTTGAGTATTGCTATATCGGTGCAAGTTCAAGTCATACTTTATATCCAGTGTGTTTAATTTAGAAATCTTGATCTTACGAGGTAAGGGATATATTTTTTTAATGATATTATTTATTCCAATATCATTATGCCGAAGTATTGATCTGAACTTTTTAATCAAATTTAGAACTTTTAGTGTCGGGAGTTCTTATTCACGATAATGGACTATTCACGATATCTGATCTTATTCACGAATATGGCACTATTCATTGAAAAATAAAATTTTCCTTTTCGGTCAAAAATATCTTTTACGGATACTAGCTTTGATTGTATCTATGTTTTGATCATTCTTGAATTTTACACCACTATGATTATTTTTGAGGTATTTTTGGACATGGATAAAACAAAGTCTGAATCCTTAATCCTTGTCATTTTGTTTCTTTGAATCAATTTTCTTTAAAAATATTTTTCATCATCCTCGGTCTTAAATGATGATATTATTGAATATCTTTGGCTGTAGTGCAAAGATGAATGATTTCGATGAATATCTTTGGCCCGTAGTCAAAAAACATGAAAAGGTGTTTAGATGAACATGACCGGTGATGAATATCTTTGGCACAGTAGTGCAAAGATGAATATTTGATTCCAAATATATATTGATTGATGTTCTGGGGATAAAAGATGAGCGATGAACTTTTAAATTCATACATAGAGGATAGTAGTTTGCATTCTCTACTTAACTCTTCTAATGAATTATTATTTTATTTGCGAATATTGATTTAAAACTTGTTGTCTATTGTATTCATTAGATTTTTCCCTGTTGAAGACTAACGATAATTTATTGTATATTATTTTAGTCATAATATTTTTTCTTGGGCTAGTTGAGTTCACCCTTTTCCTTTTTGTTCCATTTTTCTTCTCGGGAGGCGAGAATATAAGCGAGTCTGAGTGGGGTATGGAATGAAGGTTCTAGAGAGAGTTGTTTAGTAGTCCTCACCATTTTGTAAAATAATGTATCAATAAATGTGATGAGGATTTATTTGAGTATAGATATTGTCTAAAAGATAATATTTGTATTCAAACTCCGCGATTTTTTGTTGTAATAATAAAGTTGTAGTTGTTTCTGTACCATGTATTGACAACTCAGAATGGGTGATGTATACCTATTTTGGGGGCGTCACAATCTTTCTTTCTCTCTCTTCTTCATCTTTTCATCTTTCTCTTTGTTTTGTTCATCTTTCAGATAAAACACCTTGGAATCACCGGTGAAAACCACGGCTATGAGTTTGGAATTTCAAAGTTCTAATGTCATCGCAGATCGGGGAGAGCTCATTCTCAATCTTAGATATGTAGTTACAGATCGTGACCACGTGTACCTCGTAGCCGCATCTTCTTCATTCAAATTAGGGTTTGACAATGTAACTGAAGATGATGTAGAGACATAAAGATATTGAAGTAGAAGAAGATGACTGAACAATTGAGGTCTTTTTCCTGTGAATACCGCCGACGCCACCTCAATTGGCAGCGAGATTCCGTTGGCCTCCTCCTTCATCGCCATGATTGGACGAATTGGGTCACATAAATTGGGACAATACAGAGAGTCCGGCGAGTAGAGTAATAATGACGGTGAGCCGTGCCGCCCATGCCTTAACTACTTTGGCCTCCTCTTTCTTTCTGTACACCACTTTCACTGAACTAGTCGCTTTCTCTATCTTCTTCGAGCCCCGGCGATTTCCCGTCAAAAAATTACCATGACAAGTTGCGGACAGTAAACGAAGGGGAGGGAAGTGGAGAAGAGAATAAAAATGGAAAGGACTGAGGAGAGAGAGGATTTATTGAAAGGTGAATGAATCTGTGATTATATTTTTCTTAATCTCTCTATTTATTTTTTCACATTACTTTTAAGTTATGTTTGAATTTCAATGAGAGACGGGTGTAATTAATGGACTTAAATTGTTGTGATTAATTGGTTTGTATAAAGTTTAGAATTGTTATATTCGATCTTTTCCTCGCTGCCGATCAATTTCTTCAATTGGAGATGGGTTTGGGAAGGTTGTTGCCATCAATTTCTTTAATTGGAGTGGGTAACTTGTGGTTAGATTTTCAAGAATTGGTGGACAAATGACTTGGTGATGGCATAGGCTTAGTAAGCGGTGGTTCTTGTGTGAAAGGATTGAGGAGGATTTGATGCCGGTTTGGGTCTAAACATACATATTAATTATAAATATTATAATATTAATTTTATTAATATTATACATATTATAAATATTTAGGTAAAGAAAAAGAAAAAAATAAAACATAAAAATTTTATAAGTATTTTAAAACATAAAAGTAATTTTATTTTTATTTTAAAATAAAACATACATATTATAAATATTATAATATTAATTTTTATTATTATTATACATATTATAAATATTTAGGTAAAAGAAAAGAAATAAAATATAATATAAAAATATTTTTATTTTAAAAAATTTTATAAGTATTTTAAAACATAAAAGTATTTTATTTTTATTTTTAATAAAAACATACATATTAATTATAAATATTATAATATTAATTTTTATTAATATTATACATATTATAAATATTTAAGTAAAGAAAAAGAAAGAAATTAAAATATAAAAATATTTTTATTTTAAAAATTTTATAAGTATTTTAAAACATAAAAAGTATTTTATTTTTATTTTCAAAAAAACATACATATTATAATTTTTATTAATATTATACATATTATAAAGTGCTTGGGTAAATATTATAATATTAACTTTTATTAATATTATAATATTAATTTTTATTAATATTATATATATAAAAGGAAAAAGCACCTTGATTCTGTTATTAATATTATATATATATAAAATTTTGATATATTATTTGTATTATTTGGAAAAAAGATAAAAGGGAAAAAAAGCCACGTAGGATATTTATTTTTTTTCAAAAAAGCCACGTAATATTTATTTTTTTTCAAAAAAGCCACGTAAGAAAAGCTGCCCAGTCAGCAAATACACGTAATATTTATTTTTTTCCAAAGAGGCCACGTAAGATATTTTTTAACGTCTGTTACTCAATTTGGACGGAATGGGTTGATTGCATATTTTTAATAAGTTCAGTGGGCTAATTGAATATTTTAAAAGCACAGTGGCTAATTGCTTAAAATACTATAACCACAGTGGCCAAAAAGTGCTTTTTGCCTTACTAATTTTGTCATAATACCCTCAACATTAATAATGAAAAATTATTAATATTTTTTTTTCACAAATTTGTCTTTTATTGTATTCAAATATATTACATATGTTATTAAAATAAGAGAAATTTGGGTAAATTATTCATAAGTATTTTCATAATAAGACAAATTTAAAATTAAAATTCATAAAAATAAATTCAAACTTCAAAATATAACTAAACTTTAAAAATTATTTATTATTTATATTTTGAAATTTTATATAATTATTGTTTATATTGTGAAATCATTAAATCTAGGTTTAAATATACAATAAAGAAATATTAAAACACTTCAAACATCAATTTTTTTTTTGTTTAAATCCCAAACCATTAGATATGAAGAGAGAGAAAAATAACCTAAAATTCTTTCTCTCTTTTTTTCACTAATTTTTTTTTCTTCTAAAACTCATTAGTAATATATTCATATCCATTAGAAATATTGATATTCACATACATTTTCTCAGTTAATCTCCAACTAGACTAAAATGGGATCAGTCATCTTCATCTTCATCTTTTCTCCGTTAATCTCCGACTAGACTAAAATGGGATCAGTCATCTTCATCTTCCACATCCGCTTCGCCTTCACCTCTAAGGGAACCCATTTCGTTAATATCAAGAATCAAAACTTAAAATTTGTACATATCAAACCAAACCCAAATTTCAAAAGTCATTCATTCCCATCAAACTAAAACCCAAAATTTGTACATATCAAACCAAACCCAAAAATCATTTCAATCAAAATAGAAGGAATCATGTGAATCAAGACCAATATTAAATGAAACACCATGAAAACATCCTAATTTGGTCCATCTTTTTTCCCCCTCATCAAAGAGTTAATAACAATAAAATTGGACAAATTCAAGGCAATACAACATATATAGGGAACAATCATGTATTGCTTATAAATCTGGTATCATTGCAAGCAATTACATCAAGGCATTTGTTTCGAATTAAAAAAAAAGAATAAATAAAGAAACAACAAGTTATTTACTTATTTGCTAACTTATCAAAGTAAATAGATAGATCAGAGAACAGAGATCTCGTCGGATTGGACAATTTGTCGTCTTAGCTCTGGAAACGACGTCATTACTCGACGGCTCTGATTTGATCTTGGCCATCGCCGATGTCCTCCCCCACTTCAGATCAATTCTCCTAAGTTCAGACCCATTAAGAGCATACCCCCTTCTAATCTGCACAATTTAAACTCTCACGATCTACAGCCCCAGACTTTGCAAACATAGATGGGTAGACAAATTTTCAGGAAGGATCACATTTTGATAGATAGATGGTTTAATTTGTTAACTATTTATTAAAAAACTGAGTATAATATAATTTAATTAATTATTTAGCTTACCTTCTCTCTCTTTGTCAGCATTGACACATAGATTTAATTGATTGCCACGTATTGCCACGTCATTCTCCTGTTAAATGGTTAACAGACATAGACGGCAAAATCACTTTTTGTAAATAATGTATAGTTCAATGAGTTGACCGTAAAAAAAATCAGTTCAGTGATGCATTTGTAAACTGACCCCTAGTAGAGTGAGAAAAGTGTATTTAACCCCTAAAATGCAGACAAGACCTATTAAAGCGTTAGATCATCAGATAGACGCTCACGATCTGTTGTAAGGATAATGTTAAATTGACAACGTTGGCTAAAAATACATATCATGCTAACCCCCTTTAGTGACAGACCGAGCGACGGATCCGTCGCTATATCAAAGAACTGTCGTCTTAACTTTTAGCGACGTACAACATATAGCAACGGATCGAACCGTCGCCTAGTCCGTCCCGTTCCGTCGCTAAAGGAGGTATATGTTCCGTTGATCCCTCTTCATCCTTTCCATATATATATATATATATATATATATATATATATATATATATATATAAAGCATTGGATTCTCTAATAAAATCATAAAAGTAGAGCTTATTTGGAATAGGAATGGTACCTGGTGAAAATTGAGTCGTATCAAAACTAAGTTATAACACAAGGGGCACACATTTCCCCACTCCTTAAAGTGTCTATTTCCGTCAGACATGAGGGCTACCAACCGGGGAGTTGTACACTGGTGTTGTCCGACCAGGCATGTGGCATTAACTCCGAAACATAATCTAATTTATACTCCACTTGATTAAGCAGCCCAGCTGAACGAATTTGGCCGCATTTAACATTTAAACTTTTAGATGGAAACAAAAAAATTGTAAATGCAACGAACGTGGTTTAAGAAGACAAAGGTATGTCGCATAATTAAAAACCCATAACGCTAACTAATTAAATGCACCTATAAACACAACCTGTTAAATACACAAGGATCACAGTGTAAATTCACCTCCAGCAATGTATAGACACAATCTGGTGTTCTGAATAAATACAGGAAGAAGTATGATGACAATGTTGCAGTTTGAACCTAGACGAGTTTGAAGTTTTGATACAGCTCCTATTCAATTTAGATTAATTTTAGGATTTCGCAAGAATGATTGTACCTGTAATGTGACTTACTGGTCAATAGAATCTAATACTGTGAAAAGTTATAGACCGAGTAACATCATCTTGCACAGCAACCATATATCAGCAGCAAATACATTATGCACTCAAAATCATCATAATCACAAGAATTTACAAATATAGAGACATATTTCCGACTCTTAAAATAACTTTTCTATTGAACTGTGTCCAAGAAAATAAAGTTGACACTATGCTTCGCTTAGCTGATAGTCCCAATTCACAGAGAGCAAACAACATAGCAGCGCTCACAATAGCTCTACAAATCTCAATTCTAAAAAACTCTGCAAAGCAGCATGCGGTTCCTTGACAAACTACATGTCTCGTCAGGTGAGATTTGCCCAATGGAGAATTGATTCCGATGATAGCAAAAATGGGAAATTTTAAAAGAAGAATGAACAATACTCGTGTCATCCATTATAAACAACTCAAAAGTAATAAATAAATAAAAATTAAAGAGAATAAACACCAGCATTTATTCCTGACTAGCTAATATCCTATTTTACAAGTCCTACAAATCTGTATAACGCTGGCTACACGTATAATATTTAAGAGTTTCTCATAATGGATCAAGATAAACTTATTCCTTATAAAGTTCAAGTGCATTATCATGTTCTCCCCAAGTATTTATGAGGAAATCATATATAACGCGCATACCTGATGATAAACATGAAGGACAAGTAAAATGTAATTTCAGATAACCCAACAAGAGATAGTTACCTAGGTAGGTAATTAACAATCCCAACTCTCACCTTTTCACATGGGAACTTATAACACAAGCTGCAAACATAAACCCCAATAAGCAAAATTGAAACCAAAATTTTAAGCAGAGAATTAAATCCTTGCTTAATCATCATCTGACAAGTATTAGAGTATGAGCAAGTTAGGGGGAAAATGTGAATATTCTGAACTGAAACAAAGATAAAATGGAACAAAATTTAAAGCAGGGTTTTGTAAGTCATCCCCTTTGGAAAGAATAAATAGAACAGGATTGCCTCTTCTTTCACCGAAAGGCCATACGAATAAGTCTGGTTGCCATCTACAATCCTTCCTCTCAATAGCTTCAGTAAAAATTACCATCTTTCAGATTTTGGGTTCCAAATCCGGTAAGTTCTCCATTGGTTTTATACGTTGGATGGCTATGAAAATTGTTGACTGCAAAGTTGTCAGATAAAGCACGACTATTCCCAGAGAATCTTATGCCTCTTCCATTCATCCTCAGACCCGGTATGTTATTGCTTCGGGATGAATTCTCCAGCACAGTTTGGCTGGGAATATTGGACGTATTATCCAACCACTGATGAAGTGAAATTGGGAACCCAGAGCCCATATTGGAAATTTGACTGTTGTGCTGATCATAACCACCGACACTTTTAGATCCCATTTGAGCAAAACTTGAGTATGGTTCTTCCGCTTGGATACCAGAAAAGTAACCATGATGATTATTTGCATCCATCATTAAATTTTCTCTCTCAAAATTCAAGCTTGTATCATTCCCAGCTACTCCTGGCTGAATGCATTTCCTTGAAGATGAATCAATCCTGTGCTGTTCAAGTTGTGGCTCTGATAAGACATAGGGTAAAGTCAAATACGAAGAAGAAACTAACTGATCAGAATCATTAGTTGAATATACTGATTTATTAGCAGATAATCTCAAATTTTCTCCATTGTCCTTTTCATTTGATCTAATGGTTTGTACGGCTTGGTCATGGTTAATTTGCTCTTCAAGAGCTTTACAACAATTATTAGAGTCAGTCGTCCTACTGCTTATTATTGACCTTTCTATAGGGCCATCATTGAAATTTTGAGTCTTCATGCCTGATTCAGCACTTTTCTGATTCCATGCTTTGCCAGTCTTTGACATGCATCTGCCCCTTTTCCTTGTTGGATTCTTAATTGACTTGACAGCCACCAATTTTCTCATATCCTCTCTCATTCGAGCAAACATGTTTTCCCTTTCGACTTTAAGATCTTGTAATAGGGACTCTGTGAAAATCTTTAAGTCATCGAGTGAAACAGGATCTTGGGTACTGCACTTTCTCTTCTTGTTACTGCCTTCTTTCATGGAGCCCGTCTTTGTATCACTTTTTGCTCCTCTTCGTTTTCTTCTTGATCGAACACCCTTGTAGCTAACTTTTCCTGTTTCAAAATAGGCCCCCTCACCTGGTTCAAGTTGATCATTCTGATGATATCCTGAAGTATCACTAATTTCTTCATTTTCCGGTGAGATCAAATTCGAAACTAACTTATGCTTTTTTAGAACTGGCTCACCAGTAGAACTTGATTTTGAATCACCACTCGAGGAATCGATATCATCATCTCCCCTCCTTAACTCCCATATCTGCTGAAAATTCTGGTTGTGGGACTCGTGGCTCATTTTTGCGCCAGGAGAATTCACCTATTAAAGAGCTTCACAATCTTGCAATTTTATAACACAACTTGAACTGCAACAAGCAATGAATCAAACCCCCAGGAAGAACCTGATAGTAAATAGACCCTCTTCTCATTAGTTATTCTACAGGTGGCTCGAAACAAGACAAATATTCGAGATAAGAAATTTCACTCCAGCTGGCTCTTCAACTCATTGCACCAAGGTATTTGAATTGGCATAAGAAGAAAGACAAAACCAGCCTTATGCTTTATGTCTCTATAAAGTAAACCAAAGAACTAACAAGAAATTGCAAAGAAATGTCTAGTTTTGAAACTTTTGCAGGTTTAAAAGAATCTAAATTTATCATTAATACAAAATCAGGCTAGATATATAATTGAGAGGAAAATTAAAATAATATTATTTCAAGATGGAAAAGCACCACGATTCTGCTACATTTCATAGAGCAGAATTTAGCAATCAGAATTTAGAATTCAGAAAGTCATAGCAACATGCAAGTAAAACCCAATTGAAAACAGCAGAAGTACTCCATTTTGAGAAAATAAAACGGTAGCATAAAACTAACAAAAAACTGTATCAAACCATGCCAGAATGCTAATGAATTAGCTGACAATTATCCAATTCATAAACCCTCAAAACTTATATACAAAATACAAATGTACAACAAACAAGAAAGACAGAACCATGTCTCACAACTCTATGATAGTGCAAAGATCAAATAATAGTAACAAAACCCCAAATGGTAGAATTAAACAAACCCAAAAAAAAAAACCAGAAACAAAATCGCAAGTACAACAATTGGGAGAGACATTCAAAAAATAATCAAACAGGAACTCATACCCTCAATCAAAAGATGAAACATGATTCATAGAGGAAGTCCCCCGCTGATCCCCAACCATGTTCCCTTCTAATTCTCTATCTATTTCAGCTGTTGTAGCTTTCTTTATGCATTTATTTCTGGTTTTAACTCTCCGCAAAAAGAAAAAGATCGGTTTTTATGCGTGTGTAAGTTTCTATATGTTCAGTGCTTGCTGTGTATGGTCGATAGGAGGGAGTGAGTGAGTGGAAAGTTGGCAGAGAGGCGCAGACAGAGTTATGGTGGCAGACCTTTTCTCAATGAGTTGGTCTGATAGATATATGTGATAAACCCTTTTAATAAAAACATTTTATTTACTTTTTATTTCAAGAAAAAATTATTGATTTTTGAAAAATAAAGGGAATTCATACACCTCCACTCTTTCTATCTTTAATCAACCAACCCCTCTCTCTTCATGTTGGGAAAGGAAAGCAAAGATTGCCTTGCCATAATTCTTCATGTTGCCTTTCTTTGTGGGGATCTTCCTTAGTAGTTCAATGAAAATGATATCTATATATATATAAAGTTGCGAGCAGACATATTTACAGATTATTTATGTATTATCACTTATTTAATGGTATGTCATTGTATTTGACTATAACAAAAAACATACTAGTATTCTATTACATTTTTAAAAATAATTACAACAATAGTGCACTCATAAAATTTTTACACAACTAATATACTTCCATATTTATTTACAATAGTAGTGCAATTAGGATTCCTTAATTTAGAGAATTAGTATTCAATTAGAATTCCTTAATTTAGGGATTAGTTATAACCATTACTTCTTCTCTCTCTCCTCATCTATAAAAACTGCAGTTAGTCATCACCCTTCTTCTTCATTCAATATTCTTTCTATACTCTCCAAACCTTCCACCACTGTTGTCACCGCCACCGTACACCACCCCACCTGCCACCACCACGGTTGTCACCGCATTTTTTTTTGCCCAACAACGTTTGCACCAAAACATGCCTCGTCACTTTACCCACCAATTCCTTCCTCCACACTTTCATCGTCCATCCATAAGCCGCAAAAACCAACCCACCGTAGCTTGCTACTACATAATTCACCGCATCATCATGAGCATTAACGAGACTCCATGCTTCTTATAAAATGAAGGTTTATATATATATATATATATATATATGAGTCGACCAATTGTATATCTCCGGTAGCTACTCAAAATGAAGGGTCAAAATGGAGGTGGGTATGAAGATTGAGGCGGTGGTGGCGGTGGATATGAATCTTGGATGATGGTAACCAAACCTTCATACCAAGGTAACGATTCGGTGTTATTAGGTTTATAATTTATTTTTAATAAATCTATTATAGATTTTTTTATTTAATAATAGTGCGGTTGGTATTAATACTTTATACAAATGTTACAATTCAATTTTATTGGGTTACCAATTAATTAAAAAAAAAAATTATAGAGATTTTTTATAATGCGATTAGTAGACAAACCTTAATACAAAGGTAACCAATTCAGGTTTTATTGGGTTACCAATTAATTATAAAAAATCTATTATAGATTTTTTTTTTCATAATCTTGATTAGTATGCGAGCCTTAATACAAATGTAACCAACAAAAACTAAAATTGTTACATTTGAAAGTTTTGAATTACCAACCCGACCGAAATTTCTATTAGTTACCCACAAAACTAAAATGGTTACCTTTGTATAAATATTTGGATACCATTTGCACTAAAATTTATCTTTTTCTCCTTTTAATTTTGGACTAAATCAACCTTAATCGTAATGGCAATTTGTGGCCAAAGCGTCCGTGGTGTTGAAGCATGGCATCCGTGGTGAAGCGGAGGAAGATAATGGCGTCCGTGGTGAAGCGGAGGAAGATGGCCGGCGTCCATGGTGTTAAAGCGGCGGCGAAAGGGAGGAGGAAGATGACCGACGAAGGGGAGGAGGAAGATGACATTGCCAAACTTTGAATATTTGAATTTTAATTATTATTTTTGAATTTGAATTTGTTTTGTTTGTTAGATCTAAGATATTTGAATTTGAATTATTAATTATGGTAGTTATTTCTCCTTGATTTTAGGTTTCCTTATTATTATTAATTGAATCCTATATTAATTCCCTAAATTAAGGAATCTTAATTGCACTAATATTGTAAATAAATATAGAAAGTGTATTAATTATGTAAATTTTTTATGAGTGCACTAATAGTGTAATTACTTTCTAAATGTTGTATACTTATATAAAGGACCCATTAAAATAATTAATATGTCACTAATATTATGGGTCCTTAACACTAATATACAACAATTAGAAAGTAATTACAAAAATAAAACACACACAAAATAATTACAAAAATAACAGAACAAAATATACTACGTTATTAAAATTACGTCATTAACTCCTACACGTCATTTATGGAGATAACTGATCAACGTCAAATCAATAACAGATTAACGCCAAATCAATCGGAGAGAGAAAGTCTTACGTCGCGACCTGACTCGATATCGGAGAAGGCGAAGCATCTGTCGCCACCTTGACTCATAATCGGAGAAGAAGAAAAGCTGTTGTCATGACGAATCATAAGATCTAAAATAGCATACAAAATCAACGCGCCTTGAGATCGGTAACAAAAAACATTGTTGCGTTGATTGTTGAATACAAAATCAACATCGACCGATTCTAATCTTTGTGGTATGTAAGTTTAAAACTTATAAGCATATAGATACTTATAGTTATTACGAATTACTAAATTGATTATCTTTCTTAAGTTTTTCGAACTTAAATTGTCACAAAGTTTGAATACTGAATGTTGTGCTTGCAAAATGTATTTGAAAACATGTTTTATATTATGGTTACTAAGGTTATATAAATTGGTTACTGTCTAATGTTGGTTTGGTTACTGATTATTTTGTATTAGTTCTTTGTGTAACATTATTATACAAAGTCTAATGATGTCTTAGTTATTGATTAATGTTATTTTAGTTCTTGTATAATATTCTTAATTAATCTTGACTTGGTTCTTGATTAATCTTTGATTTGGTTACTATGTAATATTATATTGATTCTTGACAAATCTTGACTTGTTTCTTTGTGTAACCTTTATAATGGTTATTAGATTAATTGCGAATTGGTTCTTGTATAAAATTATTATAATCTTTGACTTGGTTCTTATGTAAAATATTATTTAGTGAATCATCTTTGACTTGGTTCTTGAATAATGCAAACTTAATTCTGCGGTTGATTAATTAATTCTTTGTATTATTAGTTCTTTGAAGCGTATTAATGTACAACCTACTTATGTTTTTTATATTAATGGTTACTTGTTAGCCAAATTAGTTACATTCTTACAAAAGTCGCCTTTGGTTGGTAACAAATAAATTACCTTTGGTTGTTTTTTTATTATAAAATCACAAGAAAAACCCGATTTTTCTTGGTTGTTTTTAGTTCTTGATTAATCTTTGGTTGATTCTTGTGTAACATTATATGAATTCTTGAATATTTTTGAGTTGGTTCTTTGTGTAAAATTATAATAGTTCTTGATTAATCTTGACTGGATCTTTGTTTTACATTATATTAGTTCTTGTCTAATCTTTGTTATTACTATGTAAAATTATAATGGTTACTTTCGATAGTCTTTGACACAGTTCTTGTGTAAAATTATAATGTTATATTCTTTTGTAATTGTTTCATTTATATTGGATGTTACTTATTGACTACATTGTATTGGTTACATGGACTAATAGTAACCAATACATCAAATTTGATGTTTGGACTAATAGTAACCAATACACCTTTAAGTACATATTGATATTTTTTATATTATTTATTTTTGCTGTAAAATGCATGTCAAATATGTTTTATGTTATGGATACTAAGTAAATATATGTTGGTTCCTGTCTAATCTGGATTTGGTTAGTTTATAATCTTTGACTTGTTTTCTTTGTGTAATATTACCATTATTCTACTACATAATATTCTTTGTGTTTTATCTTTGATTTTTTATATTGATAGTTCTTGATTAACTACATTGGTTACCTTTATACACCGTTAGTCTTTAATTTGTAACAAAGTCATTCTTGATTATTTTGGTTGTAAAATGAGCGTAAAAATATTTTTTATAATCTTGGCTACTAATTACATATATCTTAGTTCTTGTATAATATGTATTTAGAATCTTTGAAAGATGTTTATTTGGTTACTTCTATAATGTTATTGAAGTTTTATAATTGTTTATTTTATATTGGTAGTTACTTATTGACTACATTGGTTACCTTCATACAATTTGTTAAATATTGGTTGTTGTATCTTATTTAATTAGTTCTGATATAATATTTATTTGGTTGCGGTGACAATTTGACAATTTTACATCAAGTTTGGAGTGTCGGATTTTGGCGTTTTGAGAGCTTTCTTTGGTGAGTGCATGGTTCTTTGGTCGAATTCCATCATTTAGGCCTTCAAATTTGCATGTAAAAATTTGGCTTATTTTAAGTTCTTAATATTATGTAATTTAGTTCTTATCTAATATTGATTTGGTTACTTTATAATGTTTATTAGGTTGTTAGACAATGGAGGTAGCGATAATCAATACAACAAATTTAATTGTTTCTGAGGAATATATAATTGTTTCTTTGTTAGTAACCATTAACCACATAGTTGGTAACATTTTTGATGGTGTCTGATTACAAAATTGATGTTGATTAATATTTTTATTTTTGATTCCATCATGAGTTATCAATATAAAGTAAACATATACAAGCTTTATAATGGTCTTGATCTGAAAGCTTATAATTATCTGTTACTAACAATGTTTAGTAATTATCTATGATAATTATCTGATTCTTAACAAGCTTGTAGATAAATAGGACACTTCACATGTACATTTAACAATTAATGTTTGTCCGATCTGAAACATAACTATCTGTTACTAATAACTTGATAACCATAATGTAACATAATAAAACAGCAGTAACCATATAATTATATGATAGTAACGAACATGTTTTAATGGTAGCCAAAATAGAAACATCGTGTAATGAAACTCGGTTTAAGCAATCCATGTATACTATAACCATAATGTAACATAATAAAACAGTAACCATATAATTATATGATAGTAACCATAACAGGTTTTAATGGTAACCAAAACAGAAACATCATGTAATGAAACCCAGTTTAGGCAATTCATGTATACTAAACAAACATATTAATCAGAATAAAAAAAATAAAAGTATCTGAAATCCCACATTGAGGACATAATAATAGTAGTCAAACCATAAGGTAACAGTAACCAAAACATAATAAAGATGTAACCAAATAGTTATATGAAAGTAACCAGAACATGTAAGATGTGTTTGTGAAAATGGAAGTAGAAATAGAATAGCATAAACCTTGTAGAATATATTTGAAGGAATTTACAAAAATAATACATCAATGTATACTAAGCAAATACATGGTTTATTATGACTTGAGTTTATTATTTACAAAAATAATACATCCACAAACTAATGATGCCTTTAAACTTCTTCAAACTATCTTGGGTTCAATTTCTTGGTAATAATGTGGGGACTTTCATGTCATCACACCAATATATAACTTTTCAATGAATTTTCTATTGCATTCCCATAGTAAAGATTCCATAACCGCAAATAAAAAAATCGATTTACGGTCATTAGTAACGAGGATATAAACAATATTTATATCATAAGCAGGTTTACCAAACAAATACATTGTAACCAAAACAACATATAAAAGTAACCAAAATCTCAATTGAGGGAAAAAGAATGGTATCCAAATCATAAGCTAACAGTAACAAAAAATATACTAATGAAGTAACCAAACAGTTATATGTTAGTAACCAAAACATATATTAATGGTAACCAATACATAAACAACATATAGACCAAACAAAGTTTAGTCAACCCATATATTAAGCAAATATATTGTAACCAGAACAACAAAAAACAGTAAACAAAATCCCAACTCAAGGAAATAAAAATGGAATCCAAATCAGAAACTAACAGTAACCAAAAACATACTAAATAAGTAACCAAAACATGTAACCAATACATAAACAACATGTACACCAAAATCAGTTTAGTCAACCATGTATACTAAGCAAATAAATGGTAATCATAATAACATAAAAAGGTAACCAAAATACCAAATCAAGGTAACAAACATGGTATCCAAATCTCAAACTAATAGTAACCAAAACATAATGCAGAAGTAACCAAACAGTTATATGATAGTATCTATTTTTTATTGCTTGACGTAGCTACAACGTAAGCATTACATCAAGCCCCCATAAATTAGTCTAGTATACTAAATAACATGTAGTCCAAACTCAGTTTAGTCAATCAATGTATACTAAGCAAATACATATTGTAACCAAAACAACATATAAAAGTAACTAAAATCCCAATTGAGGAAAAAAGAATGGTATCCAAATCATAAGCTAATGATGAATAAAAAAAATATACTAATCAAAGAATTAACAAACAGGTTATATGTTAGTAACCAAAACATATATTAATGGTAATGAATACATAAACAACATGTACACCAAAATCAGTTTAGTCAACCATGTATACTAAGCAAATACATGGTAACCATAACAACATAAAAAAGTAACCAAAATACAAAATCAAGGTAACAAAAATAGTATCCAAATCCCAAATTAAAAAGAACTAAAACATAATGCGAAATAACCAAAACGGTTATATGATAAAGAATAATAACAAAATTTAAATTAACACACCCTTAAAATTTTTTGGTTTGGAAATATCTTCTGGCTATGAACTTGAACTTCTTCCCATGACATTTGTCGCCATGATCTCTTTCCGAATAACATCAAGAGGCAAGTTTGAAGCAAAATTTCTATTATCTCGATAATAGAACATGTATGCTTTCTGATCCAAAACCTTCTTTTCACTAACTTGAACAACCTATGAATCAACAAGTGCAACAAAAGTAAATTAAAAAACAATCAAAAAAATAAAGGACTATTAGACAATGCAAACCAGTTGCATCCCCCAATAGCCTGAAGGAGATCAATATTCATTAACCAATTTACGCCACCCAATACGAACAACTATGACGAAGAAGAAGAAGAAAAATATTCATTAACCTTGTACGAAGAAGAAGAAGAAGATTTTAGAGAGAGAAAGTACGAAAATTATGGAAGTTGGGAGAAAAAGAAGGTTTATTTACATAAGAACACGCGTTTCAAAAAAAACCACCTGATTTAAAGTAAATCAATTTCACCCAAAATGCATACACCAAGCTCCGTGACACGCATAAAAAAGAAGAAGAATGGTTTTTCAATAATTATGAGAGAAAGGGAAGGGAGTAGTATATACGACTAAAATTAAGGGGAAAAGCTATGACAACCGAAGCATTTACAAAATTCAAAGCCCAATAAAAATCAAAACAAAAGGCCTAGTTTAGAAAGAAAATTTACAGCCCAAATATGTCAAATAAAAAACTCCAACAAGAAGCCCATAAAACATGATAATGCCCATAAAATCCAAAGTATTGTATATGTATATAAAAAAAAAAAAAGAAAGAAAGAAAGAAAGAAAGAAAGAAGAAAGAAAGGAAGAAAACATGGAGTATTAAAGTGAGTGGTTGAATTAAATCATTTCTTATGAGAGTGATGGAGAATCAAACAATAATGCAGTTTGTTGGTCCATTTTGATTGCTTAAAGGATTATCGGCCACACAACTAACTACTCCACACCACGCTAATATGGAAAATGAAATTTTTGTCACGGTTTAGACAAAACTTAACGAATATAATTAGTAACTTCTTCTATAAGTTGAGAGAGACATGGAAAACGAACACTAATCTTGGATCCTGATTAGAGCCAAATTAAGTGGCTGGTGCAGTGGTGCAAACAAAACCCAAATATCTGTTACTCCATGGCTTCTCAATTATAGGATTATTATTAATTTTTAAAAATTAATTTAAATATTTTTAAATTCACGATTCATTAAAAATTATTAAATAATAAACTTACAATAAATAATATTTTTAATAAGTTCAACATTACTCATACCTCCTCTCCTCTGAATGAGTTCAAAATATGCATTTTAAAACTCTCAATATTATTAAGAGTTTTAATCAAATTAATCTCTACAACTCCTCAAATATTTTTGTGTTTGAATTTATAAAACTTTATTTGGGGACACAAATTCATGATTGTAATTCAGTTTAAGAATAAACAAAAGTCAATTATCTTTACTCTTATCATGCACAATATAATTTTCTGCTCTACATTCTGTTCTATCAATAGAGTTTCTCCTCTACCTTCCCTTTGTATTATCATCGGTGACAACTGACAACCTCATTTTTCTTAAAGATCATATATCCAGTTTTACGACACTGATATAATTTTGAACAAAATCTTCAGAATTCACAGTTTTTTCCACTAGTTATTATTCTTACTTCAAATCTAACATGTTTCACGTATTTTTTATAAAAAAAAATTAGCATATTCTAACGTATCAAAAAATTGACCAACAAAAGAAATGACATCATCAACTAAACTTGTTACATCATTATTATAATGCAATTTGTGACGCCCCCAAAATAGGTATACAACACCCATTCTGGGTCGCCAAAATACATGGTATAGAAAGCAAACTACAACTTTGACAATCTGGATGTCGTGTAGAGAATGACAATACAAACTGTGAGTTTGAATACAAATATTGTCTTAGACAATATACACACCCAAATAAGTCCTCATTAATTATTCATACACTTTATTTTACGGAAATAGTGAGGGGCCAATTAAAACATCTTCCTAACCATCATTCCATACCCAGACTCGATCCTGCACATTCTCACCTCCCGAGAAGGAAAATGGAACAAAAAAGGAAAAGGGTGAAATTTCAACTAGCCGAAGAAGAATATTATGACTAAGATAATATACAACAAATTATCGTTAGTCTTCAACAAGGAAAAAATCTAATAGAATACAATAGACAACAAGTTTTAGATCAACAAATGCAAGCGGAAGCAAGAATCCATTAGAAGAGTCACGTAGAGAAAGAATTCTCTTTCTTCTAAGGTTTAAAAGTCCATCATTAATAGTTTATCCTGTAATAACAATCAATATACATCTTTAACCATCTTTGCACTACACTGCCAAAGATATTCATTTCATATCACCAGGTTGGTCATGTTCATCTCAACACTGTTCATCTTTGCACTACTACGCCAAAGATATTCATCGATTAATCGTTCATCTTGCACACTACTGCCAAAGATA
This sequence comes from Panax ginseng, assembly GCA_020205605.1. NCBI lineage: Eukaryota > Viridiplantae > Streptophyta > Magnoliopsida > Apiales > Araliaceae > Panax > Panax ginseng. Next base: position 97,988,016 of record CM035150.1, read on the forward strand.
TTCATTTATATCACCATTTAGGGTGAGGATGATGAAAAACATTTTTAAAAAGCGAATCCAAAGTGAAACAAAATGACAAGGATTAAGGATTAAGGATTCGTACTTTTGTTTTACCCATATCCAAAAATACTTCAAAAATAATCATATTGGTGTAAAATTCAAGAATGATCAAAACATGGATATAATCAAAGTTAGTATCCGAATAGATATTTTGGACAATTTTTTTTTTTTTTTAAATTGAATAGTCAAGTATTCGTGAATAAGTGTCAGTATCGTGAATAAGTGTCAGTATCGTGAATAGTAACTCCCGACACAACAAGTTCCAAATTTGATAAAAAAGTTCACCAATACTTGGCGATAATGATATTGAAGAAAAAAATATCATTTAAGAAGAAAATAATACCCCTTACCTCAAAATAAGCAAATTTCGATTTGTATTTGAGATATAGTCTTGTGAAAACCATAGCGTAGATAGCAACACTCAAAGTATACTCACAAGAATAATTTCGATAATTTAGAGAAAGAGATAAAACTTTGTTTACGGTGTGATTTTCAATTCTAACTTAGCCTCTATTTATAGGAAAATGTTAGAATGCCAAAAGGAGACTAAAATAATAAAATAATATTATAATTTATATCTTCTACGCATGCCTTTGAACCAAATCAGCCACCACCAACCTTGACCCAATTTCAAGTAGCCCACATGTTCAAACAAGAGTGGGTCCCACCCATTATTTAATAAAAATTATTTTATCTTCCGAAACTTCAATAATTGCAGAAAATAGCTCGTTTATCGGAAAAATTGAAACTTCGCGACTTTCGGGAAATTCCATTCTCTACAACTTTGCGAGAAGAAAATTTTTCCAAATTCCAAACAAAAATTGACAAGAAATCCACAAAGCAGGCGATTTTACGATCCCTATAATCAATTTTCGATCAAGAATTGTGTCACAAAGCACACAAAATATATATTAAACATTTAATGCCACAAAATACTCTACTTACGATATACTCATATATCCCACATTCATTATAAAAATATCACCATTAATATATTATTAAAATAATATATTTAAATGAATTATTTTATCGAGAAAAAGATAAAATATTAATTTTCAACAATTGTCACATTAAAAATTTTCTCCATCTATATCCACATAAAATAAATATTTTCTTTATCATAATAATCAATAACTAATTATTCAAAAATAATATTACAGAATCACAAAGATCTTGTGAATGTGCCGTTCCCGGGAAAGAGGGGCTTTCAATAAAAATTTCTCCTTCTTTGCCAAGCATGATTAGGTGACCAAACCTCTCCTTAGACAGAACTTTCTAGACATTGCCAATAATGTTATCTGATAATATTATTCAAATAATATGAATTATTGATTTGATAATGGAAAATACTATGTAATGACAATTATTGAAATAATAGCAATACAAAATATCAACGCAGCAATTATTGAATCAATAAAATATAATATTGAACAGTAACTACTGTAACAATTATTGAGTAGTGCCTTCTACGTAAGGATCAATAATTAATAATATCTTTTGCAAATCTGGTGCATTTCTTGTGCAACCACGTGTATTCTTGTATTTTAACCACGGAGTAACCCAACGGTTAATTCAGAACAATTTACGTCGTTATTTATAAAACTCAATCTTTGTTGCTTTTCCTTCATCCAATAGTTTTCCAAGTTATGGGGCCCACTAATGATCGCCACTTGAGTAAATGCGAGATTAGATTCGAAAAAAGAATATTCCACGACCAAACAAATATTCCCCATAATAATGAATATTTTATAACCACTTGCTTATTTTGTAAACTTTGCACATTTCACCCATAATCAAAGAATTATATCAAATTAACCCTTATTAATTTAGAATAATGAATAAAGGAAAATTCAATTTTATTTATAATAAGTTGGGGTCTTACACAATTCACCAGTTCTTGAAATTGAATGAAATGATTAATCAGCAAACAAATTCATGACAAAACTGTTATCTGTAATATATAGTATTATTTAATAATGCATATAAAATATAATAATAATAAATTATGCAGAACATAAATAAAATAATACTATAATTACAGGAAAAAAAATTTGCTTTAAGATTGTTATCTGTAATATATAGTATTATTTAATACATATATAAATATAATAAAATAGAACATAATTATATATATATATATATATATATATAACACAGAAAATATTAATGAATAAATCCGAGTCCTTTGAATTCACAGTCTCCTTAAAGCAAATTTATTCCCCCACAGATGCTAAGGGTTAATTGAATAATTGCTTCCCAAGATAAAACGGATTTCAATTCTTAATTAGTAGCATTACAAAATTAAGAATTCATCGAACGCAAATTCTATGTTTTATACTCGAACTTTACTTTTAATAATAATGATGCATGAAAATGGTGCATGAATACACTTACTCAAAATTAGGAAACGGGAAAATATTTGCAGAACGATGGGAAGGAACGGCGGAATCTGCAGAAACGGGATTTTTTGCGTATACGTAAGCGGAACTCTTTTAAGGCGTGGAGCAGGATTCATTCTGCAGAAACGGAATTTTTGCGGAAGGGGAAGGAACGAGATTTTCGGAAGGAAGGAAGCAGGCGAGGCCTTGAAATGTAATCTGTGTAATCAAACTTATGCAGAAAATGTAATCCCACATAGTTTATTTATAGAATAATTAGGCGATTTATTACAAGATTACACGCGTCAACCGCCCACGACCCACTTAACCCGACCCGACCCTACCCGGCCAATAATTTTCTCATTCAATTCTTAATGGATTTGAAGACATAAATATATATTTTATCAAACCCATTTCCAACAAAAACAAATGAAACAATTGTAAAAAGTAAATTACAAATTATCGATTTTTGTTGATGTTTGTCTCTTGAAAATTTTGCTAGTAAGTTATGCTCTCTCTCAATTGTATGAACAAGTGAAAAAGGAAGAAATAAAAATGATTTGGTATGCTTCTCTCAAGTTGATTGGACCTTTTACGATAAAAAAATATGAGAATAGCTGTTTGTAATTAAGGTAACCAAATAAATTTTTCATCCGTCTGCACTTTAATTATGCGAACACGTAAAATTCAATCCGCAATTTAATTTTGCGGACAGGTAAAATTTTATTTTTACAGTCCTTAATTTAATTATACGGATTAAGGCTCTAACAAAAAAAGTTTGAATGAAAGTTATAAATCTTCCATTACGTAGTTTTCACAGTATCCGCAGTATTAAACTGTAGACAAGCATACCAAAAACGATGTCGTTTAAACTATGAACGAGCGTGATTTAAATTGCGAACTGACCCAAATGCATACATAGCGTCAGCCGTTTAATTTTTCAAATGAAGGTGGTGTAAGACCCCAAATTATTAATAAATGAAATTTAATTTCCTCTATTTATCATTTTGAAATAGTAAGGGTTGATTTGATTAATGTGGTTAGTTATGGGTAAAATGTGCAAATATTTCAAATAAGCAAGTGGTTATAAAATACTCATTGTTGTCGGAGAATATTCGTTTGGTCGTGGAATATTCTTTAACGTCGGGGAATATTCGACGACGGCAAGCAAATTTTGTGTGGGCCCCATAATGGAAAGCAATTGCATGTAAGAAAACGACAAGATAAGTTATTTATAAATAACAGGCGTAGTTGTTAACTGCTAACAATTGTTGGAATACCCGGTGGTTAAAACACGAGAATACGCGTTGTCAGACAAGAAGACATACTGCAGATACACCAATTATTGATTCTTACGTGAAGGCACTACTCAATAATTGTTACAAGAATTATCGCTCAATATTTTATTTTTGATTCAATAATTGCTGCGTTGATTTTTTTATATTACTGTTATTTCAATAATTGTCACTACACAATATTTTTCATTATCGAAGCAATAATTCATATTATCTGAATAATATTATTAGATAACATTATTGGCAATGTCTAGAAAGTTCGTTTTCTAAGGAGAGGTTTGGTCACCTAATCAAGCGCCAAGAAGGAGAAATTTTATTGAAAGCCCCCTTTCCTCGGAAACGATCCGGGTTGTCACAAGATCGTGATTCTCGTAATATTATTTGTGAATAATTAATTATTAATTTATATGATGAGGAAAATATTGATTTTATGTGGATATAGATGGAGAAAATTTTTAAATGTGATAAATGTTGAAAATTAATATTTTATCTTTTTATGATAAAATAATTCATGTGAATATATTATTTTAATAATATATTAATGGTGATATTTTTACAATAAATGTGAGATATATGAGTATATGAGGAGGAAGAGTATTTTTGTTGCATTAAATGATTAACACATGTTTTGTGTGTTGGTGGACCCCATTTCTTGATCGAAATTTGATTATATCAGTAAAATCGCCTGCTTATGGATTTGGATTTGGCCAATTTCGTTGAATTTGGAAAAACTTTCTTCCGCAAAGTCATAGAGAATTGAATTTCCTATAAAAATACTTAGATTCAATTTTTCCGATAAAAGAGCTATTTATTATGAATTATTGAAGTTTCGAGGTTCCGAATAATTGATTTTGGAAGTTTTAAATAATTATATTAACAAAAAACGTTTTTTACATTTTTGGGACTCATTTAACATGTGATTAGGTGGTCGATTTCAGATGCTAAGTATGCGTAGAGAATTTATAATATAAATATTAATATTATATTAAATTTTACGCTTTGGTGTTTTTTAAGCATTTTCCTATAAATAGGGTGCTTAGGTTAGAATTGAAAATCACACCGTAAACTAAAGATTTCTCTCTCTCTCTCTATAATATCGAAGCGTATTTGTGAGTATTTTAGTACTTTGAGTATTGCTATATCTGATGCAAGTTCTTTCAAAGACTATATCCAAAGATTCCATTCGTAACTTATTCTTCTCGAGGTAAGGGATAGTAAGTGGAGATTATTTTTTCATAAATGATATTATTTCTTCAATATCATTATCGCCAAATATTCGCTCGAACTTTTATCAAATTTGGAACTTTTTTATATCGGGTTACTTATTCATGAGTTCTTTATTCACGAAGTTCTTATTCATGAGTTCTTATTTATGATTCTTATTCACGAGTTACCGATTAGGTGAGCGAGAGGATTTCAAACGAGGGGGTCCGGATTATGCATGTAATTTTTTTTTCGACGGCCTCTTAGGTTGATTTTTTTTTTCCCATATTCCTAAATCACAAATAATTCAACATTCAACAAAATCATAATCCTAAATCACAAGTAATTCAACATTTCAATTAGTTACTCAAATTCAATTGAAACAAAAAAATCAATTACAAATTAAAACACATTGTTGATTGTTGAATCCCAGAATCAGATTAGTAACATTTGAGTCTCTCTTCGGAGTTCGGACCGTAAGGCGGTAAATCCAACCTGCGAGTTCTCATATTCTGAAAATATTGGATAATCACTTCATTATCAATGTGCCTAAAAATATCTCTCTCGACATAGCACACCAAACAGTCGGTGAGAAAGTCATCTCCCATCTTGTTGCGTAAATTTGTCTTAACAATATTCATCGCAGAAAATACTCGTTCCACACTAGCAGTCGCAACAGGCAAAACTAAAGCCAACTTGATAAGAAGATATACTAAATGAAAAGTAGTATGATATCCCACCTCAACCATATTAGTTGTAAGTTCTCCGACATTTTCTAGTTTAAAAAATATTGCATTTCCTCTCATTTCAAAAATCCACATCTTTAGTTGTTCTTTAAGCTCCATTCGATCATCCATTGAAAAGTCTTGTGGATATAGTTCTGCAAGTCGAACTAACTTTGAAAAACTAAAATTGGAGAACGAATTCTTAGGATCAAGACACGCATACGACAAAGCAATTATTCGTGTTCGTCTCGATTGTTGAACGATTATCCATCTCTCGACTAATCGATCAACTACCTAAAAAATATAAATAAAATTACTTCTATATTCAAAAACATAATTAGAAGTATAAATAGAGAAAAACAATTGAATACCGACAAAATATCTCAACTCGAAAGTGGTGAAAGTACGTGTGTGTTTACAACGGCGACACTGGAACATTATCTTCCATATTAGGGATCTTTAATATTATGTTCGTGAACAAAAAGCTGTTCACATCTCCTAATATGTAAGACCCCAACTTATTATAAATGAAATTTAATTTTCTCTATTTATTATTTTAAAATAGAAAGGGTTGATTTGATTAATGTGGATAGTTATGGGTAAAAAATACGCAAATATTTCAAATAAGCTAAAGTGGTTATAGAATATTCGTTTGGTCGTGGAATATTCGTAAATTGTCGAGGAATATTCATATACTGACTGGCGTAGCCATGTGTGGGTCCCATAACTAAAGCGATTGGATGAAGAAAACGACAAATATAAGTTGTTTAAAAATAATCTAGCAGTAGTTATTCACAAGATTAATCTTGTTAAAATACTAAATTGGATAAAACACAAGAAGACACTCATTACACCAATTATTGATTCTTACGTAAGAAGACACTACTCAATAATGGTTACGATAATTCTTTGTTCAAAGATTTTATTTTATTGATTTAATAATTGCTTTGCGTTGATATTTTATATTCTTTGTTGTTTCAATAATTGTCATTACACAAGATTTTTCATTATCGAAGCAATAATTCATATTATCTCGAATAATATTATTAGATAACATTATTGGCAATGTCTAGAAAGTTCATCAAGGAGAGGTTTGGTCACCTAATTGCTTGGCAAGAAGAAGAGAAATTCTTATTGGAAAGCCCCTCTTTCTGAGGCCGCTCGATTGTCAATATTGTGATTCTCGTAATATTATTTGTGAATAATTAATTATTGATTCATATGATGAGAAAAATATTGATTTTATGTGGATATAGATGGAGAAAATTTTAATATGACAATTGTTGAAAATTGAAATTTTATCTTTTTCTCGATAAAATAATTTATTTAAATATATTATTATATTTTAATAATATAGTAATGATGATATTTTTACGATGAATGTGGGATATATGAGCATATGTGGAGGAGGAGTATTTTTGTTACCAAAAATATTTAAAGCATGTTCTATATGTCTAATGGACCTCATTTCTCGATCGAAATTTGATTATAAAGATGTAAAATCGCCTGGATTTGTGGATTTGGTCAATTTATGTTTGGAATTTGGAAAAACTTTCTTCGTAAAGTTGTAGAGAATTGAATTTCCTATAAAAATCCATGAAGTTTCAATTTTTCGACAAAAGGGCTATTTATTGTGAATTATTGAAGTTCAAGTTCAAATAATTGATTTTGGAAATTTAAAATATTTTAAATAACAAAACGCTTTTTTTCATTATGGTGTGTAACACATGTGTGTTGAATGAGCTGAATTCAGTTCTTGAAGAAGGTTGGCGTAGGAAAATTTAATTTATATATTAATATTATATTAAATTTTTCTTTTCAGTGTTCTAAGCATTTTTCATAAATAAGTACTTTGGGTTAGAATTAAAAATTACACCATAAACTGAAGTTTTCTGTCTCTATATTATCGAGCGTATTCTTGTGAGTATTTTGAGTATTGCTGTAAGACCCCAAATAATTAATAAATGAAATTTAATTTCCTCTAATTATTATTTTGAAATACTAAGGGTTGATGTGATTAATGTGGATAGTTAGTGGTAAAATACGCAAATATTTCAAAATAAGCAAGTGGTTATAAAATATTCATTGTTGTCGTGGAATATTCGCATCTTTGTCGGGAATATTAAATACGACAGTAGCGAGCCCATATTGGGCCCCATAACGGAAAGCGATTGGAGGAAGAAAACGACAAATATAAGTTGTTTAAAAATAACTCACAGAAGTTATTACCTGAATTACTAATCGTTGGAATACCCGATGTTTAAAACACAGTAATACCGTTGTTGCACAAGAATACACGGTATTGCACCAATTATTGACTTTACGTGAAGGCTTTACTCAATAATTATTACAAGAATTAATGCTCAAAAGATTTTATTTTATTGATTCAATAATTCTTTGCGATTGATATTTTATATTCTTGTTGTTTCAATAAATTGTCATTACGGTATTTTCCATTATCAAAGCAATAATTCATATTATCTGAATAATATTATTAGATAACATTATTGGCAATGTCTAGAAAGTTCATCTAAGGAGAGTTTTTTTGGCGCCCAAGTAAGGAGAAATTCTTATTGGAAAGCTCCTCTTCCTGAGAAGCGCCAGTTGTCAATATTGTGATTCTCGTAATATTATTTGTGAATAATTAATTATTGATTCATATGATGAGGAAAATATTGATTTTATGTGGATATAGATGGAGAAAATTTTAATGTGACAATTGTTGAAAATTGAAATTTTATCTTTTACGATAAAATAATTCATTTAAATATATATATGTTATTATATTTTAATAATATAATAATGGTGATATTTTTACAATGAATGTGGGATATATGAGTATACGAGGAGGAAGAGTATTTTTGTTGCAATAAATATTTAAAACATGTTAAACATGTCGGTGGACCCCATTTATTGACTGAAATTTGATTATAGCCTCTAAAATCGCCCGTTTGTGGATTTCGGTCAATTTCTGCTTAGAATTTGGAAAAACTCTCTTCTGTAAAGTTGTAGCGAATTGAATTTCCTATAAAAACTCGCGAGATTCGAATTTTCTGATAAAAGGGCTATTTATTGTGAATTATTGAAGTTCTGAAGTTCCGAAATAATTGATTTTTGGATGTTTAAAATATTTTTAATTACAACAACGTTTTTTTCATTTTTGAAACTCATTTAACATGTGATTAGGAGGCTGAATTCAGATGGTAGTGTACGTAGAGATATTTAGAAAAAATATAATATTAATTTATTAAATTTTCTGCTTTGGTGTTCTAAGCATTTTCCTATAAATAGAGGTCTTGGGTTAGAATTGAAAATTACACCCGAAGCTGAAGTTTTCTCTCTATATTATCGAGCGTATTCTTGTGAGTATTTTGAGTATACTTTGAGTATTGCTATCTGGTGCAAGTTCAAGTTATAAATTTATATCAAGTATTAGGTCGGAAATCTTGTCTTTCCGAGGTAAGGGATATTTTTTTTCGTAATGATATTATTTCTTTAATATCATTATCTTTGAAATATTGATCCAAGTTTTATCTAATTTAAAACTTTTGGTGTCTGAGTTACTATTCATGTATATTTACCTTATTCACGTGATACTGATCTTATTCACGAATCACTTAAGACTATTCATCAAAAATGAAAATTTTTCTTTTCGGTCCAAAATATCTATTCGGATACTAGCTTTGATTGTATCCATGTTTTGATCATTCTTGAATTTTACACCACTATGATTATTTTTGAGGTATTTTTGGACATGGATAAAACAAAAATACGAATCCTTAATCCTTAATCCTTGTCATTTTGTTTCCTTTGGATTCGTTTCTTTAAAAAAAATATTTTCATCATTCTCGGTTTTAAATAATGATATTATTGAATATCTTTGGCACGTAGTGCAAAAGATGAATGATTTTCGATGAATATCTTTGGCCCAGTAGTGCAAAGATGAATGATTTCGATGAATATCTTTGGCCAGTAGTCTGCAAAGATGAAGCAGTGTTTAGATGAACATGACCAATGGTGAATGTCCTCGCTTTTGTAGTACAAGGATGAATATATGATTCCGGATATATATTGATTGATTTTGATGGGGATAAAAATATTGATAATGGATCGTTAAATTCATAGATATTAGTAGATTTCATCCTCTACGTAACTCTTCTATGAATTAATATTTTCATCATGAAAGTATTGATTTTAAAACTTGTTGTCTCATTGTATTCTATTAAATTTTTCCTGTTGAAGACTAACGATAATTTATTGTATATTATCTTAGTCATAATATTCTTTTACCGGGCTAATTGAGCTCACCATTTTCCTTTTTGTTCCATTTTTCTTCTCGGGAGGCGAGAATGTAGGAAGTACAGTCTGGGGTAATGGAATGATGGTTTTAGAGAGTTGTTTAGTAGTCCTCACCATTTTGTAAAATAATGTATCAATAATTATGATGAGAATTTATTTGTATGTGGATATTGTTTAGATGGCAATATCGTATTTAAACTCGCGATTTCTTGTTGTAATAATAAAGTTATAGTTGTTTCTGTACCGTGTATTGACAACTCAGAATGGGTGATGTATACCTATTTTGGGGGTGTCACATTTTTGGTTTGCAATTTTATTTCATATAGAAAAAATATAATTTCTTTCTGGCAAAAACTAACAGAAAAGAGAATTAGGGAAGATATGAAAACTAGATTTACATCCAATTCAATATTCAAGATTATAAATTTTCTCCTCTTTTTTCCTTTTTAAATAGCATGGAAATTCCTTGATTTCTGGTAAACCTGTAAATTTTTCTGAAAAGCAATTTAATTAAAATGCGAACATTTTAGGAATCATGAGCTTTGACCCTCTCAAAGAGAATTAGGGAGCTCAGAACTTATTTCCTAGTTGCAAGTTCCTGAACACTTGGGTATGGTATTACAAATGCAAAATTTTAAATTTAACGAAAAAAAAATGCAAATTTTTTGTTTTTGTTCTTTTGTTTTTCTCTACATAAAATATATGATGATTCAAGAACTGGGTCTTCAATTCTTGAATTAGCTGTCGAAAACAAAGCCAAGGATCCCTAATTGTTATTTTTTTCAAGAGTGCCGGATTTTAAAGTATTGGAATGACGGTTTATTTCTTTAATCAATTCTGTTATGTAAATTTATGTGCTGGCCTTTTTTATTAATTTTTTTTAAAAAATTGAATCTTCCATGATTTGTCATTTATGAAATACCCGGGAAGGCCTTATAGAAAGAGAAAAGTAGATTTGTGGATCATTACATGCTCACATATTAACAAGGAAAGAGGAAGTCAAATTTGGAGAAACTGACATTTAGTATAAAGATTCTGCAAGAGTATAAACATTTGTCTCAATAGCTGTTTTAAGTATAAGTAGTTCATGCCCTCAAGATAATTTGAATCCTATTTGCATTTTTTTTTTCATTTCAGGGTTGATTTAATCACACAAGTGGGATGATTTATGAAAGTTAAGTAGCATAACTCAAAAGAGAGACATTATTATCTATCTATAATGCAAAAGGAAGCGCGGAAACAACCTCAGATAACTGAAAAGATTCAGTTGGGCTGCATGTGGAAGTTGTTTGGTATTTTTGATAATTGGCATGGTCATCCCAATAAGAAGCTGCTTTTGAATGCAAAGAATGAGACCAAACATGTCACTGGTAATTAATCCTCGATTATATTCTGTTTTTCTGTTACCATCCTTTTGATATTAATTATGTGAGTGTGTGTCTGTGACATTGTTGTTCACTATTCGTAAGGAAGGGTCACCTTCTGGATAAATTATCAGTTTGTCACAAATGTAATTGCATTCAAAATTGAGCCCAACATATTAAACATATGAAGCAGATGTAAAAAGTAGAAAAAGGAAAAAGAAAAGGTATACTAAAGGATTTTGTTGTTTGAAACTTGTTTTTCCTTATTATAATGATTCAGATGCTTTTTTAAGGTTTGTCATGTTTGAATAAATTGAAAGTACTTGTTTTGATTTTTGCAGGAACTGAAGGGTATCAAAGGGGCAGATATAACCTTGTAAGTCATGATAATAACTCAAGTAGAAGTAAACCTGATTCAATGATCAATATTCACTATCCATTTAATTGACTAAAAACATTATTTGTAACAATGTATAATGCCTATATGCCTATATTATTGCATTGTTCAATGCTCTTATATGCTGACTAACAATTTTAATTCTTCAGAATGTATCAGAAAACAATGTTGTAGCAGCTGATATTACTGAGAAAAATGTGACAAAACTGATTGAAAAAGATGGTGAAATGCACAAGTCTAGACAGTTACTGGACGCGCTTGAAATTTTAGATTCAAACAGTGAATTATTTCGGAAACTTCTACAAGATCCAAATTCTCTGCTAGTGAAACAAATCCGCGATGCAAGGGATTTGCAGTTAGAGAAAGAACCAACTAAATCCCCCCTTGAAAACAAACTTCCAGAATGTGGCATCGATGCTATTCCAAGGAAGTGTCAAAAGCCGGTGCATTCTATGGATAAGTCTTTCTTGAAGAGGATTAAATCTCAGTATGGCTGCCCATCAACAGATATTGAAATGCCATGCACTTCAGATTCTATAGTTGTTCTGAAGCCAATCCAGGAAGAACATGGAAGAGATAATGTAGATAAATATAAAAGTTTGGAGTCGAGCAATATACCTGATAGAGCTACCATTAGTGAATGTGTTTGTCAGAAAATGAACTTGTCAACTGTTAGCTATTCTAACCAAAGAGATTTGGAGGCAAAGAGACATCTTTCTAAAAGGTTAAGGACTGTGGAAATTGGTGAAATTTTATCGATTAAACAAGCCCCGAGTTAAACATCGGTGAGAAGATACTTTCTTCACCACTCTCTTCACCTTGAAACATGACTTCTCCTACCACTTTTTAGTTCAAGTAGGGATAGGAATGCTTCGTTTCCCCCAGAGCGAGATTTTACATTCAAAGCAATTTTCAGTTGGCGAGCGAGCGAGCAGGCCACGCTTGAGAATGAAGACATTTCAACATGCATTGATTATATGAAACCTGATGATCAATTGGAAAACTTTCAATCCGAGGCAAAAAATCTTGAAGCTGCATATTCAACTAATGGTTTGAGCTCTTAAGGTACATAACTTAATCTATCTTCCAAAAGTAATCTTATGTTTCTATTCTATGTCGTTTAACTAAAGTTCAACATACTTCCCACCACAGCTTATTTGAAGATTATGGAAATGAATGATGCCATACAATCAGGAGATTTAAACCTTTCAGAAATGTCCTCGAAACAAAATATGTTTGTTATGAATGCTGAACAAAGTACCAATACAACCAAAGTATGCAAGGAAAACAGATATTTGGAGTGTTCAATACAGGTGGTTTTTATATCTTTCTGAATATATAGGTACTATAGTCATTTCCAAACAGAACCATTAAAACGCTGCTCTTCAGTTTTCGCTTAGTCCTGCTACCATTTTGACCCTTTTTCAGGATTCCTATATGGAGAATCAGGCCTTAAAATTTTCACCAATTGATACCTCATCAAATCTTGTGAGCATATACAAAGTTGAAATTGAGGATAGCAGTAAAGAAAGAGACGAACATCTAAGTCCAGTTTCTGTACTAGAGCCATCATTCACTGAGGATGCCACCAATCTCAGCGACACCATAAACCAGCCTGGTAGTGGTAGGTCTCGTATGATATAAAATCACAGCTATTTTTTTTTTATTTTTTAGTATTTTGAACTCGAACTAACTGAAAAGAAAATCAACAGCTAAACCTCCAATGCAACCACTTCATATAGATTTTGAAGGAGACTCAGATATCATAGATCCCATTGATTCTAAAATCAATTTAGATACCTGCATAAGAACAGTTCTGCAAGCTTGTGGACTGAATTGGGATGAGCTCTCAAAGAAATCGCGTTCATCAGGCCAACTGCCTAACCCCTCTTTATTTGATGAACACAATCTCTTCTCGGATTTTATCAAGGATGTCTCACTAGAGTTAAATCAACGAAATTTAGAATGCCACCCTTGGACTTCATTCATTAGGCCAGACATTCAAGCTTTTTCACTACTGCACAAAAATGTGATCGAAGATATAATGAAGGAAGTTCTCTGGTATCTTGTTCTATCGGGGATGTCACGTACATCGGAACATCTTATCGGAAAGGATATGGAAAAATCTGTAAGTTGGAGTGGCAGGCGGCTTGATACTGAAGAGATTGTTATTCAAATTGTTGATTATATGTTGGTTGAATCGATAATGCAGACCATTTTTGTTATCGAAAGCTAAAACTCTTCCCGTAGTATAAATTTGCTTCTGTCCATATTGACATATTGATAATGGCATTGAAACTTTGTTCTGAACCACACCTATGGTGAGCATAACTCAAAACTTGCATGCTGATATAAGACCGTATAATTGGAGTTTTTGGAGAAGGGTTGTGCTCCTTTTTGGGTCTCATTTAACTGAAAATGCTCAAGTCAGATTTATGTTCAAAATGTCTCCTCACCAAATTGTGGGTAGTAAACCTTAATTACCACGAGGCAAATGAATGATACTATGATATGGCCAACCCCTATTTATGCAATTTATTTTTAAGCAAGATATTTCAATTTATTTTGAGATTAATAGATTATACATTCAGTATGCAATTTTGGAGGGTAGTATTGTTGATTTTTGAAGTTTATAGTTCCAATAAGTACCTAAAGTTAAAAGAAATGTGAATGGTGAGTCTATTTTTTTTAAAAGTCATCTGGAGGAGTTTTTGATCATAAAAATGATATACTTGAAAATAAGGAAAAAGGTAATCAAATGATTGGTGATAAAATAAAATAAAAGAAAACAAGAAATAAAACTCAAACATAGAAAATCTATAACAATAATTCTAATCTAAAACTGAAAGTACTCCACTCATGTCTCCATTTTTGGAGTATTCTTTCAAAAATAAAATGTTATTCAAATTGGCAAATTAAAAATTGAACCTTTATTCCTGAAATTGACATTCTTTCATGATATTTTAGGCCTGCTTCCCACCAAGCCCAAAACCCTAGCCGTATTTTGTTCGTTACGACTAACTAAAGTCATAAACCCCTCGTTCTCTCTCTCTCTCCCCAAGCAGATCCGCTAAAACCCTAGCCATGGAACCTCAGGCGGTAAATTCAAACCTAGTTCTAATCTTAGATTACGGTTCCCAATACACCCACCTCATTACTCGCCGAATTCGAAGCCTATCGGTCTTCTCTCTCTGCATTTCCGGCACATCCTCACTCAAATCCATCACCGACTTAAACCCATCTGTAATTATCCTCTCTGGTGGCCCCCACTCCGTCCACGCTCCTAACGCGCCGTCGTTCCCTGATGGGTTCGTCGAGTTCGTCGAGTCCAATGGCGTGTTTGTGCTGGGCATATGTTATGGGTTGCAGCTGCTTGTGCAGAGGCTCGGTGGGGAAGTCAGGGCTGGGGAGAAGCAGGAGTATGGGAGAATGGAAATTGAGGTTCAGAAAGATAGTGGCTTGTTTGATTGTAAAAAAATTGGGGATAGGCAGGTTGTTTGGATGAGCCATGGCGATGAGGCGGTGAAATTGCCTGGGGGGTTTGAAGTGGTGGCTCGGAGCCAGCAGGGGTCAGTGGCTGCTGTGGAGAATCCAGCTAGGCGGTTTTATGGACTTCAGTATCATCCAGAGGTATAATTGTGTTTTTGTTCATATGGGTTTGTGATGTATTGTGTGATAATCATTATTTTAGAAATTTGGTTCTTTTTACTCTGTTTCTGATTTTAAAATGGACAGAAAAGAAAAGAAATTGACAAAAAATTTAAGTTTTATGTTTCTGAGCCACTTCAGCCGCCAAAGTTTTCACAATACAAGATCTTAGCTAGCAGCTTGTTTTTTGATTTTAGCTTAGCTGCTTGTATTTTTGATCGAATTGACAAGCGTTACCTAGCCCAACATTGTAGTAATTTAATATTAACATGCAAGTTACATACCTGTGCTTTTTGTTCACATTAGTCCCCAAGCTATCCTTTTAAGTAATAAGTTTTGTTAAAAAAATTGAAGCGGGTAGCTCATCTAAGTAGAAGTCCATTGTTCTCTGCGAATTTGATATGGAAAAAATATTATCCCACATCAATATTTCAATCCTTCTCTCACTACATTATGTGATTTGGATATTTGTATTTGATTATGGAATTTTTTTTGATTAAATTTATCTTGCATATTTTTATATTTATTCATGGTTCAATGGTTATAATTAATAGAAGGGTAAAGTTGTAAAAGTGATATTTTTCTTTTCTTTTCATTGGAACTCAAAAATGCTAGAAAAGAATTTTTTTTAATTTTCTATTCTTTTCTATTAAAAACTCAGAAACAACTCAAAGGAAAAGTTCAAGTTTTCTATTATTTTCTTTTCCGTCCAAAACTCAGAAACAGAGTGTTTGAGTTTCTGTGTGGAGAAGTTTGGTTCTTATGAGTTTGTTTGTGAGTTGTGACATGGATTGCATTGTGCTGTAGTTTTTTTAGTGGGTTTTGCTAAAAATCCTTGCTTGATTGCAGTTTTAAAAGCATCATATTTTATTGTTCTATTCAGCAGATAAAAAGTTGTTCAGATGTAAGAATTTTGAGTGCTTGTTTGGGTTTGAGCAATTTACCTGCCTGATATTTCTGATAATCTAGTTTATTGATTCTTAATTTGGTTACGTTAGTCGTTTTGCAAGTCTTGCTAATTAATGTGACATTTGGATTTATATAAGTATCAATTATCTTCTTCTAGATCATGAATTCTTTGAAACTTATGTAGGTGACACATTCTCCGGAAGGGATGGAAACGTTGCGGTATTTCCTCTTCAATGTTTGTGGAGTCAGTGCTGGCTGGACAATGGCTGATGTAATGGATGAAGAAATAAAAGTTATTAATGAAATGGTTGGGCCTGAAGATCATGTCATTTGTGCCTTATCTGGGGGTGTGGATTCCACAGTTGCAGCCACTCTCGTTCACAAAGCAATTGGAGACAGGCTTCACTGTGTTTTTGTTGATAATGGTTTATTAAGGTGTGATTGTGATCAATTTCTGACTGAAAAACTTAAAAGTACTGATTGGTCATTTCATGTTTGTAGAGTCTTGTCACGAGTCTCATGCCTATGAAAAGGATAATAAAAACCTAAGTATGCCTAGGACTTAGTAGTATGTTTGATATTGATTTCTTGTAGATTCAAGGAGAGAGAACGGGTGATGGAAACATTCGAACAGGATCTTCATTTACCTGTTACTTGTGTTGATGCTGTAGAGCAGTTTCTTAGCAAGCTGAAAGGTGTGGTAGATCCTGAGGTGAAGAGGAAAATTATTGGAAAGGAGTTTATCTGCATCTTTGATGCTTTTGCTCATGATTTGGAGCAGAAAACAGGGAAAAAACCTGCTTACCTGGTCCAAGGAACCTTATATCCAGATGTGATTGAATCTTGTCCTCCACCTGGAAGTGGAAGAACCCACTCCCATACAATCAAGAGCCATCATAATGTTGGGGGGCTTCCCAAGGACATGAAGTTGAAGCTCATTGAGCCCCTTAAGCTTTTATTTAAGGATGAGGTTAGCAGTTTAATTTTTATGCATACTCATTAGTCATTTCTGCACTATACGTTTGTCATAATTTTGTCTCTCTCTAAGTGGGTAATTTGATTGCTTTGTTCAATTTTGAGAAGGTTCGTGAATTGGGGAGGATATTGGATGTTCCAGAACCGTTTCTGAAGCGCCATCCCTTCCCTGGGCCTGGCCTTGCAGTTCGAGTCTTGGGTGATGTAACTGAAGGGAATGCCTTGGATATCCTTCGCCAGGTACATGGAAATTTGGTTGAAAGTTTAATTTGTTATATTTGTTCCAATAAGAGGGAAAGGGTACAATATATATTATTAGTGTAACATGCAGTGGAACACTAACTAGAACATAATCTTCTTATTACAATATTCATTCCTTACAATAATAAATGGCACCTCCTCTATAATTTAATTAATATATGCTTCAGGTGGATGAGATTTTCATTCAGTCAATCAAAGATGCTGGGATATATGATTCCATATGGCAAGCTTTTGCTGTGTTTTTACCAATACGATCAGTTGGGGTTCAAGGAGATCAAAGAACACATTCTCATGTTGTTGCACTTAGAGCCGTAACAAGTCAAGATGGAATGACTGCAGACTGGTGAGCATACATTTCTGCTTTCCATGTGTTCTGTATATTTCATTATTTTATACTGTTCTTGTTTCCATTTTGAAAGAGCATATGAATGTTTGAAAGGATTTGGTAATTTATCAATTTGCTTGTGGGGGTTTGAAGTCCTCTCTCTCTCATAATCTCAAGGTTATGAATTGCCTTTAACTTGTCTAAGAAACATATAATTCCCTCATCCATCTACGAATTTGCGAATTTCAGGTACAATTTTGAACACAAGTTCCTTGACAATGTGGCAAGAAAGATTTGCAATAGTGTTAAAGGTGTAAACCGAGTTGTTCAAGATATTACATCCAAACCTCCATCGACAATTGAGTGGGAATGATTCTATGCAGTGCGTCTAGCTTAGGGAACATGGTTAAGGATTTTTTTTGAATGGTGTTATACTAGTTGAGGTGTTGTGCTTGTAGCAATGGATCTAGTGAGATTAGGAAATGATTCTTTGTATGGAAAATACTTGGATTGTTTATAAAAGTTGTTAAACTTTTACTCTCTTCCTTATTTTCAGTTTCTTCTACATATCATATCATCATCATCTGTCTACATGAAAGGGCCGGGGGGGTGCTTATGCGAGTGTTGATAGCTTCATGTATATAATTGGAGCAATTCGCTTCAGTTGTTAGAATCAAATGATTGTGGTGATTCTGGTATTGTCAAGGAAAATTATGCTTTTTAGAGATCTTATATTGAGGACACATATATATACACATAGTATTTTTGTTCCTTGTATGGAAACAAAATATTATGTTGTTAATTTAGTCGTGTGATACTATTATATATAACGAGATAATGATAACAAAGTAGAGGATACTACCATTAAAAAATGAACTCTCTTTATTAGGGAAAAAATGACAAATGAGATTTAAAATTGATATAATTTCGTTCAAATTTTGAAAACATGATAATTAATAGTTAATTTACAATTGTTATATTTATTTGTTTTAAAATTATATAAATAACTTCATATCAATTTTGAATTTTAAGATTTTATAAATTTTAAAAAAAAATTATATTGTATTTTAAATTTTAGAACGGAGGGAGTAATAAATTTTTTATTTAAAAAAATAAAAATAAAAATACTTGGTTCAATTTTTTAGCCTTAAAACTTTAAGGGTTTAATAGTTGGTTCAATTTTTAGAGTTTAAACTTGCAGTTTAGTTTAGGCTGTTTAGCCCTAGAAAAATTGAATAATACCTAATTCATCAAGTATATATACCTTGAATCACGCTTATTTAATTAAATGCTTATATTCCATAATTTGTTCAAAGATTCATCGCTCTCACTTTAATAGTAAACCTTAAATTATCACCGCCACTAACGAAGATGAGCTAGGAATTAAACCTTGAATCACGATAAATTAATTAATAATTGCTTATAAATAAGAAAGTTGATATGGAATCACGCTAATTACTCTCGTTTCCAAAATTAATATATAATATTATTGATTTAAAAAAAAATCAATTTAAGATATTCTTAAATTCAAAATTGATAATGTAATTTTAAATTTATTCAAAACAATGACGAAGATTGTAAAATAATTTAAAATTACTAACTTAAAATGTGTTTTCACAATTTTAAATGAATCATATCATATCAATTTTGAATTTAAAATACCTCAAATTAATTTTTTAAATATTCAATTCATTCCACAAAAGAGTATTATATGATTTTTTTCCCTAGTTAAATTGCAAAATCTAAAATTAATTTTAATCTATTTAATTTGTTTTATTAATACAATAATATTGAATGCATGCTACATAAAAGTTATTATCAAGTACAAAATTATTAGTTCAACAATTAAGTTAATTTAGATTTAGATTAGAATTTCATAAATTAAATGAGATCATATATAAGAATGGTTCACATGATTTTCTCTCGTATAAATATATATTGAGTCTCACCTTGATCATATGAAAAAGAATCATGTTGAAATAATATTGAACACAAATCCATACAACAAAAGAAGAAGAAGAAAAAAGAAGCCATTGCTAAACCTGCATTTGAGCTAGACAATCATATTAATTTCTGTTGGTACTATACGAGTTGCATGCAAGAGAAAACTAGAGCACCCCAAAAAAATATTGACAAACAAAAAGAGAGAGAGAAACATTGAATAATAGTAGTATATATATATATATATATATATATATATATATATATATATATATATATATATATATATATATATATTAATATCAACCTGTTTACCAAATTAGAACATTTAGCAAACGATTAACAGTCCTCCTAATTACTAGTTAATTAATTAAAATAAGAACCTTCTAAAAACTTTGTAGAACCTAGCTAGCTAGCTACTTGTGATCAGTCCTCTTAAGACGAAGTTTCATCAACTCCTTGACAACCTCTTCATCCATCTCTTCATCCCCTTGGACCCTTATGCTATCGCCCAACTCCTTTGCTTTCTTCCTCACATGTTCCCCTTCTTTCTGCACGACCACCTCTTTTATCACACGTGCCATCTTTTCTCTGTCAAGCCTCCCATTCTCATCTCTGGACACCTCGATCCCCGTGCCGACATTCACCACGAGTCGAGCATTGATTGGCTGGTCAAGATGCATGGGCATGGCAATGATTGGTACACCAAAACTCATGCTCTCGATCACAGAATTCCATCCACAGTGACTCACAAACCCACCTATGCTTACATGTCCCAAAATCTTTGCCTGTGGAGCCCACCCCTCCAAAACCAATCCCCTATCCCCAACCTTGTCATAAAACCCTAAAGGCAAAGCATCCTCGACCCTAATATTCTCCCCCAAAGGAAACCTCACAACCCATATGAAGTTAACGTTGTACAAAGCATCAGCCCATGGGCTATCTCCATAAAGTCGTCATTGGAAAGAAAATACTCGCTCCCAAAAGAAACAAACACGGTCGAGCCCTTTTCTTTATTGTTAAGCCATCGGATAATCTCCAAATCTTCATCATCATCATCATTAACAGCATCTTGAACCAAAGGCCCAACATGCACAATCTTTTTCCCGGTCAAAACAGAGAGATAATCGCTATTTTCATCAATCTCCTTAACACCCTTTATCAAAACTATATCATTCGACTTTTCAATACTTTCAGTCATAGGATTATTCCCTTCCCAATGATCCTCAACAGATTCCCTCAAACGATTCACATGTTCGTTCTCGTAATCACGAAAAGAAATATTGGAAAAGGGAAAAACAGTACCAGGAGAATAGATTGCATGAAAGAGTAGACACGTCATCACAGTGCTACTGGTGACAAATTGGACGGCTGGGATATTTAAAGACGCCGCCTCCTCCTGTGCCCATGGCTGAAGGCAATCGTATATGAGCAAATCCAATTTTAAGGTCTTGAGAATGTTGGAAAAGTTGGGTTTTGACATGTCAAAGGCCTGTTTGAGGGTGTCCATGAGATTTGGCGGGAGCCCATTAGTGGTGTGGTGGTGAGGAGGAAGATCCGGTAGGGTTGGAAGATGGAGTTCAACAAGTTTGATTGAAAAATTGTGGTCATCTAATTTTCTCTCAATGGAACTAAGATTAGCAGGGGTGGAACACAAGTAAATGTTGAAGTTTTTGTGATCGAGTTTTTTGGCTAGTTCTAGGAAGGGAGATATGTGACCATGACCTAACCATGGAAACATTAAAACACTCATATTTCTCTGCTTAGACTCCATGAAAATTGAAACAAAAAATAACACTTTTTAATCTCTTAGCTAGGGTTTATTCTGGCTGGCTGGTGGGGAAAAACTATGGGGGATAAGGGTTTATTTATACTAAAAAGTTGCATGAGAAAAGGAAAGTTTTTGGTGAGCAAATGGAAACTGTGGAAAAATGAAAAGATCGTGTTTACCAAGAAATTGTAATGAGGACGTACGACGGTTTAGAGTTATTTTCCAAACTGCATGCATGGAAATATATATAGAAAGCACGATTCTGTTTCCTTAATTTGGTAATAATGTTTGTTTTTACCCGCCCGCAAAATCTATAGCACTCGTTAACTACGAACTGTGCTATATTAAAAAATAAATTTTATCTTATTGTTACTTTATACTATATTATGGTTTATTTATGTTCTTAAATTTGTACCAGAATTAAATAATTGTTTTTTTGGAGAAGGGGCCCTGGTACCTTGCACAGTAAATAAGATCACGATCTCGGTTCAACCGTATTAAAATATAAAATTATTAATATTGATTCCAAGACTCAAAAAATATAATATAAAATATTTAACATACATCATTCTTTTTATTAATTGAATTAAAGTTTAAAGTTAACAGAAATAAGTTTTTTTATAACTACTCTAGTATTTATTATTTTTAATATTTAATTTCAAACTTTTTTCTTTTTTTATGTTATTACTTATTACTATATTTTATTATAAAAATAATATAAGTGACCACTTTGCAAAAAATATGGTATTTAATTTTTAATTGAGAATACTATTAATAAATATAAATTGTGAGAGTAAATATGTAATAATATATATATATATATAATATTTTTTTAATACTATAATTTGGTCTATAATGGGCCGAATGGCCTATTGATCAAGCTCGTCCTGAATTTCACTTCAGCCTTGATTTTTTGTCTAAACTCAAATCGGCTCAGCTCATTCCTAAATAAAATTCAAGCGAGCTTTAAATGGGATGGATTTGGGGTTTGTCCGGCCAATTGACAATCCTAAGGCAATATATTAAACTATGTATATATTAAACTATGGAGAAATTGATAAATGCAACTCACTTTTATCTATATTAAACTATGTTATAAAATAAATTTTATCTTATTATTGCTTTATGACTAGAGAGCAAATAGTGAAAAATAGAAAGTGCAAATATCACATATATCCCAGTCGGGTAAAAATAACATGCAACCTAAAATTAAGCATAAAATAAGGGAGAGAATCAAGGATTTTTTTTTTTAATTCTAGACTATATTTAATACATTGGTGAATTCCTTGATTCCAGACTATCAAACATAAAAAAATATAGTAATAATAGAAAATCAAGGATTACTTTTATTCGCAAGTTAGAAAAATCTTGTCAGAAAATATAAATTTCCTTAATTTTATTTTTTAGGAGTAATTCAGTACCCGAGAAAATCTGACATATATTTTCTTTAATTTTATTTTTTTAAAAATAATTCAGTACCCGAGAAAAACTAACATTTGTAAGGTCAATATTCATCACACACCATAATATAATATGGACTAATTTTTATTTTGGGCCGAGAGAAATTTGAAGATAAAACTTAACTACTTCATGGTTCTAGGCCAATTTAACTTGTTGATGAGGTTGATTGGTCTAGGCTTATATATGTTGTTCAACCCAATTTAATTAAAAGTGGGCCTGGAGAATTCTAGTTATTTTTAGTTCCCTCTAAGTAATTTTTTACATTTGGTTTTTAATTAGTGTTAAATTTAAAAGTATTGAAAAAGCTTAACCTTTAAAAAGTTGAGTCATATATTTATTGGGATAAATGTATGCTTAATTATAATTATGAAACTTATCAATATTTGAAATTGATAAGAATTATATGAGTCTTAGGTAATATATACACATCTATTCAAAAATATTATCACTAATACTGTAAGACCCCGAATTTTATGAAATAAAATTATTCAATTTTTTCTTATAATTATTATTCAGTAAATGGTTAAATTGATAAAAGCTTAAAGTTATGGGTGAATTATGCAAATTTTACAAAATACGCAAGTGGCTACAAAATATTCATTGTTATTAGGGAATATTCGTTTGGTCGTGGAATATTCTTCTTTGTCGGGAATATTCATATGACGGTATTGATCTTTTTTTGTGGGCCCATATGTAAAAGCGATTGGATGAAGAAAAGCGACAAATATAAGTTGTTTATAAATGACTGGCGTAGTTATTCTTAATTATCTTTGTTAAAATACTCGGTGGTTAAAACACACGAAAGCATTGCAGTATTGCACCAATTATTGATTGGCACTACTCAATAATGGTTACGAGAATTCTTATTCAAAGATTTTATTAGTTCAATAATTGTTGTGTTGATATTTTATATTGTTGTTGTTTCAATAATTGTCATTACACAAGATTTTTCATTATCGAAGCAATAATTCATATTATCTGAATAATATTATTAGATAACATTATTGGCAATGTCTAGAAAGTTCATCTAAGGAGAGGTTTGGTCACCTAATTGCGCCAAGAAGGAGAAATTCTTATTGGAAAGCCCCTCTTTCCGGGAACCGCACCGGTTTGTCAATATTGTGATTCGTAATATTATTTGTGAATAATTAATTATTGATTCATATGATGAGGAAAATATTGATTTTATGTGGATATAGATGGAGAAAATTTTTAATGTGACAATTGTTGAAAATTGAAATTTTATCTTTTCTAATAAAATAATTCATTTAAATATATATATTATTATATTTTAATAATATAATAATGGTGATATTTTTACAACGAATGTGGGATATATGAGTATATCTGAGGAGGAAGAGTATTTTTGTTGCAATAAATGTTTAAAACATGTTAAACATGTCAATTGGACCCCATTTCTTGGATGAAATTTGATTATAACTGCAAAATCGCCTTGGTTTGTGGATTTTGGTCAATTTGCATTTAGAATTTGGAAAAACTTTCTTCTGCAAAGTTGTAGAGAATTGAATTTCCTATAAAAAACGCGGGATTCGAATTTTCTGACAAAAAGACTATTTATTGTGAATTATTGAAGTTCTGAAGCTCCGAAAATATTGCTTTTTGGAAGTTTTAATTGTTTTTAATAACAAAAACGTTTTTTTTTTTTTGTCATTATTATTGGGGGCAACAAAGGTGGGTGAATTCAGTTCTACAAAAGATGGCGTAGGAAAATTTAAATTATATAATAATATTATATTAAATTTTCTACTTTGTGTTCTAAGCAATTTCTATAAATAGGGTGCTTTGGTTAGAATTGAAAATCACAATTTTAAATCAAGTTTTCTCTCTTTATATTATCGAAGCGTATTCTTGTGAGTATTTTGAATATACTTTGAGTATTGCTATCTGATTGCAAGTTCGTTTCGTTATTCTAGTGAAATCTTGCTTCTCTTTTTGAGGTAAGGGATAATAAGGGATTTTAAGGGTTATTATTTCGAAATTCTTCTGAACCTTCAAAAATTCTGTAAAAATTTGAAATGATAATTTGATGAGTTTTGTTGATTGTGTCCAAAAATGGCGATTTTTAGATGTATAGATTAAGAGTTATGAATTTTATGAGGAAAGACTATTTTTAAAGTAATCGCTTATAACTCCTTGTGGTTAACTCCAAAATTGATGAAATTTTTATTGGGAGTACATCTATATAATATCAGTATACCCTGTGAATTTCGGAATTGTTGGATAAAAGTACAATGTATGATAAATATTTAAATATTCGGTGGTTTTGGCCATGTGAAAAATAGTAAATGACTTTTAAAAATTCTGAGAAAAATATGTGTTCAATATGGAACTATATTATGCTAAATACCAGAAAAGAAATATTTTTAAAACTGATTTGGTATTTTTCATGAAAATGTTCTAGTTATGAGTAAATGAATTAAATATGTTATGTGAATTAAGAAAATTGGAAAATATGATTTTATGGCTTGAGAATTATATATGAGATATATGCAGATTTTTGATGAGGGTTTTGGCTATTGGTGATGAGATCTTATGAGGTTGGCATTTTAAGATGATTAAATGCATTTATTAGTAAAGTGTAAACAATTAAAATAAATTGTTTATAAGTTTAAGAAATGATTAAAATATTGTGGTAGTATTAATAATATTAGATTATGAGATTATTAAGTGATTTATAACATTTTGATTAAGTTGTTATGAAATCATTGATTTATGAATCTTACTCTTGAGATTAAATCTATATGTTGATTATATTGTTTTTTATATAACATTCTTATAACCCTAATGATGATATTTCTCTTTGATTTGAGTGTAAAGATGGATAGATTATTGGTATGATCGTGACTATAGGTTCTCTTTGGCCGATGGTGCAAAGTTGAATTGTTGGTTGGTATGATCGTGACCATTGAATTTATAATTGAATATCTTTAGCTTAAATGCAAAGGTGAATTGATCAACATATATGGTTATAATTATGGTTTATATAAATTCGAAATGATTATGTATTTCTTTGAGATATAAATATCTTTGGTCCGTAGTAGTGCAAAGATGAATCTGTTGATGAATATCTTTGGCACGTAGTGCAAAGAATGATGCTCATTGATGAATATCTTTGGCCCGTAGTGTAAAAGATAAATTTATTAGTATGATTATGAACAAGAAGCGTAATTTGGTATAACCATGATCTTTGATATTTCGTGTAAAGACAAGTGATGAAAATTATCTTCGTCTGAATGAGAAAAGGAATTTAGAACAACAATTACGATTATGAGTTATACATGTGATTGTGGACGAGGAATTGTTGATTGATGTTACTGAGGATAAAACATTGTCGGTGGACTTTTTAACATGGAGAAGATAATAGACTTTATAGTCTATTTGACTCTTCTAATGGATCGCTTCGTTCAACTGCAACTATGGTTGAAATTTTTTATCATCTACCATATGTTCTAAATCTACGATTTATTATTGATGAAGGTTATTGATAATTTAATTATCTTTAGTCATGATATTTTATTGAGCTAGTTGTGCTCACCCTTTTGTTTCACAATTTCTTTCGTGTAATAAAAGTGTACCGGGACAAGCGGGAATAACGAGGGAATAGAATCGGTGGTCTATAGATGTTTAGGGTGAGGTGAATTCAACTTTGGAAGGGTGTTTTGTCACTATTATACAAGATGTTTAATGACATACAACCTTGAGTCATCATAAGACATGATTGTTTCATCCACTTCGAGTATATCTACCAAAGACTACCTATATAATATTGGTGTTTGTTTGGAGTATAATACCCAATTAGAGGCAGTAGAGATAATGATATGTCAAGAGAAGACTCACCATCGGGAAGAATATGATAGTAATCTTCTCGTTTTTTCTTTGGGGTCCATTGGATCAACCAAGGATAATTCGTGGCCATATGATATATATCATAACCTATATGCGTGGCCTCCCATGTATGTATGAAGGTTTCTTGAGCACTTCCCAAAGATTCTAATTTTTAAAGCAGTTTTCACTACTATACCTTTATGTAAGGTGTCATTTGAGAAACCGTCATGTCACGGTTGGGACACGAGTCACAGATTGATATATATTTGTATCCAAACTCACAACATATGTGTTGTTGTATTTTGCAAGACAATTGTTGTAATAAAGTTGTAGTTGTTTTCTGTACCATGTATTTGACGACTCAAAATGGGTTGGATGGAATGGACCTATTTTGGGGTCGTTACAAATACTTATCCACGTAACTGATAATTAAAAATCGACATAAAACATTCGCAATATATATCATTATTGTAAAAAGATTTGTTCTAATTGTTTGCAATCTTGCTTTACTAATAGTATTTTTTGTTTGCATAGTTGTACTTTTTAAAATCTCATATATTTATACACACAAAGAAAGACTAAATACCGATGAACTCTAACTAAGTTGGTGTACTAGTACAAGAGGTTCTAGGTTCAATTCTTGATCGTGGTCAAGGTAAGGTGTGTGTTTAAATTCAATTTAAACTATCAAAAAAAAGACTAAATATCTATAAATCTATCTAATAAAATACAAATGATTTTGAATTTTTCGCCCACTCAATAAATCATCTGGACTATTCAAAATTTGAGATAAATCTCACCGTTCATACAGTGCCGGAGGCACAAGACTCAGCTAGTGAATTTATATAATTCATGTGATTAAAATTTGGCCAACTATTAATCACTCATTAATAAATGAGTTTTATTCAATTTTGAGGATAGAATTAAAAATTTAGAAAGGCAAGACTATTTTCCGTTCACTCAATAAATCATCTGGACCGTTCAAAATTTGAGATAAATCTCACAGTTCATACAATTCCGGAGGCATGAGACCCTGGTGAATTTATATAATTCATGTGATTAAAATTTGGCCAACTATTAATCACTCATTAATAAAGGAGTTTTATTCAATTTCGAGGATAGAATTAAAAAATTTAAAAGGAAAGACTATAATGCCCCTGGCGGTTATTTTCATTCTTCTCCATTTATAATTTTGTTTGAGCTTTTTTTTACCTGACGACGACGACGACCACTAGGGGTGTTCATCCGTAAAAAATCGATTAGAAACCTAAGATTGCTAAAATAGGCCAAATATCGATCCGATATCGGGCCAGTTTGAATAGATATCTTAAACCTGGCGATCTTGGTTTGATCTGGATTTTTATCGAAAATTAATATAATTATTATTTTTATTATTATTAATATTTTTATTATTATTATAATCATTATTTTATTATTATTAGTTTTATTAATAATATTATTATTTTTATTATTATAATCATTATTTTATTATTATTATTTTAATAAATTATTAATAATAAAAAAATTAAAAACCTAAGTATATCTTTTGGTCCGATTCGATTTTTACCGAACATTAAAAACATCAAATCGAAATCGGTACCTAAAAATCGGTATATACCGGTTTTTTTGTATCGAACCGGACTAATTTTTTTTTATACCGAACCGATCGGTTCGGTCCGGTTCGGAAAACCGAAAAACCGATCCAAATGAACACCCCTACTGACCATAGTCTATAACCCTATCCCTCCTCTCCAATTTTTTCTTACTAGCCTCCAACACTGCATGAACGGTGAGATTTATCCAAAATTTTGTACTTCCTCTATCCCAAATTAATTGCTCAGTTTTGATTTTTTAAAGTCAAATTGACTATTTTTAGAATTAATAATTAAGCATATATAAATATATTTCTAAAATTATAAAAATTGGGATTAATAATAAATTATATATACTTTCTTTTGGTTATAATCTATTCACCTATATTTTAGCAAAAATAGTAAAAAAGATTAGTTTTAACAATGCTCAATTTGACTTTAAAAAGTCAAAACTGAGTAATTAATTTGGGACGGAGTGAGTATTTTAATAAATAAATGGATGGTGAGATTTATCTCAAACTTTGGACGGCTCAGATGATTTATTGAGTGAGTGGTAAATTCAAAATCATTTGTATTTTATTAGTTAGATATATAACATATAATGAAATTTTAAAAAATAATAAAAAATAAAATAATGATCATATAAGTTAAGAAAAGAAAATATTAAATTTTTATACGGTACAATCTACAACACACGAAAATTTCTTGCAATTTCATTATACGGTACAGCCAACAACACTGGAAAATTCCTTGCAATTTCCAGATTATAAACACAAACCAACGCCTGTATTGTATTTCCTACTGCTCAGCCATTTAAACTTTTATTAGTGTTCTACCACTATCCCTGTCTCTATATAAATAATAAACCTCACCTTCTTAAACCCTATTTCCTCACCGCTAAAATTTCAAAATTTTCTATCAAAAATTCTCCGCACAAAAAAAAGATGTGTCATGAAATCTTGAAATTATTACTTTCATCTCCCAAAGAATCACAATTATCGATGTTTCAGTTCTTCCCAACTCTTATATCCTATTTATGTACTTGTATCTGTATGTTTAAAATTCTATCACCCTTGTTCTGTTTCTAAAAAATGAAGAGATAAAAGTGAGTAAAAATATGGACTTGCATACTTATTTGCTTTCCCAGCTTACCCCAATGGAGTGTTTATGAATTTTATTTGCTTTAAGTTTGAGTTTTTTTGAAATTATAAGTGATTGTTGAAATGAACCACATTGTGCTCATCTTATTTGATGATTATTAATGGTTTTTAATTTAGCAGTTGCTTTCTGGGTTTCATTTTGATTTATGTGCATTGATTGCAGGTGTAACGTATTGGTTATCAGCTTGGTTTATCTCAGTAGACAAAGGGCAATAGATCTGGATTCTATACAAGAGGGAAGTCGTTGACCGGTGATCGGGTTTGTACTCATTTACTTAATACTCTTTTCTCTTTCTATGTTATGTTTGGCTTGATGAATAAATTTAAGAAAGGAATCATTATCAATTTAGATTGTTATGAAGTGATGGCTCAAATGGAAAATTAAATTTTCTCAAATGTATTTGCATAATTCAGGTGTTTATTCTAGGTAAAACCAAATATAAGATTAGTTTCACCTGTTCAATGTAGTTTATTAGTTTGGGAATTGGAAAGATGGTAATGTTTTCAGATGCTTTGGCTTAATTTTTTGGGGAATTTTGTGTCTCATTTTTGACAGCAGTGGTCTCAGCATCTCCACTTGTGTCATGTTTAGGCAAGCCCAATAAGAGAGAGAGGTTTATTAGATTGATTTGATGAAACTGTTGAATGGTGGATTTTTCTGATAAAGACAATGGTTTTCATTTGTTAACAAGGCCGGATCCATGTCTTTTAACTACCAGGGGCAAAATACTAAAGTCAATATAGATTTTTGGAAAGTATTGTCAAAATCTATGAATACATATATCTTGTAAGTTACAAGCATTGACAGTTACAAAAGAAGCAACACTACGGATATGACTAGTAATATGAACCGGGAACATGGTTTCAGAAATCACTCAACCACTCAATTATATATTTATGGCTGGATTTGAATTGGGCCTTCGTCCTACACATGTTTATTCTTTGAAGTTGGAACCAAGTCGAAAGTAGTGTTGGAGTGTATTCACAAATCTGATGTGTTGATCCCCACTATAATATACCGAAAAACATTGGAGATCTATTGGCTAAACCGTGGTGTGTGAAGCTACAACATGTTTGCCGAGAGGCCACACTACTTGCAGATTTCTGGTTTCTAAGCATGCCCTCTTGATCTGTGATTTTGTGGGGATTCAAGATATTCACATGTCCTGAGTTTGCTAGTAGCGGATGCTATCGCTCTAAATTTTTAGCTTAGAATAACCTTGTTTTTGTAGTTTTCTTGGGCTTTGGCCCTCTTTTGTACCAAAAATCTAGAACACATTATAAATTTTGGACCTTGTGGCTCAAATTCTGATGATTTAACTTAATTTTACGGTCGTCATTCAAGTTTCTTTGATTATTTGCTCACTTATATAGGCTATACTTCCTGTTTTATGTTGGGTAGATGCATGACAATACTTTAATGATGCACAGATTTTTTTCTCTACTTCATTTTTCTTGTGTATATATATCTTAATCATTTGAAGTGTCGCATATAGGTTAGCCACTTACCTCTAATTTTTGACCAGAAGTCCAGAATGTGTATTAAATTTATTATATATGTGTTTTTTTATTTTTTTCTCCCCATAACTTGATCATTAATTTCGTTTTCAGATTGTTGAATTTCAATCTTCATTCACCTATATATGTGCCAGTAAATGTTCTGTAGAATCTTAAAATTTTGAAGTCAGGCACTCAAACTGATTTAACACTGCCTTCTCTTCCCCCTAATTTTATCCAATTCAAAAATGCTGATTTTTACACTTTGTCCAAGGTAGTGTAGTCTGCTATTGAAAAATAAATTCAAGTCTCTTGACTGCAAATTCTTAGCATAAACTCATCAAGTCGTCAATGGGTTGATGAGCTTGGGGGTTTGCATTATAATTTATAAATGAAAGCTTCTTACCATATCAACTTATTTAGTATTTTAGATCTTATTTAATAAGTTTTTAGCTGCAATAATTCATTTTACTCGAGTAATTTAATCTACTGATTTAATGCTGCAGTTGGCGTTCTATTTACAATCTTCTTGTGCGAAAATATTCAACATATATTCGAGGAAAATGGCTGGTGATGGCCAACCACCTAAAATTTCTAAGCCTTCAATCAAATACAGGCATAATCCAATTGACGGGGCATTCTTGAGTTTGCAGAATTTAACCATGAGGATTACTTTTCCGGATCCTCTGATAATAATCAACAAAATGGTAAAAGAAATGAATCCAAATCTGCAGAAAAACTAAGTACAGCTGATCTCATCTCAGCAATTGGAGAAATATGGGATTGTGCCACTCGTCCTCTTTCTAGTTCAGAGCCTAAAACACATTTAAATTATGATAACATGAACCTTACGAAAAGGAATATGTCCTCCTTTTCAACCGAAGAACAAAATGTCACTTCATCTACTTCTGGTAAGGGTCAATATTTCTCAGTTAATTTAGTTCCTACTAGCCATTCCTCACCCATGGTGCAGCCAAACTTAGAAAGCCTGAAGGTGACCCAGAAAATTTCATTCTTCGAACCTTGTAGTGAGAGTCATATAAATTATCTTTTTTGGAGATTTGTGCAGAGTGGTTCCAACACACAGATTGAGTCTTTCAGGGAAAAAGGGCTCGCAAGTGTAGGAATCTCATATGACTTGGAAAATGTATATGAATGGATGAGTGAAATAACACTTACTAGATTGAAGCATCTGGTAAAGTCTAGGGGTACTAACAAAAAGAAGCAACAACTTTGCTATACTACTGAACATAGGAATAGTCCTGCAACTTGCTCTAAGTCTATTGATGCCTCTAGTCATAGCAAGGACATGAACATGGGAAATGCTGATTGTCGTACTGAACTGGCCAAACCTCTTGATTCATCATTAGGCCAAACTGAAAAATCATGTATGAATAAACAAGTACGTGCTGCCTCCTTATTCTCAGAACACTTTCTTGAGCCTGTCAGAAAAATAGAAGAAATTGATAATGTGACCTCAATTTCTAGACTTCACACAGACTACATCAATCTTTTAGCTTTGGGTACAAGTGCTTACGAAGAAAGCCATCACAATTCTGAGAAGGATCATCTGCAAGGGAGCAAAAAGAATCAGCTAAAAGAATTTTCAATTGAGGACAAGTCCAAAGTGAATATCTTGTCATCAAGACATGATAGACCTGGTTTTGCACGACAAGAACATGCTTTTGCTGGAGCATTTGCTGGTATCTTTGTCAGCCTTTGTCTACATCCTGTGGATACAATTAAGACTGTTACTCAATCATGTCGTACTAATCACAAATCAATTCATGACATAAGCCGATCAATTATCAGTGAAAGAGGTATGTTGCTATTTAAGAATTGCCAAGTGATTTTGCTTTCAATAGTCTAAATTTCGTTGGGGTGTGTAATGTTTCTGTAAGCTTGTTTAGACAGCCTTGTGAAAATTGGTGTTGGCTCTATTCAGGTGTAACTGGACTTTATCGTGGAATTGCTAGCAATATTGCCTCTTCAGCACCTATTTCTGCTTTTTACACTTTCACTTATGAATCAGTAAAGGGGGCCTTGCTTCCTCTGTTTGCTAAGGTAATATTTTTTGTGCTTTATTTATTTATTTTCCCATTCTTTTCAAAATTCTATTAAATAGTTTGGTTTATCTCTCTATTACATACCCATATGGCCATATTGAATTTTCCGGTGTTATGTTTTTCTTTTTCTTTCAATAAAATTAAATTTAATTGAGCTAGGGCCTAGGGCAATGCAAGAAACAAGATGGTCAAAGCAGTTTTTTACCCAATTTCTAAGACAGAAACATGTGTAGGATACAATTTTTTTACCATACGAAGTCTGTTCTCTTGTTTTTTTGGAATCTGATTATCCCATGCATTAATTCCATGCAGGAGTATCATCCCTTGGCCCATTGCGTAGCAGGAGGCTGTGCAAGTATCTCCACTTCTTTTATTTTCACTCCAAGTGAGTGTATAAAGCAGCAGATGCAAGTTAGTTCTCGCTATCAAAGCTGTTGGTAAACCTTTATGATCCTTAATCTTATTTTTCAAATACAAGTATAGTAGCCCTTGCTCTACAAACTGCTCAAGAAATTCATCTTGAGATTATGTTGGTATATGTGCAATTTATGCAAATGATTTGGAATTTCTTTTATGCTTCTCAAAAGAACAAGTTTACTTTGGTAATTTGTGACAATTGTTGCAAAACTCTCGACTTAAATAAGCTTAAGCTTTATGAACAAGGGGGTTGAGAAGTGTGTATTTCTGCACCTTTGTAACACGGTTGTGTAAATTTAAGGCACTATCTGAAATGGAAAGAACTTCTGACCAGAGATCTGGCTAGGATAAGATAAGATGATATAGAACTTTAATCTGTTACTTGAAACATATTTTGTTGTTTCATTAATTGTTTGGGGGTTTCATGTCAAAATTTGATTTCTGTTAACCTTGCCCATCAAAGTGTCATATTAAGGTTTCTTGTCAACTGTCCATGGATGCACCAAATTTAGATTTGTTATGGTTCTCCAAACCATTTTGCCCTTCTCTTCTTAATTTCATGGTATATTGTTGTAGGAATGCCTTTATTGGAATCGTTAAAAAGGGTGGTTTCTCTTCATTATATGCTGGGTGGGGAGCTGTACTCTGCAGGAATGTTCCACACTCTATCATCAAGGTTAGGTAACGGTTAAAAAATGGCGAGTATTTTATACAGGATTAGTTTTGTCCCCTTGTTAGGATTTTTATCCTTTGCTGTAACAAGCATTATCAAGTCAATGTTTGTAAAGTACTTTTTCACGATATTTGCAGTTCTACACCTATGAAAGTTTGAAGAAATTAATGCTATCCTCACTTCAGTCAAATAGGCAGAACGACACATTACGAACGGTTGGCATGTTTACTAATTTGAATAACTATTCTTCAACTTACTTTATTAGTTTTGTGTTTATAATATTAAAGCAATAGTTTTTCTTATGTAATTGGTTAATTTTCGTGGTTCTTATTGCTACTTATGGGGAGGACTACCATCATTAGAGTAGTCTGATCCTGTGTACAGAACTAACTTGGACATAAAAAATTAAAATAAATTCTTAATTTCCCATCCTTACAGCTAGTTTGTGGAGGATTAGCTGGGTCTACTGCTGCTTTCTTTACAACTCCTTTTGATGTGGTGAAGACAAGATTGCAGACACAGGTCACTATTCGTTTGAATCATTACAATTTCAATTACAAACAATATGTTGCAGTATGTACATTATTTGCACTGTTCATTGATGATCTTATTTCCTTGAAATCATGGTTGGTTATAATTTTGTTGCGTATTCTCTAATGCTTCTGATATGGTGGTTGCTATACAGATTCCTGGATCGAACAATCAATTTGATGGAGTTGTCAATACCCTTACAGGAATAGCCAAGCATGAAGGTTTAAAGGGTCTCTATAGGTCAGGATTTTCAGACTCTGGCTCTAATTTTTAACTTCCCTGTTACGTGTTTTTCTAGGAGGCATGAGGCTTGTAGTAGTGTCATTGGCAGTGGCCAATTGGAGGAATTAATGGAAACTAAAAATGCCATCTGGTTCAGCTTTCTCAAAGTTGCATCAATCTAATTTTAAGAATTGATTCTAGATTTAGGTGTTATGTTGCCCAACATTTGTAACTATGATCTGATTATTCTAGATCTTTTGTTGATTAGGGGCTTGACTCCAAGATTGGTAATGTATATGACCCAAGGAGCACTCTTCTTTGCATCATATGAATCTTTCAAGAGGTTACTTTCACTAGAGGCGCCACCTCCACGTAGTGCTCAAACAATCCAATATGAACCAAACATGAAAGACGATTCTACAGATTAGCCAAAAGCTGCGTAACATGCACTAACAATTAACAGAACGCGAGTTTTTCCTCGATTATGGGGGATCTCTGTTCTGGGGTGAGGCCCTCTTTATGAAATGGATGGAGACTGGTTGGTTCGGGCGAAGCATGAGCGTTTCAACACATTCTTTTAGGCTTCGGATCTCACTTGTAATTCTGTTGTATCATCAGCAATGTTTGTACCTAATTTGTAAGAATTAAATCTTTTTCACAGGATGTAAGCCTTTCTTGTGTAACTACTAATTAGATTGTGCGCATTGAATTTTGAAGAATAGAATAATAATATGAACTTATCAAGCTTTGTATCGTAGTGGCACTAGTCCCACTGCTGCAACAATTTCTGGGATGTAAAATATCTTTTCTTTCTTCACATACTCGAAGCCAATTTCTGGGATGTAAGATATCATCTCTTCATATATTCCTAGTAAATTAATCACCGACTATCAACAAAATTGAACGATTACATCTCTTTCACGTCTAACTAATTATATGCACATTATGGTGTTTG
Organism: Panax ginseng; assembly: GCA_020205605.1. Lineage (NCBI taxonomy): Eukaryota > Viridiplantae > Streptophyta > Magnoliopsida > Apiales > Araliaceae > Panax > Panax ginseng. Next base: position 98,023,987 of record CM035150.1, read on the forward strand.
CTTTGAATTTTTTGGCTACCAAGATAAATTGTATACCTCAAAGAATATTTTGCCACCTGCAATATGTTATCCCTCAAATGGCTCAACATTAAGGATGTCAAATGAGGCCTCCAATCTGTAACACCATATCTGGAATTCTTTAATTTATGTGCTACCCTTTTTCACGTTGTAGATAGCACGACTGTTGGGGCTTTACCTTATACATTGATACCTCCATCTCTGCAAGTTGGTAAGCTCATCTCTGCATTCTAAACTCGGGACATCGGAGAAAAGGGTGGGTTGAGTAGAAAAGATTTTGGGCCTTCCGTCTTCTTAATTGTTTTCCTTTTCTCTTCCTCTGTGACAGATTCAATTAAATATTTAACATCCTCATCAATAAACACTCTCAGCGAATCACATTGCAGCAATTGTTTCTCTCTCTCGTGCCCAACTGCAATGGAGGCTTCTGTAGTATGCAAGATAGCAACACAAATGGAGAAGGCCTGTAATATGGTTAACTGTGCATGGAAATCAACTTCGTACTCTCCCTGCTCAGTTGCTCTCATTCTCAATGCTGGTGTTTTATCTTTCCCTCCCTGTTTACATGATGATAAAAAAAAATGAGAGGTCCGGTCCAACTCATGGGGAAAACATAAGATTACTATGTGAAACCAAAAATGTAATGCATACGAATTAATAGGATGCATTAAGAGCTACTTAGAGTAAGAAGTTTTATTGTAACAGAATCAAATATGATGTACAGGAATTGCAAATACTACAGATATTAAGATACAATGATTGCACACTGAGGGTTGTTCTAATGGAGAATAGCAGTTGGAATAATAATTTTCTTCTGTTTCTGTGACATGCCAGAAGGTTAACTTGTTTGTTTATTGCAGTGATTACAGCATGAGCAAATAGGGATAATTTTTTATTTTTTTATTTGGCTATTCAAATATAATGCATACCTAACAGAAACCACATCTTAAATATTTCATTTGACTTTATTTCCTAAAAAAAATCTAATTATTGTATTGACTGTACCTAACATAGACAATCACATTATTGCTTCTTAAAAGAGAATTCTGCATTCCCTATTATAGACAAGTACCTGTTCGACATTTCTATACTCCATTAATTACGATTACTTTTTTTTGGGGGGTGGGGGAGATAAATTCTACTCCTTTATAACTTGTGATACACACAGGAATTCAATAAATCAATTTTCTTGGGTTGAGCCACCAAGAGGTTAACAGTAACCTTCCTGCACATGAGGAACTGATATCATCCTGATCAGTTGAGAAGCTTACCTGTACATAAAGTTTCGAAGGCTGTTGGTTATTCATAAGGGGATGGTCTTCAGCGCATTCGCATTGGATATCAGAATTGCCAAAAACAACAACGGGGGCACCCCATATCCCAGCTACCACAGTCACAACCTCCACCTAACTTCCATCGATCTAGCAGTTGTGAAGGGCCAGGACTTTCAGTAGTTGGCAGACTATGATTACCAGAGGAGGTCACAACATTCACCTTTGCCAAGCTTAAACAACTTGTTCTCTGCTCAATCCCAGGAAGATAATGCAAGCCGGGAAGTGGTCGATCACTCTTCTGATCCCCTCTTTTTCCCTTCAAGCTTTCCCTCTTCTCAAATGGAACTTGTATAACAATGGCTGCAGTTTCAAGGTTGGGATGCAAATCTGCTGGTTCCCACGGATTACGACCACTCTCAGAGGCATTTTTTGGTTGAACTTTGATCATGGTTTGATCGGAAGTCTCATCCAACTTGCATGTTCCCCTAGTTGAGATATCATTAGGACCCTTGGGAGGTTTTCGTGCCTGGGAAATGTCATATAATACAAACTCTGTCACAATAGAGCTGTCAAAAGATTTGGCATCTTTAAGTTCTGCACATAAAAAACAGGAAACTTGCATCTGTCCCACCATAGCGGATTCTTTGTTTCTCTCTTTTAATCCCCATCCAGTAGCATTACTCTTCCTTTTGTTGTGACTAGTGTGAAAGGTATATACCCAATTTAAAGCATTTCCCACTTTCCATGTCTTGGCTACAAAATTATCTTCGGGGTTCTTTAACGAAAATTCAAAAAATGGCATGCCATGTTTCTTCTCCAACTTCAGAAGACCACGTCGGTGAGCAGGTGAAGAAGGCATAAGAGGCTTATTGTCCTCTTTGTTGACAAACTGAGAATCCAATTGTGTATCATGTGCCATGTTTGAGAAATCATGCAGCAGTGATCTTCGTAATGTCTTGTTCCTGATGATGCCAACTTTCTCACATGGAGTCGCCTCACCAGATACATTAGAAAATCCTGAAGGACTTCTCTCCCACATAGACTTAGCAAACAAATCAAACATCTTTCTGATGGGGTTGAAGTGGGATTTTGGACTGCTCTGTGTGGAGCAATCACTTTCTGAGTGAGAAGGTGAAAGTGGCAGACCTCGTTTAGCATATAGTAATTTGTGAAAAGTGAAAGCAGGATCTTTTTCTGCAAGTTCATTACCATCTCTACCAACATCCGGATTACATCTGCCCTTGGAATCCTCAAACGATTGTCTCTCTACATTTTCAGCAGACTGATTTTGTCTGATATCTGCACCCAATGACATCTCTAAGAAGCTATCTGATGAGACCCCTCTTTCTGGAACAGGCTGTAAGGAGAGATCCAAGAACTCCTCAGAGCAGTGAGGCTTGCTAAAAGTTGTGCTTGATTCTGAGTTTAGAGACATCACGGAGGATCTATTATGTTCCAGTAGTGAGCTATCCTCATCTGAGCTACACGATGAATCAACAATTCCGAATGAAAAGGCAGTGCCACTGCTTTGTGGAAATTCAATTTTTTTCCTTCCCCCAACATCTCCCATTTTCTTCATCTTCCTTACTTCTTGAGAGCTTTGATATACTGAACCCCTCTTCAACACTTCATTACCTTCCAGGAGAATTGTCCTAGATGAAAGGACTTTATACGATGCACTACGGTAGCGATTAAAAGTAATATCAGTGAAGCCCTTGTTTTGGTTCAATAGATCATTTCCACATTTGTGTTTTCCATTAGATTTTTCCTTTCAATTTTGGAACACTGTCGGGAGGTGGAAAGAACAGTATTCGGACTTCCATCTACTACATAATATTTGTCAAATTCCAGATCCATTCCCAGTCTCGTTTATAGATCTGAAATCTACAAGAAACAAGGAAAACAGGAAGCAAATGTTAACAATCTAACACATTAAAATTGAACTTCACATCTGATTAGGAGAGGAACTCATAAGCGAAATCAAATTCTTAAATAATGACCTTGATCAAGATACATAGTCAAGCACATAGGTACAATTCTTAATAAACTCAAACTGAAAGCATTTATTTGACAAAATTTTGCGATCTTTAAAAGTAAAAGGGATAAAAGGTCGAAACATCACATAAATTTCATGCCAAAACAAACCAAGGAAGCAAAGCAGTATCGCAGACTCACAGTTCCTGTATTATGTAATTACTGATAACATATTCATGAAATTCCCATTTTATCACTCAGCTGCTATCCATTTACAAATACTTAGCTGGATAAAGTAGTTGGAAGAAGGCAAACAAAAGAAATTCGCAAGTTTAAACATGATCTTCAGGAATAATGCTATATAATAATGCCAGTACATAATTGATAATTCAGATGCAAGTCAAAATCTGCAACCATAAAAAGCAATACCCATTTTGCCCAAATTAGAGAAGAAATAGGTTATCAGACTACAAAATTTCGTCAAATACTTGATTCAACAGTTCAAGGATTTTGTACTCAGAGAGCAGACACTGTTAGCAAAATGCAACTAGACCCTACTTATACTCAAAAGCTGGAGATCACAGAAACCTTGACACACTAATCTTGATCCCACCATACTCAAACCAAACAAAAAGAAGTAGCAGACATTGATGAAATTTGATATCTCAAAAGTGGGTAACAAATAATAAAGAAATAAAATCATTGAAAAAAAAACATCTTTATATACACTTGCATTCGAAGCGAAGTAAAGTAGAAGTGCTTATGAAAATGACCATACCCCACACTGGATCTCAGAGAAGTTAATTCAAAGGAAAACCCAACATAATGCAAGTAGAACTAATCATATCCTTCATTCTCTTGAGCTCAAAGTCTTTATCTGAAAATGCTCATTTTGCACACAAGTATCTACAAGATACCAAAACTTCCAATAAAGTGCAATTAATCAGCTGTGACCAAACAATGCACCAAGAATTCTCAAGAATCAACACAAACAGATGTGCAGAAAGAGAACAAACATACAATCAGCTCAAATCAGACCAACAACAGTAATATATAGTAAACACCAAAAAGAAAGTTTGTAGAGAGAGAAAGTGGCTAACCTTGCTTCCCCTTCTCCCTCACATGAGGAATAGGACCGACAGACAAAGAGCTGCCAAGTTTCTGATCATGCCCATTAAAAAAGAGCATCTTTTTTGCTAACCTGCAAAAAAAAAAACCATCTTGCTTAAGTCATCATGAGCTACATTGCTCCATGTTGTTGGGTCTTCTGTGTTTATGTGCCTTCTCTTTCGTTCTTTATAATGTTTGCTTCTTTTTAGGCTAGTAATACGGGAGGAAAAAGAAGATGAAAAAAAAAAGCATCACAAAATGACTAGCCCTGAGAAAGTACAAGAGCACCCCTGAAGCTGTGCCTACTTAATCTAAGGCTCTAACTCTGAGGGGCATTTTTAAGAGGGACAAATCTAAGAGGAGAGGAGCATTACTGTCATTAAAATAATACCCCAAATTAATGTGATCTATGTATAGTATGAGTATCTATATCAGTCTACTATGAGCCGGTTCGCAACTTATTTTAAAATAATTTAAAATTAAAATATAAATTAATTAATAAATTGTGATTTATAAGTAAAAGTGTTCGACATTAATTTAATTTATAAGTCATAAATTAAGTTAGGAAGGTGTTCGGCTCATAATCACTTATAATTTAAAAAAATTAAAAATTATTAAAAAAGATATTAATAAAGAAGAACAAAATAAAATAATGACAAAATAAAAATTATATTTGGTCAAACTAATTTATTTTGCTTATTTTTTTGATTTAAAAATTAACTTATAAATAAAAAAATAAGTCATTGCCAATCAAGGAATAATAACAAATGATTTATAAGTTGATTTGACCAACTTGACCAAATTATAAGTCATTGTAGAAATGCTATAATCCCTCTTGAGCAATTTGGTGAATTTGTGTACATTATTTAATTTTTCTTTTTTATCCTAATAAATTTAGTTATATTTTATTTTATAATTTTTATATTATTTATTTATTTAATCATTTAATTTTTATAAAATTTCTATTATATCGTATATAATTTATATACACATTGCGTGTGCTAATTACCACCCAATACCAGGACTCAAATTAAAAAAATAAATTGAGATTAATTGTCAAAGAGGAGACGTAAACGACTTAACAACCGACACGTGTACTTTATTTAACGTTTTACCTTTGCCGGCACCACCGGTAGGCAAAGGCTAAGGCGGCCTTCTCTCCCTGTTGCCTACGAACCGCATATAAACCTGTTGGAAGAAGAATCAAATTTCTCTCTTCGCTGTCCTATTTCAGTTACAACTCATTCTCACCCACAGGTTCTTTTCCTTCCCCTCTTTTTCTCTGTAAATATTTATTCTTACATATTCCCAATTTTCCACATATTCTGTTCTATTTGGTCAGTTTTTAATCTGTATATAATTTCAGTCTTGTAATATTTGTTCTTTTTTCTTCGTTATGGGTAATTGGCTGAATCTGCTTCATTTGTTGATTGTTGCTATGGATTGTAGTTTGATGGGCATTGCATAAAGTTGGGATCTTTATTGTGGGAAGGCTGTTTGTATTTTCCCTTTTGGGCTTATAGAGGATAAATTGGGTGTCATACGTTTTTCCCACAAAAGATGGTTCTTTTAATATATACTCTAAATAATGCTGTATGGTTATTTTGATGCTTGAATTGTCTCCTGTTAAGAAAATTTGAACTGGGTTGCTGGATTTTCTTGCTGTTAGTGTTGAATTAGGCTTAAATTTTTTAGATTTTGTGTTTCGGTTTTCAGTAATTGCTTTTAGGTGTTTGACCCAGTTCAATTCATGAAAGTTTGGTTGAGTTTTAGGATTTTCCTTTGTTTTGAGTTGACAATAGTTTGAATTCGAGAATAGTTATTAGGCTAGATATCTGGTAGGTTTAAGGCTTTAAGCACTTCAGAAGCTCAGCTATTGTGACCTGGTGAAGATGGTGGAATCCATTTCTGCAACATCCCTTTTGGGGCAGTGCCCATTATATGGAGGACATTATTGTAAATATGTAGGAGGTAAAAGGAAGCCAATTGATGTTTATGGAATTCATCCGACAGAATTTCTTGGAAGAAAATATTTTTTTTCTACTTCTTTGTCAAGAATGGGAGCTGATCAGATAGTGGTGTCTTCAAGTAAGGCTAAGGCAATGGAGTTGGCCAAAGAAGCTTATTCGTATAGAGAAGAGGAGCGAATACCTAGGAATTTCAGTTACGGGGTTGATACTGGTGTTGATCGAAAACCGGGGTTGTGGCCGCCTGAGAATAAGGCTGATAACCCAACACTTCAGAATCCATTGCTTCGACAAGAAAGGATGGGTTGTGGGTGGTTAAGTGCTATTTTCGAATGGGAAGGAGTGTTAATTGAAGATAATCCTGATCTTGAGAAGCAGGCTTGGTTGGCTCTTTCTCAGGAAGAAGGCAAATCACCTCCACCAACTTTCATCATTCAGAGAATTGAAGGAATGAAGAATGAGCAAGCAATATCCGAAGTTCTTTGTTGGTCGAGAGACCCTGCTCATCTAAGGAGGATGGCCTTCAGAAAGGAGGAGATTTACCAGGCTTTGCAGGGTGGGATTTATAGGTTTCGACCGGGTTCTCAAGAATTTGTGAACATCCTGATGCATTACAAGATACCGATTGCCTTGGTGTCAACGCGACCAAGGAAAACTCTGGAGAATGCAATTGGAGCCATTGGGATCAAAGGGGTATTCAATGTGATCATAACAGCAGAGGATGTCTATAGAGGGAGGCCTGACCCAGAGATGTTTATGTATGCAGCAGAGCTTTTACAATTCATACCTGAACGTTGTATTGTGTTTGGAAACTCAAATAAAACAGTGGAGGCTGCTCATGATGTAAAATGAAGTGTGTGGCTGTTGCTAGCAAGCATCCTGTGTATGAACTTGGGGCTGCTGACTTGGTGGTGAGATGCCTAGGCGAGCTTTCTGTGGTCGACTTGAAGAACCTTGCTGACATCGATTTGCCTGAGTTTGGTGAGCCAGGGTTGGAGATGGAGTTAGAGAAGAAGAAGAGGAAGATTTTCGTCTTCATCATCAGTTGATGATGATTTTGGTGATCTCTTCCAGATGTACAGTGCTAAATCTAATTATAGATTGTAAAAGGTCTGTATTGACTACCCTGTGTATAAGAAATAATAGAGGCAAAACTAACGAAAAATTGGGTGAAAATATATATTTAAAGAAAAAGGAAGAAAGGAAAAGTTATAGGGTTCTATATTTCAATACCCTTTATGTCATCATGTATATGTATGTATCATCTGTATCATTATATAAAATTGGGAACTTATATTGTCTCAGAGCGACTTAGTGAGTGATCTTTCTGCAGTGTAATGGTATAAATAAGAAAATATATTCAATAATCTTGAAAAGATGTTTCATGATATGCATGTTTGGGAGTAAATCAAAGGAAATTTGACTTCATCATGAACACCGAAAAAAAGTCATGTTTGCAGATATTGGTTAGCTGTTTATGTGTGTCCTATAGGCTATAACATATAGCATACTTGATCATTAACTCTGAAGTTTTGGAGTATATCTCTTGATATTATATGCTTCTTATAATCTAATAAGCACATAGCATACTTGATCAGTAACTCTGAAGTTTTGGAGTATTTTTGGATATTATTCTGTGGACTTGGAATTGAGATTTCATCAGGGGGAAGTTAATCACAAAGGAGTGTCCTGCAGTTATAAGTAAGATTTCTAATGAGATGCATTGATTGAACTGAGCTGATTTCATTCCAAAGATTTCAACTGCAGCAGACGCTGGAAATAAAAGTTTAGTTAGTTACCAAATGATCAAGTTTAGCTTGCATTTTTGTTTTGTACATTTACATATCTCAACTTTATTACGTTGGAATCAACTAATATTTGACTCTGTCCTGCAATTTCATTCTCCTTAAACACAAGTATAAAAAAGATTATTCAAGGGTTTGATTGAGATTGAGGGCTTTAAATGATTTTGATTTTTACTAAGATTTGTTGATTTTGAAATGGAAAATAAATCTTATTGTTTTGAATTAGGGGCCAATAATTTTGAGACCACTCGTTTGGTAACCTTTTGTTTTTGTTTTAATTTTCAAAGAAAAAACTTAACATATTTCTATTATAATTTTGAAATGAAAAGAAAAGACATGTTTGAAGTTTTGTTCCTGCCTTAGCTAATTACTTTTGTTACATTAAAATCGAAACAAAAACAAAAACAAACATGTTTGATTAAACTCATCCTTTTTAACTAATTTGATTCATGATTCCTTGATTTCTTTCTTTCTGCATGCAAGATTAATTTACAAATGAAAATCAAATCAATACCACTTTGTAAGGTCTCTCTAGTTGTCTTGAATACAGACAGCCAAAAGGTAATGAAGGTGAATATGAAAATAAGAAAATTTTGGACCGATTTTTGTTTTTATGAAGGTTTTAAGAATCGGACGAGGAGATTAAAGAATGTTGATAACGAAGTTAGCATTAGATTTTGATATTTAAAAAATTCTTTTGATTTTTTGAATAATAATTAGAAACAACATTTTTGTAAAGTGTTATTATAAAAAGTACAAAACAAAATCATTACGAATTATGAAATTCTAAATCATGAGATTAAAATCCTCACAATTTTGATTTTGTTTATTAAAATATTAAACCCATATACATCCGACATAAATTTCAAAGCATAGAAAATGGGCATCATTATTTTCCAGAAACAAAATAAATAAATAAATTACAGGGACTGGACTCTGGAGTATTATTATTCTTTTTAGGTTAAAATGTTCTTAATATGTAATAATAGCTGACGAGTCAGCAACCAAACAGTAGGGACCACAGGAAAAAGCTTCTCGTGCAGCGCCATCGTTTTATTTCACGGCCACTGCAGCGACGAAGCAAAATTCAGCTCAAATCAATCCATTTTATTTCCTTTTTGGGAAAGCTCAAATACTTGATTAACGAAACCCTAGACTTGTTGTTCATACACAATTATATAAGCAGGTAATTTCTACTATTTATTTCATGTAAACTCAACTCAACATCTTAATCGATTCATTTTCATTTCCTCAGTGTCATTTGTATTGAAAATTTTAACTAGTATTAAGTATGCATAGTCATTGTTATGATAGATTATTATGTAAGCTGATTATTTGTGTAATTTATTAATTTATCGTTTCAACTTTCATGGGTCTGACATTTATGTAAATTGGCAGCTAAAATTTATTCTTTTTTGTTTTTCCTATTGATGATTTTACGTTACAACTTTTGAGACAAATGGACATTCAATTTGTAATAGTAATATGAATAAAGGGTGTTAAACCTTTAATTGTAAAAATACAAGAGTGTTAACCTTTAACTTTAGTTATTATGGGGTTTTGTAGCTTTAATCTATTGCAGATAATTGTTTTGCATTATTTTTTGTTAAAATTTAATTTTCCTGAATAACATGGTTTCAGTTTTTTAGCATGTTTTGTTAGTGTATGGTAAAAGTCCGTAAGTGGGGATTATGCACAGTTGATCTAGGTGTGTAGCTACTATGCTAACCAGGATTTTACTGATGATACTGAGAGAAATATTAATGGAAGAACTAATAGGACATGTTTTAATAGCATATTCAAATATGATTTCTGGTACATTTTCGAAAATGTGCAGAAAATGTATTTGAACGGATCTGTCTGTTTTTCGTTAGCAGAAAATTCTTTTTTTTTTTTTGGGAATGGAAGCATGGAATGAAAAATAATTGGTTTAATACTAAAGTTTAATGTAGTGACTAGTGAGAATTATAATGTATTTTAGGTATAGTAGAAACAATTTTTTAGATGGCAACCAGACAAGTACTCATCTTTTTGGAAATTTAGGATAAAACTGATTATGGAAACAGAAAACAAAGATGTCAGCTAAACACAAACCCCATTTTCATTTCTTTTCTATCTATTTATCTCTCTTTTTTCACCAGGTGAAGAAAGAACATATTGTTATTGTTGGGGAACTAAACATGAATAGACCATGTGGACCACATGTATATGAATATGAGAGGGCAATGAATCTGGATCACACTGAAATTTCTCTCTATTTATTTAAGATACTTTTCATTGTGCACAAGGATTGACATTGTGAGATTTTGAATTGACATTTGATAGTTCAGTTTAGATGGTCTTGCTTTCTGGAATTGCACGATACACATGAATTTATTATTGTTGTGCCTTTTTTATAGTCATGACTCATGATTATCATATATCTATCTTGAAAAGTTATACTTGATATATGTTTTTGCATTCTGCTATTTATTTAACGCAATCACTCCCATTGATGATGTGACGAATGCAAAAATCTTGGCTTGATAAAATGTTAATAATTGTTGGCATGCACAATTTCTTAGGTTAAAAAATGGTGGCAATATCGATGGGACCCTCATATTGCATTCGATCTGAGAGCATACAAAGTAAAGCAGGACAGAATGTCTATAGGATTGTAAACAATATGGAGCCATCCAAAATGAAGGGATCTTGTGTTGGTTTGCCTTCTTTGTCGTGGAATCCACCAAACACAATGCAAAATTTTCATTTGGATGGAACTGGAGTAGGACGCAAACGAGGGCATCAAGTAATCGTTGCTGCAAGTCCTCCTACAGAAGATGTGGTTATTGCTACAGAACCACTGACAGAAGAGGATCTTGTAGCATATCTTGCGTCTGGGTGCAAGCCTAAAGAAAACTGGAGGTTCAACATCTAGCTCTTTTTGGTACTCAGATTTGAGTTGTACTGTTTGTATATGTACCATTGTCTTCTTCAAGAAGCTGCTATGGTCAATATTGTTTGATCTTCTGATCTATTAATAACCTTCTGTAATAAATTTTACAGCGCGTATTAATTTTTTTCAGTTTCTAGTTTGGGGGGAAGGGAAATGAAGCAAAATAACAGAAAATAGAATGAAAAGAAGAAGAAGATGATTATCTTTTCTTCTTCTGAAGTTCTCTTTACTCTCTAATATACAGTAGGAACAAATGAGACACCTTGCCGTGCACATTCGTTGAGGGAAACTGATATCTTGTCTGCTCATATTGTCATCTCACGTGATACACGTTTCTGTTAAGTAACTTGTTTGTTCAATCAATTAAGGTATTCTGTGAACTTTATTATTTATTTTTATAGATTCGTGCTTCTTCTTTGTGAGAAATTAATTAGTTTTTTTTTTATAAAAAGTTTTGGGAATCTAACAATGTTGGAGGTTGATGTTAGGTTAAGCATTGTCTTCAAATTTGACATGTTATCCCACAAAACTAGAATTCCATTTTAGTGTTTTCAATTCCCTTGTCATGGTGCACCATATAGTTCTAATGCAGAAAATTTATATTTTGGTTAGAAGCAACACTCTCTCTCTCTCTTTAATATTGGCTTAAGTTGTTATTGCAGAATAGGTACTGAACATGAAAAGTTTGGTTTTGAGTCTGGAACATTACGATCTATGAAGTACGAACAGATATCTGAGTTGCTCTTTGGTATTTCTGAGAGATTTGATTGGGATAAAATTATGGAAGGTGACAACATTATTGGACTCAAACAGGTAAACTGTTGCTTCTATTGCTTATTTTGTCTGCGAACTGCCATCTAGATATATTGCCGTATTTGCATATTGTTCCCTTAGGTTTGTTCATGCTTGACAAGTTAGTACGAAATCCAACTCAATTTTATTTTGATAGTGTTGTTATTTAAATTTCCTTTTCATTTTGTGTATGATGTATTTATGTAGAGAATCTTTATTTACTGGTGGGCAGGGGAAGCAAAGCATATCTCTAGAACCTGGTGGTCAATTTGAGCTTAGTGGCGCACCTCTTGAAACTCTTCATCAAACTTGTGCTGAGGTTAATTCACACCTTTATCAGGTTTGTCCCAAACTTGAAGATGAGTAAATGTATCCGGCAAGGCTGTTGCTTGAACAAGTCTTCTTAAACCAGTTTTTTTACAAAAAAGTAGAGATACTTAATATTCTAATTCTAACCAGTTTTATCAAACTGGTCAGTTGCCTTCACATGCTACTTTTAACAGGTCAAAGCTGTGGCAGAGGAGATGGGAATTGGATTCTTAGGGATTGGCTTCCAGCCCAAATGGGGGCTGAAAGATATACCTGCCCAAGGTAATTCTTATATGCAAATGACATGTAAGAGTTTTGGAGATGCATATGCTTTTGTATGTCTGTAAGCCAGTGTGTTGTTGCATTACTTGTAAAAGAAAGCCATTGGTAGCAACGGTACTTTGAGTTATCACTTTTTTGTCTAGTAATTAGGAAGCGATAAACCAACAACAATAAGCTGAAGTGCACTTACAAAATGTTTGAACTTTGATCAACTGAGCATACTTGCATAGTATTTTGGTTCAGGGAAGATATGAGATTATGAGGAATTACATGCCTCAAGTTGGCTCACTTGGACTTGATATGATGTTTAGGACATGTACTGTTCAGGTGAGAGTTTTTCTAAGTGTATTGTTGGTCTTTCATTTGAATCAGGGTTTGGAGACAATTATTTACGGATGACATTCCCTTTATCATTAGGAATTATTCTGTAGTTTTATGTTACAAGTGTAAAGTGATGGATATCACCTTTCATTTTTTGATAGGTTAATCTGGACTTCAGTTCTGAAGTAGACATGATTAAGAAATTCCGCGCTGGTCTTGCTTTACAGCCTGTGAGAAACCTTTTTTCTCTTCTTACTTCAATTGTTTTGTTTATTTGGAATCTAACTAGCGTAGAAATAAACAGATTGCAACTGCACTGTTTGCCAACTCACCTTTCACTGAAGGAAAGCCATATGGTTACCTCAGTATGAGAAGGTTTGCATATGTTACCTAAAATATGTCGTGTTTATGTCACTAGGTTTTCATGTAATAATATTGTCTGTTTCACCAGCCAAATATGGACAGATACAGATAACAATCGAGCTGGAATGCTTCCCTTTGTGTTTGATGATTCCTTTGGGTATGATTGGATCCTCCATTTTGAGATAAGCACCATTAACAGCATATATTATTAACATGTATCTTTTTGAAACATGATTTGCCAACATCCGAATAGACATTCAACATCCAAAGAAAAAGCATATCATTTCTCGTTTTTTGGAAAATCCATGTGTGTTTGGCCAATATTTGGAGGGGGGGTTTGTGTTGTCTTGAACTGTTCTGTTCCTACTCCAAGAACATGAAGCACTTTTATGTTTTTACTGTTTCATTTTGCACTTTATAAACATTTATATCTACTTTAAATTGTTTTGCAATTGTACTTATTCTTGCGATGACTTATGGACACAGGTTTGAGCAGTATGTTGACTACGCTCTTGATGTCCCGATGTACTTTGTCTACCGGAAAAAGAATATTGATTGTGCTGGACTGTCCTTCCGGGTTTCCACCTATCCTTAGTAGACTATCTTCTGAATTAGTCTTACTATGTATGCTTTTTATTTAGCTAATTATGCCTCCTGTATGATAGGACTTTTTGGCTGGAAAACTTGCTCCTATTCCGGGTGAATATCCGAACCTTAATGATTGGGAGAATCATTTGACAACAATATTCCCTGAGGTTTGCATTCATTTGAGATTTATTGATATGATATAGCCTTGAGCGATGTAAATACGTCTATGCCTCTGTATGCACACATAAGCATAGATTCTCAGTAACATTATTAAACTAGAGTTTTGTTTCTTTTATTTATTTATTTATATATCTTATAATTCAGGTCAGACTTAAAAGATATTTGGAGATGAGGGGTGCTGATGGCGGACCTTGGAGGAGGTTATGTGCATTGCCTGCGTTTTGGGTATATATCCTCTTTGATGCATATATGCTATCATGCATAAGTTAATTGTCTTATCTGCAATGAATACACATCACTCTTTTGAATTGAGTAAATGATACTACTTCCTTTGTACTAAATAATTTAGAAGATCAGTTGTTTTTTAATTGTTTAATGTCTTTTCTTAGGTAAGCTTTGATAGCTTTTTATTGCATTAATGAATGTATGCTTTACAAGGAAGAAAGTGTCTACTTGATTTTGTTGTGAATTTTGGTTATAGAAAGATTGAACTAGAGATTAAACAAGTTGAAGATGTGAGAATGTATCCTAATCATAGAAGTCTCCTTCAGTCCCATTTAAGATGCCCCGTTTTCTATTTTTAAATGTCCCAAAGGACCCAAACTATTGTCACCTTCGCTTTTGGCTATGTCCAAGAAATGGTTCAGGACCCCTCTAGGTGATATGAACAGTAACTTTCACCCTTGGTTGGATTTTTGATTGGTAGGATTATCTAATGAAGGATTGATTGGGCTTTAAGAAGGGTCTCTAGGGATGAAGGGAATGCATTTTCAGGTGAAGTAAAACAGAAGATCGCTTTTTACCCAACTGAAAGCACGAGTAAAAATCCTCGAACAAATTTTCTACTCTATTGAACAGCAGCTTAAAGTCTATTATAAACACATTGCATAAGACTTTTTAACACTTAAACTTAATTACAAGTTGTCTTGCGTATTCTCCATGTCAATTTCTATCTTACCTTTTCTTTTGACCCATGCAGCATATGTTGTTTATTCTTTCATTGTTACGTTTCTTAAAATAATTACGGGAGAAATTTTTCACCTCTGTACACAACAATGAAAGAATATGCAATATTTTGTCTCTAGGATGATTTTGTTTTCCACATTTCTCATTGTCATCTTTATTGTAGACTGTCTTGCTGATATTTCCCCATTTGCTGTTTTCTTTCCATTATGTTGCCAATTGCTTGATTCTGTTGTATCAGTTCATTTCAATAATTTTCAAATTTCAGGTGGGTCTGTTGTATAATGAGGTTTCTCTGCAAAATGTTCTCGACATGATAGCTGATTGGACCATGGAAGAAAGAGCGATGTTGAGAAATAAGGTAATATAGTTATTCTAAGAGCAAATGGTGTGTTGATATTTGGGTCGCTCTCCAGGGGCGGATCACTGTTGAGGCAGAGGGCACCGGACTCCACTGAATTTTCAGAGGGTCAGTGGTCAAATAAAAAATTTTTTTGAGGAGGGGCTAAATGAAATTATCATATTTTACACTTAAAAAACTATCAAAATTCCTAAAGTTAATGAACCAAATACCAATCTCGTTAGTAGTCTTAGGAGTATGTACTTCAATTGTAAATAGCTCCTTTCTTCTCCCCATTTCTTCCTTTTCCTTTTCCATCCGTTAGATTCTGAGATGGCAAAGGTGAAAGGTATATAAATTATAATTATGGAGTTTTTTGAGTTTCAGTCTTCCAGATTATGAATGATATCAGTTGGAGGTATTCACTATAAAATGAAACTATAATGCAACAATTTCAAATAATGAAATCTTGAAAAATGTTATTGTAAACAATATTTGAAGATTATTTAGTTTTGTGATTCATTTTATTAAATTTTTATTCTTAGGGGATACTTTTCGAATTTGACCCCACTGAACTGTGAGGCTAGATCCGCCCATGTCGCTCTCTAATGCACTGTCTACACTTTTACATTAATTTTGTGTGGGACTACGGTGAATGCAACCGGGAACAGAAAACGTCACTTTCGTGGTATAAAGTACGGTAGGGGTAGGTTTTTTCGAATTGTTTAGTTGGTATAAAATAAATTTATTCAGAACTTAGTATGCTATGAATAACTTTCTAAAAAGATATAGCTAGAACTAGTTGAGTTGTTTCTATGCATAGTGTCATAACAAGAGCATTTTTAATGAGATTACGCTCATCGCTTACTTAACATCCACAAGACGCTCATTTGACTACATTAATTGATATTCTCTAGAATCTTCTTTTATATATTAAGGTTTTTAATATACTCTTCTAGATCTATTCATGTGATTATACTTTGTAAATATCAGTAAATCAAAGTTGATCATAAAGAGCAAAATGATTCAACAATAAGCTTTTTATTTTTTTCACCGCAATCCTATCAAATAGCAAAATTTCAACAATGGGCTGCATTTTTCACTCATCTATCATAACTTTCAGTCTTCCGACTCACTCATAATCCAACTCGCAGTGTTACAACTTATCATTTCAACTTGTCATTTGATGCCCTTTGCCCTTTGATCTTTGCCAGTGGTTTTCTGATGATATCATTTGTTTGACGTTAAATATGTTTTTGCTTCAATTTAATATAGTTTTGACGTGAGAGATAATTTTTGAGTAGTTCTCAGAGATCATTTTCTTCAGTTATTGCATCAGCCTCATCCAACTCTTTGTTTCAATAGGTGACTAGTAGTATAAACTTGTACAGAAATTTGCACACTTAGGTTGTATTGCCATCTTATAATGTTGAGACTTGAACAGAATCTTTTTGGCTATTATTGTGGCAATTTAATCCCCTACTATTCAGTAGGTACCAAAAACTGGTCTGAAAACACCATTTCGAGACAGATTGCTGTGGCATGTTGCGCAAGATGTTGTGAACTTAGCAAAGGTAAGTTGGAAATTATCATTGTTACTCATCATTGTTGGTGGCAACAAAAAGTGTTGTAGCGCCTAATCCATTTGTCTTTTTGTAGGATGGATTGGAAAGGAGAGGCTTCAAGGAGACAGGGTTCTTGAATGAAGTGGCAGAGGTGGTTAGAACAGGTAAATCATTTTGATAATTTTGTAAATCAATTGCACTCGTTTTTTGTCAGTAAGACCTAAAATCTTTGTTAATAAAATTGGTTAGTGGTATAACATGTTTATTTTTTGTTATTTTATTTACTAATAGGTTGATCTCTAGCATATTAGTATTGTTGGTGGAACCCAATAAGGGTAATAAGTGGGATTACCTTTACCTGTTTATGTGATAAAAGAATCAGAAATAACTTCGTGTCAGGGTGACCTTAACGCTTAATTGTTATTTTATTACTTTTACGTTGAGCTCTAGCATATTAGTATTGCTGGCATCATAATAAAGCCTTGAAGCTTTTAAGGAAATATGGAGTTGATATAATTAGTGGCTAAGATCAAAACTTACTTGAATTTTTTGGGAATTTGTTTAACGGAAAGATGCACTCAAACTTTGGGATGGGGGAATTGCAAAATTTGAGTTTAGACTGTCTCAATTTTTTTCTGATTCGAGAAAAATATGGATCAAAATAGAAATGTACTTGTTCAATACTCAAGGTCCCTTTAGCATGTGAATCACTTCTGATAAGTGATAAGTGATAAGTGAAGAGTTTGAAAGGTGGTTATTGTTTCCTCATGAATGTTTAAACCATCTTCTCCAAAGCTTTACTAAGAACTTTCCTATGAAGCGCACACACACTCCTCAAGAAAACTCGATATTCTCTGAGAAATCATTCTTTAGTTGCTTCCATTCTTTTTCTTGTAAAGATTCTGATGGACAATCTTTCTGGAGCAGGTGTAACACCTGCTGAAAAGCTTCTGGAGTTGTACCATGGGAAGTGGGGAGAATGTGTGGATCCCGTATTCCAGGAGCTGCTCTACTAAGTGCTTCAAGTAGTGCTTGCATACTTCAGTTTGTGGTGCCGTCCTGTATGAATCTTCTTCCAATTTTAGGTGTAATCTCTGTTGTTTATTCCAAGTTATCAGGAGGTGGGTATAACTATAATTATAAGCAGCAATAAGTTTTTGATGATAATGGTTACTAAACTTTCATATGACTCGTTCCATACAATGTTTGACAAGCATCAGCATACTTACAAGAGATGGTCAAAAAACCTACCAAGGTTCAGTCATAGGATTTGCCTTTATGTGCAAGATAATATATACGCGCATAGTTAATGCCATATGTTTTCTACTTTCATTCATTACCTATACTCGTTGCTGGGAGTAAACTCTATTAGTAATCATATCTGTGCCTGGGTGCTTTGAGTTGTTTGACAGAATTCCTGTTTCTTTTAACATGTATGTGCTTGGAAATGACAACCAGCGTTTTGCATCATAAAAGCATCGCACCATCTCAGACATTAGCACAAGATTCATTTGAGCGGGTTTTCCAAAGCTGTGTGTTCTGTGTTTCATTCGTTTCTGTTCTCCCTTCCGGTCGGTCTGTCCTTTATGGACTATCAGCCCCTTCTCTGGCTGCCTCATCTTTTGAAGACAGGAAGGAATTTTGTATGAGAAGTCATTTGTGAAATTTAGTAGTGTTCTCAGATATAATTGGGGAATCTGTGAAATGCATCAGCCTTCTTCTAGTTGGTCTTCTGACTACACTATTTGGTTGTTTTCCTAGTTGATGGCATCTTTCATATGCCAGTCCATGCCATTAGCCATGTGGAGCAACATGTTCCATGTGCTCCCATACCCAGCAGTGGTAGCCTACCATGTTGTTATACATATTTGTGATAAAACTACACAAGAAAATACTCATAAAATTCATATTTTTGGTTATATTAGTCTAATTTTGTAGAATAGATGGAAAATGGTACGAGAGGGACGGAGTTTAATCGTAGATAAACCAAAACCGACAGTTTAACCATTAATCTTTGCTTTGGATCTTATCAACAACAGCCAAATTATTGAAAATAGTGTTGTAACAGCACAAATGCTGAATCATGGGGTATGATTTTGTCTTGGATCAATTAATTACTTTAAAGCAATTTTTGGTTGTAAGAAGTAATGCATATGTTTTGACATGAATTAAAGTGAAAAGGATAACATTGGATTCCTGCACCAAACAAGGGAGATTGGAGATCTGGAGAGTGGGACACAGACAGAATACTTGCATAGTAAGAGACGATACAGACAAAGACACCACTCTATTGTACCATTAATAATTGAGGTCCCTCACCCCACCCCACCCCAACCCCACCCCACCCCTTCCCTAACTTATCTCTATATATATTTATATATTACTCAACTTGGCACCTAACATGATCTCTAATCACGGGCCCTAAAGGATTTTTATGTTGAAATTTCAGCTTATAACTATATATTCTTTGTCCACATTGCTGCTACATTTTTCTTTGTTATTTATTATTATTATTATTATTATTATTATTATTATTATTATTAACTATAACTATTTTAAGGAAAAAAATTAGTGTATGAGAAGATTTCAGGGGTAGGTTGGTAATTCAATGACGAATGATGAGGCCAGATCAGTTGGCCTGTCCTTGCTGTGTCCTTCCATACCCAGCTCACAACTCTTGGTGGGCCCTAAAAAACACACCCACATGGAATTATTAATTTAATTTTTTATCTCTCTCCCATTATTTCTATTCTATTGTTCAAGTGATAGAAAAATATCAGTGTGTCAATCCTATCCCCCACTAAAACTACAAAAACCCATCTTCATTCAACCTTCCATGCCCCCTCCCTCCCCTCCTCCATTTCTCTCATTCTCTATTAACAAAAAAATTTCCTCAATTTAAATTTCTTAATTGAAAATGAGAGAAATTCTTCACATTCAAGCCGGGCAATGCGGTAACCAAATCGGAGGAAAGTTTTGGGAAGTGGTATGCGACGAACACGGTATCGACGCCACCGGGAACTACCACGGGGACTCCCATGTTCAACTAGAGAGGGTCAATGTTTACTACAATGAGGCTAGTGGTGGGAGGTATGTCCCAAGAGCTGTGTTGGTGGACCTTGAGCCCGGAACCATGGACAGCTTGAGGACTGGACCTTATGGGCAGATTTTCAGGCCTGATAACTTTATTTTTGGACAGAATGGTGCTGGCAACAATTGGGCCAAGGGCCATTACACTGAAGGAGCTGAACTCATTGATTCAGTTCTTGATGTTGTTCGGAAAGAGGCTGAAAATTGTGATTGCTTGCAAGGTAAGTAAAATTTCAATGCAATAGCTCTTCCTCGATCGATCTGTTTTTATCATCTATAGTTATAGCTATGTATGGTAGTCTTATAGAATGAATTCAGCTGTAATTAAAATTCAATTCAACTAAATGCTAGCTAGCTATATACGTTGTGTATGATATATAGGTTTTCAAGTATGTCACTCTCTTGGAGGGGGTACCGGATCCGGTATGGGAACCCTACTGATATCAAAGATCAGGGAAGAATATCCAGATCGGATGATGTTGACCTTTTCGGTCTTCCCTTCGCCTAAGGTCTCCGATACGGTGGTTGAACCCTACAATGCCACCCTCTCCGTCCACCAACTGGTTGAAAATGCTGATGAGTGCATGGTCCTAGATAATGAAGCTCTCTATGATATTTGTTTCCGTACCCTCAAGCTCACTAATCCCAGCTGTAAGTAATTAATTCCCTATATAAATGAATTTGGGTTACAAGTGAAGTGGCCAATTGTATTTACATAAATGAATTAATTATCTTTCAACCCTTTTTGCACCAATTGTGATTACATATAATATTAATTATGATATATGCGCATGCTTGCAGTTGGTGATTTGAACCACTTGATCTCAACCACCATGAGCGGCGTGACATGCTGCCTCCGTTTCCCCGGCCAACTCAACTCCGACCTCCGAAAACTGGCCGTAAACCTAATCCCCTTCCCCCGCCTCCACTTCTTCATGGTAGGCTTCGCACCCTTAACCTCCCGTGGGTCCCAACAATATCGCGCCCTCACCATCCCGGAACTCACCCAACAAATGTGGGACTCCAAGAACATGATGTGCGCAGCCGACCCCGCCACGGCCGCTACTCACCGCCTCCGCGATGTTCCGCGGTAAAATGAGCACCAAAGAAGTGGACGAACAAATGATCAACGTACAAAACAAAAACTCGTCCTACTTTGTGGAGTGGATCCCGAACAATGTGAAGTCAAAGTGTGTGACATCCCGCCGACGGGTCTGGCCATGTCGTCGACGTTTATGGGGAATTCGACGTCAATTCAAGAGATGTTTAGGCGGGTTTCAGAACAATTTACGGTGATGTTTAGGAGGAAGGCGTTTTTGCATTGGTATACCGGTGAAGGAATGGATGAGATGGAGTTTACTGAGGCGGAGAGTAATATGAATGATTTGGTTTCGGAGTATCAGCAGTATCAAGAGGCTGTGGCTGATGATGATCATGAGGAAGATTATGATGATGATCGGGAGGCTTTGGACAATTAATGAGAGGAATTTTATTAAATGCATGGGATGATCATATATATATATATATATATATATATATATGCATGCATATGGGGGTTGGGAAAATATTGATATGGCATACGATGGAATGGATGAAGTGGGTTGGATATTTTTGTGGAGGCCGGTAAATAAGACTGTTACTGCTATGGTGTTTTGATTTGTTGTTTTCTTATATGTTTTGTGAAGTACTCCTCCTACTCCTATATATGTTTTTTCCAATTGTATTTATATATTGTTTTTATTTTATGAAATTGCTTTTGTTCTTAATTCTTGATCACAAATAAATGGTTTGTTCATTAAACGAGTTTATTTTTTATGTTATGCTGCACATTAAACACCAAGAGGTTTGATCTACCTGGTTTTGGGCCGGTTTAATTTTTTGTTACCTCAGTGAGATATTCTTTTCTCAAGCCTTAAACAAATTGGACAATTAATGATTAGTTTTTGTCAGAAACAAAATTTAAATAAAGAAAAAATAATAGTAACATGTATTGGATATGCCAAGCAATAACTTAGTTAAACTAGGTGCTCTGTGCTCATGAATGATAGTGAATTCAATATTTATTCTCAGTGACATTAAATCTGTACGTACTCAATCAATAACTTCGTAGATTTGTTTAATTTTCTTTACGAGTAAAACACAAATAAATAAAACCAACTCCACAAGCAGGCAATAGTATACAAACAAAAAGAACAGCCAATTTTACATTCTAGTATGAGAAAAAGGCCATATAGTACTGTACATAAATTACTTCTACCCTTCTTTCTGCATGCATCAACTGACGGCCAATATCCTTGATGAACAGACAATCCCTTCCAACACTATCCAAATTATTTTCAAAGATTGTATTCTTTGGAAAGCTCACTCACCTGTCACAAGGGCAAATGCATTGCAAATTCAAGGGAAACCTCCACTAACGCAACAAACTAACCAAAGTAACCCCCATCCAATAATGTTGCAAAAGAATGCTTCAACAAAACCAAACCAACTAATCATGCCTTGCATAGAACTGGCAACATTTATGTCCATCAAATTTGGTTTCTTCCGGGGCTGAGAAGCTTTTAATTCCGACTGGAGTTCAAGACAAGCTAAACTTGGCATCTGTTGCAGCGAAAAAGATCATGGTAGATCTTCTGTTTTCTGCTAGGAATTCGCACTCCTTTTCTCTTCAAGGACAGAACCCTCCCTGAGCGCTATTTGTCCCTCATTCTCCCTACCTAGAGCAAAAAGAGCAGCAGATTGTAAATATGATGCTATGTGCCAAACAGGGGATATTACTTGTGATTGCACAGCATCATTGAGCGCTTCCAGTGGCATTTCAGTCATAAGATATGACAGACTGCGGCGAGCAAAAACCGTGGGGGAGACCATGGTCCCTACGTCAATGAACTGCATACAAAACAACAAATTATTTGTCAAAGGCCAATATACATCCTAGGCTTGGTTAAATATTACTAACCCCAACTATTCCATTTATTCCACTTCGGTACCTGCTATTTATTCCTCTCATATATCAAACTAAGTACTCCCCGATGCAAATAAACTAAAAATCATATATATTGGAACTAAACTAAAAATCATTTTGATCATATATTTTCAAAAAAACGGAGGGGGTATATATTAGCAAGTCAGAGGTAGGCGATAAGATTAATAAAATAAATGGGAGATTCATAATTTGTAAATTGTGGCAAAAGATGATTCTACATTACGATTTGTTTGTAACACGTTTGCAGGTCTACCATAACTAAATTCAATGGAAGTTGTAAATGGATGGTAAATTTCCATACCTGTGTGAAGCACTCAATTGCAGCTCCAAAATCTTTATGCCGGAAAGCAGAGTCGCCTTTTTTCTTCGAGTTTAAAGTATCCTGCACCTGATTCGTCCACATCTGAAATGAAAGCTGTACCCAGAAGAGAAAAATTGTAGTGAGATGATATATATATATATATATATATATATATATATATATATATATAATATATATATATATATATATATATATATATAGCAGTTGGTAAATTTGTAAAGTGAAAAAAATTAGAGTCGTCCAACCTCAGTTGCAGCTCCCTCATCATCTTTGTAACCGACCATTTCTAAGATCTCATGTATAGCTGTCAAATCCTTTCTTAAGCAAGCATCGCCAAGCGGGGATAAAGGAAAAGCAGCAGCACCGTGAGCTATGCCCATCAGTTCATGAGAAGAAACCTAGAAAACACAATGCTAAGCTTAGAAATGTGAAGTTCGTAACACCTATGAAGACCAAACTAACCATGTTGATGGAATGAAATATATAATATTCCATCCGTCCCGTATTAAACGTCCTAATTTCCTTTTTAGGATGTTCCTAAATAAATGTCCTATTTCTATATTAGTAACTATTTTTATCTTATATTTCCACATATACCCTCATAATCTTTTAGTCAACTTTTGTTGGAAACTTAAGAAATGATAAAAAGTTTAAATTGGGAAATGATGTATTGTTATACCACATTCTCTCTCATAAACTTATTGGAATGTGAGAACAACAACAAAAATGAAAGTAGATAGAAATTAATAATAACAAATGTGGAGAGTTTGCATGTACGGCCATATGCATATAATTAGTGGGTGGGTTTGGAGAGAGAAATATATTTATTGGAATGTGAGAATAACAATAAAAATAATTTAGAGAATTTATGTGGGGAACTAATAAAGAACAATTAACGTTGGGGTCATAGAAAAGTAAATGGATACTTCAATTAATAAGTAATTTAGAAGGGGGCAATTTAGGTAAAAAATTATATTATTAATTAGCGTGCCGAAACCAATTAGGACGTTTAATACGGGACGGAGGGAGTATCTGCTAAGAGTACTAGCAATAAAGATATGAAAAGCACTCACATCCATACATAAAGAGCCATTGCCCAAAGGGGCTCAACTTATATGCATGCCAAAAATAGTTTGTGAACATTAGTAATTATTTTCATAAACTGAAGAAACAAGTTTAGATAACTAAGCTCTCAGAATAATTAGCCTAACTATGTCTGAGATTTCACAGAGGCTTTTTAGCAAGTACAAATTAAACACAACAGAGGAAGGTCTTGCAATGACAATATGTTTCATTACTTGAGGAAACAACCAACCTCTGTATCCTTCTGAAGAGGTTTCAAAGCAGCAACTAACGACTTTGGATTTGGACGCTCACGAGGCTCATATTGTAAACATCTTGAAGCTAAACGCACCAACTCGGTTCCATCGTCATTAGAAAATTGGCCTTCCAAACAAGAATCTGTTAGCATCTGAAGGTTCCTGTCCCTTATCAGGTCGAGGGCCTGATATAGATTATTTAAGACTGAGCATTAGGTAAACAGAAGTATTAAGAAGTGCTTGAAGGAAATATTCTGTATCGTGGAAAAAGAAAAACATTAAAATCAATGTAAAGACAAATATATTCCAGTCCGTTAGTTATAAAAAGACAAAAACAAGCACAATTAGTTGAAGGATTTGATCAATGAGAGCATGGTCTCTCATGAGGTTAACAGACTTATTCACTTCTTGCTTGAAATAAATTATATGTCAGACCTCAAGTTTTGCCTAGGGTCAGATTTATGTACAATAACTATGATAGTAACTGGGAATTTATGAAATCTCAAGAAAAAGTTATGGTTATCCACATCACGGGAATGGGGACACGGAGGGGGAAGATAGAACTGAAAGAGAAAGAAACAGAAGGCCTTTCCAAGTACAAAATTTGGGATATGATACCACTCACAAGAAGATTGACCATTTACTAACCAACAAATTAAAGAGACGAAAATCCGTCCAGACATGAACCTTAAGTTAATATAAAAAACATATATGACAGCTGGAATAAGTGCGGTAAACTAACAATCAACAACAGATAACAGATGCTAATGACTATAATTCAGTCACCAAAAAAATGACTATAATTCCAAAAGCAAGTAAAATATTTATAGCGTTGATCACACTTGAAATCTACTTTCTTTCTCTCGGTTTTTATTTTTATGTGTTGGTGCACCATGATTTAATTGTGTAAACTTGCATAGATGAAGGAAAACCCTTAATTTATTGAGATGGTTCAGCAAGGCTTTCATGTATACGTGTTGCCCACCCACGTCATCTTTCAAAAACCATACACGGGTTTGCTTTCATTGATTGAGCAAGTTTGCGTTCATCAAGGGTTTTTATGGCCACAAAAACCTTAACACAGATAAAGCGAAACTTGCTGCGCCTTAACAATTAAATTTTCAGTAGCAGTTTTCTAAATCTCTCAGTTACTCTATATTCAGTAGAACGAAAAACACATCTTTTTTTCTTTTTTTGGGGGGTGGGTGGGGGGTGGAGGGAGATGGAGAAATAATATCAGAACACCACACAAAGGTGCATTTAATTAGTATATATATATCACCAAGAATTCAATGAGGAGATTTACATGGCTTGGAGGAATGTGCTTTCCACTGAGAAGGTCAAGCAAAAGGGTGCCAAAGCTATAAATCACACTTTCAGCAGTTACTCTTCCTACAAGAAAAATATGGAAACTTATTTTAGAAAACACATCAAATCAAGGACAGTCCAACTATTATAAAACTTTTGTAAACATTTTAGAAGTATCATGCGCTACATTTAACCACTAAAATCATGACGCTAAAGATAGAACCAACACCTGTCCACATCAGTAAATGTATTTAAAAAATAATAATAACAGTTCTTTGGAGAAGTAAATGTACTTTACATGCATAGTAAATCTGTAATAAAGACAAGAAAAACGATAACTAATCATCAAATGCATTCACATTTGATCTTTTCAGAGAGTATTTTGGCCACATCCATCAATGTATATCATCAATAATCAACCTATGCAGAATGTTGACTAAGAGTCTTTTGACATAATGGACTAAGTTTTTTGACATATTTCGAATCCAAATATTTTATAACAGAACAAGCCTCAGAGAGTGGAACAGATTGAAAGTCGAACAATTTTTATTGATTACATTTCACACAACATTTCGTTTGACATCTTGAGAGTCGCACTTTATGAGGTAATAACTTTTTACCAACTTGGACAAAGACATTAAGGAGCAGTTTTAAAAAGCAAAAGAAACAGAAGAAGAAACAAAATGTTTGGCAGTCGTTCTGACTCATCATCTAAGAACCCATCAACCTCTAGGGTGGGACTTATGCCCATGTATGGTAGATAGAGCAGCACCAACTCAGTTTCATGTCTTAAATATATAATAAAACACATATGGATGGATTGACAGATGCAAAGCAAATCAGTTGGCAGCCGAAGATAAAAGGTAAGGCACACATGCCCAACAAATTAAGATATAGGTAATAAACAATAAATGGAAAAATTAAGAAAGCAGGAGATTAAATTGTGTTTGAGGATTAGTACCGGTCCTCAGGTATTCAGGAGGAGTAAATGCCAAGTTAGTGCTGTAACTTTTTCCATCTCTACTATTCTTCATCAACCCAAAACATGAGAGTCTAGGATTTGCATCCTGTGTCATGAAAAAGATATAACAAAAACAAGTTTGTGAATTCAGCTCCCATCACTAAGGAAACCAACGGATAACCAAAAAAGGTTAACACTTTACTTACATTGTCAAAGACGATCCTGTAAGCATTGAGATCATGATAAAGGGCACGTCCTTTGCTCATACAATATTCAAGTGCTTGAGCAAGATATAAAGCAACCCTTAACCGCATGGCCCACTTCATAGGCTGTGATTCCCCTAAACAACATTGAAATAAGATTCAAATTAACCTTAAAAGTACATCAAATGGGATAATTCAACTAAAGACATGAGGGAAAAATAAAAGAAAGAAAGAAGGAAAATCATATTTCAACGTGAGAAAACAGTTTTGAAAAACATATCTGAAATGATAGCACAACCTTTTTTTAACTTAAGTTAGTGTTGCAATTAATAAAACCCAAAATTTAAAATTATTGGCCTTCTATTGGAAATTCCCATAGCATCACAATTGCCGCATCCATCTAATTTATCAAAGAAAAAATACAGAATAAAGTTAGAGGTATTTAATATGTTATGATATGACAGACTGCACTGAAATTGGTATGTAGAAGGGCAGGGGGGAAAACAGAGATCTTGAAAAAGATTAGATACAAAGTATCTACAAACTAAGGAGAGTGTTGTCTTGTCTATCTCATACAAGTATACATGAAAAGAATCTGCAAGCCAAAGAGTGTTGTCTTTCCTATCTCGTATAAATACTAGGTGAAAAATCCTATCAACCCTATACCACGAAACCAATGATAAAAGAGAAGCGTTTACATCGACAACAGACTGTAAGAAATATTTTGCATTACCGCATATGTTTCGTGATGGACATTTATGAGAAACGTAGGAGCATCATATGTATTATTAGTTGCATGACAAACAAAAACATCCATTTCAAAACTGAAATTTATGATGGGATTTCTTGTTCAAACAATAATATAAAACAAAATCCATATAGTTTGATGTTTGAAAGCAGCTAAAATACATGGCAATATAGCAAAAGAAGTTGTACTAACAAACTTACAGTGAAATAGGTGTTTTGCAAGAGTTTCATTGGGCATAAATTCCGCAACAAGTAGTCTCTCGTCACCTTCACAACAACAACCAAGTAGATTCACCAACCTATGGTTTCTGAGTTGACCAACAGCTCTTGCTTCGTCCTGAAGTTGTAAAGGAGGAAAGTTTAGGTTAATTGAAATAAAGATAGGAAATGCTTATTCAGTGAGAAAAAAGGTTTCCATGTTCAAAAGAATTAAAATGTTGAACTAGCAAACATGCACCTCAGTCCTGACTTAAATCAAAATTATGTACATAAAATGATGATTAGTTTTTGACAAGTCACTCTCTTTAATACCAACATTAGGCTGTCCTCCTTTATTGAGTATTTTCAATATGTTTTATTTTGTTACCTTTTTGTATGACCTTGCCATTTATATCTCTATCTTCACTCTTCATCTTTCTATTTATCTTTCCACATTAATTTCTTATAATAATAACAAAATTATCACACATTTAGGGCAAGGATGCTCTTCATAAGTACTTTTTGCCTTTCAGTGTAAATAACAATAGTAAGATAGCAAATAGTATTGTAATACCATGATAATGTTTCCTCCAACTAACCAAATAAAACACCACACTTTGCTGAACAAAGAATTTGTGTCCAAGAAACATAAAGGTTTTTATGAAATTCGGAAGTAAAGCCACATGTGGAGTACCATGAAGGGCTGTCTCCTTTGCTAATTTACATTTGAAGGCCACAAGTGGAAATATCTATTCTAACTTCATGAGGAGTATGTGAAATAGGATGCAATGGAGTTGCATATACTTACAAGGAACTGCTGACGATCAGGCCAAGCAGATCTATTAAAGCGTTTGACTGCGACGCGCCTTTGATTCTCCGACTTGCCTTTATAAACAACATTAGGGGCCTTTTCCCCATGTTCAGAGACTATGTTCTCCACCGCAAACCCAGATGTAGCTATCCTTAGTTGCTCTACAGTGTACTCACGAAATGTAGGAACATCACTGGCATCACCCTTCTCCTCATTTTCTGCCAAAAACATATTTAAAAGTTGTGAAACACAGTCCTACAAATCACCAAGGCAGAAAGTGAGGCAAGTTTACATACCAACACTATGAGCCTCTGAAACTGTTCCATTGTGTTCCGGCTCCCAGCAACAAGTGAATTTAGAGCACTCACAACCCATCTCAGTATAAGAAATGCCAATTAGTGCTGAAGCTGAATCAATTACAACAACCCCCGATATTTGTGGCTCTAAAAAAAGTTCTTCCAGCTCCACATACCAAACTAGATATCTACAGTTATATTATACCCTACAAGGTATAAGCTCAAAGTAAGAGTCAATTACTCTCTGTAAATCATGTTCTTAAATAACCACTCAACAACTGATCCAGTTATCCCCCAGATTGCAAAACCTTTAAGGAACATTTATAAACATGTAGATACAGATATGGAACACACATATATAATCGCATAAATACATAATAGGGATAATAATATTAATAGTACAATCATGAGCTAATCTTTAACCAAAAAAACTAAGATTACAAAGAAAAAGTACCTTTGTAACGATTCAAACCAAGCTTCCTCTCTTTGCAGCTCCTTTTACCAAGTCAAGGAGCTCAAATTAGCTCAAAAGAAAGTTACATGAACCTTTCTTCATAAATGCTTCTTCGGATAGCTCGACTCGGTCAAAAGATGTGAACTTTGATTCTTCCTAAATACTATTGAACTGAATCGATCAAACTATGTGCGAATAATTTGTGTATATAGTTGCTTGTATAGATAAAAGATGGTAGATTTAAGATTTATATATAAAAATGAGACGCCGGATGCGGATCCTCTACTAAATATAAGTCTGCTACAGATTGTTTTTCCCCAATTTCCACCGACATAAATTATTTTCTTCTCATATATAAACATATATATTTTTACAACATATAATTCCCATAATTATGTGGGAAACACCAAAGTTATGTTTATTTGTAATGTAATTTATGAGATTATAATTTTAAGATTATTAATTATATAATTATAATTTTGGTATTATAGTTATAATTTTAATATTATTAAATTATTTTATAATTTTTACATTAAAAGTTTAAGTCTAATTTTTTTATCTATATTAATAATTTTATCTCATGTATAATTATTATCGACAAACATAGTCCAAAAGTTTAAAAATAAAATACTCTTTTTAATTTATTTATTTCAAAAAATGTACTATGGTAACAAATAATGTAAAAAGTGAAAAAATAAATAAATAAAACTCTTACAAATAATGAAATAAAGAATCCAAATTATAATTATTGAAAAAAAAAACACATACTCCAATTCAAATCAAGAAGGTAATAAATATTAAACAAAAACAGGTTTCAAATCAATAATTTGATTTAACATAACAACGGTGGATTAACGGCACAAATACTTAATAAAACAATTATATTCTTAAAACTTAATAAATATGCATAAAAGATTAGTTTTATGGATCTTGTTAGATAATTTGAATATTTTGAAGTGTAGTATTTCAAATTATGTTTAAATCGTCACTAACAAGTAAATATTACATGAACAATATAATATCATTTTTTATTACTATGTTTTTGAGCCAATATAATATAATACTAGTTGATAATCAAAATTGTTGAAGTTGGCAACATATTGACTAATATGATCAATATTTTTACAAAAGAAGGAAGGAGACAATGATGGGGGGGGGGGGGAGGAGGGGGGATTTTTGAGTTTCTTTCTATTTATTTATTGGTAGTGTTGAGTCATGATATTTTTTCTCTTTGAGCTAAGTAAATTGGGCTTACTTATTTAATTAATCTATTGGACCTTCATTATTGAACCTTGAAAGTCACTGGGCCTAGTCACCATATCACTTCTATTTAACCATATAAAACCGGGTCGGTTCATTGGACTAACCCATTTGATCTTTTGATATCTATTATTTTGACTTGTAATGATGAAAAAGCATGACAGTTGACTAAGACATCTGCCATGCATTAATGTGGATGAAAATATAACCGGCCGACAGCATAAACAGTACCCAAAGGTAGTGGGTATACAACACTCATCGGCGAGAATCCATCATATCGTGAGGTCGTGTCGGAGGTAGTGGGTGGTACGCAGAACCGCAAAAAGAGAGAAGTCCAACCTATCAACTAAGTCTTCACAAACAGGTACGTTCACATTCATATGCACATACACACAACTAAGAATTATTATCTCTCTCAATACACTAGACATTACATCCTCCATTGTTAACCTTGTGAACACGATATCGACTCTCACGCTTTGAAAAGCTATCCCGGTCTGGCCGCCAAGATCGTGTTTATTGTCTGCAGGATCGTATGCCTTTACGTGATTGGGACGTTGGAGAAGATCTTGGCGTTAACATTGGTATTTAGAAGGAGGGCGAGTTCTCAGTGTCATTGAAATTTTTAACCACATCCATTTAATCTACTTCGGAAGATGGTGAAGAGTAGAGACGGTATGCCAGAGGGGCAGGCGATGGCTGTAAGCTCGTCACTGCCTCGTATTTCGGTAAAGGATCGTCTGGGTCCTTTTAAAAGTGCTCACGAAAGAGCGGCCCTCTAAGTATAATTCGGGTGATCTCCGTCCAGAAGATCCACGATGGAGCAGCACGGAGGTTGGTCTTTGATCTTTAATAAAGGGTGATGATCGTGGTTTGGGCGCAGAGAGGGCTCACCGACCAGGACTCATCGCCAAGTGGTCGGGAGGATGAGGCGCCAAGTTGGCGAGGATGGCGACGAAGCGAGATAAAGCCTTGGAGGTTCTGTAAGCAGAAGAGAAGATATAGTCGAACAGATGCTTGGTGGCGTGAGTTAAGGGACAAAACATCTAGCCGTATTCGATCAAAGAAAGGCGGAGTAAGCATAAGGAGATGCCATGGCGAGAGGTAAAGAGCCGAGAGCATTCTACACACGTGTTCAGGGATCGTTCTCACGGTAGAGAGGAGATCGAGGAGAGAACTCGTGGCCTCGAAGAAGAGCCTTTAGTGGTCGTTGGTTCTCAAAGATCGAGACGACGATGTCAAGGAGCGGTCGAGGAGATCGTGCGAAACCGAAGAAGAGAGCATCGGCGTGACCATTTTCATCATGAGAATGTAATCAGACGCCGGAGTAGATCCGAAGCCCCTTGAAGGCAATGGGATCGGCGAGGAGGAGGTCGATCCACTCGGAGGCGTAATGTCGTTCGGAGAAAGAGGTATCCCGCGGCCTCAAGGTGTTGATTTTTAGTGAAGGAGTTGAAAGAGCTCCAAAGAGTTAATTGAGGTTCAACAAAGTGAAGGACACTCTAGGAAAAAGGCATCCCTTTTTCCTCGGATATTCTCGAGGAAAAGGCGATATCACCAAGAAGTTTCCTCGTATGGAGAGTTACGATGGGTCCGGGACCTTACGACCATAATCGAGGCGTTAATCGGGCCACGGATTATTATGATTTCACCGATGTCGCCAAGTGCCACACATTTATTACGACATTGAGGAAAGATGCGAAGCGGTGGATGGGGACTTCTTAGTCGATTCGATTTCTCTTGGACCGAAGCTTTGTGATAAGTTTCATGTCCGCTTTTGGGAGCAATAGAAGGAGAGGAAGCCCATGGTTCATTAAAGACAGTCGGCAGGTTCACCACCAACGAGTCCTTGGGTCAATATGTGAAGAGGTTCAGAGAAGCAGTTGGTCAGGTGTCCGACCTCAATGATCTCCAGGCCGTAGGTTTGTTTCAGAATGGGCTAGATCTGGTAAAGTCCGAGAAGTTGGTGAAGAAGTTGATGTTCAACCATCCGAAGAGCCTGACAGAAGCTTTTGACAAAGCAGAAGGATATATTATTGTAGAGGAGGCTATGAATAGCCTGAAACGTCCTTTTTCGAACCAGTTAAAGGATGCAGATAATCCTAAGGCAGATGGCGATCAGAGAAAAGGGGGAAGATATAATGATCGGCGGAGAGGCGATTCGAAGAAGTTCAATAACTCATTGCTGAGGAGGTAGTGATCGTCCACTGCGTCACTTTCGAAGGTGAATAAGGTTTTACCATTTGAACACGGATATGCGGTGATTTTGGACCGGATCGAGAACCGGCCATTCTATGAGCGCGAAGTGACCACATCGAGCTGAGTAAAAGGTGGAAATACCGAAAATATTGTGGCTATCATCGTGGCATTGGTCACGATCTTAATGAATGTTGCAATTTGAAAGATTTAAGAGAGAAAGATTCAAAAGCGGTTTGTTGGTTCAAGATGTGGCGGGAGAGGACCAACAAGGTCAAAAAATGATCGATCTTTATTCGAGCCAGATTTAAACGGTCCTACCCGCCCAAAGTATTCCAATACCACCGCCAAGGCACGTCGTTGATGTAATAAGCGGCGGACGACGACAGGAGAGAAGTTAGTAGGGAAGAAGAGGATAGGATATCCGGATTCGGCCACGTCTGTGAATGGTGCTCCTCAAGGCGTCGGCTGAGATCTTTTCGAGGGTATTATTTCTTTCACCGATCTGATTATCCTTGAGCCTATCGAGCCGCATGAGGGGGCATTGGTGATCACGGTAGCGAGTGGGTTCGATAGATGTGAAGCGCGTGATAATAGACAACGGGTCTTCAGTAGACATTCTATATGCCCATGCTTATCGGATGATGCATCTTGATGGGCGGGAAGATGGAGGTCGGGCGGGAGGCTCCTTTATATGGCTTTAAAGAACGATCCCGAGAGAGTTGCGAGCACCATCGAGCTCCCAATAATCTTCTACACGTACCTCCTCGATAGGTAGAAATAATATGTAAATTTTATGTTGTGCATGTAGATTAAACCACTAACGCCATATTGGAAAGGCCTACACTGACAGCTCTCCAAGCGGTAACTACTATCCCTCACTTCAAAATCAAGTTCCCCACGACACATGGAGTCGGAAAAGTGGCAGGGGACTTAAATCTGGCCCGGCGATGTTATAGAAATGTGGTTATTTCTTCCGGAGTGGGTGTCAGCAAACAGAAACAAACCATGGCAATTGAGATCGAGCCCTTCACTGAAAGCAGCTCGGAGCCATTGGTAATTCCTGCAGGAGAGACAAAAGAGATCAAGCTAGTCCTTGGAAAGCCAGAAAAGACAATGAAGATTGGTTCGGGTCTGCCAGAACCTCTTCGGACAAACCTCATGGAGCTCCTTCGCTGCTATCTAGACATTTTTGCATGGGAACCACAAGATATGCCGGGGATTAGTCAGAAGATTGTTGAGCATAAACTGGAGGTAGATCCATCCAAAAAGCCGGTTCGCCAGAAAAGGCGGATCTTTGCACCAGAGCGACAGAAGATCATTGATAAGGAGATTGCAAAGCTGTTAGCTGCTGACTTCATTTATGAAATTGATTACCTGGAATGGATGACGAATGTGGTGTTGGTGCAGAAGCAGAATGGAAAATGGCGGGTTTGCATCGACTACACTGATCTGAATAAAGCTTGTCCAAGTGACTTTTATCCTTTGCCCCATATTGACCAGCTCATCGATGCCACTTCGGGGTATGCATTACTAAGCTTTATGGATTTTTTTTCGGTTACCATCAAATTTCCATGCAGGGGAGGACATTCCAAGACAAAGATTCATTACACATCGTCGTTCGGTGTACGCCTTTTCAAAGAAGATGACCTTTGGCTTATAAATCTTTGGAGCCACTTACGGAGAATGATGAACTTCGTCTTTACTTGAGCAACTAGGGAGAAACATGGAGGTTTATGTAGGCGACATGATCGTGAAGAAGCATGCGAGTTGAAGCATTTGGACGATTTGGAGGAATGCTTCCGGATCATCCGTCATCGTCACCGAGGCTCAATCCGACCAAAATGCACTTTCTACTGAAGTGCGAGAAAGTTCCCGGATATCTGGTCATCGGAGGGTATCGAGGCCAACCCGGAGAAGATCCAGCCATTCTTAACATGAAGACTCCTCGATCGTTCAAAGACGCCCAACGTCGGTCGCGAGGTCATTGCAGCTACGAGGAGGTTTATGTTGAAGTCTGCGGAGAGATGCTTGCCGTTCTTCGACACGTTGAAGGGGCCGAAGAATGTGAAGACGTTCTAGTGGACTTCAGAGTGTGAAGACGCCTTCAAGGCATAAAGACATATCCATCTTCTCGCTTCCTTTATTGGTGAAGTTCGCTTCAGCCAGAGACCTTATATTTGTACCTTGCATGCAAGTTAGATTCGCGATTGGGAGCATCTTTGGTTAGAGAGGTCGATGGGAAGGAGCATCTCGGTCTATTATGTCGATCACGCCCTACGAGAGATGTCAAACCAGTACCGAATATTGAAAAAATTTGCTTTTGCTTTGATATCGCTAGTAGAAAAGCTCGACAATATTTTTAAGGTCATTCTCTGGTGTCTACCTGGATCGACCATTGAAGAAGGTGATGAGCAAACAAGAGGTTTCAGGGAGACTAGCAGCATGGACTATGGAGTTATCCCAATTTTTCATTGAATATCATCCCCGAACCGCTATCAAAGGTCAGGCCTTGGCCGATTTTATGGTGGAGTGCTCGTTCACCGAAGCAGATGTCGAGTTGCCAGAGGCTGAGACGTCCGATTGAGCAGTTGTTGTTCTTCAGCAGGGTCAGAATGCTTGGACGCTATATGCAGATGGATCCTCTACAGCGACTGTTAGTGGGGCAAGGATTATATTGACAAGTCCGGAAGGATTCAATGTGCAGCAAACAATCAGATTTGGGTTCAAAGCAACAAACAACGAGGCCGAGTATGAAGCAGTGTTAGCAGGAGTTCGACTGGCGAAGAGTCTAGAGGTCCATAAGTCGATCATTTCTGATGACTCTCGGTTGGTCGTCAAACAACCGTTGGAGATTATAAGCTCGTGGGACCCGAGGATGATCAAGATCTGGCGTAATTAAAAGACCGACTTGAGATTTTCGCTTCTTATGAGTTTGAGGCATAGAGCGTATCGCCACTTCCATTGCCGATGTACTGTCGAAGTTGGCCACTACGGATGCAGATGTTTTCAACGGATCGGTTTATTTGGAAGTTTTGCGATGGCAAAGTGTTAGACATGAAGCGGTGATGTGTATTAAGTGATCTAACTATTTGGATGACTCCTCACATCGAATATTTGGCAGATGGCGTCCTTCCGGACGAGATCTTGTGCAAAGAAGATCAAGTACAAGAGTGCCAACTTCGTTCTTATTGATGCGGATCTTTATCGAAGGGCATTTTCGTCACCACTATTGAAGTGTCTGGTTCCGTCTGAAGCTGAGTATGCCCTTCGAGAAGTTCATGAAAGCATTTGCGGCGATCACATGGCTGCTAATTCATTAGCATACAAAGTTCTTCTTCAAGAAGGGTACTACTAACCAATGATCTTTGAAGCTCTAGAGTATGTGAAGAAGTGTGAGAAGTGTCATTTCAATGATTCAGATCCCACATCACCACCGTAAGAGCTATACTCGATTTATCTCCTATACCCTTTTAACATGCAGGGGGTTGATATACTGGGTCCATTTCCGAGAGCTAAAGGGCCGGTCAGTGATTATATGACCAAGTGGGTAGAGGCGAAGCCACTTCGGTTGTTAACTGAGCGAGGAATGTTTGAAGTTCATGAAAAAGTCCAGTAATATTTCATTTTGGAATTCCCAAAGTGGTGATATCGACAATGGGACTTGATTTCGTGGGATCAAAATTTGAAGGATTTTTGAAGGCTGGGGTTCAAAGACAAGAAGACTTGGTGGCTCATCCAGTCGAGCAGGCAAGTCGAGGTGACGAGCAGGGAATATGACTTTGAATGGGATCAGCCTTGCAGATGGATGAAGTTTAAAGGAAGATGGCGGAAAGAAGCGCTCAACAGGTTGTGGGCTTACCGGATTACACCGGGACCACCAC
Source organism: Panax ginseng (assembly GCA_020205605.1). Lineage (NCBI taxonomy): Eukaryota > Viridiplantae > Streptophyta > Magnoliopsida > Apiales > Araliaceae > Panax > Panax ginseng. The sequence continues at coordinate 98,060,808 of CM035150.1, forward strand.
CACGAGGATTCACCTTTTCGATTGGCCTATGGTAATCGATGCCTTAGTCGGTCGAAATTGGATTTTCAAGTCTTGGTCGGTCGATTCAAAGAGATCTACAATGTGAAGGGTGAAGGCCAACTTGGATCTGTTAGAAGAAGTCGTTGAGGTAGCTTTCTTTCAAATTGGTACGCTTATCAACGAAGAGTAGTGTAAGCATTACAACAAAGGGGTTAAACTTGCAGATTGAAGTAGGAGACTTGGCCCTCGGAGAAGCCAAGCGTCTACGCCTCAAAACACAGGAAAGTTAATGCCGAACTGGGAAGGGCCGTATGAGGTGATCAAAGTACCAAAGCCAGGGACTTATCGTTTAAAAGCATTAGATGGATCCGAGATCAAGAACACTTGGCATGCAAGCAGGCTTTAAAAATATTTCCAGTAGAGATCGAGTCAGTTTACCAAGAAGTCTGTACATGATTGTTCACCATCTATAAAAGTTCACTTTTGCACAACTGATCCTCTTCTTATTTGTCCTAAGTTCACAATGGTGTAAGGAGGTATGGTCGGACTCGCTGGCCATTCGATGGTAGCCTATCTATTTGTTGCCCAAATATGGTAGACAAATCCTATGTTCCTTTATATTACTTTTACCGAGGTATGTAAATCAATAGTTCACCCAAAGTAAGGAGGACGGGGTGGACTCGCTGACCATTCGATGGTAGCCTTTTCGGCAGGAGTGTCCTTATGGTTTTGTTATACCCTGCGTGGTAGACAAATTCCATGATCCTCTTAATTTTGATTTATCGCGAGTAGTAAACAAAATGCACTGGAGTAAGGAGGTATGGTCGGACTTGCTGGCCATTCGATGGCAGCCTTATTGTCAGGAATGTCCCTATGAATTTGTGACCTCGTGTGGTAGACAAATTCCATGATCTTTATATCTTGGTTCCTATATAATTGTTTCACCTTGAGTGGTAAACAAAATTACGACGATGTAAAAAGAGGATCGGTAGAATTCATCGACACGTGACCGATCTCACACCGGAAGCGATAAGTATACATTACTTTATTTTGTTCAAGTGTTGAGTTCGGTTCATTCAATTCGATTCATTAAATTCCATCCATTAAATTCAGATTCACTTCATTTCATTCTTAATCATTATATGCCTTAACTAATTCACAATCTAAGCTCGATTCATTCAAGTCCATTGGTACTTGATAGATTGACAAAAAACGAAAAACATTATGCAGAAGTCGGGATATAGAAAGTTGAAATTCCATTAAATCTATTCACGACAACCTATTGCTAAAAACATAAATTCCAACATAATTTCAGAACATTAAAGTTCTGATAAAAGTTTTAAACCAAATCCTTACACAATTTCCAAAATAATGAAATTTTCACAAATATTCTTAAATAAAATCCAGGAAAGATAAGAGTATTCACTTCATACATCATCCTCGCCATCTGAAAAGTCGAGCAAAGTTGGGTCCACCTTAGCTGATATCAACCTTTCCTTTCCACGACTCCGGCAGAGCTCATAGCTTTCAGAATATATCTTCATGATCTCTCCGTTAATCTCATTCGATGTCCGATACTCTTCATGAGATCTGCGCTTGCGAAGGTCATTTGTTAGAGGAGGCCCAAGGTCCCAAGAGCCTCGAGTTCTCGGATTTCTTCTTCAAGCTTCGACGCTTTATTAGGATGATGAGTTTAGCATTGCTACAGCTTTTGGATCGTTTTAGTCAAGATCTTAGCATCGACCTTTAACTCTTTGATCAGACCCCAAATTATTAATAAATGAAATTTATTTTTCCTATTTATTATTTTGAAATAGTAAGGGTTGATTTGATTAATGTGGATAGTTATGGGTAAAATAAATATTTGAATAAGCAGTGGTTATAAATATTCATTATTGTCGGGGAATATTCGTTTGGTGGTGGAATATTAAATCTTTGTCGGGGAATATTAAATGCTGACGGTATGCGATCTTTTATGGGCCCCATGCTTGCGGAAGCGATTGGATGAAGAAAAGCGACAAATATAAGTTGTTTATAAATATTGGCGTAGTTATTCTGAATTATCTTTGTTGGAATACCGGTGGTTAAAAAACACTTGTCTGGCGTTGTTGAGCGATGAAGCTGCGGTATTGCACGATTATTGATTTCTACGTGAAGGCCTTTTCGATAATTATTACGATAATTCTTATTCGATATTTTTATTTTATTGATTGATAATTCTTTGCGTTGATATTTTATATTCTTTGTTGTTTGATAAATTGTCATTACGGTATTTTCCATTATCAGACAATAATTCATATTATCTGAATAATATTATTGGATAACATTATTGGCGATGTCTAGAAAGTTACATACAAGGAGAGGTTTGGTCACTAATTGCTTTGTAGGTAAGGAGAGATCCTTATTGGAAGCCCCCCTCTTTCACAGGAGCGGCTGGTTGCCCGATCTTGTGATTCTGTAATATTATTTGTGAATAATTAATTATTGATTTATATGATGAGGAAAATATTGATTTTATGTGGATATAGATGGAGAAAATTTTTAATGTGACAATTGTTGAAAATTAATATTTTATCTTTTACGATAAAATAATTCATTTTAAATATATTATTTTAATAATATATTAATGGTGATATTTTTATAATGAATGTGGGATATATGAGTATATATGAGGAGGAAGAGTATTTTTGTGGCATTAAATGTTTTAACACATATTTTGTGTGTTGGTGGACCTGATTATTGGTAGAAATTTGATTATAGCTTTGTAAAATCGTTAGTTTGTGGATTTTGGTCAATTTACATTTGGAATTTGGAAAAACTTTCTTACTGTAAAGTTGTAGAAATTGAATTTCTATAAAAAATTCATGAGATTGAATTTTTACGATAAAAGGGCTATTTATTATGAATTATTGAAGTTAGAAGCTCAGAAATAATTGATTTTGGAAGTTTAAAATATTTTTAAATATAAAAACGTTTTTTTTTTTTTGTGGCCTCATTTAACATGTGTTAGAATGGTGATTTGAATTCAGATTCTTAAAAAGTGTGCGTATGAAAATTTAAAATATATAATAATATTATTATTAAATTTTCTACTTTTTGGTGTTACAAGCGTTTTTTCTATAAATAGGGTCTTGGGTTAGAATTGAAAATCACAGCTGAAGTTTTCTCTCTCTATATTATCGGCGTATTCTTGTGAGTATTTTGAGTATACTTTGAGTATTCTTTATCTGGTCTGAGTTCAAGTCATGCTTTATGTCAGGTGTTTTTATAGAAATCTTGTCTTTCGAGGTAAGGGATGTTATTTTTTTGAAAATGATATTATTTCTTGATATCATTATCTTTGAAATATTGGTTGAAATTTTTATCAAATTTGGAACTTTTTTTTCATGTATGGGAGTTCTTATTCATGAGATTCTTATTCACGATTCTTATTCATGATTCTTATTCACGAGATTCTTATTCACGAATTCTTATTCATCTTAAGCGTGAAGATGTTTTTTGTGAAATTTCTATCTTTTGGTGTGAGAATTCTATTTTTTGGTGTCGTATCGACCTTTTCGTATATCTGACCTTTATTCACGAATCGACCTTTATTCATAGAAAAATGAAATTTCTTCTTTTTTGTCAAAATATCTATTATGGATCTAGCTTTGATTGTATCCATGTTTTGATCATTCTTGAATTTTACTCACTACGATTACTTATGAAGTATTTTTGAACTTGGATTGTTAAAAAATCTGAATCCTTAATATTGTTCTTTTGTTTCCTTTGGATTCGTTTCCTTTAAAATATTTTTCATCATCCTCGGTCTAAATGATGATATTCTTGAATATCTTTGGCTTTGTAGTGCGAAGATGAATGATTTCTTGATGAATATCTCTTTTGGCGTAGTAGTGATGAAGATGAGCAGTGTTGAGATGAACATGGCCATGGTGATTAATATCTTTGGCGTAGTGCGAAGATGAGCAGTGTTTAGATGAACATGACGGTGATGAATATCTTTGGCTGTGTAGTGCAAAGATGAATATTTGATTTCGGATATATATTGATTGATGTTTCTGAGGATAAAATATCGACGATGAACTTTTAAATTCATATATAGAAGATAGTAGTTTGCATTCTCTCTTAACTTTCTTACAATGAATTATTTTTCATTGCGAGATTGTTGATTTAAAGCTGGTTGTCTATTGTATACTATTAGATTTTTCCTGTTGAAGACTAACGATAATTTGTTGTATATTATCTTAGTCGTAATATTCTTTCTTGGGCTAGTTGAGCTCACCCTTTTCCTTTTTGTTCCATTTTTCTTCTCGGGAGGCGAGAATGTGGCGAAATCTTAGTCGGGGTATGGAATGAAGGTTTAGAGAGAGTTGTTTAGTAGTCCTCACCATTTTTGTAAAATAATGTATCAATAATTATGATGAGGATTTATTTGCGTGTGTGGATATTATCAGAGATGGCAATAAACGTATTTAAACTTCACGATTTATATGTTGTAATAATAAAGTTGTAGTTATTTACGTACCATGTATTTGGCGACTCGAGAATGGGTTGGATGGAATGGACCTATTTTGGGGGCGTCGCGGTTAGTATCGAGCTTAGGGATATGATCTCTGGCGGAGATCGGGGAATAGAACTAGGAGGGAGAGGCAGAGTAAATCCTTATTTAGTGTGTCTACTAAGCTTATTTGTTAGTTGGTTAGTATATAGGGATATTATATGATATATTGATTTCCTTAATTAACCCTTGTTTTATGGCGATATTTGAGAATGTCATTGAGAATATTAATGATGGAGTAAATGAGGTAGTGGAGATGCTGTCTTTCAGCTGAGCGAGGAGAGCGTCTGACAAGTGGTGATGTACCTCTGTGAAACAACACCTTGAAGCGAGATGATGAGCGAGGGGATGTTTAGAAGCTTTTTGCGATTCATGCAAAATCGAGACGAGGAGACTTCGTGTTCAAAATCTGGGGAGAAATGATAGCAATTCACGGGTGGTCGACAATGAGCGATTCGAAAAGTTGGGACCACGAGTGCAGGGAAAGCGGATCCGATTAAAGCGGAGGCGTGGGTGGGAAACAAATTACAAGATATTCGATGTCTTGGGATGCGGCGGGAGAACGAAAGTTCCATTATTTACTTTTATGTTAATGTGTGAGGCGGATTCTTGGTGGGAATCGTGAAGCGTACCCATCAATTTACTTTCGGCGTGTCGTGGGAGAGCGTTTTGAAGCAGATTCGATGACAAGTACTTCCACGAAAGTATTCGTCGTATGAAGGAAGTGGAGTTTATTAATTTGGGGCGAGAATAACATGGCGGTGTCGGTCTGGCGAAGTTAGCGGAGTTATCGAGTTTGCACCTCATTTGGTGGAGAATGAGAGCGTATGTGCGGATGTTTAGAGAGGTTTGAAACGGCGTCGTCGATATCTCATTCTCGTAAATTTTCTCTCTGACCGGATGTTGTCAGCGGGGCTCGGTTGTTAGAAGCGAGATACGAAATACGTTCAATGGGGACCATAACCGAGGATCATACAAGAAGATAGCGATCATCGAATAGCGATAACCGGCGGAGAAAGAAGAATACGGACAAAGCGGTAACTACTCTGGTGGTAATCGTGGCCGTGAAAATAGAAGAAGCGAGTCGGGAGGAGATTTTAAAAAGGAGATTCAACAACGACCGTATGAAGGCGTCGGCCTTGATGTATTTGGTTCGAGGAGGAGGAGAAAGACCACCGGTCGTATGTTTTACAAATCACGGGAAAGAGGACATATCATTGAAAGCGCCTAGCAGTTTAAGGTATCTTTATAATTGTGGAAAAAAAGAAGGATATCGCTCGAGAGTTATGCGGTATCGAAACCGATCCGGTGAGGAATGGTGACTCGAAAAGGATGTCGAGAAAAGTCGAAAGTCAGCGGTTCTGGAAGGCGTTTGTCGTGGCCCGGTCAAAAATCGAGAACGACGACGAGAAGTTAGCAGGTTAGTTAATTATAAATTCTTGCGAAGTTTATACCTTCTTGAATCTGGGATTCTACCCATTTCTTTTATCTCTCTCTTGCTTGCATTTCAGCGTTTGAACTTGACTACGGAGAAATTAGACTTTGACTATTTATGGAGACTCAGAGTTGGGAGAAACTTTCATTACATCAGTTGTTTAGAAATCTTGCTTGATTCGAGGTTGGCCTTTATCACATTACACATTAACCTTATTTCTATAGAGATATTTGCTTTTGATGTGATTTTAAGGTTAAGCTACTCGTAAATGCAAAATTGATTACTTTTCGTAAGGTTGTTAGTTTTCATATTCTAAATGACTTTGTTATTGAATTCAAGCAATCAAACCATTGTAGTCAAACATTTTCATATCAAGCCATGAAGTCGTTCGTTTATTACGGATGTCGAGTTTTCTTAGTCCGTATTATGGATTTGAATAAAGACACGTCGATTTGAATAATATTTCTGTTGTTATTGATTTTTCTGGCGTATTTCTGAAGAATTTCTTGGCTTACTCCCAAGCTTTGATATTAAATTTTGTATCGACTTTGAAACGGTACAAAACTCATTTCTAAAATCTCATATCGAATGGCTCTATTGAACTTGAGGAGTTAAAAATTCAATTATAAATTTGGTACTGAGCCTTTATCTGGTGACTTCCTTTGTGGAATGCTTGAAGCCGGACTCTCCGTAGGGGACACCATATTAAATGCGATAGTAAAGTGATAGGTGTCATTGTAGCGTCTTATCGAGTTTGGGATATGAGTCGCGATTGAGAACAACTAAGTCGGTAATCGAAATCGTAGCTTTACAGGCTTAGTTGGTTATTATCGGAGATTCGTTGAAGGATATTCTCGAATCATTTATTCCATTATAGTGGTGACTCGTAGAGATACAAAATTGAATGGAAGCGAGGAATGTGGGAAGAGCTTGAAGAACTTCGAGAGGAGACTCATTTTGTACGTATTACGACCGTGCCATCTGGAAAAGCGAGCGTGGTAGGTGGCGTGTTGAGTAGAAGATCGTATCTGAAATCTGAGTACGATATTATCAAAGACTCATTTCGTATAATTTACAAATAATAGAGATGGAGATGAAAACTCTAGGTACCAGCGTGATGATATCTGAGTATAATCGACTTTAATCGATAAAGTTAAAAGTTATTAAGCTACGGCGGGTGATGAATTTGAAGAAGGAGGTCGAAGTTGTTATTTCAAAAGCGAGAATCGGTGAGGTGAAAGCTCGAACCTTGATTTATTAATCCATTTGAAATTCTCGATCGAATAGGGGCTGTGGCTATAGACTCGTTTCTGCTTGAAGTATAATGGCGTGTTCATAGCGTTTTTCACGTGTCGATGTTACGTAAATATGTGGATGACGAACCACGTCGTTGAGTTAGAAGCCAGGACGAGATAATAGAAGACTTAACGTCGAGGAGGTACTGTCAAGATCTTGGATAGGAAAGAACATATCATATGTCTGGGGTTATACCCTGAGTTAAAGTTTTGTGGAGAAACCATCTTTATTGAGGAAATGACACAGGAGTTGGAAGCGGAAATGAAAGCGAGGTATTCTCATCTTTTTGAAACACACCGTGTCGTCGTCGATTTCGAGGGGCGAAATTTCATAAGGAGGGAGGTTGTAAGACCCCAAATTATTAATAAATGAAATTTATTTTTCTCTATTTATTATTTTGAAATAGTAAGGGTTGATTTGATTAATGTGGATAGTTATGGGTAAAATCATAAATATTTTGAATAAGCAAGTGGTTATAAAATATTCATTATTATTGGGGAATATTCGTTTGGTGGTGGAATATTAAATCTTTGTCGGGGAATATTAAATGCGACGCAATGATATGATCTTTTATGGGCCCCATGTGAAGCGATTGGATGAAGAAAGCGACAAATATAAGTTGTTTATAAATAATGGCGTAGTTATTCTGAATTTATCTTGTTGGAATACCGGTGGTTAAAAACACCTTGTCTGGCGTTGTTGAGCGATGGCGCTTGCGGTATTGCACCGATTATTGATTCTTACGTGAAGGCCTTTACTTTCGATAATTATTACGATAATTCTTATTCGATATTTTATTTTATTGATTCGATAATTCTTTGCGTTGATATTTTATATTCTTGTTGTTTTGATAAATTGTCATCATTACGGTATTTTCCATTATCGACAATAATTCATATTATCTGAATAATATTATTGGATAACATTATTGGCGATGTCTAGAAAGTTACATCAAAGGAGGTTTGGTCACTAATTGCTTGGTAGATAAGGAGAGATCCTTATTGGAAAGCCCCCTCTTTCACAGGAGCGGCTGGTTGCGATCTTGTGATTCTGTAATATTATTTGTGAATAATTAATTATTGATTTATATGATGAGAAAATATTGATTTTATGTGGATATAGATGGGAAAATTTTTAATGTGACAATTGTTGAAAATTAATATTTTATCTTTTTACGATAAAATAATTCATTTAAATATATTATTTTAATAATATATTAATGGTGATATTTTATAATGAATGTGGGATATATGAGTATATGAGGAGGAAGAGTATTTTTGTGGCATTAAATGTTTAACACATATTTTTGTGTGTTGGTGGACACAATTATTGGTAGAAATTTGATTATAGCTTTGTAAAATCGCTTAGTTTGTGGATTTGGTCGATTTACATTTGGAATTTGGAAAAACTTTCTTACTGCAAAGTTGTAGAGAATTGAATTTCCTATAAAAATTCATGAGATTTGAATTTTTACGATAAAAAGGGCTATTTATTATGAATTATTGAAGTTAGAAGCTCAAAATAATTGATTTTTGGAAGTTTTAAAATATTTTAAATAAGAAAAACGTTTTTTTTTTTTTTGTGACTCATTTAACATGTGATTAGGGAATTTTGAATTCAGGATTAAAAGTGTGCGTAGAAAATTTATATATATATATAATATTATTTTATTAAATTTTCTACTTTTGGTGTTACAAGCATTTTTCTATAAATAGGGTCTTGGGTTAGAATTGAAAATCACACGAAGCTGAAGTTTTCTCTCTATATTATCGGCGTATTCTTGTGAGTATTTTGAGTATACTTTGAGTATTCTTTATCTGGTCTGAGTTCAAGTCATGCTTTATATCAGGTGTTTTTATTTAGAAATCTTGTCTTTCGAGGTAAGGGATGTTATTTTATTAGAAAATGATATTATTTCTTGATATCATTATCTTGAAATATTGGTTGGAATTTTTATCAAATTTGGGACTTTTTTTTTTCGGAGATTCTTATTCGGGATTCTTATTTGATTCTTATTCATGATTCTTATTCATGAGATTCTTATTCTGATTCTTCTTATTCACGAAGCGTGAAGAGATTTTTTTGTGAAATTTCTATCTTTTGGTGTAGATTCTTATTCACGTATCGACCTTTATTCGTATATCTGACCTTTATTCACGAATCGACCTTTATTCTTAGAAAAATGAAATTTCTTCTTTTTTGTCCAAAAAATATCTATTATGGATACTAGCTTTGATTGTATCCATGTTTTGATCATTCTTGAATTTTACTCCACTACGATTACTTATGAAGTATTTTTGAACTTGGATTGTTTAAAATCGAATCCTTAATATTGTTCTTTTGTTTCCTTTGGATTCGTTTCCTTTAAAATATTTTCATCATCCTCGGTCTAAATGATGATATTCTTGAATATCTTTGGCTTTTGTAGTGCTGAAGATGAATGATTTCTTGATGAATATCTTTGGCGTAGTCAAAGAAGATGAGCAGTGTTGAGATGAACACATTGGTGATTAATATCTTTTGGCGTAGTGCAAAGATGAGCAGTGTTTAGATGAACATGACCCGGTGATGAATATCTTTGGCTTTTGTAGTGCAAAGATGAATATTTGATTCGAGATATATATTGATTGATGTTACTGGGGATAAAATATCGACGATGAACTTTTAAATTCATATATAGAAGATAGTAGTTTGCATTTCTCTTGCTTTTCTTACAATGAATTATTATTTTCATTGCGAGTTGTTGATTTAAAAGCTGGTTGTCTATTGTATTACATTAGATTTTTCCTGTTGAAGACTAACGATAATTTGTTGTATATTATCTTAGTCGTAATATTCTTCTTCTTGGGCTAGTTGAGCTCACCCTTTTCCTTTTTGTTCCATTTTTCTTCTCGGGAGGCGAGAATGTAGCGAGTCTTAGTCGGGGTATGGAATGAAGGTTAGAGAGAGTTGTTTAGTAGTCCTCACCATTTTTGTAAAATAATGTATCAATAATTATGATGGGATTTATTTGCGTGTGGATATTATGCAGATGGCAATATCGTATTTAAACTCACAGTTTATATGTTGTAATAATAAAGTTGTAGTTATTTATTTGTACCATGTATTTGGCGACTCGAGAATGGGTTGGATGGAATGGACCTATTTTGATTTCCTTCACACGCTCTTGAGGGATATCTCCAAAGTCGTGCAGAGATCCGTCGGAGATAGTCAATCGGGAAGAGAAGAGATTTGAGGTCTCAGAACGAAAAACCATTTTTCGTGCAACCACTTATTCTTGAAGGGGTATCCATGAGGGTCTCTTCTCAAATCTGGCGTTGGGTCGAGGAGACTGTTTGCTCAACTTTTGAAACCTCGTTCTCGGGATCTGAAGCCAGAAGAAGAGGGTGAAGAAGATGTCAGCGAGATGGAGGAATCCCTAATTGCGTGAGAAGGCGATAAATGCGAATGTGGATATAGAAATTAGGAACCAATTTGGCAAATCCACTCCTATAAACCCTAGGAGGTAGCGACGAAGGCATGGAGGGTGGTAATCCGCACCGAGAAAATGGCGAGCGCGACCCAACCATCCTGGTCGATGGTACACGCGTTCTTCGGGAGCGAGGAGCCCTTGTTGCGTCACATATCGAATCGATAATGAGTCAGGAGAATACATTATCTCGACTCCGTAATGTGATGAGGGGTATTGGCGTGAGAAGCTGTTTCCCATCCTTAAAAAGTCGGTAGGAGGCGGAGAAGGTATCGAGGCGGATTCTTCCCGTGGTTCTTTGTGGTGGGGATTTGAACTCGAACCTCTTGATCGAGATTTGGATTAGGGAAAGCGGTGTTAATGGGAGTCACTAAGAGAGGATAACTCTGATTGATATTCAGGACCACAATTTTTGAGATTTCGCAGAGAGAGGGGAAGAAGTTCTGGAGAGAAGAAGAAAGCTCAAAGGTTCAAAGTTCAAATTGGCAGGTAAAACTGTCAAAATTGGTAAAGTTTATCTTTTATACTGACGGTTACACGGTGTACAAGGCCTTTTTGATTTGGGCCTCCGGTCTCCTCTCATTTCATCTCATGAACCATAACCAGGTACATTTCGATTACTTCTCATTATGGACCTTTAGTAAAATATCATGGACCATTAATTTATAGTTTTCTATTAAACATTCTATTCAACAAAAAACTAGGGGGCAATGTTGGGTCGTGATATTTCCCCTCTTTGGGCTGAGTAAATTGGGCTTACTTATTTAATTAATCTATTGGGCCTTCATTATTGAACCTTGAAAGTCACCGGCCTACCATCATATCACTTATTTAACCCTATGAAACCAAGAATTGGGTTCATTGGACTAACCCATTGGATCTTTTGATATCTATTATTTTGACTTGTAATGATGAAAAATATGATGATTGACTAAGACACTCGCCATTGCATTAATGTGGATGGAAATATAGCCATTACCGGTAAGCGACATACATGATTACAAAGTAGTGGGTATACAACATTCATCAACAGAATCCATCATATCGGTACGTATGGGAGGTAGTGGGTGGCGCGATGGAACCAAGCAAAGAGAAAGTACAACCTATCAACTAAGTCTTCACAAATAGGTACGTTCACATTCATATACACATACACCCAACTAAGAATTATTATCTCTCTCAAGACACTAGACATTACATCCTCCATTGTTAACCTCAGGAACACATTATATCGACTTCTCGCTTTGAAATTATATCCCAACGGTCCGGTAAATCAAACTTGTGGGGTTTATCGTGTTTATTGTGCAGGATCAGGACGTCTTACGTGATTGGGACGTTGGAGAAGATCTTGGCGTTAACAGGTAGCAAATAAAGTTTTAAAACACTTCTTACACTTTGTTTTTTATTTCTCTTAAAGAAATTATTTTTTTTATAAAAAATTACACAATGATAACATAATTAAAATTAAAAACCCTGACGCTTATCTTAAAAAAAATAAATGGATTCAACCTTAAATCTGGACACCGCATATAACTATACGAATTATTATTAGGGATGAGCATGGTGCGGTTTAAAACTCAAATAGCACACAAAACCGCTTAGGTGCGATTTGAAAAATCCAAAACCGCACATGAAACCATTTGTGATTGGTGCGGTGTGCGGTTTTGAACCGTGCGGTTTGGTTTCATTTGGTGCGATTTCGGTTCCAAAACCAAATAAAATAACAAATCTGTAAAATAGTTAGCAAATTCATTCACGCAAACATATTATGCAGTGAACACAACCATTGAGCTAATTTAGCAAAAATAATACTATGTTATCACATTTGATTTAGGAAATACCAAGCCACTCTTGATTTGCAAACATAATTGATACTATTTATTCTTCATTCAATCGTGTAATATATGTCTTCTAAAATAAAATGAGGAGAATATTTTACAGTAGAGAAAATATATACACTTATAGCAAATTTGAGAAAACATGATGACTATTTGGTGCGGTTGGACTAATAACCAAACCGAAACCGTAAATTTAATTTTTCAACCCACCTAAAATCGCCACATACGCCGGAACCGTTTTTGAGATTTTAATTTGTGCGATTTTTGGTGCAGTTTCGATTCCAATTTGGTTCATTACTCAGCCCTAGTTACTATACAAAAATAAATGTATTTTGTATAATTGAATCCATTTTATTCCGTGTTAAGTTAAAAAAAATTATATAATATATATTTATTTGTACATATATATATTTAGGCAAACTTGGGCGAACTTCAAATTTGCAGATTCATAAAAATATAAATCCAAGATGGCTCCGTTCAACTAAAATTTGGTAAACTATCACTTAAATATAGGCCTGCAAATGAATCCATATATTTGCGAATTGGTTCGGTTCGAGAATAATTTGATACCTTGTTAAGTCGAGTTCGCAATATAGTTTTATGTTCGTTTGTTTGAAACATATTTGGGAATCATGAAGTTTGATTCAATTTGAGAAGATCGAGTTTGATTCGATTTCTAACTTGAGTTTGAGTGATTCAATTTTTTAAATATAAATTTTATTAATCAATTTAAAAATTAAAAATATAATCGATCGACGTTGTTCATCATAATGTTACAAACTTGATCACCTTCACGTATTTCCGTTGATGTTGATTTAAATAGTGCTCCTACAAATCTCATGTAATCGTGTCCGTTCATTTCAAGCATTTGATTTCTTAACACGTGTCTAACACCTTAAATACCTCAGTCCAAATTGTATAGAAAGGAGTGGAATTGGACGATATCATATAAACCGTTGATTTATCCTACGTGGAGGGATTGGCGGTCAGATGTCACACGTGGACCCATCGCCTACATAATGCGAAGGAGATAAGAAAGAGGAAAAGACAACGAAAAATCGAAAACAAAATCCACATAATAAAGCATTTTCGTAATTATTCCCATTGTTAGACCCCTATACAAAGTCAATGTTTTTGCGCAAACCTAAACGAACTGCCTTGCGTGGTAACGATCAAAGTATATCTCACGAGAAAACACTCTCTATCTCACTGAACAAACTATAGATATAGAGAGAAAGTTATACTAAATTCAACTAGAAGAAAAGCTTACACTTTCTCCCCATAGAGGTAAGTTTGGAACTGTCAAATCATTCACAGTTGAGATTTGTTGCTTATATATATATATATGTATACTTGTGGATATTGATTAGTTATATGATTTGAAGTTTAATGGGGAAAGGAAGACCTAGGTCTGTAGAGAAGGGGGGATTAGGGCAAAGTTCAAGTGTAATTTTATCCGGTTCATTGAGTATACCATCTGGGCCAGTGTATTATCCAACTGAAGAGGAATTTAAGGATCCTTTGGAGTTTATTTATAAAATTAGGCCTGAAGCTGAGCAGTATGGGATTTGTAAAATAGTTCCACCAAATAGTTGGAAACCCCCATTTGCCCTTGATTTAGATTCATTTACGTTTCCCACCAAAACACAAGCAATTCACCGGTTGCAAGTGCGGCCTGCATCTTGCGATTCAAAGACTTTTGAGTTAGAGTACAGTAGATTTTTGGAGGAGCATGGGGGTAAAAAGGTGAAGAAGAGGGTTGTGTTTGAAGGGGAGGAATTGGATTTGTGTAGATTATTTAATGCCGTGAAGCGTTTTGGGGGTTATGACAGGGTAGTGAAGGACAAGAAGTGGGGGGAGGTATTTCGGTTTATGAGGTCCGTTAAGAAGATTTCGGAGTGCACAAAGCATGTGTTGTGTCAGTTGTATCGAGAGCATTTGTATGATTATGAAAATTATTATAGTAGGTTGAATCAAGATAGAGATAAGAATTGTAAAAGAATAATGCACGGTGAGAGAAAATGTGAACCTCAGTTTGATTTATCGAGTTCAAAGAAAAGAGGTAAGAATCATGGGGGTGAAAGAGTTGAAGTAGTTAAAGCAGAGGAGGAAGAATTTGATCAAATATGTGAACAATGCAGAAGTGGGTTGCATGGGGAAGTAATGCTATTGTGTGACCGTTGTAATAAGGGCTGGCATTTATACTGTTTGTCCCCTCCTTTGAAACGGATTCCACCTGGGAACTGGTATTGCTTAGAGTGTTTGAATTCGGAGAAGGATTGCTTTGGTTTTGTGCCCGGCAAGCGAATATCGCTGGAAGCTTTTAGGCGTGTGGCTGATCGAGCCAAGAGAAAATGGTTTGGTTCGGCATCTACCTCAAGGGTGCAACTGGAGAAGAAGTTTTGGGAAATAGTGGAGGGCTCAGCTGGTGAGGTTGAAGTAAAGTATGGTAGTGACTTGGATACCTCTTTGTATGGGAGTGGATTTCCTCGGGTTAATGAACAAAGACCACAATCACTAGGGGTTGACATATGGGATGAATACTGTGCTAGTCCATGGAATCTCAATAACTTGCCCAAGCTACAAGGATCGATGCTTAAAGCTGTTCATCATAGTATTGCTGGAGTTATGGTACCTTGGCTCTACATTGGAATGCTCTTCTCATCATTCTGCTGGCATTTTGAAGACCACTGTTTTTATTCAATGAATTATCTCCACTGGTATGCATCTTTTTCAGTTAATTGGTTGTTGTAAGATTTTTTATTTATATTCAATCTAGAGCCTTGCAATGTCCTGATTGGCCTTGTCATAAGGGTTGCTTTATATAAACCTTTACATGTTTTTAGGACATAGGTTGATTAATTTTTGGGTCGTAATAATGTGTAGTAGTATAGTTGTTTCTCTGAAGGGGCAATCATATTCAATGTTTTGTGTTGCTCTTTCTCTGTCTCTCTCAATTTCTAGCTGTCGGTATTTCTTGTATCTAGATGTGACTTACTTCCTAATCAATATCATTTGTTTCTCATTGAAAGTTGTGCTCACTGCCTCTCATATTCTTTCAGGGGAGAACCAAAATGCTGGTATAGTGTCCCTGGTAGTGAAGCCTGTGCATTTGAGAAGGTAATATATATTTTGCATTGTGCTATCTGGTTTTCTCGTTTTGATCCATGAAAACTGATCTCATTTCTAGGATATTTTTGACTACATGCTTTATTAACAAACTGTGGAAATTGATGTCATGAGTTCATCCAAAATTTTCTTTTGCTAGGTAATACCTCTCCACTTGGATCGTTTACAGCTATTGCATTTTGGTTCTTTTAGGCCATACTTATTTTTCTGGATCCAATCCAAACTGATGGAAAATTTAATTCCTTTTATGTTTGGATGTACATGATATCTTGGATTATTGATCAATATTGTTATTAATTCTGTATTACTCCCAACGTCCTAAAAAAGAGCACTTCTTTTTTTGTTGACTCCCCCTCTAATATAATTAGCATTGGATGAAAAGCACATGGATATATTTTTTCGATAATCTTTTTTTAATATTAAACTTTTAAGGACTGAAATTTATTTTTGAAATAAAAGTCTGAAGAAGTGTGTTCTATGCACACCTTAATTATTGAAAGAGTTCAAGAAGAAAAAATAGTACTCTAATATGTCCGAGGAAGTATGGTTTTGTTGGAGCAAAAACCCAAACTTTGGGGTGCCAATTAGATTGATCCGAGTTTTGTCAGAATTAAAGTTGTAATTGGACTTAGCTGGGGTATTTATTGGAGCAAATGAGCTCAGATAGGGTTAGATTGACTTATTTGACTCTTGTAATAATCCCAAATATGTCTTAACTATCAACTTGGCAGTTAAGATTGGCCTGTTTGACTCTTGTAATAATCTCAAATGTCTTAAATGTCAACTTGGCGGTAACAGAATAAGATCACGTCACCCTGGCTTTTATCCCCTTTTGAGTGATTGTTACTATTTGTCTCCTACATTTGGGATTGATATTCTTTTCTTCTACAATGTACTTAAACTTATTGTTGAGTTTTAATCCACTTTTATTAAAATTAACTTAAATTTCCACTAGGAACTTCTATAGGTACTTCCCAAAAGTGTTTGATTAAAAACGCAAAGTCTTAGATACTCAGACCTCCAGTACTCGACAAGGAGCAAACCTCTTTAGATAACTAGGTTATATTTGCCGCTTTCCTTAGTACTACTGCTTGGACTGCATTATTTGATTGGAACCAAGTGTTGGAATACTTTTTATGTGAGTAGTTTCAATTTATTGGTTTTTATTGTTACTTTCTAACTTAGTAATCTGGTGTTTCATTTAGCTGCATAAAGGTTGAATTCTATTAGTTGAAAGTGTTTTCTTGCTTGTCAGTTTGTAGGCTTGGTTGTTTATACTTGTATGTTTATGGTTATGATCCCACCCTTCTTCAGTGGGATGTGCATGGCTGTCGATTTTACTTGTATAGACTATAGAAGCTATGATTGTGATTTTCTGCAAGAGTCAAAACATGCTTCTGACCTATAAGTTTTCTTTCTGCAGGTAATGCGAAATACTCTTCCTGATCTCTTTGATGCGCAACCAGATTTGCTATTTCAGCTTGTCACTATGCTTAATCCATCAGTCTTGCAAGAAAGTAATGTTCCAGTTTACAGTGTGCTACAGGTTTGATACACTAATATATGAACTCAGTATAACTGCAATTTTCATTATGATTCAATAGAATGTTAAATGCATTCCAGAATCTTTCTAAGAGTCTTATGATAGTTCGACGGATTTTTCCCCCTGGTACAGAGCTAGATTCTTGATTTGCATAAATTTATGAGAAATTGACAAAGTTTCCCCCCCTTCCTTTTATTACCTCCATAGTTCTTCATGAATTATGATGAATACTTTGTATACTATTATAAGCTACAAGTTGCCATCCACTATTAAGTCATTTTTCTTCTTTCTCCCAATTGAAAGAAGAAAAATTAGAGATTTTTTCCATCTAACAATGTTCCTTCGTCCAGTGAAAAGTAAACAACTTGAGAAGTTAAGTGTATTTAATAAAGAGACATTACAGATGGTCATTTTAATGTATGAATCATTTTTTTAACAAGTCATATTATCGTACGATCACTCTTTACCAGGTTTTATTGAGATTAGACAAATTACAGGCGTTGCAAACGGGTATAAAATACATTTTGGACACAAGGTTGCATTTCAAATCAGATGTATTATCAGCATACAAATCATTTTATATAATTTTATTTATTTATTGGTTGTTCTTTTTAGGAACTATCCACCAGGTTTTAAAGCCAAACATTTCTCATGGCCTGGCTTACGAGATCTTAAAAAAGTATCTCGTTACAGTCTCATAGAAATAACTAGAAATTGACTTTCTTTTTTCATTAATCGGTTACATATGTCAACATAGATAGACAATGATGTATACGAAATTAGAAATATTTTATATTTGTTTTTCCTTTTTTAATTAATTGTGCTATTAATCATGTCTGCTGCTTATTGTTGTAATGGATGGGGTGCATGTACTATTGAGAAGCTTATTATCACCGTCCCTTTGTCATGGTTTTTGATTGGTTGGTGTTTGTATGATTAACTTGTCATGCTTGCTTTTGTTCCAGGAGCCAGGGAACTTTGTCATCACCTTCCCCAGATCTTATCACGGAGGTTTCAACTTTGGTAAGTCATAACATCCACAAACAAGTAGGATAATACTGAAGGGTGGGTGTAGCATATTCTGTCCATCATATGTTTCATAATGTTTCTAGTATCTTATATACCCTTTGACCTTTGCACATTGCAGGCTTAAATTGTGCGGAAGCAGTAAACTTTGCACCTGCTGATTGGCTACCTCATGGTGGTTATGGAGCAGAGCTTTATCAACTTTATCGTAAAGCTGCCGTTTTATCTCATGAGGAGCTTCTTTGTGTTGTTGCCAAGGTTATTTTCCCTTACTGTTCTATCTCCTTAAAATCAATAAGTAACCTCTATAGATGGGAACATTTTAAAAACATCTTTAGCATAATAGGATGTGAAGCACAACTAGCAGCAACCAGAACCTCTGTTGCAATGAAATTCACTAATCACCTTATAACTATTAATTAGTGATCAGCCTACTTCAACATATTAAATGTTCCATTATCCATAGATGCTAAGTCGGTAACTATAAAATCTGATATTTTTACTCTCGTGGTTATGCTGAAAGATATTTTTCCGTCCATATTATTAGAGCCACATCCTTTGTTGGACTGAGATCACTTTAAGGAAAAAAGATATGTGGATAGTAGTTACCTTTCTTATTGATCTGGCCCATTGTGACATTGTTTTTCCCTTTTCCTTCTAGTTCTAGGTTGTGGCATCTTCAATTCAAAGAAAGGCCATACATGATGTGGTCTTTGTTCCTCATGTTTATAGGAAAGTATCCTTGCTAATCTTTATTCAGTGCTAATCATCTCCCCGAACACCTCCTTGTAAAGAAAAAGAAAAAAAAATCATCCATAATAAGTGCTGATAGTCAAACGAAAATAAAAAAGAATCGGGAAAAGATGAACTAGAATAGAAATATGCATATCTTATGGCCTACAGAAGATGTAAATAAAAAGGAATTTATTTTCACTGATTATTGAGTGCAGCCTATTAAGTTCCAACGAAAATCATTTGATCTTGTTGATTACGATGAGGTTGTTAATTGGACATATTTAGATTATAGGAAGGCGGTGCATTTGGTTGGGAAGAGCTGTCATTGGTGTGTGGTTGTTTGTAGAACGCTAGAGCTACCAAAAAAGGGATTATGGGTAAAATGGAGGATCGAAGTTGAGAAGTGACCGTTTAGCTTCACGGTAGTACTAGTCCTTTCTGGGTGGTGCTATTGCCAAAAATTATTGAGTTAAGGGGTGGTTGTTGATGGCTGAGAGATTACGTTTGCAGTCTCAACCTTGTTCATATGAATAAATCGACAAGGTCTTACAACGAGGTTGCAAAGATATTATCACGACCAATTTTTTCATTCATCGTCAAATGTGGAGAAGAGTAGTCTGATGTGGATTTTGAACTTGATGAGCCAGTTGTGGGGAAAAAAGGTGGAGTTTTTGCGATGTTGTTTGGTGGATTGAGTGGGCAATGCTATGTTTTATCTCCAACAGTAGCAGAGATCTAGTGTGGGTTTATCTGAAAAGGTGGTCAATGGTATATTGGTCTCTAAGCTTCATAGTATCAAATTTCTTTTCCAATATTCCCTTAGAAAGTTATGGTGGAAGAGATTTTATATGGGGGTAGGGTTTATAATGGGAGGTCTCATCTTTTGGATAGTTGGCACGCTTGTGGCGCTTGCCTTTGAGAGAGCAAGTGTTCGAAATTTGTGTGGACAAGGGTGATTGGGATTCTTATACCTTGTGGGGAGGTTGAAATATTCAGAGCGATCAATAGAAAGTGTGACTGATTTGTGTCAGTTGACAAAGCTACAACAAAAGAGCACTATCACTGGCATGGATGGCAAGGATTTTAGTGTGGTTTAACTGAAATTTTTCGGCAATGTCAAGATTCGAGCATAGTTCAGCTAGAAAAAGAGTTATTATATGAAGGGGGTATATTAGCTCATGTCAAGCATATTTGTCCAGCCTTTGTACCTACTATTTTTGTTGTTGAAGAATGAAGATGTCGGCTTCGGTTTGAGAGAGGTTGATTAAGTTTGTTAGGAGTTTATTGTTGTGAAGTGTTGAAATGGGCCAAGTATCATTCAGTCGGGAGAGAGAGAGAGAGAGAGAGAGAGTTTGTTCCAATATTTGGGGAAAAGGTTTGGGTATTTGGGACTTTGATAATTATAATCAAGCACTCCTTAAAAAGTGGATTTGGAGCGTTGTACTAAAAGATAGGTTGTAAAAATGGGTTTTGGTTAGTAGATTTGGGGTGGGTTGTTAAGGTCCTAACAAGGTCTTCCGGAGTCATGGTGTTGAATTTTATAGTGAGAGATTGAGGGGATTTTGAGACACATCTCTTTTGAGCTCGGTTATAGGAGGCAAGTTTGTTTCTGCAGAGAGATTTGGGTGGGAAAGGTTCTTTTGGGGTATAGATTCAGCCTGTTTTCAATTGCCGTGGATAAAGAGGCAGGGATGCTATTAGGTTGTGATGACAGGGGGATTGCTTCATGGTAAAGCAATCGAAAAGGATGCTAATTAGGTTGAGATTACGGAGGGGATTGTTTCATGGTAAAACAATCAACTTTTCGGAAACATTTTCTGGGTTGGGAATTGGATGAGGTGGACGTGTTGTTGAAATTGTTGGGTGGAATTAGTGTTCATGGAGGGAATGATTCTGTGAGATGGAGATCCCATAGTATTGGTAGTTTTTCAATGAGGTATTATTATTACTGTCTGAGAGGGACGTGTGCTAAGAATTCTCCTGAAAGAGCATTTCAAAGGTAGGCATCCTAGGAATGTGACTTTTTTTCTTGGACAACTACTTTGGGGACGATTTTGACTGGGAATAAATCCTGTAATAACTTTTGTGGTATACTGATTCTTGCTTAAACTTGTCTGAGCATAATGCTGAGCATTTGAGAGAGCCAATTATATATTGCTTTATTACTAGATTGGATCTTTTTCATTCTTTTTATGGGCCCTATGCCATTGTTGCCTTTAGAGGAATTTCTGTGTCTGATCTTTGTAAAATTGTATACCTGCCCTCTTTGGGCGCTTTTTTTATTTCCTCTTGTTATATTGTATTATGGTTGGACTCCTTGTCCCTATGCTTGTAATCTCTCTTTTATCTAATGAAATTTCTTCTTCTATCTAAAAAAGATGCACATGCTTAACCATTATAATGATACTTGCAGACTAATTTTGATAGCAAAGTAACACCTTATCTGAAAAAGGAATTGCTCAGAATATATGACAAAGAAAAAACTTGAGAGAGAGACTTTGGAGAAATGGCATTGTTGATTCTTCTCCCATGTCCCCCCGGGAGCAGCCTAAATATGTGGGTATAGAAGAGGTATTTTCAGAATTCTGTGCCCGCTTATTGGTTTGATGTTCAGCAATATTAATATAGTGATTTAGATTAGCTCCATTGCTGATGTTGATAACTTGGTGGTTTTGAAGGATCCTACATGCATCATATGCCAACAGTTCTTGTATCTTTCTGCTGTTATTTGTGGCTGTAGGCCATCTGCTTTTGTGTGTCTGGAGGTTAGTCGCCTTACTAAATTATGCCATTTCCCCCCTCTGAATATTAATATTATTTCGTTCAATTACAAGTCACACGTCATTGTGGCGTTTTGCAATCAACAAAGAAGTATCTGCTTTTGGCACCTTAATGTTTTATCTTTTCTCTCGTACAAAATTTTAAACCCATGTTAATTATTTTATAGTAAGATTGTATAATTATCGGTTATATTGCTTTTAAGTGTTTTATATCATGAACCATGTACAGTAACTTTAACTACAAAGTGTTGCAGATTTTAATCAAATTTATCTTTCAAGCTAAAATGTGGAACATTTAAACCGTCCACAATTTCTTTTTCCCAGCTTACTTTCCCCCCTCTTATGCAGCACTGGGAACACCTTTGTGAATGTAAAGCAAACAAACATCGCCTCCTTTACCGTCATACACTGGCAGAGTTGAATGATTTGATGGTTAATGCAGAGATACATAATTCTGAGGAGACCGTCCAAAATAGAAATTTGCGAAGGCAAATGCTGTGTTCCCATGATTTGGGTGCATTGTCAAAAAAGGTTTTAATCATTTCTTGTTGATTTTTTCCCCTATGCATTCTTGGCTTTGATCATGCTCTTTTCTGCATCATAGCTATACGTGTATGGGGGTGGTAATTTAATATCTTAACAATTTTACGAAGTAGATTGTTTAAAACAATTTCATTGGCCTATTCAAAGGTTCTACAGTCCAGCTGTTAGCAAATAATCTCTTACATTAATCAGTATTTTCCTTTGATTGCTGTTGTCTTTGTCATTTCAAAGGGAATCTGTTTATCAATTTTTTTTTACACTTTAGCTAGATGATTAGCTAGATGACAAGTTCATTTATAGGAAAGAAGACTCATAGTCGATCTGGAGCTGAGAGTGCGAAGGCAAAGGAGTCTCACCAAAGAACTATCACAAGCAGTACTAATCGTATAAAGAAATTAGAAATACAACAAGAAATAAAAAGAATGGAGGCGTTAGTTAGCATTAAGGGGGTAGAAAGCGAAGGAGAGGTTCAACACAAATTAGACAATTTGAAAAGATATAACATAAGGTTTCTTCATGGACCAGATTAGGAGATGGAAGTTTTAACTGAACAAGGATATAACATTCAAAATTGAGCCTATAAGTTGTAAAGGTCGAAAAAGGGTGAGAGGATACCATGGCTTGAACCCTTGAAGTAGCTTAAACCACAAGGGGAACTCCACAGAGGCACTCAAAACGTTGGTTATGTATACGTAATACAGCATTGTAACCACCGGTCCACCACTTCAATAGTTCAATTGAATAAAGGAGAAGCATTCTAAAATTCTTTTTGGATAGAAGAATAATTTGATTTGTTGGTGTTTCAACCAAAATTTTGTATCAAAATATTTTTGTTGCTTACATGCTTGTAACACGTATTTTTATTCATAATTTAGTGATAATGGTACAATGACTTTTGTTACATATGTATCCAACATTATACTAGTAGGACTTCTTAGATCATGCCAATGACTTTATGCTGCAGATAAAAGGTGGCCATGTCACTCTTGTGCAACTTGCTGAAGAATGGCTCCTGAAATCTTGTAGGATTCTTCAAATGCCATATTCAAGTGACGCTTTTGCTAATGCATTAAAGGGAGCTGAACAGTTTATTTGGGCTGGTTCTGAAATGGACCCGGTTAGCTTCATCTTTTTAGCTGATTTTTCTCAAAGATATACATATTTAGTTTTTCTGTAGCCGAATACCATGTATTTATTCCTCCTGTGATCGAAGGTACGAGACATGACAAGGAACTTGATTGAAGCTCAGAATTGGGCAGAAGATGTAAGAGATTGTGTTTCCAAACTGGAATTGTGGTCATGTGATCGCAAGCATGGTATAGAAAGAGTGCGGATGAAACATGTTCACAATTTGCTCAGTTTTGATCCCGCGCCTTGCAATGAGCCAGGGAGTCTTAAATTAAAGGTTAAACACATTTTGAGATAAGGCTGTTTTGTGTGCATGTGATCCTTTACAATTGAACTCTTGACATCTTGATTGGTTGCACATAGGTTTATCTACAAGAAGCTGAACGGCTGATTCAGGAAATCAATTCTGCTCTTTCAATGCCCCCTAAAGATTCTGTAAACAAGCTCATATACTTGAAATGCATTTATATTGTATTTATTTTTTCCAAAAATTCTCCTATATTTTAGTAAATTTTTTCTCACTGTTTACTTTCCTACATTAAATTTAATCAAATACATATTAATCTTTGGTTGTTGCTACTTCAGATTGTTGATTGGGAGATTTTGTACATTAAAGCTTGTGACTCAGGAATCTTTGTAGAAGAAAGTGAGAAATTATTACATAAGCTCTCGTTTGTGAAGGTATTTTTGTAGTCAGCTTTTTAGATTATTAGCTTATTATCATAAATTAACTACTTTTCCTGCCGGTATTTTACCTATTTAAATATCTGCTCCATACAATTTAAGCTGGGGCACAGTGCTTCATTGAATTAAAATCACCTTTCAACTAGAAATAATTATTCTTGTCACTAAAAAGAAAATTTGTCTTGCTCCTCTAAATTGGGTTGAAAAATAAAATGGTCTAAAACAGCTTACTTGATTCTGTGATTCTTTCTTTTGTGGAGTGGTTTATCATTTTGTTTTCTTTCTACAAGCCTCTAGAATCGCTAGAGTGAGTTCTTATCAACTTCCTTTTGGTGCAAAATGCTTTGATGTGTTAACTTTAAAATACGTTTTCACTAAATGTGCTTTTTCTACGAGTTCGTAATCTGGGTACTGGAGTTTTTTTCCTGATATTATATTACTATTGAGGTCATCTAGATCTGGATAGACAACGTAAGAAAATGCATCTCAGAGAAATCTCCTGCTACAGTTGAGGTGGATACCCTTGACAAGTTAAAGTCGGAGGTAATTTAGATTTATTTCCTGTCAAGCACTTGTATTATATTCTTTATATACTTAATAGTTGTTTTTTCTTCATTTTATTGATACTGGGCAGGTTTCAGAACTTCAAGTTCAACTTCCTGAAATTGAAATGCTTTGGGATTTAATAAGGCAAGTGGAATCTTGTCAATCTCGGTGCAATGAGATGTTGAAAGGTTCTATTAGCTTAAAGGTTGTGCTTTCAAGTAATTAATCCATTAACTGTTTCAAAAGAGTTTTAAAAGCGGAAACTATTCATTTGAAGCATGTATATTTTGATAAGTGCAGAAACTTGAATTGTTTCTTCGGGAAATGGATGGGTTCACTGTTAATATCCCAGAATTAAAACTTTTGAGGCAATATCAGAGTGATGCTGTGTCATGGATTTCCCGCTTTGATGATGTTGTACATAGTGTTGGAGAACGGGATGATCAGGAAAGTGTTGTTGATGAGTTGACTTGTATTAAGAAAGATGGAACACTATTGAAAATTCAAGGTCTACTTTGTAGCATATGCATCTTTTTTGAAATGTTCAATGTAAACCCCCCTTCAAATTTCCTTTTTTGTGTGGTAGTAATGGTTGGTCTTTTTCCATGTAGTCGATGAGCTGTTTCATGTTGAGGTTGAGCTTAAGAAGGCCTGTTGCAGGGTAAAAGCTCTGAAGGTGAACTCCATTCATCTCATTAAATTTCAATCCTCTATATGCTACTAATTTTTAAAGATATGGTTGTCATGTATGAATTTGATGAGGTCACTCCCACTTATGCAACTCTCTTCCAACTTTTGTATATAGATTGTTTCGAATACTTGATGAACATATGCTTTCTTTTTTCAATGAAATTGATTTTTCTATCATTATTTTTCTGGTTCAAATTCTTTAATTTACTTTTCCTTGTACAGGCACTCTGTTGTAAATTGCCTTTGGACTCGATCCAACAAATACTGAAGGAGGCTACCATGTATAATCTTTGACATGACCTCGTATAAATTTGTTTTTTTTTTCTTTACATTCCAACTGATCAAAATTCTTCGTTATCAGACTGCAGATCGAGGAAGAGAAGTTGTTTACTGATATTTCTGGAGTTCTGGCTGTTGCTTTGTCTTGGGAAGAGAAAGCAAAGCATATTCTTTCAAGTGAAGCTCAAATGTCTGATTTTGAGGATCTTATAAGGTTTGTTCTACTGCTCTTGTTATTCCATGATTTATTTCTTTATTTAGCCGTGCTGTTGATAGATGATGCCATCTAAATTGGAATATTTCAGGACTTCTGAGGATGTGTGTGTTATTCTACCTTCTCTTGATGATGTTAAGGAAGCATTATCAATGACTATGTCCTGGCTAAATAAGTCCAAGCCTTTTCTTTGTTCTTATTTATCTGCGCCATCATCCTCATATTCTTTGCTTAATTTTGAGTCCCTGAAGGTCCATCTCTTTTCTACACTGTGCTATGTTTACTAAGAATTAGGACCATTTAAGTGATTGAATAGTCGTTTTGCAGGAATTGGTTTCACAGTCAAAGCTGATGAAAATATCTTTGGGAGAAAGGTCTACACTTCAAACAATATTAGATAATTGCATCCAGTGGGAGCTTGATGCCTGCTCTTTGCTTAATGATACGGAGTGCCTACTTAATGTCGATGATATCAGGGATGGAAGTTCCGCTGGTTTAGTTTCAAAAATTGAACGTCAAGTTACTTCATTGGAATGTGTCACAAAATCTGATCTGTGTCTTCATTTTGACTTTGTTGACACCTCAAAACTTAAAGATGCTTGTTCGACTCTCCAGTGGTGCTTGAAGGCTCTTTCTTTCTGCGATGTTGCTCCTGTAATTGAGGTGATGGATCGTCTTTTTATGGCATATCATGTAGAGTCTGTCTTTCTGTCTATTTATCGGGATACCTGTAATTAAAAATTATAACTTTACTCCAAATCTCCTCTTTCAGAATGTGTTGTTTATGTTTTGATAGGCTAGGTTCCTTTTTCTTTTGATAGGAAGTTGAGATGTTATTGGAGGTTGGCAGCCACCTTTCTGGTACATACGCATCCTGTAATTTATGGAGTTTACTGGTTGGTGGTGTGAATTGGCTGAAGAAATCCTTAGAAATTGTCTTGCCTTGCAATCTTAGGAGATTTAAGTTGAGTGACGCAGAAGAAGTTCTTGGGAAATTTCAGGTATTAGTTTTTATCAGTTTACACTTAGCTTAACCTTAGTAACACTGTATTAAAGCACCTAATAGTTCGCCCCAATCTCAACTTGTGAATTCTGCTATTGTTTTTGTTGTTTGGTCAATTTATATTTTACTTCTTCAAACTGCAGATTCTTAATGTCTCCTTCCCAAAGATGGTTCGTCAACTTGTTAATGCTATCGAGAAACACAAGTGAGTTCTGAATTGTGTCTCCTTTAGCTATCTTTATGCTTATGACTAGAAGAATCAGCTGATTTTTTGCTAAAAAGAATTTGTAATATGTAGTTATTGTGATTTTGAGATGAATCTTACTTTTTTACATGTCAAACTTGATATATTTTCCACTTTACCAGTAAGAAAAATAAATAAAAAGAAAGACAACTTCATGTAATTTGTTTGAACATTCTTATTACATTGCACTCTAGGCAGGTCCGATAATTTGAAGAATGATATTGCGACTTAACAGCTAACAATCTAGTTCCATAAGAAGGCTCTGATCATGAAACTATACAAATATGATTATGTGCCTTTTCAATTATTCATCTTTCTCCTCCTTTGGCTTCTCGTATAAATTGATGAGACTATTACGATCTTTATTAGTAATAGTTTTACTATGATCAACAATACATTACAAATATGTATATTGTAAGCAGATTCATATTTGAATATGTTCTAAAAAAGATGAGGTCTAAAAAAAGTTATTGAGGGTTTCCGATGAATATTTGTTTCCCTTTGTTGAACTGTCGTTACTCTTATTCATTAACATTTAGATGTGGCTTAATTACTTCTTTCTTTTATTTTGAAAGACCTATGATGAAAAAATAGTCTCTTCTCATTTGTAATTTATTGCCATTGAATTTATAATTATTTGATTTTTCTACTCGTCAAATTTTGTTTTATTTTAATAATTTTTCACAAGATAAGAGAATTATCTATACCTCAGATTCATGATATAATTTGTAAACATTGCTTTTCATTTCAGTTTTTATTTATCACTTTATTTAAAATCTATTACTTTCTCATTTTTCAGATTTTTTGTAGCCATATATCTCAACGCCTCACATTTCCTTCGTATAATATATTTATGAAGATTGAAACTCCACTAGCCACATTACTGCATGTGGGTTTTGAAAATTACCAGTTTATCCCACCATAGAATGTTTTAATTGTTAAGTATGTGCTTAAGCATAGAATGTTATGGATTTCTCTCATTAATTTATCATTTCATCGTGGATTTACTTTATATTAATTTGTATATTAACCTTGTAGATTGTGGCTAGAGCAAGTTCAAGGGTTTTTCCGTGAGTCTGGGGACCGATCATGGTTTTTGCTGCTACAGCTCAAGGTGCAATTTTTCTCTTATATAAGCATTTGTTATGTCAGTTATACGCTGCTAAATTCATTAACATTGTTAATTTGCAACTGAAGAATCTAATCTTGTCTATCCTGTACCGCTCGGCAAGCTTTTTCATTATTAGCTGCCAAAACTGACAGTTTGATTGAAATGAAATACCTTTCTCTCTCAAATGCAAAAATAAGTTGAGCATGGGTATATCATTTTATTCTGAATTTTGCCCTTCTTTGTGATCATCCTTTTGTATGTTGTTATGCTGCTATATGAGAGATTGAGTTGAAGTACCTATTTCATTTCTATTCCTAGATCAAACATGGCAAGCTCTGTGATTTATTTAGTATAGTTTTTTTATTGTTTGGTATTTTTCTTTGTTGGATCACATTTTACTGGTTCTTTGTTGACAACGTCTTGGGTTTTTGATAGATAATATTGCTTCAACCAAGATTGTGTATGCCAACTGTCAAAGTATAGTGCAGTAGTTGACATGGCCACTCTGAGACTAGGTGGTTTATTATAGTGATAGTTGTATAACTTTAGGCTACCACTCTTATTTCATGAGATTTATGGACATTTTGTTGAGCCTTTACAGTTTATATACATATTTGGTTTCTTATCATGGAAGATCATGCTCAGGAACTTGGGAGCACCGATCGTTTAACTGCTTAGAACTAGACCTGGTATTTTCCGAAGTGGGAAAGGATTGAACAGTGGAGGCGGAATTGCGAGGACATTGTAGGGTCGATTGGAAATGTTAAATCACTTCTCAATGCTCTATCAGAGGTTTATTTTACTACCTTTTTTCTCTTTCTAACTTATTTATGGTTTTTACCTAACTTCCATCTATAGTCTTAGCATCATTCAATGTCGTGCAGATAAAAAGTACTCTTGATAGGTCTCTGTGCATTTATGATAAGTCCAAGGGATGTGAACCAAGAAGTACTTGTGTATGTTGCTCCTGTGAATTAAAGGATCAGAAGCTTTGTACTTGTTCTATCTGCAACGACTGGTAAGGTACCAAGGCCCATAATGTACTGTCAGTAATCCTGCTTCAGTATTGTGGGCGAAAGCAGAATGTTTATGTTGATATATGTTGGTCTTTCATGGAGAATGTCGTGTGGAAATAGTTTTATGTATCTGTATTGGGTAGGCCGGATGTGTTGGTTAATGCAACAAAATATCTGCTTTTGATTCTTAAAAGGAGATTTAGATTATGTTTGGGATCGCTTAAAAGATGTGATTAGTGATTCTGATTACTGCTTCTGTTTATAATTAATTTATAAAAATTAGTTTGTGTTTGGTAAAAAAAATACTTGAACTAGTAAAAAAAAGTGTTTAGATAATTTTTTTTTGATTCTATTATTTCAAGTGTAAATTACTAAAAAGGAAGTTCGGAAAAGTAAAGATATGTAATAGGTGGAAATATGAAAATAAATAAGGATAAATTAGTAATATATTTGGTCAAACCTGATTATTAGAGTTGGCAAATAATCAGAAGCTCCAAATTGGAGCTTATGTTTATTTTCATAAAAAGTGATTATAACTAGTTAAAATCACTTTCTGCTTCTTAAAAATGATTATAAGCGATCCCAAACACCAATGATCTCTGTAGCACCAATGCATCTATTTATGCATTCTACTGATATATTCTTGTGAACAGCTACCATTTATGGTGCATAGAGCAAAAAGGCCAAACACTTGGTGATTCAGATGATTCCACAAAATGTATCTGCCCTTCTTGTGACTTTATAAAAAGTGGGAACATCGCTTGGACTGGAAGTGGCTTTCTGGTATGCACTAGTTATTTAATCAAGTGTCTTGTGGTTATATTGTCTTAAGTTTGTCTGACATTCTCGCTCACTCTCTTTCACGTTTTCTTTTTGCTTTAGAAAACTGGAAAGCAGTGTCCTGAATTGAATAAGCTCGTCAAGACTTTATCTGATGTAGATCGTCTTTGTGTATGGTGAGGAGTTGCCTGCCCCCTTGTTTACTTTGTACAGGTGTATGCATGAATTTTTTTTAATGTCCGTGCTCTATAATTATCTTCTGTCTTTGTGTATGGTGAGGAGCTGCCTGCCCCCTTGTTTACTTTGTACAGGTGTATGCATGAATTTTTTTTTAATGTTCGTGCTCTATAATTATCTTCTGCTTAAATTCTGTAGTCTTATTGCCCTTTCTATTATGATGCTGTAGAGGCGGAGTTTTATTATGCATGGCGGGTTTTATTTGATGTTTAGTATTTAGGAAACTCTATTATAAACTTCATGATAGATGACTGGAAGACAAGCCAGGCAATAAACTATACTACAGTGTCTTTTCTAGCATATTTTTAATGCTACAATTGAGGAAGCTTGTAGACCATGTGTTGTGTCCCAAGTGTCAGTAGTTTCAGGTTCATGACCTATGTTCACTTCATCGAGAGGAAGAGTTGGTGTTCCTTTTTGAATCGATATCACACTTTTGGTTTAGACCAAAATAGCCTCCCATTTAAAGTTAAATACCTGTAATTCTTATGGTCATATGCATGTGAGGGACATTTTAGAAAACATTTCATCACTACAACCTGTATGACGAAGGCATGTAGACCAGGTTTAGTTCTTACTTTCGTGCAAGGCGTAGTTGTCACGGCACCACGAGTCATGGAGGTACCCGACTGGACGCCTAGGCGACAAGGTGATCTCCATGGCATCCGTATGACGACAAGTCATTTACAATGTGTAATTTATATATTATTTATTTTACTTAACAAGTATATTGGCAATAAAATTTCATATACATTAAAACCTAAAACATAACACTATAGAATAACATTAAAAGCACAATTATGTAAATACACAATAATAACAATCCAAAAAATATTAAAAACTAGTAGAAGAAATGAAGAATTCAACGAACACCACATTAGAAAATAAAGTTGCTACAAACATTTTATTATCTAATAAAACACCACATAGCAAGTCAAAATAATGTCTAGACTCTCTACACTAGTCTCTAAACATCGTTCAAGCAAACTCATCAAGAAAAAGGTCATCTCCATTTCCTCCACGAGAACTACTCTCATTCAAAGACGTAGGTGGTCTTTCTCCAAAATCATCCTCCACATCTTCATCATCATTTGGAATTCTCTTCATTATCCATCAACCTTATTCCCTTGAAGTTGAACCACCACGTCGAGACTACATCAACCTTTGATTCCCTTGATGTTGAACCACCACGTCGAGAGTACGTTATGAGATTATCACTAGTATTAGTACGAGCCCTCCTTGAAGAATCGTGACCCTTAAGATCCTCCCCGGGATCAACATCGGCCTCATTTTTGATCAATTCATTACTCCATTCAAAGTCATCAATGGCTAATGGATCAATTTTTTATCCAAGTTCACACCTCTTTTGGAACCTTGAGACGATCTTTTGATTGTATTGGACATACACCAAGTCACTTAATCGTTTGTGTTCCAATCTATTCCTCTTCTTCGTATGAATCTAAACTAAATAAAACAAAAAATAATAATATTAATGATAAAATTTTAATTATATAAAAAATAGTTAGTATTAATAGTGAATGACTTATTACTTTTGAACCAACAATAAAAAGTACTTACAAACTCAAATGTACTCCAATTGCACTCACAACCAGAAAAACAACAAAGAACCTAGAATTCTTTTTGCAAACGAGGATAACTCAAAAGCTTGCCCTCCAACAACATTCCGTCAATCAACTAGCAAACATTTAAAAGAAATATAAATATTTTTAAAAGGAGGAAATGAAGAATGTATATAATTATAATTTAGCTTTTATATCTATATATATATTTCAATATACTTACAAGGATTCTTTAATTTTCGTTGCATAATTGTCATTTCTCTTGCAAAAGTATCTCGAGAAGCTGATCATAGACGCATAGTTATCGACTAGATTGTTTATCTTGTCTAGCAAATCTAGCTCAGGTACCATCTTTGCAAGAATGTCATTGAAGTCTTCTAGTAGAGTACCAGCTAACACCGGAAGTTCCTGTTTGATATCGAAGTATTTGCTCGGATTGAGAAACAACGCAATCCCATATATAGTTTTTGCTCAATTTGGCTTTTCCATCGCCGCTCAACAATGTCAATCACCTTCTTGTACAATCTTTGTTATCAAATGTATCTTTGATTTTTTTGTTCGCACATTCCATCGCAGTGAAAACTTCTAACATAGCAGGTTTCTTGTCACCATCAACAATCAAGACTATAAAAAGTGGTTGTGACGCCCTAATGCAATCCTCAACATGATTCCAAAATGTTGTTGAAATAACAGCATCACATACTTTCGTCCCGATTCGGTAGCCGCCGACTTAGATTTTGTCCAATCCTCGCTTATAAACAAATGTCTTAATGCATCTCTATACTTGTACAAACTCTGCAAGGTGTAGCAAATCTAGTAACTGCGGGTCTCACAAGATCCCTCCCATTTGTTTTTTCCCTCATCGCATCAAGAGGACGACCATGTCTATAAATGAATTCTTCTTGCATTTGTGATTGTGGGCTGGATTGTTTCATCTTGTCTATGACCTCTAACATAAGGTCTAGGCAGTGAGCATCGCAAGGTGTCCAAAACAGTATAGGCTTCCGCTCTATTAGTATATGTCTCGCTGCCTTGTAATTAGAGGCATTGTCTGTGATCGCCTGAACAATATACTCGGGGCCAATTTCTTCAATCTTACTATTAAGTAGATTTTTCAACATTGTGGCATCCTGCGACTGACTGGAGGCATCAACAGAACTCATGAAGTAAGTCCCATTCGGACTATTAACAAAGAATTTCAACAAGTGCATTCCTTTTTTATCTGTCCAACCATCCGACATGAGTGTGAAACCATATTGCTTCCAAGAAACTTCATGTTTCGCTTTTAAATCATCGATTTTCATCTTTGCCTTCTCAAAGTAAAGGAACCCTCAACTCATGATACGTTGGAGGCTTTAAACCTGACCCATATTGCCCAATGGACTCAATCATTACCTCAAAACTCCTTGCATTTGCATCATTGAATGGTATGCCACACTCGTAAAAAAAGTTGGCATTGTGCATATGGACTCTCCTTTTCCTCTAGTGTCCTCAAACGATTTTCAATAGTCGTTTGGCTCAAAAGCTTGCTATGCCTCTCTTTTACAATTTCTTCCGGAGTCTTCCTTAGAAGTGCTTCAACCATCTTTGTTGGAGCTTTTTGTTGTGACTTTTGAAATTGAAAATAGCTTTCTTCCTTTTGGAAGCGATCCCAGAACTTGGGATAATGTTAGAAGAAGCATTGGAAGTCATGCTTGGAGGAGCAGATGATTGTTCTTCTTGCATATTTGCTACATCATCATCATCTAGCTCAAATGGCTTGTTCCTCTTTCTACTATTCAAAGCCGCTTGCATCTTCCTCATAATTTCTGTTTTTATTTTAGGGCACTTAGCTACATCTCCAAATTTTTTTGCTAGATGTTTCAACCTTTTGATTCTCGAACGACATTGCTTCTCACAAAGGATACATTGCACTATATCCTTATTATCCAGCCAATACCCATATTTTCAATTTGGGTCGTTTGATTTGGCCTTTCCTTGTATATCATAACCATCGGCTCCCGAACTTTCTACCATTTTACTTTCTAGTTTCTACAAAATACAATCAAACAAAAAATATAAAATAATCGAGTCATTGACATATTTTTATTTTTACTTGTGAATATATTAGTATATTACTAGTTTAAAAACATTGTCCTACTGTTCAAAATTGTTCTACACATTCATTGCAATAAATACATCAACTTGTCATAAATAATAAAGTGCTACTAAAGTTGGCTGTTGGCACATTGCCTATATTAAACATGACACTGCCTCTGTAAATAATAAATATATGTAAAGTTGGCAAATGGCACATACTGCCTATATTAAATTAAATTTCTCATATTAAAGATGACACTGTCTATATTAAACATGACACTGCCTCTGGAAATAATAAATATATGTAAAGTTGGCAGTTGGCATACATGTAGTGAAACAGAGAGGTTCCTTTATTTGTTCCATAAGAGAAAGATAAAGTTCATTTATTTGTTTAAACCTTCTGGAAAAAAAAGAAGAAGAAGAGGTGAAGGAGAGAAACTGTGAAACAGAGTAACCTGTTAAATGTTGCAGTGAAATAAAGAGGTCAAGGCTGGGACGACTCGACTCAGTGTGATAGAAGGTCAAAGCAAAGAAAGAAAAACAAGAAAAATATGTGTGAGAGAAGGTTGTGTTGACTCGCTGACTGTGATGGTGGTTGAGCTGCGACGGGGCGCTGCGATGGAGTCGTGAAGAAGTTGCGATTGAGTCAAAAGAAATCGCGAGTCGAGCTGCAATGGGTTGAAGGAGATGTTGTGAATCGATGGGTCACGATGAAGTCGAGCTGCGATGAGTTGAAGGAGATGTTGCGAGTCAAAGTCTGCTGATAAGGGTTTTGCCTTTCTCCTTTTCTCCTTCTTTTTTTAATTGATGGGTTATGGGTATTATGCCCATGGGTCAATGGGTCAGAAGATGGGTAGATGAGTTAAACATTTAAGTTGGGTCAAAGCCTTTGCAGCTCCACCTCAAGTCAACCTTCGCCGTGTCATTTTCTCCATCGCTTGGACGCCTAGGCGACACCGTGACAACTATGGTGCAAGGAGGGACCTAGAATTTTGAAATTTAAAGTATTCTTCGGATCTGTAAAGCCCTAGAATGACAAAAGACATTTCATCAACATTGAAAGTTGTTGATTAGAACGAGTTGAACTGGTGTGCTTTAAGGCATTCTTGGAAGCACAAGTTTATACGCCATGGGATAGGAAGAGGTTTCCGAGTGGACATGGATTTTTTTGGTTGAGCAGATGAACATGTTTGTTGGCATTTTTGCTGTCCATATTCTGGAAGGTTTCGAGGTTTGAATTATTTCTGGTTGAACTGAAGAACATGTTACTTGCCATTTGGCTGTCCATATTCTGGATAGTTTTAACTTTTTACTTGTGCGTTTATGTAGAATGTCAATGCAACTCTTTTGTGTGAGTACTGTTTATGACTTTGATATGAGTGGTCAGGTGCATATTACAGCAGCATGTTCTTATAACATCTTACATTTTTAATTGCATCTTTAGATTTTTTGAAAAAGAAATGCATATTTCATTACACTAAAAATCTGAAAAATCAACTATGTGTAGTATTTCCTGCAGACAGTTACAGTAAGATAAACAAGTTGTTGGGGAGCTTGGTAGTCCATAATAAAAGTCCTGATATACCTTGTTGAACCCAAATGTATATTAACCATTGACTCCACAAGAACACCTATGTGAGCGGAGTTCATTAACAAATTATTGGGGAGCCTGGTAGTCCATAATTAAAGTTCTGATATGCGATGTTGAACCCAAATGTATATTAAGCCTCGACTTCACACGAACACCGATGTGAGCTGAGTTCAATTCACATGTTACTTTGGTAAAACTTTCCCTCCATATATGAGTCTGAACATCGACGAACTGCTTGCTGCTCTCTAGTGTAACATATACTATCAACACTCAAAATGCTGGGACTTGCTCGTTACTTGAGCAATTACTCGAGAACTCACACAAAACAAGCTGAGGCCTGCGCATTACTTGAAGAAATTTACTTGTATTAGCTTTGATACCAATTTGTTAGGGAGCTTGGGTGGTCCATAGCGAATGCCATAATACACTTGTTAAGCCCGATTTGACCCAAAAGTTTAAGATGATAAGTTTTCAGTAGGCCCACCCAACCTTGTATATTTAGCGCTCAACTTTACACTAGCACTTATGAGATTATGTCAACTCACATATGATCTCAACAAAACTCCTCCTTTACACGTGTGCAATGTTCGAAATAGCGCTTGCGTGCGCCTCGAGGCGAGCCTCGTAGTGAGGCGGATGCGAGCTAGTGCGAGGCGGGCGCTTTTCCTGGACTTGGTGAGACTTGCGCCTTTTTCGGCTGAGGCTTAAGCCTCGTGGCGTTGCGCCTCGTGGCATCGCGAGGCGTGCGCCTCACTTTGGCTTTAAAAAAAACCTAAGTATTAGATTTGGCTTACCGATTTGGCTTCGCCTCACGACTTCACGTCTGCTGCTCTCCTCTTCGCGTCTACTGCGACTTCAGCACTCTTCAACAGGTATCTTCCTTCTCCTCCTTCTTCGTCGCGTCTTTTTCTGTCGACTTCTTACATCACGTCTCTTGCTCGCTTCTCCCTCATACCTTGTGCTTTCTGTTTTCTTTTCTGTTTTATTGTGTTTTCTTTTCTTCTGAGTTCTGACTTCTGAATGCTAAACGACTCTGTGACTATAGTGACTACAGTGTAGTACTTTGTTTTTGTCTTTTTCCAACGATGTAGTCTCTGTTTTCCTTTCATTCATTTGGTTAAGGTTTTTTTTTGGTTGCTGCAGCCATAGGTGATTTTAAGTTTTAATAATTTTACTAATCCCAAATGTATCACAATAGTGCTTGACTGCTTCTGCTTGTATTGATTTTACCAAACAATTTTTGTTGTGTGTACTTGAGAGAATCTTGATGTATTGCTCTGTTAGTGTTTTTATTAATTTCTTTTTGAACAAAGATAGCATATGATAATTTCATTTGGTTTTTTAGACTGTCAATAACAATATCATTATTTGTGTACATGAATTGCTAATGTCACCAAAATAATTAGTTAGGAACAATATTAAATTCAGTTTTTGAACATAAATTTAGCATGAGTACATGACTAGTGTTGAACATAATGATACATTACTGTGACGTTGGTTATTTATGTCTTCTATGACCTTAATTGTAATGATGAATTATTTTATGATTTTATTAGTATTTTTTTATAATTTTTTGGAGACTTTTAGGTCTTTAAATCAAGGTTTCCGCTTCGCATAGCCCAGAGAAAAACGCCTCGTACCGATTTTAGCTTTTTCGAACATTGCACGTGTGCCCCAACATCGCTGCCCTTCCTTGAGTGGTAATATATACTCGCAAGTTCACAACACTCTACAGTTAAGTTTTGTGCACTAGAACAATTTCCTGAAACTCTCAACACTCAATACATAACGCTTTGAGGCCTGCAAATTACTTGAATTTTTTTTTGAGAGTTTGTCAGGATCATCTCTAGTACCAACTTGGTAGGGAGCTTGTGTAGTCCTTACTGAAGTCCCTAGTGCACCTGTTGAACATGGGTCATAGTACCCTTATGGAACCCAACTTGACCCAAAAGCTTAGACTTTTAGGTCTTGATCCTAACAACCTTATTTGTCACTGTTGTAATATTGTGATTTATTTACTCTGATATCTTGCTGGATAGTTGACTTCCAGGATTGTAGGTCTTAATTAGAGGGTTAACTTGGTAATAGGGTTTTGATGTGATTAGCTTAGTTATAGGGATATGCTGTAATTAATTTGATTGCAGGATCTGGTGTAATTTTCTCCATTCTAATACTAGTATAAATTCAGATCATATAGGCATCATGAACTATATCAATCATTCCCAATCTCTCTCTTATTATTTCAACTGTCACGC
Organism: Panax ginseng; assembly: GCA_020205605.1. Taxonomy (NCBI): domain Eukaryota; kingdom Viridiplantae; phylum Streptophyta; class Magnoliopsida; order Apiales; family Araliaceae; genus Panax; species Panax ginseng. The sequence continues at coordinate 98,098,597 of CM035150.1, forward strand.
ATGCAACTTCATACTTGAACACTAATGTAGTATTACGACAATTCACATACCTTAACAAAAATTTTACATTCATATGTAAGCCCCAAAAGCATTGAACAGCTTTTACTTGAGTATGAATATTTATTGTCTCGTCACGATTAGGCGTGTGCATTACTTGAACAATTACTTGAGAGCTTTTATCACTCGAACGACAAGAATTGAGCATTACTGAAGAGTTTGTGAGGATCATGGGTTAAGTTCTAATACCCATTTCTGAAGGAGCATGGAGACTTCATAATGAATGTCCTTGTACACCTGTTGGTCCTAACTTATCTCAAAAGCTTAAGTTGATAGGTCTCAGGCCTAACCCTGTATACCATTTGTCTTCAGTTTCACACGTAAACGCCAATGTGGAGTTATGTCGGTTCAAATGTTGCCCTGGAAAGGGTTAGGAAGACTTAACTTTACCCAAGAAAGCATTTCCAATTTTGTATAGAAACAACAGCAAGCTACTACTCATTAGGTGACCAGGGTAAAATCTTTGTTGTTGGATATCAATCAACTAAAGTCACAGGTCTTCATCTTGCAGCGCCAAATCCTCTCAGTTATCTCATATTTTCTTTTAAGTACCCTATTACTGGTTGTTGTAATTCTCAATGCGCATATGTTGATGCTCAGTTGTTTATATAAATGAGATATGCATGTTTATTAGCTGATAGATGTGTCTCAACAGGATTGAGGAAGGGGATATACTTCGACAAATTGTTGAGAAAGCTCATGCGTGCAAATCTTGCTTAACAGAAGTAGTTGATTTTGTCTTGGCGTATCTTGATGAGGATCTCAACATAGTGACTGAAAAGCTGTCTACTGTTTTGAAGGTACTAATCAATTTGTCATGCATAATATGCAGCTGACATACTTCGCCTATGTTGTGCTACCACTTGTCAAGAAAAGAAATTAGTAATTACTTTGCCTATCGTTACAGCATTGGTATTTATAGGATTTAGTACTGCGTATGTGCAATGTGTTCGTTTGTGTAGTTTTATTACCGTGTTCTGTATGCTTGATTGGTCTCTCTTGTATGCAGGCAGTTGAAACCTCAGGTGTGCACGACTATCATGGTAACTGCAAACTTGAGCTGGCATTAACAAGAAATTCATGGAGAGTCAGAGCTTGTAAATTATTAGAAGGTTCAGAGAAGCCCACAATTCAGCAGATTCAGCGGCATTTGAAAGAGGTATTATTGTTACTGCTTTCTCGTCTGAGAAGAGTATAACCTATTTAATTATTCTGAAGAAAGAAGGTGCCTAAGATGAACAGAAATCTGACGGATGTGTTCATTGAGTTGAGATCCAAACCCCTTCAGTATTGCGAAGCCAAATTAATAACAAATGAAGGGTTGAATATCTTTCTTATGTACTCCCCAAAAATAAAATCAGTACAAGGAACTATTTAATCATTTTCATAAATCCAAATGAAACTATCTACCTCCACAGTTTGCGCTAAACATATTTTCCTTTTTCCGACGTAGCTAAACTATAAGATTTCTCATAGGAATCTTTTTGTTTTTGTCAAACAAAAATTTCCAAGTTTATTTAGAAATAAAAGTGACAAGGTAGATACCACATTAATAAAATATAAAAATGTTGATTCATTTAATTAGATAGATGGTTAGTCAGGTTGAAAAGTGAAAACTGTGTTGCAGGGATCCGCTATAAGCATTCCTTTGGGAGATCACTTCAGGCAAAAACTTGCACAAGTTAAGCACAATGGCATGCAGTGGGCAGATAGGGCCAAGAAGGTTCAAAATATTGCTCATATATTCCGAAATTCATTTTCAATAATTGTTTGTTTTAACACTATAGCCTCCCTGTGAACAGGTCTCATTGGATTCTGGGGCACTTGAATTGGATAAAGTTTTTGAACTTATTATGGAGGGTAAAAATTTGCTCATTGATGTTGAGAAAGAACTTGAGGTAATATCCTAACAAACTGTGTCCTTAACGAGTGTAAGCCTTATTAATTTGTTCACTGACAATATGTTTGGTTTTACTGCAGTTATTGCGAGATCGAAGTATGCTTTACTGCATCTGTCGGAAGCCCTATGATCAGAGGGCAATGATTGCTTGTGATAAATGTGATGAATGGTATCACTTTGATTGCATTAAGTTAACTTCACCGCCAAAAGTTTACATTTGCCCTGCGTGTAAGCTTGAAACAGAAGAGGGTTTGTCTGCATCACTACCGACTCAGGAGAGGCAAGTATAGTTGAAGTTTATGTTTCTTTTATGAAAAGATGAATAGTAGGCCGACTTCTGTCCATTTGGTGCAATACCAACTAATGTTGATGTTTGATGCTATTTCTTCCTGTGCTTACCTTAACCAATTCAGTCCAATAAGAAAAAATCAGAGTTTTGACTTCTTGGATCTGCCTCTAACCCCTTCCATCCCCTTTGGTCCTTTCTCATATTGTCATGGTCTCTTAAAACTTGAATCAGTTAACCTTTTTTCTTGATGATGTGATTCTTTTTTCCCAATTATGAAAGACAATATGTTTTAAGTATTATTCTTCCCAAAATGTTATCAACTCTTTCTACTCATGGATGCATCTATTTTTAATCATTTAGTCCTCTTTTTATTTTACTTTGGAAAATTTTTGTATTTTTTGTTTCGACAACTCTTCTTGAATGTAATCAACTGGCTTTTATAACTCAAAATAAATATTCCCAAAATTTGCTTATTGATAATGGTAATTATCACTCGAGTACTTGTTGGATTTTTCATCAATTTATTGTTTTAATTTCTGTCTCTTTGAGTTTGTGCTTCTCTGATAATAATGCTTGTCAGGTCAACCTACAAATGTGAGGAGCCCCAGACACCTTCTCCCCGGCGAATTGACTCGAGGAGGAGACCAGAACAACACGAGCCTCCCAGTAGAAAGCGAAACAAACTGGAAAATGCAGACATGGGAATAGGATCTTTGTTATGGAGAAATCGGAAGCCTTTTAGAAGAGTGGCAAGAAAACGTCGAGAGCTTGACATTCTCTCTCCACTTTTTTATGTACAACAATAACAGTTATAGATGGATGGGTATCAAACATTTAATTTATTCAATTGATTCTTTGACAACTACCAAGAAGAATTATCTTTTGAGGATAATTTATATCTTTTATAAATTTATACAAAAGTTAATTAGAGATAAATTTATATATAAAAAAAATTATCTTTTACGGATAATTTTATATTTTTAATAGGCATAATATTAATTTAGAATTTAGTAGGGCTAGTGTGACATGATAGTAAAAAAGTTTTGGATAATATGCAACATAAGTCTTAAATTAGAAATGTCTCTTTTTCTTTTAGAATGAAAGGCGTATTAGTTATAAAAAAATTGGCTTAAATATGAATATGAATTAATACCTTGATTTTTTATTTTTTTACACTTAGGAGGGATTGTTTTTTTAATTAGGGGATTAAACTATTTTTTTTGGGGGGGATTGTCTTATTAATTTTTTCAATTAGATGATTAAAATTTTAATTTTTTTTGATTACATTCAATTGATAATATCACGTTAGAAATTGATAGACATGACACTGACATATGATTAATAAATATTTATGACATGATTGCTTTTTTAGTAACGCGTCGCTTTCATGTTATCAATTTTCTAACGTGACAGTATCAATTAGACGTAGTCAGAAAAAAATTAAAATTTTAATCCCCTAATTTAAAAAATTAAGAAGACAATCTCCAAAAAGAAAATTAATAAATGTTTAATTCTTTAATTGAAAAAATTGAGAAGACAATCTCAAATTATTTTTTTAAAAGTTCAAAGTATTAATAGGCCTAAAAAATTAAATTTGTTATTTTCAAAATTACATTAATTTAAAATTTCGTACTTTAAAAGAGACTCTTTTTATGTTACGGCAGTGGTACAATTACATATTCTATTATATTTTTAATAATAATTACAACAATAGTGCACTCATAAAATATTTCCACAATTAATATATTTTTATATTTATTTATAATATTAGTGCAATTAGAATTCTTTATTTTAAGGAATTATTATACAATTATGATTCCTTAATTTAGGAATAGTTATCCTCATGACTTCTTCTCTCTCTTCATCCAGTACAACTGTATTACATAGTCTCTCGGCGTTCCCGTATACATCATTGTCGCATAAGCATTCTTACATTTTTCAATCGCCGTTCTTGTAATTCATCCTTTAATGGGTTCTACTGTATGATCTCTTATTTCTCCGTTAATATTTTCAAATGACGCCGCTGCTTTGACCAGAACCACCACCGTCACCATCAGTACCACCACCGTCACCATCAGTATCAAAGTTTGTTGTAGTAAAACTTTTAAGTAATTTGATTTACAGTGACTTAAATTTGAGCGTGTTTGGTGCAATTATTATTCTGGCAGTTGTTGGAAGAAGCAGCTAATTATAGCTAAGGATGCGCGACGTGTTGATATCCTCTGTTTTAGGATAAGCATGAGTTATAGGCTTCTAGATGGGACTTCCAGATTTAAAGATCTTCATGAAATTGTTAGTGAACTTAAGGTTAAACTAGATGCTGAAGTGGGTCCAGTTAGTGGCGTTTCAACTAAGATGGCATGCGACATTGTCAATGAGCTCTCGATTGACCTTGCGGTGATGTGCAGACACTTTGCTTTCTATTGCGATTGAGAAAACAAATGAATGGTTGGGCTAGCTTTTAGTGTAAACCCAAATGTAGAGGTAGCCAAAAACTTTGGAGGATTAAAGCAGTTGCGAAGCTATTTATTGGTAGCCAAACATTCATACCAAGGTAATCAATTGATGTTATTAGGCTTTAATTTATTTTTAAAAAATCTATTATAGATTTTTTTTATTTAATAATCTTGATTGGTAGCTAACACTTTATACAAATGTAACCAATTCAGTTTTATTGGAATACCAATTAATTAAAAAAATGTATTGTAGATTTTTTTTTTTATAATGCGATTAGTAGCCAAATTTTAATACAAAGGTAACCAATTCAGTTTTATTGGGTTACCAATTAATTATAAAAATTTATTATAGATTTTTTTTTCATAAGATACGATTAGTAGCCAAACCTTAATATAAATGTAACCAACAAAAACTAAAATTGTTACCTTTGAAAGTTTTGGTTACCAATGCCTTTGAAATTTCTTGGGGTTACCCACAAAACTAAAATGGTTACCTTTGTATAAATATTTGGATACCAACTCGCACTAAAATTTATCTTTTTCTCCTTTTAATTTACGGACTAAATCAACCTTAAATTATAAGTATTTGTAAGGCGTCCGTGGTGTTGAAGTTTACGCGAAGGGAGGAGAAGAAGATGGCCGAAGGGAGGAGGAAGATGGCGTTTGCCAAACTTTGAATATTTAAATTTTAATTATTATTTTTGAATTTGAATTTGTTTTGTTTGTTAGATCCAAGATATTTGAATATGAATTATTAAATATGGTAGTTATTTCTTCTTGATTTTAGGTTTCCTTATTATTATGAATTGAATCCTATACTAATTCCTTAAATTAAGGAATCCTAATTGCACTAATATTGTAAATAAATATAAAAAGTGTATTAATTGTGTAAATATTTTATAAGTGCACTAATAGTGTAATTACTTTTTAAATGTTGTATACTTGTTGTGTAAAGGACCCTATAAAATGAGTTGAGAGAAATTGTGAAGTTGCTTGGTGATTACATACTGTCTTAAATTAACGCTGAAAATTTATGGAACAATTATATTTTTTATTATATTTTAAAAAATAATTACATAAAAAGTGTACAAACTAAATGATTAGAAAAAAAGTGCATATGCAATTTTAATTACAAAAAAGAGTGCAATCTTATCCCTTTTATTTAGTCAACTGATTTAATCAGTTATTGATAATGGCCATGTTTGTAGGGATTTAAATTTTATCTCTCTCTCATCAACCTCCATTCGGTCGTCGTCTTCTTCCTCCTTTGCCGCAGTCGCAGTCTTCTTCCTTACCTTCACCCCCAGCCACTGCTCCACCGGCAACCGCCCACCTTCGCCCCTGCCACTTCTCCTCCCTCCCCCGCCCCCGCTCTACACCCTCTCCTTCCCCTTCCTCCGCCTTCCTCCGCCTCCCTTCTCCTCCCCCCACCCCCACCACCTCCATCCGCCTCCCCCGCCATCCCCTCCTCGCCCCCTTTCTCCCCCCACCGAACCCCACTTCCCTCCCTTCCCTTCCTCCGCCTCCTCCTCCCCTCCCCACCCCCACTACCTCCATCTTCCTCCCACCGCCATCCCCCTCCTCCCCTCCCCTTCTCCACCCCCCAGAACCCCACCCCTCCCTCCCTCCCTCCCTTCCCTTCCCTTCCTCTTCCTCTTCCTCTTCCTCTTCCTCTTCCTCCTCCCGCCCCCTTAATATGTTGGTAACCAAATAGGCATACCAAGGTTACCAAACCTTCATAACAAGGTAAGAACCTTAATATGAAGGTTTCCTTATTATGAAGGTTTGGTTACCTTATTATCGAAGGTTTGGTTACATTGGTATGAAGGGTTAGGGTGATTAGAACCAAAGCCTCCGGTGGGTGAGACTTGGCTTGGGGAGAGCCAGAAGCGGATGGAGGCGATGAGGGTGGGGTTGAGACAATGCTTGTCTCTCATGGGTTAGTGTTAGTATAAAGATATTGCCATGCTTTTAAAAAATAAAATTATTTTGAATGTGGTGCAGTTGGTAGCCAAACCTTAATACAAAAGTAACCATTTTAGTTTTTGTGGGTAACCAAATATTCATAAAAAAAGGTTACCTTAGTATAAAGGTTTGGTTACCTTAGTATAAATGTTTGGGTACCTTGGTACGAAAGTTTGATTATCAATATTACATTACACATCACTCTACTATCTCTTTTTCCTATGCAGTGTTCTATTTTTTATTTACCTTCACGAAATTGGTTGCCAAACTTTTAGACTATGGAAATAAATTTAGATTGCATCATCAAGGTATATTTGGTTACCTTGGTATAAAGGTTTGGTTACCTTGGTATAAATTTTTGGTTATCAATATTATATTTTACATCGTCTCTTTATCTCTCTCTTCCTATCGCAGATTTCTATTTTTTATTGGTTACCTTGATATAAGCGTGGACATGGTTGTAGTAGATAAATAAGGTCGGAGCAGGAGAAGGTACTAGAGGAGGAAGAGAGAAAATGATAATCGATGTCCTTTGTCAATTGTTATATTTTTGATTTTTTTTTTGTTGTTAGATCCCAAATGTTTGAATTTGAATTTGAAATTATAAGCAGTTATTTTCCTTGATTTTAGGTTTCTTTATTAATGTGAATTGTATTAGTTTTTTGTAATATGAATCCTAATTACACTCTTTTTGTAATCATTTAGTTGATGCACTTTTCTTGTAATTACTTTTTATTTATTGTATACTTATGTAAAGGACCCAAAATTTATTCCTTTTTAGCCCACAACCACAACTTATGGGCCCTTTAAAGTCATTTTCAGTATCTCAAATGGGCTTAGACTGCAGGGGGTCCAAGATTTTAAAAGTTTTTAAGTACTAAAGCCCATCTATTTAAATTGTGAAATTAAATTTGTGTTTTGAGGAGCTTATAGCAATCCATTTCATTTATGCAATAATTCATTTTATTTCATTATCTCAACTGCACACTAACAAACAAGGTCCTATTTTGCTTCTGCCCTAACCCTCGCCATTCCATTTCCGCGGCTGCGATAGAGAAGAAGATAGACTGCACATTAATTTCCTCGCCATTCCATTTCGTCTCTGCCGGCTGCCTCCCTGGTTTCCAGCTTGAAGATGAAAGTAGTCAAGTAGAGATTCTTTACTTTATTCAATCTCTATTTCAAGTCTTCAATCTACTTTTTATAGGTACTAATTTCTCTCTTCTTTCTCTAATTAATTTGTATATATATATATATTATGTATGTGCAGAAACAAATTGGTGTTTAAAATTGTTGATATGAGGAGTTATCAATTCGATCTATGTTTGTTTGTGTGTTATAATTTGTCATTGTGTATTTACGTTGTAAGATTTGCTTTTATTGAGATTTATATGCACTCCCAAGTCCCAAATAATACTAGGAATTAGGATTGGTGTGGTTAGTAGTAAGTGTGTTAATATGACGTTGGAAGTAGTACCTTAATAAAAAATTCGTGTTAAAATAATAGCATCAGTCCACTTTAGATCATAAAAACTACTGTTCTCAGTTAATGGTAGCAATCTTTATATTTTCATTAGGAGTTTCTATATGGCAAAGATTTGTGCTGTCATAAGTACACTTTCACATTAATTAAGAAAATTAAAGTAGAGGAGAAAGTATAAAGTATAAAGTTCGTTCCAGAAAGTACCAAGTATAGGCGGCAATCTTTTTTTGCTATGTTTTGTTGTCTTTGTCAAAGCAAATTATATTCCTACATTATTTTTGTTTTAGTAAAAATATGTTTTGTAATGGTGGACGGATATATATTTTTTGGCCCCCCAAGAATAAATCATGGCTCCATCCCTATATATGATTTATATCTATACACATACATACAGAAAATATGTATGTGTCATTGTGTATAATTGTCTTCATGTCTATACTTTGTGCTTGAGGTGTTTGCAGAAATGTCTCAGTGAGTATGCATTACTAACTTTTAATTTTACATACTAATATAATGTAGTTATATTCATGTTCAATCGCGTTAGTTTTCCATTCTGAAATTCGTAGTATTTATCCTTCATATACTTCATGTTTCTTTTGATGGTTATTCTAACATTCGAGTCTTACATCGAAAGATATGGAAAAAAATTTGTGTACTTAAGTATCCTTCAGTCACCTTCAGAAATGAGCTTTTAGGTGAGCTTGTGGTGGTCTAAGATGATTCAAGAAAATATTATTGAGTCAGTGGTTTAAGGTCTTATTTGGATGGATTCGATTTGATTCTATTTGGACTTGGGATTTGACCCGAGGTTTGTTCCAGATTCAAGATTTGACCTGGGTTGTTTCAGTTATTTTGAAAAATTGCTCTTGGTTTTGTATTCTTTAACAAACTCCTAAATTGTATTCCGCCTTTTTTTGGGTTGTGGGGATTTGTATAGGTGGAGAGTTTCACGTGATTTTTGATTTATTTTTCTAATTAATGTCTATATATTGTGCATCTTATATTGGGAGCCCAGTTTTAAAATCCATTTTATAAGAAATTTTGAGCAACCAATGGTAAAGATCACAACTTTCTTAGATGTAGTGAGATTTGTCACATTAATTTTGTAGATAGACTCTTATTTTGGGACATAGGAGTATTAATTAGGCTTCTTACGAGTTACGTCATGGCTATAAATTTCATGTCTCTTTATCATATTAATTAGTTTCCTTATCCGGTTATCCCATTGGATACTGTTAAAGAATTTACGATACAGCAAAGCCTTGTGCAAATCTTTTCAAATTTTTTTTTGATAGATGAAGTACATGAAGCCATTAAACTTGTTCCAAAATTTGCTCAAGTCAAACGCGTTAGAACGAGGGCGATTGCTTGGTTTGGATGTCGGTGATAAGTATGTTGGCCTAGCGGTTTCAGATTTTCAAAATCAAATCGCATCACCTTTAAGGTATGTAATTTATGCAAGTACAAACTATCAATGAATTTGTGCTTCTGTGTTGAAGCTTAGCATGTGAAATTGGATGTAGTTTTCATCACAATATGTAATAATGATCAATCTAAAACCATTGAATTTTGTTATCTTTATTGGTGGTCATTGTTGCTACTAAAAAATTGGAAAAGTAAATTTTCATTTTCTTGATCTTGATTTAGGAGGTTGGTGTGAACCTTTCCATTTTTATCAAATGCAAGGTTAAATATTACTGTCAAATGAAATTGCTTATGCTTTCATTTCTTGATTCTCCCATGCTAATATATACTCAAGTAACTTCCCAATTATTGCCAGTTGATCTGAGACCTGTACTTTAAGATGCAAACTGAGCTTTGTAACATGCCATTGTTTTGAATTCGTGTAAAAGTTGAATAGTTATAGAATTAGAGTCATTGTAAGTAATCCATCTGTTTTTCTACAAAAAAATGTGGTTTTTTATATACTTGTACTTTTCTCTTTGACAAAGTTCGTGTTGTTGAATCTTTGGCGTGGCCTTTTTTCTTTGCTATACGGGTGTGAGTAGATAATTATAGATCTATATTTATTATTTCATTACTTATTTGCTTGTTTTCGCGTATATTTCTTCTGTACCCCATTTTCCTTCTCTGAATGTCTCTAGCAAACAGATCTTACTCTAGTATCTTTTCTTCCAAACCAAGCTCTGAAACTTGTCGCGGTTCCACCCTATCTTTTAGCGACTTTTCTTTTGTGCCAATCTGCTTCAAATATCTGTAGATTTATTTGTAATACTCTATCATTTATGTATGTCCATTAAATTATGTTGGGAATTGCCTATACTGCAGTGTTCTTCACAGGAAGAAAACAAATATTGATTTGATGGCCACTGATTTTCAAACTTTGGTGAGTTGGTCAGTTCTAGTTGTGTTCTATTCTAAAATCATTACCCATTTTTCTTAGAAATATAGCTCAAGTTAAAATACTTATTCATAATTTAATCGTACACAATTAGAAAGTATATTAAGCAGATGACTGAAAGAACTTCAGGATGATAACTTTGTATTACTTTATTGCAGTTTGTCTTCTTTTGATGGTACCAGTCAACTTTCTTGTAGAATAAAAATCCATGGAAATGTTAAAAAGTAGACATTTTGTCAAAGATAAGCCGATGATTACAACTATTTTATTTCTTATAGAAGTATTATACTTTTGATCTATTATCAGGGTTTTGCAGCTGACATATTTCTTGCAACTCCTAAAGCAAAATGTTTAGCTTCAATTTCTGGTTTGGAAATACACTTGTCTTACTTATCAATATATATATATATATATATATATATATATATAGAGAGAGAGAGAGAGAGAGAGAGAGAGAGAGAGAGAGGCCGGATCAGGTCCGGACCAAAATCCGGACTTTTTTTTTTGTTTTTTTTTTAAAACAACTCTTTTTTTTTAATATTTTATGGAACTGAAATTTTTATATAATACATTGTTTTGGATATGATTTGGATATGTATAACAAAACAGGTCTGTACAGTACATACATTTTTTGGTATAGGTATCCAAATTATCCCCAAAAAATTGTATTATGGAAAAATTTCAGTTCCATAAAATATTAAATTTTATTTTTTAGTTGTTTTAAAAAAAAAGCAAAAAAAAATAAAAAAATAGGGTCCGGATTTGATCAGGTCCGAGAGTCCGAACCTGATCCGTGGTGTGTATATATATATATACACACACATATGTGTGTGTGTTTGTGTATTGACCTTTTGTATTACAGTATTAAGTTTTATGGACCTCATGACTTCCAATATAGGATGGACTTTTAAAACAAGTATAAGGTGTGTTTTTCGCAATTGAAACTAGTCTACATTGAACATTTGATCTGGGACAACTGGTAATAGTATTGTACATTCTTAAAAATATTTTTTATTTTACTATCATAGCGAGCAGAGGGAAACCTCAAAGCCTACAAGGCTACAAGGAAACAAAGCCGTATAGGCTACCATTGAGGCTTGAATCCCTGTCCAGTCCTATGTAAGGGAGCATCTAATACATTGTGCATGCTTTCATCTGAGATTTGATATTCCTCATTCAACACCTAATGATCTTTTGTCCCAAATGTGCACAGATATCTGAACTCTCTCTATCGGGCTTCATCTTTGGCTACCCATTCACTAGACTAAGAAGCAGTCCAGATGTGTGTTTTCATTTCAAATATCATTACTATTGTTGTTCATTTACTTTTCAACTCAAAATTTCCTTCTTTTGTAGGCTATTCAAGTGAAAATTTTGATTGAAGATCTTTGTAACACGGGGAAACTTGAAGGTTTGAGGTATACATTTTGGGATGAGTGCTTCACGTCGAAGGTTGGTGCTTCTTGCTATATGGGAATATAATGAAAAGTTGAATAATATTATGGACTTCCTTAGAACTTGTAGCTGTAGAACTAAAGGCTGATGGTTTTTAACCGGTCTCTAACTAAAATTTTGCAACGAGTGTTTTAAGACATCCATAATTAAAGGGCCATTAAACCCAGCTTTCTGCTCACCATCACTTGGAAGAATCTGCCAAAGCTGGGTTAGCCCATTTGTAAAGGATCATGCCTGACCTTATACTTTTGGTATTCTCTTTCATGATCTTTTTATGATGGACTCTCGCTGTTCAGTAGTATCATATGATAATGGTGATAACACGGACATTGATGAAGTGCTAATGTTGTTCTCAGAACGTGGAGTTATTGCTGAAGGATTTGCATTTGCATCCGGTGCAATCAAAGAGCATTGTTGACAAATTTGCTGCTGTTGGGATACTCCAGGTAAAACCAATCTTCTAGTTCGTAAGATAGTTTGCCAGAAACCCACACTAAGTTTGTTTTTTAACAGTGACATTTCTACTTCTGTTGAACTGGCTGTTATCCTTTATTGTGCATGTCATGTCACTAAACGGATGCTTTCAGTAGTTATAAATAAGTACTACCTCCGTCCCATAATAAGTGTTTTTTAGCTTAAATCACACATACCAATACACAAGCTAAAATGACAAAAATACCCTTAATATATTTTCTTTGAAGTTGAAGAGCTAATGAGTGTCATTTAATTGTAGTGATGGTAAGATGCAATAAATACCATTGAATGCATAAGGGCATATATGAGAAAATATTACAAAAATTGTATTGGAGTTCTAACATATCACTTATTTTGGAAAAAAATATTAAGCCTAAAAAAGCACTTATTGTGGGACGGAGGTAGTATATTTTTTGTTATTCTCCCTTGTAATCATAGGGCAGATGCCATGTCTTCTGGTGAATGGAGATTCAGTAGACTCCTAAATTTAAATGATTTGACTTGTTTGGTACCCCCAGTTAATTGATAGTTTTAAACATTAATCCTTTAAGTTTGCATCGTTTGAAAACATTCAGCATTTTAGTGAATCCATCTTATTCTATAATTCAGAGTTTTTTTTTTTGACTAATTCTGATGAGAAACTTAATATCAGGATCTTCTTTGAGTTTTACTTGGTTTCTGCTTAACTATACAAAGATATTTAAAGTTGCATTGCATGGCTATGTATATGTTGGTCTTTGGCAGGGCTACTTGGATTTCGCAAACAAAACAACGAAGATGAAATCAAAAGACTAAGGCCTTTCCCCCATGGAAGTAACCGGTTCCTCTTAACGCGAGATCAATTTAAGCGGTATTTCCTCGTACAATCTCTTTTTTAGCCATCTAAAGTTAAAATGCACTAGAACTAGTTACCATGTATGGCTTGTAAAAAAAGGTTAGGGTTCAAACTTCTGAGTGAACTGTATAATTTTGTTATTCCTTATTTACTGATGGTGATTCCTGTCTAGTTTCTTTTCACCATTCTTCTACTTTCTGCTATGCATTTAGAATTCAACTGGAATGAGCGTAATTTCATGGATGCAGTTTCTTTATCAACTGGCGCGCGCGTGTATATATATATATATGGACAATGATCCATAGCATGTATTTGCTATGGATAAAAAATGGGCAAATACCATCTCCACCATTCATTACATTTATGAAAGGGTGGGATAAAAAATCCAAACTCGCGGACTGCGATTTTAGTTAGAATAGGAATCCAGCTGCAATTTCTTCCTACTTCGCAATTAAATTTTAATTTTGTATTTTTTTAGCAATATTAGAAGAAAAAAATTATATATAAATCTTTAATAATAGGTGTTTAAAATACTAAGTTTGAGAGTAGGGCAAATTGGTAAAGGTAGTGAATCTACTTAATTAGATTTGGCGCGCTTGTTTTACTATAAAAATCTGTTTAGCCACACCATTCTTCTCACATCAGCTCTATTAGCAAAACAGATTAATAAGTTTTGGGAGTTCTTTTAACAGGATATTTGTTCCAATTCTAACTAAAATCGCAGCAGCCCCAATTCCTTTTTACTTTCACACAAATCGCAGCTGGGTTCCAATTTCAAATCAACTGAAAATATTTTTGATCTAGTCCGCTAGTTCTTCTAGCATACGGTCAGTTTGTATTTTTTATCCAACCCCTTTATAAATGTAATAGATGATGGAAATGGTATTTGTTCATTTTTTATTCATATCAAATACACGGTCAACTCCAGTGTTTTTAGACCTGCACCTCGAAACCCGCGTGTTTTTTGCTCTTGGTCCGCCTCCTCATGAGTAAGATTCTTTTCTTTTTTTAGATTCTCCCGTATATATATATATATATTAATTTGAGACCTCAAATGTACACTTAGTTTTTACCATTAATAATGGTGCTTCTCAACTGTAAATTACATGAAATTTATGTGTTTTCATGTTTTTCATGCTCTTGCATCAGTACAATTGAAATCATAATATCTGAATATCTTAGGAGAGTATATTTAATAATGACTTTTAAATATTTTTTTTTAAGTAATCGACTTTTGTAGAGTTTTTAGATTTTAATGACTTTTAAAATTACTTTTAAAGACTCCATAAAATAAGTGACAAATTTTTATAGATTTTTTACAAAACTTTGATAGACATTTGTATACTTCTAATATATTTTGTAACTTATATTAATTGTTAAAAAGTCAATAAAGATCTTATATTTTAGATGAAATGATTACGTTATTAAATAATATTAAAATATTTTGGCTATGTAACAACTTAATTTGAAATAAAAAAACATTATTGAAGTTGAATTATTAGATCATATCCAAATCTATTACAAGAAAATGTTATATTTCATAATTTTAATATTTCCTACAAAAAGTTATTATTTACTAACGTAATATAAAATAACAATTTTGATTTTAAAATTGTTCATTGTCGTTTTCCAATCAAGTAATTATTACTAAACTAACCATTTATAATTTTTAACAAATAACAAAATTAACAAATTTATTACTTTTAAAAATAAACATAAAACAAAATACCTTCTTAATACTTACAAATATTTGGAAGTCTTTAAAAATATTTAGAGATGTGGTCAGACTTTGGATATGGGTATCTCTTCTTCTAAAGTATGTTAAACTCTACTATTTGATAGAAATCTGAAAAATCAATGACTTTTTGAATATCAAAATACTTTTATAGACTTTATAAAAGTCTCAATTCAATACCACCTAATTTTTAAAAATATTACAAAAGTTGTAATTGAATACCAATAAATTTTTATAAACTCTTTAAATGTCTTGATTGAATATAATCAAATTTTTAAAAAATTTAAAAGTCTTAATTGAATACACACTCCTTAATTAAACTATCTAATATCTTAATTAAGTTATAAAGTTCCACGTACAAGTGTTTCCATTTTCTGCTAATTACTTTCTTATCCCCTTAGTTTTACTTTTCAGTCTTTTATTTAGTAACAATAATGACGGTGAGATATAATTTTGTCAGTTAATACTTTTAATCCACTAAAATTTTAACTTTTAAATTTGGATTTTTCGCTTAAAAATTATACATTTATCAAACAGGGAACAAAATTCAAGTATAATTCGTACAATTGATATTTAAATAAAATAATAAGGGAACATCAACGTTACAAAATTATGTCTTCAATATTTGTAAAGTTAATAAAGGAAACTAATTGTTGTGAAAAATAAGTATTATACTCATCTATATCTATATATATATATATATATATACATATGTAATAAGATAAAATTAAGTTTTTTAGTCTTAATTGATTTTTGGTATATGACTAAAATTTAACTGCTATTAAATTAAATATTTTTTAAAATCTCTCAAATTTTATTTTATTTTATTTATTTTACTTTTCAATGTGTAAGGAAAGGAGGAGGAAAAAGATATACACGCCAACTTATACGGCTTACATAATTGTCAATTTTCTTTTGACTTCAAAACTTGCCTTATTCTTCTTCTTCTTCTTAGTACATTTTACATATATTCATTCTATTTCAATTTTTTGAAAATAACATAATTGTCACAAATTTATAATCACAATAACGTTAATTAATTTTTAACATATATAATATTAAAATTATAAATTGTATGCAATTAGTAAGTTAAGTTGTGAAATTATTAACTATTAAAAATAATTACTACTTAGTGTTGTAGAACTATAATTTCTTTATAGTCTTATAAATGTAATGTTAACTTATTATTATACAATAACTTTATTCTAAAAAAGTCATTTAATTACTTAGTCATATAATAAATTTTAATTTAAAAAGTATATTTAGGATTTTACTTCACTCAACTTTAGACTCTCTAAATAACTAAATATTAAAAATATAGGGAAAATATTAATGATTAAAATATTAAAAAAAATATTATATGTTAAAAAACATATTAATGACTTTAATTGCCAAATTTATTTAAGGTAGAAGACATTTAGTCAAGTAATGTTTAAAATAATTATTCAACAAAATTGTTATTCCTAAATAACTACATATTAAAAATATTGAAAAAATATTATGACAAAATAATAATTAATATTGAAAAACATAATATATATTAAAAATATATTAATGATTAAATTTTAGTTTCCAATTTTATTTGGCATAGGAGATCTTTAGTTAATGATTTGTTAGAAAAATTCCTTACTTATATGTAGTATTAGTTATTAAAATTTAAAACCATGAGAGAGTATCTAATCCTGGAAGGGATAGGAAGGAAGGAAGGATTTTCGATTCGTGTTCGGCAAGTATTCCAATATCATCACTATATATAAATTAATTGTCTGTTTTTTTGTTTATAAATTGGAACTGATTGATGTTCAGAATTACATAAAAAGATCGATAGAGGATGAGTGTACTAGTAGTAGTAGTAATAATAATATATTTTCTAGAGTTCCATATGATATATTGGTGGGTATAGCGAAGCAAGTAGGTTCGTACATAGATTTCATTGCTTTTGCGGGTGTTTGCAAGTCATGGCGATCGGCTGCGATAGAGTCCAACAGATTTAATGGATCATGGCCATGGCTTATGCTTGATGATGATCATAATGGTGGTCGTCGAGAGTTCTATAGTCTCTCTAAGAAGATGGCTTTTAAGGTAGAGTTGCCCGAAGCCAATAATGAGAGATACTATTCATCAAATGGTTGGCTAATTACTATTGCCCATCCCTTATCTCTTATTCAAATTAAACTCCCGCATCTCAAATCTACTCTTCACTACCATGATCCACCACACCAATTATCCGATGAGGATGATGATGATGTTGACGATGATGACGCCGATGCTGACGATGCTGATGACGATGACGATGATGTTCACGATGATGTTGACTACTACTACTACGATGTTGATGAAAACGTCAATTTTAATTTCGTTCATAAAGTTGTTTTATCCCCGTCAACTTGTTCAAACTCGGGAACAGTTATGGTTATCTACAGCGATTACGCTGTATTAGTTTTCTGTAGACTGGGAGAAGATGGTGCTGAATGGACCAAAATAAAATTTAGAGGTGCCAGGTATATGATGGATTTAATTCATTACAAAGAAGGGCAGTTTTATGGCCTTGACTTGCGAGGCAGAATTTTGTTTTTGTTGACGTTGGGCCTAATCCTACTATGGGAGAAATTATCGCTACAATTCCCAAAGAATTCTATAGAATAAATGCGGATAAATTGTATTTGGTGGACACATCTAAGATGGAGATGGAAATGGCGGGGAAATTATTGGTTGTTCGTCGAATAAGTAGTAGTATAAAAAAAGGCGAGTTTGTGTTCCATGTTTATGAGGTGGATTTAGGGGTTGGGAGTTGGAGGGAGGTGAAGAATTTAGGGGATATAGCTTTGTTTTTGGGATAGAATTCTTGTTTCTATGTCGAGAGCAACAGTAACAATGGCATCAAGCCCAATTCTATTTACTTTGCCGATGACGATCAACACCTTTATTATTTGTGTATGGGGATTTATAACTTACAAGACGGCAACACCAATGTGGATTAATTACACCATAATTAATTTTGGGTTTAGTTGTTTGATACTACTATGACATTCTTTATCTCTTGGGTTGTGTATTTATTCCTTATGCCATTGAAGAAGATTCACAGTTTATAAAACAAAAACATTCATATTTAGATTCACATATTTACTACTACTGCTAAACACAACATTCATATTTACAACTGCAAGAAGATGGAGAGGTGCATTGTAAGCTAATGAAGGTGATAAATGTTTGGTACAAAATTATGGTGAGTTGGTGCCAAGAATTTTGTTTGCTTATGAATGTTATGCAGCAAAATTAGCACAAACCGATTAAAAAAAACAAACAAACAAGCCTTTGGTATTCAACGGAACAGGAACATATATAGACAGGTATGCTGTATGCATCATCCATCTAAAATACCGGACATGAGCCTAGTTAGTATTGGGAGCTTGCAATTGAGGGCAGACACGTGTATGAATGCCCCCTCAACACATGAATGAATGCAGGACATATCCCTGTAACTGTTGAACACACAAATGAATACCCTCCCCTGAACACATATTATGTTAAACAATTCTAAATTCTTAAACAACCTTAACTCAGGTGATTAATGACAATTAAAGATCCTATATTCATCAAATGGAAAACAATTATATATTCTTAAACAAATTGATCCTTGGAATATAGTAAACAAGTAACAACCCACATATTTGAACATTTATAAAATATTGGCCTAAATGGAAGAAATCGCAGCAGCCAGCAGCTTTGAGTAGGGAGAAATTGCAACTAGGTTCCGATTCCAACTAACATCGAAATCGCAGCGCACAGCCCCAATTCCTTTTTCACTTTCATACAAATCGCAGCTGGGTTCCAATTCCAACTCGTCAAAGTGGAAAAATCGCTAAAATCGCAGCAGCAGCCGCAGTTCTCTCGATTTACAAAATATTTTTGATCTAGTCCGTTAGTTCTTCTAGCGGTCGGACGGCGAGTTTTGATTTTTTATCGCAGCCCTTCATAAATGTAATGGATAGTGGAGATGGTATTTGCCCATTTTTTAACTATAGCAAATGGATCATTGTCCATATATATATATACACGCGCGCGCCAGTTGATAAAGAAACTGCATCCATGAAATTACGCTCATTCCAGTTGAATTCTAAATGCATAGCAGAAAGTAGAAGAATGGTGAAAAGAAACTAGACAGGAATCACCATCAGTAAATAAGGAATAACAAAATTAATGCTGAATGTTTTCAAACGATGCAAACTGGAAGGATTAATGTTTAAAACTATGAATTAACTGGGGGATACCAAACAAGTAGAGTCCTCTACTGAATCTCCATTCACCAGAAGACATGGCATCTGCCCTATGATTACAAGGGAGAATAACAAAAAATATACTTATTTATAACTACTGAAAGCATCCGTTTAGTGGCATGACATGCACAATAAAGGATTCAACAGAAGTAGAAATGTCAGTGTTAAAAAACTAACTTATAAGTGTGGGTTTCTGGCAAACTATCTTACGTACGAAGTAGAAGAAGATTATATTGGTACGTACTTTTACCTGGAGTATCCCAACAGCAGCAAATTTCTTTGATTGCACCCGATGCAAATTCAAATCCTTCAGCAATAACTCCACGTTCTGAGAACAACATTACCACTTCATCAATGTCCACTTCACCATTATCGATCATATGATACTACTGAACAGCGAGAGTCCATCATAACCCATATACTATTAATTAATCAAAATTCGACACATCAGCAAAAAATCAATTTCCTTTATTTTATGGGTTTTAATTCGGGAAAAAAAGTATGTAACAATTGTACTTTTGAAATATAATCAAGGTCTTCAATTCTATTTTATCCAACTGGTAATATTTTAAATTCCCAAATTATACTTTTTTTTATTTTATATTAGTATTATTATTTTAAACATTATTTATTATACATGTCATTTGCCACGTGTTAAGCCACCTCATTATTGTTTAACCATGGCTAACCATAATTTGAAAAGGTTTTTGTGAAAAAAAATAAAACTTGTAGGTTAAATTGGAAAAAATTGACAAATTCAGAAGTTTTTTGATCTTTGGGTCATTAAATCTAAAGGAGATATATAACATTATCTATTTGGTTAACTTACTTAAAAAACTAAAAATAAATAAATATTATTAACATTAAAAATAAATAAATATTTCTTTCTCCCAAAAGAAAATTGAAATTTGAAAAGACTTCCGTTAAAACGACGACGTATAATAGTAAATTAGGCTGATTCACACCACAGCTTTCTCTTGGCTCGTCAAACTAATTGACATGCAGAACCCCATGTCCTTCCTCTTAATCTCTCTCCTGCTTCCATATTTGTGCCTCAAAATTCCCGTACGGCAAAAAAGTTGAATTTCCAGACGAAGAATTATATATATATATATGATCTGTCTGCTCGAAGCCTCGAATGAGGTCTCTGCAAAACATTGAATTAAACCATCACTAAAAAAACCCCCTCCTTCTCCCTCTAAAGCATGCTTCATTTCTTTACCCCAATCAATTTCCTACTCATTTTCATCTAAAACCCTCCCTCTTTTTTCCCCTCTTGAAAGAAAAAACCCACCCATTTCCCCATGAGAACTCCACCGCCCCATTTCGCCATGAGAAATCCACCGCCGTGGGAAAGGCAACAATTTGAGTTTCCGTCGCCACAACCTGCACCATTGCCATCACGTTTCAATTATTACCCGCCCGACCCAGTTGCTTTCTGGTCCTCACGGCCTCCGTATGTATCAACTCCAGACTTTTTCTGGTCACAACCATCACCGACGCCGCCGTCACTACACGGGTTTAGACCCTTGTCACCACCGCCGCCTGGTTTTCTATATCCACCAACATCATTTTTTCCACCAACAGTAGCAGCCATTAACAGAGAAGCAGCTGAAGCTAAGCGCATAAAAAAGAGGGAAACTAAAAGGAAGCCCATAAATGATTTAATTTCTTCTAAGCCTGCAATATCTTCGCCTAAACTAGCAGAATCATCCAAATCTATACGAAAAAAGGGTCGTGGTCGCCCGCGTGGATCTGGGTGGAGGCAAAAATTTGCAAAGCTAGGTAAATTCTCTTCTCAATAGTTCATTTATTTATATGTTCTTTTCTTTTTGATTCCTAATTTTTTTGTAGCTTCTTAACTGATATTTACATACTATAGCTACATTTTACTCATCACATAACTGATCAGATTTGGATTTGGATTCACCTGTTTAAGTTTCAAATATATTTTGTTATTTGAAAACATGGCAACAAGCTACTTGTATGGATTATTGTAAAGAATTTTTCTTTTCCCCCTTTCATGATGTTAAATATCTACAATTTTCAATAAGCAGCCTCCTCCCTCCTGCGTATGTTGGTCACTGCTTCTTAATTAGGTTATTGAGTTTTTGTCCTCTTTTCTTGTCAATGATGACCGGGTAATTATTGGCTGTTGTTTTCCATTTGGTATTGGTGATTTGTTCTTAGTACGTTTTGGGTGATGATCAAACTGGACTTGGTAAATTAGTTGTTGAATTGTGTTCTGTTGGTGATTGTAATTAAATTTACTCGTGCAATTGTTAACATGAGATTCTTTGAAGTCAGACTTTCAAGCATCTTTTATTTTTCTGGACAACCCATCTTTCATGTTTAGTTTAGAGTATTACTTTGGCGTTTTGATAATATTTGGGTACTTGCCAAATAAAAATATTAACCTGTCTGTTGGATTTATATGTGTTTTATTATTGTTATAGTTTATGATTCTGAAATTATCCTTTTTGAAGTTTTGCTATAGTTTCATCAAACTCTTGTCTATAGTAACCAATTTTAATGTGTATCGTTCATTTATATTCTTTTGCAAGTTGGGCGCGTGTTCATTTTCTCTGAGAATGATATACCAGAAGCAACGTTTTCTGATGAAAATGGAAAAAGGAATAGCCTCCTAAATCTATTGAAAGATATCGCAACCAAAAAAATCATGTCTACCCACTGTGTCCGCTAGATTTTTTCAATCCTTGAGATCAATTGATCCGAGTCTGGCAGTAAAGATGTTTTTGCAGATCAAGATGGAAAAGCGTTAGGATTCGTTAACTTGTTTGTCAATTTCCTTGAATACCTTTTTGAATACTTTTTTTTTTCACTTGGGACATATTTGTTTTTGGGAATATTAAAAGACATCAATTAGTTTTTAAAGGTTTTGTATTTTCAAAAGCCTCCTTTTTATTTTTATTTTAAATCTTGTTTTATAGTTCACGTGGTCTCTTGAATACATGTTAGAAAGGGTTGGTGAAATTATCAAAATGGGTCGTACACTTTTTTTTATATATACCAAGGGTTCATACACAATATTTTTTTTTTGTGTGTGCAGTAGAGCTGCATTCTTCCCATCTGTACAGCTTTTTGACAAGATTTCTATATTTGTTGGCATATGTTTTTCTTTCAATTTATTTCTGTTCTATGCAAAAGATAAAAACAATTGTCACTTTCTAATCCAGTACATTTTGTCAAATTTATAATTCAAAAAAAGTAAAATAAATTTATTTTTTTATATAAATTTATTATTTATACACATTATCTTTTGAAGTTACGGTAATTAATTTGAAAAATGCAAAATAAAAGATACACATTTATATCTTGCTATAAGCTGTACTTTGCGTGTGCAAAATGCTCTTATATTTTGAAAAGAAATATTACTTTTTATGGAAACCCATTGTTACACCTTATTGATCTTTTATTTCAAAATGGGTATATGAATTTAAAATTAGTTTGAACTGCTTTTGTTTTTGGTAAAAGAAATAAGAATAAAATAATTGAACTGATTAATGTACCATGTTTATAGTATAACTTAGATAATTAGTTTGATACCATGTATAACATACAAATAAATTGTGCAAATAATGCTCATTATCATTTGAAATCAGAATGGTATCGATTCATTAACAAGCTCAGGTGCACACCCTCAGAGAACCTCTGCAAACTAAGAACAACTGGAGAAAAGACCCACCGCTCAATAAATCACATGACATCTATAATGTTAGTTCTAATTCAAACGTTGCATTTCATTAAAGAAAAGCTCCATTCAACATCACATCTCCCTGTGATTTATTAGTTAAACACCAAGTATGGCCAAACATTCATTAGTAACATCACATCCACTGTGTTCGCTAGGTTTTTTCAATCCTCGTCACTTACATAGTTTCCCGGTTCCTAGATTAGGAACTTGCTTGAAAAGAAAGAGCATGTCTAGATTGTGTGCACAACATGCAGTACATACCTTATTACATGCATTGAATTGTTGACCTTTTATAGGAGTATCTCTTAAAAAAATTATAGTGTAATAAACACATGATTGACTTTTTCCCAATGAGGGCACAGGTAATTATTCTTGTTATTTACTGTTATATTCATTCATATTTTCTTACACTTGCAGCTCTTATCAGATCTCCAGTGAAGTCTCCTTCCCATTCTTCGACACCCAAGGCCCATGGAAAGGGTATTGTCATCGAACATTCAGAGATGCCCTCTGAGGTTCCTGTCAGGGAGCTGCTCCAGATGGCTAAGGCGAAAAAAAAGAAAACTGCGCAAAAGAAGAATCTTCTCTCTCAAGAGAAAGATTTCCCAGCTGCCAAGCCACAACAAAGTATTATGTGTTGAACACTTCCTAATTTTGTCATTATTATCAAAGGAAACTTATACCAATTCTATTTTGATCCACATTACAGATCTTCAAGAAGAAGAAACTCAAGTGAATGATCAACTAAGTCAACCTCGCACAGCTTATCATGTGCATCCCACCCTGGAAATGTCTGTTGAAAACTCAAGCAGACCTTTTCTGGACAACGACTTAGTTAAAGAGAGGGCGAATAGGGAGGGAGTTCTACAAAGGTGTTCAACTGTGGACACAACTGCAGCAGGAGTTTCTATAGGTTCTACTGCTAGGACTCGTTCTTCACCGACGCAGAGTGAATCAATTGGCCAGATCGATGACTTGGTGAGTGATAATGAGCAGAGTGTAGCCCAAGCTGACGATGAGGCTCTCGGGGATATAGGTTGCGTTGCACCCTCCACAGAACTTGTTCCTGGCATCCATGAGACAACCACCCCTCTCCATTCCTGTGAAGTTCAAAATGAAATCATCCAGGAAGGAGAAAGTACTACCATCCCTAATCCCCAAGACAATCAAGTTGGCATCTCCTCCCTAATCAACTGGGCAGAAGGCTTTGATGATATATATGAGACAGATAACCTTAGAGTAGAAGTTGGTTACTACACAGTGGAAGCAAGCCTTTCCCCCATCCTGAAAGCTATCAACAAGAAGTATGGAGATATTGCCAAGGATTGTCCTTGGCAGTCAATTCGATCCTTTCTGTTAGAAGGCATTTGTAAGGTTTTGCAAGGCCTCGAGATTCCACTTCAGCATCTCACTCCCCAAGACTTGAAAACATACTATTCTACTGTGAAAGAGGCGCAAGCATTGGGTTTGAATGTTAAGTGGCTACTTGAGCGATTGGAAAAGGTTTTGGAGATGGTAAAGTGCATTAAACATTGTAAAGGCAGCGAAGATGCTAAAAAGAAGCACATGGAATTGTTGGATTCAACAAAGAAAGCATTCGAAGCGAAGAATGCTGATAAGGAAAGACTTGAAGCCGAGATACAAAATATGGAGGATCAACTCAAATCAGTTATGTCGGAGGTGATGAAGACAAAGGACACTATCAAGAAAATTGAACAAGGATGCAAGAAATACCGAAACAAGTGCCTGATGATGGATGACTTGTTCTAGATTTCTTCTTCTTTTGATGGACATGGGGGCTGTTATTTCAGTTATCAAGCTGCACTGGTTGATACCTGATAGGAGGAGTGATAGGAAGCTATGTTAGACCTTTTAACTACTACTGTTTATATTTTGAAGGGGATAATCGACTTTTTAAGAATTTTTATTGTTGGTTATCGAAATATTTTATTTTTTTTACAAATGTATTATTATACTCAAAAAAATTTATTAACCGAACATAATAATAATAATTTTTAAATAATAATAATAATTTTAAATTAATAATAATAATAAAAATATAAAATAATAATTTTTAAATAATAAAAATAATAATTTTTGAAAATAATAAAATAAAATTTCAAAATAATAATGATTTCAAAATATTAGATAATTTTATATTTTTAAAGTGAAACTTAAAATATTTAAAATTAAAATATATATAAATTCATTAATTTTATATAAATACATTTGTAAAAATTATTATTATTATTATTATTTAGAAATTATTATTTAAAAATTATTATTAATAATAACTTATCAGTACATCATTTTAGTAAACTATACTTTTTGTCTCTACAAAAAATCTACAAGGGGTTTATTTATTTTACCCCTCAGAATTATCTTATATTACAACTATATAAATAAATAAATAAAACACCTCATATTGTTTTCTCTTTGACAGGGCCCAATTCTTCTTCCTCAATGGCATTCACATTCCCATTGCAACAATCGCCATTGACCTTTCATTTTCCCTTCGTTTTCACATATAAATTCAAAAACAGAAACAAAATTGCACCATTTATTTAGTACTGAATTCAAAACCCAGGCTCCGATTTCATTCAACCATATAATTTTTTTGAGTATAGTAATACGTTTGTAAATGGTGCACCATAACACTGCTCATTCAGAATTTGATGAAATATGCTAGAAAAATTCTTTGGATGTGGGCCACTTTTGTATTTAAAAGTTAAAATCAAATAATTCTAATTCTAAAAATTAAAGAAAATAATTTCTCCCCAACTTTTGTCAAAATATAATTATTTGACCACCAAATAAGTGAAATTAGAAATTTTAAATATTTTTCCTTTTAAAAATAATAATATAATTCCAAAAAGTGAATCCAAACAAACTTGGATGTTCTCCTGAGTCATCTTACCACCACCCACCAAACCACACCTTGCTATATTTGATAAAGCATTTTTTAATAAGCTTCCACCCACCCACATAAAACCCACCCACCCAATAATGTAACTTACTCAAAAAATAATATTAATCACTTCCGAATTATTGGATCCACACTGCATAAAATATAAATATTGATTCCTTTAGCAAACTAAACCACATCATATTGGATTGTGCTGGACAAAATTGCCCCTTAAAACAAAAAGGGTAGTCAGCATTCAGCAATATCAATACCCCCTCTTTTACACTTTAATCCTTTAATTTTTTTTTCCTTTTTCTTTTGAATATTGTTTGCTATTTGTTTGAGTTGAGCCTAGGACAAATAATTATTTACTCTATACTTAGTTTTGGTTCACACCTTCGGATATACAACATAGTGTATGCGTAATTACGTAAAATCAAATCTAATTTATTTAACATTTACGTTTAGAGCTCAAACGCAATGAATAACGGTTAAACGCAATGAAGAATGTTTTAAACTCGGTGGTGTCGGAATCTCAGAGTGCTTTCATTCCGGGGAAATTAATAACGGACAATGTGATGATTGCTTTTGAAGTAGGGCATTATTTGAAGCGGAAACGTCAAGAAAAGTATAGGTATGCATCTTTGAAAATTGACATGGCCAAAACATATGATAGGGTGGAATGGTGTTTCCTTGAGAAAGTTATGTTAAAGCTTGGTTTTGCTCCACAGTGGGTTAAACTAGTGATGTTGTTTGTCACCACAGTTAGATACTCGATGGTAAGCTCGGGTCACGTCATTCATGATATTATTCCTCACAGGGGTCTCAGGCAAGGAGATCCAATGTCCCCGTATTTGTCCTTACTTTGTGCAAGGAGGACTTTCTCTATTATTTCCTGTATGAAATGAAAGGGAAAATTCACGGATGTAAGGTAGCTAAGAATGCCCCGATTATATCTCATTTATTTTTTGCCGATGATAGCTTTCTTTTTTTCCGTGCAACTGTGGAGGAATGTATTGCTATTAAAACGTGTCTGCGTTTATACGAGGAGGCGTCGGGTCAGAAAGTTAATTTCAATAAATCCTCAATCCTGTTTAGTACTAATGTTGACAGAGAATTATCCCAAACAATTGCTAACTCCTTGAATGTCCCGATATGTACCAATCATGGGAAGTATCTTGGTGCCCTCTCTCTTATTGGTCGAAATAAAGCCTCGATTTTTGCTTATGTCAAAGAAAAGGCTTGAAAAAGGTTTTATAGTTGGAAGTCTAATTTTCACTCTCGAGCGGGTAAGGAGGTTTTATTGAAATCTGTCATTCAAGCGATCCCGAGTTATATTATGTGTACTTTTTTACTTCCGGTCAATCTGTGCGATGAACTGGAAAAAATGATGAATAGTTTTTAGTGGGGTTCGGGAGGTAAGAATGGTAACTGGGATTCGTTGGAAGCGGTGGGAGAAATTATGTATTCGAAAAAAAGACGGAGGTATAGGCTTTCAAATTTACACAATTTTAATCTCGCAGAATGTTAAAGAAGCAGTAAATGAGACTTATTAATAATCCAATGTTGTTGGTTGCTCGAGTTTTCAAAACACGGTACTTCCAAACGGGTTCATTTTTGGAGGCTAGTATGGGGTATAATCTGAGCTTCATTTGGCGTAGCTTAATGGCGACACAAGAGTTGATCAAAAGTAGGAGTCGCTGGAGAGTTGGTGATGGTTTTTCTATCTGAATATTTAGTGATCCGTGGTTACTGGATGGGTTGAATTCCTACATTGAGTCGAGTACATCAGAGAATTTGGCTCTGGCTATAGTAGATACACTAATTAGTCCAGGCTTGGCTACATGGAATTATGAGGTTATTAGTACTATGTTCTCCGAAAGATATGCCCACCTCATCTTTTCAATCCCTCTTCCTAAATCACTCCGTGTTGATAAACGAATTTGGAGTTGAGATCAAAAGGGTTGTTATTCGGTAAAATCTGGATATCGAGTTTTCCAAACTGGTGGCGACATTGTGTCATCTTCTCCTATCACAAACTGGACAGAGGTTTGGAAACGTTTAGTGCCGCCAAAAGTGGTAAATTTCCTATGGCGTAGTCTATCTGGCTGTTTACCATGCCTCTCTTCCCTTCGGTCCCAACAAATCGAAGTTGATACTCTATGTCCAATGTGCAGTAATGCGGTGGAGTCTGATTTTCATTTGCTTATTAAATGTTCGATAGCAAAGTTAATTTGGGTTGCGTCCATAGTTGGAGACCATTCAGAGGGAACAACTTCTATTGCAAATTGGTGGAACAAGCTTCGAAGGCAGTGTACAAATGATCGTTAGACTTCTAAGAATGATGATCTGTTATTATGGTTTATTTGGCTCAATCATAACAATCGTGGTGTGTGGAAGAATAAGCAAAGAATCGAGTGTCAGAAGTGGTTCATGAAGCGAAGCGTAGCTTACTGGAATGGAAATATGTTCGAAATCTAGTTAGTGTGCCTCGAGCTCGCTTAGCGTCACAAAACTCTAGTTGGCAAAGACCGGAGGCCGGGTTAAAGAAATGTAATGTTGACGCAGGTTTATTCCCTGAAGTTGGTAAAGTGGGCTATGGCTGTGTGGTTAGGGATGATACTGGAAGCTTTGTAGCGGGGCTTCAAGGCTCAATGATAGGTTTATTCTCTCCTTCAGTTGCTGAAGCCATTGGGATTAGGGAAGCTCTTAGCTGGTTAAAAAGTTCTGGTATAGACCACGTAGTTTTGGAATCTGATGCTCTTGGGGTGATTAATGCACTTAATAATGTCAGAACGGATGATTCTGGACTTGGCGTCGTCATTAATGACTGTAAAGCTCTTCAAAGAGAATTTAGCTGTTGTCTTTTCTCTTATGTTCCGCGATCAGCGAATTGTGTAGCCCATGTGTTGGCAAAAGGTCATGCCATGTTCAATGTAATGTCGGGTCAAATAGGGTGGAAAGATAATCCTCCTTTAATTGTTTTTGATGTACTTGCGAATGATTTGATTTAATGGTATGAAGTTCTTTTCAAAAAAAAAAAAAACAGTTAAACGCACATATTGTGTAAATAGCAAACAAACATAGGAGAAGACTCTCTTACGCATAATACTTCCTCCGTCTCGATGTAAGTCGTTTTAGAAAAGTGTTTTTATCTTTAATATAAATCGTTTGAGAATTTCAAGTAAGAATTAATTGCATAGTTTTTAATATTAAGTATTAAATATAATTTTATTTTTTTCACTATTTTTTGTTTAATAAATAATATTATTTTTTTCCAATACAAAAAATAATATAAATAATTAATATTATATTTAATATTATATAATTATTTTTTAATATTTATCTATTATTTTAAAATAATTTTTATTAAAGGGCAAACAGGGAGAGTAGTTAAATAAGAACAGTCTGTTAATTTCAGTCACTTCCTTCCCCAAAAAGACTCCACAGAGTCAGAACTCAGAAACATGCAGCCAGTTCTCCCCTTTGACTGCTAAGACCATCTCAAACAGATATAGTATCCCGATTATATTTAATCAATATAATAATAATAGATTTTTTTTAATCTTTTAATTTTTAAACACATAGACTATTCTGTAAAATATAATAAAAAAAATTTAAAATTATAAATGAATTCAAAACAACAACAACCATATTTAAAATAATAAGTATTTTTGTCTCATTCATTTTAATTATTTCACTTTAACAACACATTTAGATAATTATGTTTAAACATTAAATTTTATCTAATTTCATCGTAAAATGAAGTTTAAATTTTGTTCTTACCCAAATAAGAAAATTCGATATCTTCTATTTCAGCTCCTTCACCTTTCTTCAGCTTCTCATTTCCTTCTTCTTCTTCAACCATCTCTCCCATTTAAATATATTAAAATTTATAATTATAATTATAGTCTTCAATACTTGTTCTTATTTAAATATATTAAAAATTATAATTATAATTAAAATATAATCTAAAATTTATTCCTTAAAACGTTAGAGATCTGAGAGAAAATCTACTAAAACAAGATTTGTTGTCTCTCTATTTAAATTTTAATATATTTTCTATTTATTTATACTATTAAATAAAAAATTCACCAAAACACCAAAACCCTTTGTAATTACTAGTACTACTAATTACTCCTCTTATTTTAAAGAAAAAGAAAAGGTCTTTACTTACTTTAATACAAAAGCTCTCAATTTTCTACTTCATCCTACTTTTGTCTTTACTCTCCCTCCTCCCTTCTTTCCTTTTTGTTTTTAATTTCAAATCTAGGGTTTATGTCTTCTTCCCCTTGTTCAGTCCAGTTCAGTAACGGTTAGCTTCATCCGTTGTGTTCTGATTTGAGTTTCCTCAATGCTTCAATTTTCCCACATTCTTTGATCAAGCTCAGTTTCGTGTATCAATTGATAGTGAAATTGCTCAGGCTTTAACATTAGTTCTTCCTCCATTTTCTTTTTCCTTGTGCTAAAAAAGACAATGTTTTGCCAAATTCCGTAGAATTAGAGAAACCCCAGTAAAACCCTTGTTACTCTTGATTTTTCCTACTTTGGGTTGTGTACTGTTTTGTATTCTTAATTCAAGCTTTGTTGGTGGTGGGTATGTTGTAGATTATTTTATCAAGAGTTCGGCGGCACTTAATAATATACATATATATATATATACACACACACACACATATATATATAAGCATTAGTTCTGGTGTAACTGTATAGTGAGTAAATGCATGGATGGAAGGGAAGGAATGGGACTATCTGGGCCACCTCCTTACTACCTCAACAGAGGGGTTAGTGGGTCTGGTTCTAATTCTGGTTCTATTTTTGGGTCAGGGACACAGGCTGGATTAGCTGCCCCACCTGGTTTCAAGAACTTATCAAACCCTCATGTTTCAGTTCAGACCAATGTAAGGGCCAGTCATGCGGGTTCAGCTTACCAAGTTGATAACCCATCACCTAGTTTTGGTCATGGCATTAACATGGGTGTGGTGGCCTCAGGTGTGTCATCTGTTGACCCTGGAAAGAGGAAAAGGGGCAGGCCCCGGAAATATGGTCCTGATGGGGCCAACATGTCTTTGGGATTGTCTCCTATGTCGTTGAATCCCTCACCGGGGGCTATCACACTTGTCGAGAAAGAGAAAAAGAATAGAGGGCGGCCTCGAGGGAGTGGAAGGAAGCAACAATTAGCATCTCTTGGTAAGTTTTCTCATTGAATTATAGTTGTTTTGTGATTTATAATTACATTTACTTGCTCTCATTGAATAATTTCATCAAGTTTGATTGTAGTTATGTTTATTCTTGTCTGCAAATATTGATTTTTATTTACTTTTGGCATATACTCTATTCGCTTAGAGATGACTTCTAATGAATGTTCTTTCTGGCAATGTATTACTTCCCCACAACAGTATGCTGTAGCTATACTTATAAGTAGTGAATTTATAGCAATTTGAAATAGATTATTCTTCAAGCTGCATATATTTGAGATAGTTGACTGGTTTTATTGTATAATTTACGAGTTGATAATCTTGACAATATCTTGATCACATATTTACTTATGGACTGGGGATTTGCATATTTCAATCCTATATTGCTCTGCAAAGTAGAGACAATTGGGAAAGGCGCGTCTTTTTTATCTTCTTCATATTTTTCGGTCAACTTAAAGAATTCAGCCTTCATGGCTTTGTTGATATTTTCTTATTAATCTTTTGGAGTTATACATACACTTCATTTTGTGTATATTTCTTTCCAGAAAGAGTATTATTTTTAACAAATGATGAATTTATTTTTCCAGGTGAATGGATGAACAGTTCAGCAGGGTTGGCTTTTACACCACATGTCATCCATATTACAGCGGGAGAGGTATGTATCTATGTGATAACCCTATAGGAGAGATCTTTGTTAATGTATAAAACCGGATTATTTGTAAGAGCTTTACGTAGTTTATAATTTCTATCTTTTAAAAATTAGTAAGATGTTAAAAATGCACAAGCCTCGTCTTTTCCAAATTTATTTTGTGGAACCTGCATGATCCAAAGGATTTCCTTTTACATATATTAAATGCAAAGAAGCAAAAAGAGGGGAAAGATGCTCTTATATAAAAGGAGTGGAGTACAATAAATAGTTGATCTCTAGAAACTTAAGGCCACAAATATTGACACGGTTTCACAAGGTTATCTTCATGTGTACTGGTGTACGGCAGATGAGATAGGAACAATGGTGGGTGGGGTGGGGTGGGGTGGGGTGCTGATTTTATGTATATGTGCGTATGTGCAAATAGTTGTCACAGTATTGGATAAAGGTCCTTGAAGGCTACACATCCAATAATTTCACCTTTTAAAGCTTTCTATTATGTGGTGATTTAGATTGCACTAATACTAGTTTTGCAATATTCTTGCTTATGGAAAGACGAGGTAATTTGCTATCATCCACTGCAGGATATCTCGTCAAAAATATTGTCATTCGCACAACAGAGACCGAGGGCTCTATGCATCTTGTCCGCAAATGGTTCAGTTTCAACTGTGACCTTATGCCAACCTACTTCTTCTGGTGGCACTGTCACATATGAGGTTGAACTTTGAAGCACTCAATATTTTGTTTTTTATCTTTCTACCAAAGAAAGTAACTTTCTTCTTTATTACTTGAAAATTATATAGTTTGATGTCTTGCTTTTTATGCTCAAAATGTCTCAAGACCTCAGTAGAGCATATCCTAGAAACCGTCTAGTGAAAGGCATATATCTGATTGAGAGAAATGCACATTCACATCAGCTTTGATCTGAACTTGGACTGTAGCTAACCATACAATTTTTCCCGGTTATGATTATTTTCTGTTCTAGTTACAACTCATCATGTGTTTATAGTCGTGAGATTATGTTGTAGCACAGTTGAATAAGAGTATGTCACACTGTGACCTATAAAGTCACTAGAATTATAAATAAAAAAATAGAAGAAGCTTGATACGATGCTGATGAGATGAGAGCGCATGCATACTCTATTTTAGCGGTTGCTATGATGAAAAAAATCTGCTCTAAATAATAATAAAATTGCAGGATATTTTACTTTATGCATGTACTTGTGTAGCTTGTAATGCAATTCACTCATCAAAATGTTCGACTTCATTCCAATGTACACTTCCACATGAGAATAAAGACGTAATCGTAGCAAAAAAAGAGCCTACACTGAGCAAAATAAAACTATAAAGGCTGCTCAGTCTGTAACAACTAACAGCCTGAAAAATGAGAAACATCACTTAAGAACTTTGTAGCAGGAGAAGAGAGTGCAAAAGTGAATATAGCAGTTGTTTACAAGAAGTAAGAAAAATAAATAGAGGAAGGATAAAAAAGTTTAGAACTGTACTATCCCTGAAAGATCCTACAATCTCTTCTAGAATTCAACTACCAGCAATGTTATGTAATAAATTCAATTCTATTTACAAGCTTATACACTATCTTCCTGTAAGCAACCATGGATGCAAATTGAGTTGTTGCACAATTTCCACTTGGTATATGAAAAAGTTTAAAAAGCCCTTGTGTCTACAAGCAAGTGTATGTTAGTGTGTGTGTGTATATATATATAGAGAGAGACTGTTGTGGATATGTGACTCACCTTTTGTTGGTTTGTCTAGGGGTGATCATTCGGTTATAACCGAACCGAATAAGCTATTCGGTTATAACCGAAAACCGAAATAATGATGATTTTGCTATCCGAACTAATAACCGAAATTTAACAATAACCGAATTACCGAATACCGAATTACCGAATTGTAATTTCGGTAATTCGGGAAAAAACCGAATTACTGTTGTAATTTATGCATAATGGCGGACAAGTAGATTTATAATATTATTATAAATCTGAGATTAGTGAGATATCAGATAATAATATTATTATAAAATTAATTTTTTTAATAAGTAAGGTTCGGTTATTCGGATACCCGAATAACCTGTTTTTTCAAACCGAAACCGTAACCGAATAGTGAATAATAATTCGGATATAACCGAAATTGTAAAAAAAACCGAAAAACCGAAATAATTCGGTTAAAAAAATCCGGTTCGGTTCGGTTCGATATTTCGGTTTTATCCGTTTTTTGCTCACTCCTAGGTTTGTCAACTGCTAACTAACACATCACTAAATTTTGTTGGGAATGAATTGCCTACCAGTCTACAAAATTATCAATGGAGTGTTGTTCATAGACATTTTAGTGTGATACCTAGACTGTGTTCTAGCCTCTAGGTGAATCTGATTTCTACAAATTATGAAATTATTTTAAAATATCATTGTGAATGAATGCTATGAAACTAGGTTCAAGGTTAGCCTTTTAATACTTCCTCTGTTCCAAATTATTAGATCAATATTGACTTTTGAAAAATCAATTTCAAACATTTTCAAACTCAAAATTGAGATGAATTCATTTAGTTGATGTCAGTACAATTATGAATAGCATAAATTACCGGAAAAAGTACTACTAGTTATAAGATTTATTGTCTTGAAATTTGAAAACATAAATGAATCATGTCAATTTTAAATTTGAAAATGTCTCAATTTGACTTTTAGAAAGTAAACATTGATCTTATAATTTAGAACAGAGGGAGAATCACAAAAGCATTAACATTTGTACTTGGTTTCGCCTTTACTTCACTCTAATTGCTGCTTCGTGTTAAACACTCGCGTTCTAACATGGGATTAATTTTCCGTCTTTTTTTAAGCTCCATAACTGAAAATAGGAAAATTATCTATGCAATTGCTGATTGTAAATGCTTGATTGATTTATTTTTTTTGTTGACTGTGAGCCTGTGACTTTTGCATGTCTGTTTATAGTTGGGAAAAGTTTATGATTGTTTTCATTATCCATGTTTTTTTAATTATTATTATTATTATATCTTTATTCCTATGATTCTGTAATAACAAATTTATTTGGTTTTCTGATGTTTAGAAATCTTATAGCAATCTCTTCCTTTATTCCTCTGTCTAAAGTGCTGCTCTTATCTTGCCTGAAGAAGTGCCTTCACCTAACCAAAAAAAATTGCCCTTGTATTTCTACTCATGAAACGTATTTGGTTCTTTCACTTCTATAGGGACGTTTCGAGATATTGTGCTTGTCGGGTTCTTACTTGCTTTCTGAAGGTGGGCCCCGCAGTCGGACTGGTGGTTTAAGTATTTCTGTCTGCACTCCTGATGGCATTGTGCTAGGAGGTGCAATAGGGGGTAGGCTTATTGCAGCAAGCTTGGTTCAGGTATGTCTCCTTGTTTTCCTTCTCTGTCCCCCTTCATTAAGTTCTTGTAAAGTTTTTTCGGAAGTGATCCATGTATTTTATAAGTTGCAATAGATTGCATGATGAATGTCACTTCCTGCAGGCAATCGTATGCAGTTTTGTATATGATGGTTCCAAGATAAATAACAATTCAGGGGCCGATGCTAAAGGTAACCAGAATTCCGAGGTTCAGCCCACGGAAAATTCATCTACACCAACTAGCACTGCTCCTAGTCAAAATCCTGCTCCAAGCTCTGGAATGGCTGTGTGGCCTCCAAGTTCACGGCCAGATGTGAGGGATCCAAACACAGAAATTGACCTAGCTCGAGGATGATGCAACTGCTGGCAATTCTGTACAGATTTGTTGTAAATGAAGCGATTGAAAAATTGGATCTGCTGGTTACTTAAAACCGCCTTGTACCACCCATTGGTAGATGATGGGCTTATCTAACAGATGTAACAAAAGTTGCCATTTGAGTTTCTCGAGTAGATATCTACCTCGGGAATTTCTTGTAGTTTTGGTAATTTTCTTTTATTTCTTGATGTGCTGATGAAGTTTGAGTTAAGCATATTGATGGGAAGTGATATTAATGGGCTTTAGATTCTATTGCACCTTGCATTATGTTTGAATCGGCTTAGATAATTTTTCTTGCAACTAATTGTTATAGTATCCAGGAATTCAAAGTTTTGAGAGCCACATGAATAAAGCTGTGATTCCAAAGTTGGATTTTAACTTGAACTACATTAGGTCTTAATAATACATTTACATCAAAGTAAAACTAAAGCTTGCAACTGGAATATAATCGACTAATATCATTACAATAACTATTTATAAATGAAATGTCCATCAAGGTACTTATTTTGGCAAAGCGGCATCAAACTTAAGCTTTTTCCAACAGTTTCTTTATATCCTTCTGCAAAAAAGAGTAAACAAAAAAAATATTTGACAGTCGTCGTATAACATGATAAAATTAGAATATGCAAGTATTATTATAGTTATACCTCAATGCTAAGAGGGGAGGTTGTGGGAGCATAGCGATCAACAACATTGCCGTCTTTATCCACCAGGAACTTGGAGAAGTTCCACTTAATACCATCCCCGAAAAGACCACCTTTGCTAGATTTCAGGTACTTGTATAGTGGAGCGGCATTCGAACCATTCACATCAATCTGAATGTAGTAAACCAAATTATATGTAGTAAAGGCCAAAGCGCATCCAAGTTGATATTAAACAAGGACCCACTAGCCTGTTGACTCTAGATTGACAGAATTTGAATTCCTACCTTATCAAATATGGGATATTCAGCTTTGAAGCGAGTGCAAGCAAACTCTACAATCTCTTCATTAGTTCCCGGCTCCTGTGATCCAAACTGGTTGCATGGAAATGCAAGAATCTCTAGACCTGGAGAACCCCAACATATAAAGCATTTAGTGAAATAGTTGAAAATACCTAATTGTTAACCATGTAACAAGGCGAATTGGAGTCGTGCAGAACAAACCTTGATTCTTATACTTCTCATACACCTTTGCCAACTCTGTGTAGTTTGAATTGGTGAGGCCACTGATAGACAAAGGAACCTAAAGTTAGCATGGTTTGTTTTTCAACATAATAACATAATACCATTCATTAGGCACCATTTAATTCAATACTGTGTAAAGGAGAGACCATGTGGACATATAGAATAAAGTCATCCCCCACCCTGCCTAGTGCCTAATTTGAGGACACAAACTAACAGTTAAAATTAGAGTTGACCGATTGTAGACTAGCTGAATGAGCATTAGGCCAACTTCAACTCCAACTGTTAGACAATACCTTTATTGGATTTGGATAGAACACAATTGACATAACAAACATCAACATACCATTGGGATGCAACATTGACAATAAGCAGAACTTTTCCCTTATACTGGCTAAGATCTACATCATTCCCTTTAGCATCCTGAAAGCAAGTTCATACATCAATATGGACTCTCAATTATACTCAAAAGCTTTGACTACTTTAATTAATAAAGCAGTCCCCATGGCAGTTGGCACAGGAGACATGTATCACTATCTCCTCTTTAGAAACACACGAACTGAGATACGATGACAACATAAATTAAAGAAAACAATATACAATATATTAGTTAATAGTTACATTACAATACATTTTCACTTTATAATCTAACTAAACTAGTATACTAGTCATAAATCTTTCACCTCGAAAGAGGTTGCAACAGTGCTATGAACAGTGTTGAATATGCTGATTGTACTTTAAACTCATACTTAAGTACATGCCTAACGCTAGTACGTACAAATTCAAGAAACATAAATGAACTAGCGTACAACTTGCTGACCTTTCAAGTAAAGAATTCAAAATGGCATTTCTTTTTTCTTCTCATACTTGTTCTAATTATTTTCTTAAGACAGGAACGCCTTACTAATTGTAGCTGGTGTTCAGAAAATAAAATTGCACACATTATATAATCTCATCTACATGTTATATAAATGAAGATTAATTCTGAAAAGAGCTAATCTACACCTCAATAATTTATCATGCTCGGAGCCATATGAGGTTAATAAATATTAATAGAAGAAAGATAACGCAAAATACAACACCAGCGCATCACATATCATCATCCTCTTATGTCAGAAGACCAGAGAGATAAATTTATTTATTTGCAGTTGTTAATGACCAGATTCCTGTAATATCGATAAACATGTCAATTTTTCCCTTTATACATTTTTTTTCTCAGAATAAGCCTCAAATACCCAAAAATCAAAATTCATGGATAATAACGGAAACCTAAAAAACCAGCAAGATAATAACTTTATCCAATTAAATAGTCCATTGGACAACATATTCACTACCCAAATCTGTATAACACCAATATGAGCTCAATCTTGGAGAAACGATAGAGAAAGAAGATGAAAAGTATGAAACCTTGACGGTAAAGTCGTGGACGGATGCGGGCTTGCTGGATTGAGTTGCCATTGAGTGATATAATCTCAAATCTAATAATAACAACAGGACTTATATGAATGTTTAATGTAAAGAACTGAAGAAGTTATTGTATAATTGAATAAGAAATCGAGGGAGGGGGAGGGGGGGATTGAAGATACTTGCTTACTTGGCTGAACTGAAATGCAAAAGAATTATGTGCAGAAGAAAAACACACGATATAAGATAAGGCCAGATGGAAATCAGCTATATATATATATAGATGCATTTGGGTCAAGCCTTCGTATGTTAGCGATGACGCAGAGCAAGCATAAGCGGTCTGACACGTGCCAAATGTGTGATCTACCACGTGTAGAAAGCGTGTGAAGAGAGAAGAGACGGCGGAGATTATGCTGGTCAGCGAATTGATTGACAGGCGATGGATAGGTGTGAATCAGATATTTGCCGTGTAGACGTTTGTTGAAATGTCAACATGATTAGAAGCGAATCTTTTCTTTGTTAAATCAACATTTTAGGATCCGGCCACGGTGAAGTTGAAAATCAACTTCATCTGAGTTGTATAATTTTACAGCAATGTGTTATTAATATAATTAAAATTATAATGCAAGACAATATAACTCACTATGGTGAAGTTAATTTTCAACTTTACCGTAGCCGGACTCAACATTTTATGTGACCCATTTTATTTTATTGTTCTAGATAGCTCTAGAACATACATACATACATGCATCAAATTTCACTTCTTCTCTTTATAGTACTCTTCTAGATAGTACACTATAAATATTAAGAAATGTAATTAATATTTTATAATTGATTAAAATACGTATATAATTTTAATATCATTTTTCAAAATTTATTAAAATATAAAAAGTAACCAATTTAATATTTAATGTAAGGATAATATGATTGTTAAATCTATAAACCACAAATAAAAATAATAAATTTTAAAAAATTGATATGATTTTTTTGATATTTTCACATAAAAATTGTCGCGGTAGATCTTATAGCGACGGTTTTTATCGTCGCTATACGTCTAGCAACACTTTTTTTATATGAAATAAAAATATCAATTTTCTAAACTTTACTCACTAAAAAAAAGGAAAAAAGAAATTGAAGGAGTAGTCTTTTTGTTTAATCAAGAAAGAAATAAAAGTTAATATTTTTACCAATCAATGCATTTTTGTGTGGACATGGATGGTATTATTAGAGTATTGTTGCTTTAATATGAATGTGCAATAGTGACAGTATTCCTAACGCATTAATAAAATATACTCCACTCCACTCCATTAAGGGCAAAATTTTAGGTGAACTTATTTTTCAAAAATTAAACGGTAATTATACATTGGGCAATATAATAATAGTAAGTAAATAGTTTTATTTTATCACGTTTTTAAAACATATTAAATCCGAAAATACAAAAGAAAAATCTTTAAATTATTTACCTTCAGACGGGCAGAAGATTCCGTAATGAATTTATTCCGTTTTGACATACCTACCTACCGTAAGGGATCACACCAATATCTTGAATTGAGATTGTCCCCAATTTAAATAGTTTTAGAGTTTGACACAAGTATTAAAAAAATAATTATATAATATTAATCGATTATATTGAAAAAAGAAATTATTATTTATTTGATAGAAAATTAAAATTATATTTAATATTTAGAGTAATATTAAAAATTAAGTAATAAATGTTTATTTAAAATTCTCAAACGATAAATATTTAGAGATAAAAATATTTCTTTAAAACATTGGCTTGTTCACGTTCCAACATTAACCAACATGTGAATATACAATTAATAGATAATTAAAAAATTATAAATTAATTTAATGTATTAAACGAATTTAAGAATCTCTACCCGGAAAAGGGAAAAAAGGAAAGAGTCAGCATTATGTTGGTATGTACGTCTCCAACAACTCATTTTTCAATTTGGTTATTTAGTTTGTTTTATCTTATTACAATGCATTTAGATAATACAGTATAATCTAGTATTTGAAGAAGGTAAGTTTTTCTTTAAATTCTTCTTCTCATTCTCTTTGGTCCTTGAGCTAAATTTTTCCCTCATTCATTCCCTAACATTTACAGCTTAGAATTGAATTGTAATATAATAGATTCTCAAAAAAAATATATAAAAAAATATCTATTTGATATCAAAATTTAAAAAGTAAACTTAGTATTAGAAAATAATGTCAAATATACACGGTTTAGATCTTAAATTTTGAAAGAAAGAGAATTATCTCATGGAATTGACTTCAATCTACCACTTCTGTAATTTAGGTAGGAGTTCGATTCTCACCCTCTTCAGGAATAGTTAACTTCTGAACGTGTAATAAACTGATTACAGTAGAACATCTATAAATTAATACGGTTGCCGGTTGGGAGTAGAAATTTTATTAATTTAGAGAGTTATTGTTTAATCAATAAATTAATAATTTATTAATTTAAAGAGTGTTTTTCTATTTGGTGAACATGAATTTAATTATATTAAAATTGTTGCATTTTATTGATGTTTATATCATACATTTTTGATGCAATGTATCATACTTATTAAATTAATATAATAATAGAATTCATTGTAAGTGATATTAATTATTTTTAATAATTAAATAATGTTCATTGTATTCACTTTTCAAAATTACATTTACATTTTATTTCAAAAAAATATATATTCAATTAGATTTGAATTTCAAGACAAATTTTGGATGAAATTAAGATAGATTTGAATTTTAAGACAAAACAAACGAGAATAGAATCATATTTTTCAAGATTATCCTAAATATATTTGTAATTTAAAAGAATTATTAATTTATAATTTTGATGAGATCATATATTTATATAAGGGTCTTTTTTAAAATTATTATTTTATCAAAATTATTAATTTATCCCATTAGTCCAAGGACTGAAAAACTTTAAAAAGATTATTAATTTATCGATTATTAATTTATAGTTTCTGCTATATATTAAGAGCATAAAATGGATCAGGTAGTTGGCATGAATCCCAATCCCAATCCCATGCAGAATAAAAGACTCAACTTAAAGGCAAGAGTTCATGTTCTCAAAAAATTTTAAAAAATAAAGGCAAGAGTTGATAACTTCATATCCAGACATGTCTTTTGAGCTTGCCTATATTTAAAATAGATTTTATTTTAGTAAATATTTTCAACAATTGTGAACCATCTCTATTAAAATAGCAACAAGAAGATTATGTTTTCAAGGGCAGATCCAGTATGTTACACCCCACTGATGAATGAAAATATGAAACGTAAAAGCTGAAAAGCTTAGAATTTGTAATAGCACCATAGTACAACAATTCATGGTCACCTACTAATATAAAAGAGTTTATTCATTGTTGTATTAAAAACATACATACATACATACATAGTGAAATTCTAAAGCTCTGAACTTTGGATTTCCAATCAACAAACCAGACAATATTTCATAGTTTCATACATATCTCTTGTCATACATATCTTCAAACTTATTAACTTCGCCAAAGGAGAACATCCATCAAACTTCAAAACTTAAGCAACTCCCAATAGTTTCTTCACATCCTTCTGCAAATGGAAGGTAAAAGACTTTGTCAGCCATCAAAAAACCTCATCTATTGTCTACAGTTTAAACTAGCATGCAACAGTTGAAATAGTTTTACCTCAATGCTAAGAGGAGAGGTGGTGGGGGCATAGCGATCGACAACATTGCCATCTTTATCCACCAGGAACTTGGCAAAATTCCATTTGATGCTATCCCCAAAGAGTCCACCTTTGCTAGACTTCAGGTACTTGTATACTGGAGCAGCATTTGAACCATTCACATCAACCTGGATTACCAACATGTCAAGTATAAGCTCCTCTCCAGTTACTCAAACCCAACTCTTATTCAAAGGGTTAGGCAAAATACGTCTCTTGGCAATTCGCAGGCATTGAATCTTGGTATTATTCCAAATTGTACTATTTAATTAGCTATTCTCAGTAACCTTTTAGCAATTAAATCAAAGACTTGGCAGATACTTCATATTTACAGATTAAGAACCTCATATTATATTCCTACCTTATCGAATATCGGATATTCAGCTTTGAAGCGAGTGCAAGCAAACTCTACAATCTCTTCATTAGTCCCTGGCTCCTGCGCTCCAAACTGGTTGCATGGAAATGCAAGAATCTCTAGACCTGTAGAATCACAACAACAGAAAACATTCAGTTAAATAATTAGAAAATTCCTACATTTATTAAATGCTGAGCTTTTGAGAAGAAAAGGGTGACTTTGAAAAGCATTACAAGTTGGATACAAAATAAAAGAAGATCAAACATGCTTCCAACAATTCTTGCAGCTAAAAATGCAAGTTCAAATACCAACCTTGACCCTTGTACTTCTCATACAACTGTGCCAACTCCGTGTAGTTCGAATTGGTGAGGCCACTGCAACAGAAACAAAGAAACTGTAAAGTTACACTGTTGTTCTTCTAAGAGAAGGTCATATAAATATAAATTGGTCACTAGATGCCATCTAAGATCTTTTAACTTCTTGGTCATTGGTGTCATCTAATTCAATAAAGAGAAGAGGAGGACCAATGTTGCCAGTTAGAATAACTAGTCATCTCCTTTAATCAGCTGAAGGAGCATCACCACAAATTTTAATATTTTTTTGGGTTGTGATGAAGTACTAGTTGTCTAGTCATCATGTTCA
The DNA here is from genome assembly GCA_020205605.1 of Panax ginseng. Lineage (NCBI taxonomy): Eukaryota > Viridiplantae > Streptophyta > Magnoliopsida > Apiales > Araliaceae > Panax > Panax ginseng. The sequence goes on from CM035150.1 coordinate 98,141,372, forward strand.
ACTTGAATTACGAGACAAAACAGATTTGTCCCGAGTTATGAACGTACCATTGAGATGCAACATTAACGATTATCAAAACTTTTCCCTTGTACTTGCTTAGCTCCACATCATTCCCTCTAGCATCCTGAAAGCAAGTTTATCAGTATACACTCCAAATATACAAAGCCTTGACCAACCCCCTGCCACAAAATACATGTATGTCTATGTAGCAGCCAGATATATTGGCTATAAATCTTTTGACTCAGTGAGAAGATGCAAGGGTATTATGAATAGAATAAAGGGATATATGCTGATCATACTATAGAATTTTAAATCCAAGTAGAGCTGTAACTCTAGTCCTTTTCAGAATAAGAAAAGTTCCACATACTTGTGTTTACAGAAGTGCACTGAGGGTTCCTTTCGTAAGTAAAGATATCAAAAGGGGAATATTTATTTATTTATAGAGGTTTGAGAAAGAGATTGTAGCTGTAGCTTGAAAATTAGCAGTGGCAAACAGATGATATTTTCATCTCATCGTAAAATAAATGTATGCATTATACCAAGAGCTAATCTACACTGTGATATATTGCTATGCCCCCAGGTAAAGGACCATATGAAGTCAACAAATATAACTAAAGAAAGATAAATGGGAAATAGGAGTAACACCGTTGCATTTGCATTTGCATCCCAACCTCATATACCATAAATCCTTCTAAGAAGAGAATTGCAAAAGCATAAAATTTTATTTCAGTTCCTGATGACAATATTTCATGAAGAGTATCAAAGCCCTCTCCCAAATGTGAAATCTTAACACATCATTGAATACTTTTACTTCAACTTCAACATCTTCATGGCTTCATTTATCAAACATATATATACCCATTCATAGATAATAATATAATTTAGAAGAATTAAATACATAACTAAACTGGAAATATATCAAAACTACAGACCTAATTATTACACACAAATCCAGTAACAAATTGAAACCCACATCTCCATACATGTATTATATATATAAGTATACAAAGAATATTCATTTATGTATATCTACATACCACAAAAATGAGCTAAATCTTACACATATATGATATAATAAACAAAGAGGGGAGAAATAAGAAACCTTGACGGTGAAGTCGTGAATAGATTGGGGGTTGCTGGATTGACTTGCCATTGAGTGATCCGATCTGAAGCCTAAAAACAAAGGCTTTGTTGAAGTTGATGTACTATTAGGCTGATTTATGGAAGAACTGACAACCCCAGTTGTAATTGGGTGAGAAATCGGAGGAATTTGAACAAAACTGAAAAGGGTACGCTTGGAAATGGAAAGAAATTGCTTTGGCGATGAATTGATGAGTTTTCTAATTCGAGCTGAGGAACAGAGCATGACCGATAAGAATTATGGAAGACCAACGAATATATATAGATAGATAATATGTATATATGCCTGTTGAGTGAGATGGGCCAGGTGAAGCTTTTTGATTTGTGTGTTAGCAATGACGCATGAATACAGAGGTGAAGATGCCATTTTATACGTGCCAGGCACATACTCTGCCAAGTGTGCTAACCGTGTCCGTTGTCAGCAAAAATTGGCCCAGTTGGAAATCTGGCTTTCACACTCTAGAATATATCAGCTATTATGTTAAAAAGATGACTAAATGTATAATATTTTTTTGTTACATAAAATGATAAAATGAAGGGTAAGTTTGTTATTTAATTGAGTTTGTTAGTATAAAAAAATAATAATTTATCATTTTATATAAATTATAGAGTTATTATAAATAAATTTTAAATTTTTTTAATAAAAATGTATTTTGTTCATTTTAAAAAAGGATAAATAATTATTTTTAAAAAATAATAATTGAGTAGTACTCAATCATATCACCAGTAGAATACTTTTTTTATATCAAAATGACTAAATTTTCAATTTTTTTGTTCTCAAAAGACTGCCAAAAGGTATGCTGAATGATAAATATGTTATTTAATAGAGTATATCAGTATAAAAATAAAATAAAATAATTTATTATTTTATATAATCTATCCTTAGTAGCTCCTATTAAAAATAAATTTATATTTTTTACTTTATTTTCTTAATAAAAAAATATATTTTATTTAACTTTTGAGAACGGATGGATAATTACTATATTTTAAATGATCGAGTCATATCACCAGGATAATACTTTTATCTACTGTTTTGAAAAACAAAACATGTTTATCCGGATATATAGTTTTCTTTCTATCTCTTTCTCTCACCTATATATAATCCGGATAAAAAGTAACCCAACAAACAAACAACCAACCAACCATTCCATCTAAAATAGAAGTTAATTTATCCAAACATACCTATGTTAATAGAATAATGTTAAACATACAAATTATTTTATAAATATTTTATAAATTGTTAATGGGATATACTGCATCTCAATTTTTTATGTGGGGTTAAGGATACATTGAAGCAATTTGTTAATCAATCTCTTTGAGGTATATATATCCAGACATCGCAAACATTTGTAAAATAGTTCCATCTAAAATAGAAGATCTATATCATTACTCATGTTAATAATATTAATTAAATTTTTATTAAAAATAACATTTTATCAACTTGTATTGTATAATTAACAACAGAAAGAACTTGTACAACTCATTCCAATCTGGACACCCTCTGGAGAAGATTATTCATTGTTACAGAGAAGGCATCCTGAAATTTCTCAAACTCTGAATTTGGATCTCCATAAACCAATCCAGGCATCAATTCATACACTATATATCTCCTCATATCATCCCTTACACTAATAGGAACCTTCATTAGCCTCCCCACCACATCCACCTTTGACTTTCTCACCTCTTCTTGATCTATAAATACTGAATATTTCTCATGATCCTCTGGCAAATGCCATGGATATTGATAATAAGCTGTGAAAGGATCAAAAAGTACCGGAATACAACCGGATATTAATGAATCAAATACTGATTTTCTTGTTGGGCTGTCACCTGGTGGCTGCAAACAGAATTCTGACTTCAAGAAAAGGTCCATAATGGATTCAGGGTGACCACATTCCCCTGAACTACAATTCAAAAAGCTGCACTTTTCGCCGCTTGTTGAGGTGCATTGGTTGATCAACACTGACCTTATGCTGTCCGGGGAATCGGGTCTTGCTCCCCCTGCAAAACCAACGAGGCTTTTTCTATTTGATTGTATGATCTTGAGCTGCCATTGTATGATATCTTCGTCTGAACGAGGATGAAAATTGGTAGGATGTGGAATGCCAATGTCATTGACATGCCACGGCTGTCGTTCGATTAATAGCTTTATGGGGTTTTGCATTTGATCAAGATTTAACAATGTACTCCCCCATGGAGAATCATTTCTCCTCCTAAAATCCCAAGAAATTTTACCCAAAACAAAGATATGATCTTTACCTGAATTTAAAGCCCATGGTGTCTGCAACTCGAGCCACTTGACCAAGTCTAGTGCCAAACTGTCCTTAATATCAATAGACACATTCTTGAAATGCCATCTCAAAATGTCCAGACCACCATAAAATGGTACATAAAATAGTTTAGCATCATTCTCATTGTAAACCCTACAAGGATGTTTTAAAGTCCGGGAATGGAATATTGGCTCCAATGAGTACTGATGAGTCTGGTACCAGCCTTTGCCAAGCTTTGGTATCGGTTCTCCTAATGCATCATTTCTGAAATATTTGCAGAAATCCAACCATGGGGACATATCACCACACTGGCCTAACAAATCTTCATTAAACTTTGGTGGCAAATCGTACACGTATATCCCCCTCCCATCGCAGGTTGCAAGGCCTTTTGAAATAGAGGTCCATGATCTATGCACTTGTAGCTGCTGTTTCACTACCTTCACAGCATATTCAAACTCTGCATCCCTATCTTTATCAGTCAAATTATTTTTGACAATAAGATTTGTGTTGTTTTCGAGAACAACACTAGGTAACTCTTCTAAAGTAAGATTTGTGTTGTTTTCAAGAACAACACTAGGAAACTCTTTTATGTCACCTTTAATGGCATCATGATCACCAATTGAGCTGGGTGAAAATGGGATTCCAAAGTTGGGATTGGTACCAGCAGATAGACAATACAAATTGTTGAGTTTTCGAGACGATACACATACGTGAACAATGTTACCAGAAATAATGGTGGTGGTAGATGACCATAGAAAGACAAGAATCAATAGAAAAAGTGTGGCTGGGACTCGAGAGAGTAATTTGGCTAGGATGGACTCCAAGAAACTAAGCTCTTTCACAGCTCTTTTGCCTAGTTTTGATTTTTTCTTAGACACAGAAATGGCCATTCTTTGTTGCCTAAACAAGAACTGTTAATTTGGTCTAGCTTTGCCTCCGTTTTTCTAGTGAAGGTTTGGCATGGCAAAAGGAATAACATGAAAGCACGTACTAGTAGTATGAGACTAAGAGTTGTCCCAGAACTGGTCTGCACGTTGGCTTGTAATATATAAATATATGGAATAAGCTGGTACAACTATAACTCCTAATATATATTAGAGAATATTGTCCTAAACAAACTTGTGATATACAAGCTACAGTTACTGTTGCACAGACTCAAGGAAATAAACAAGTACTGATTGTAATCCAAGTTAATTCAACACAAGAAATGAAGCATCGGTTACTGCAGCAATGTCTAGCTAGCACATGGCAATGCCTAGCACATGTTGCACGTGGAGCTATAGTCATAGTTTGATAATAGGGATAGCGCAGCTGATACGTACTCTAGTTTTTATCTGTTTGTTATTTTCCTTCATCTAAGTATAGATAGAATAGAAGATATATAAATACCTTCTTGTAAGCTTCATTTCTTAGTAATGTAATAACCACTATGTTCTTCAATATATATATTTTGAATTACAGATCTTATCACCTAATGATTGATTATTATGTTACTCACACTCACACTTCCACTTATAAATTCTGTTATGCTGGGCAGTAGGAAACTTTTGCATGATGCTAACTATATATCACACTTTTATGTAAATTCATACATCTATTGGAATGAACATCATCATCTTTTTATGAAGGGAAGATTTCTTGTTATTTGTGAATCAAGTTTTACGAGCATTAGCATTATATATTGGTATGAAGAGTAAATGAGGTTGACTTGAAAGAGAGATTTTAAATTGAAAAAATATCTTTATAATCTTATAAAAGATGCGAGAACATTGCAATTTTATTTATTTATAGCTTGTTTGAGATTTATTTTTTCAATGACCAATGGAAGTGGAGTAGCAAGCAACACATGTACAGCAATTGCACATGAATACCGAAAGGGTTACTTACTATGTCTCCCCCAGAATCAAGATGACAAACTTGTGGATTTTATATAGATAATATTCATTTGACTAATCAATCAGTTAATACTAAATCCGCAGTGATGTACTTAGATTGTTAGTCATCATGCCTTTGGGATAAGATTAGTATAGGGAATGAATGTTACACTTGATTGGTTGTATTCAACCCCTGGATACCAAAAATACTTCATCCAAGTTTGAGGAATTATACCAGAGGAATGAATTCTACCTATTCCTATTCTTATTCTTATTTTTTGTGAGACTGAGGAATTATTTAATTTCTAATTACTATACTACTTTAGGAGAGAGAAAAAAAATGACTCGACTTGATTGCAAGTTGTGGAAAATGGGTCGGGCAATTTCCTACACTATACCCATCCTCCCTGTTCTCAGTTCTATTATCTTTGTCCCTGAGTAGTGCGTGCGAGAGAGATAAAGATGAAGCTAAAAGTATACGCCGATCGGATGTCTCAACCATCTCGTGCCGTTCTCATCTTCTGCAAGTAAGTAGTAATTCTTCTTCTATCTTAAAAATATCAACTTTACATTTTTTCTGTTATATATCTTTTCGAATTTTTTCAGTAATCTCTCTTAATAATTTGAAGTTCTTCTTCAAATTTTATCTTCTCTGGTAAGTTTTGAAGCTTAATTCGATGTTTAACTCTCTGTTTCTTTTTTAGGGTCAATGGAATTGAATTTGATGAGATCAAGACTGAAATCTCCAAAAAGCAGCAAAAGTCTCCGGAATATAAAGGCAAGTCCTTTAATATTATTGGTGCAATTTGTGGTTGTTTGGGTTAAGTTTAACTTGAACCACCGCTATATTCACACTTATCACAACCTTTTATATGTTTCTTGAGGCTTACAAGCACATTTAACTCTAGTGCTAATTGTGAAAATTGTAGCTTCAGTTGGATCTGTTAAGTTGAATTGTAGTTTAGCTTCAAGATATCTCTCCCTTTGTACCAAAATGATAGTTCACCCGTAAAAATCATGTATTCAAAGGAGAGATGTTTATGGACAAGATTAACCCAGAGAATTATAGGGGAAAGAGTCACATAATACAAAATGATGCTTAATATAATTAATTTAGGATAAAGGACTTGCAGTAGTTATGGAAGTTATATCAGCTCGCATGCATTACAATTTTTTAAGAAAGTTGCTGGCTGTGGGTAATTTTTTCTTCTCTCCTAATATGATTTTTCAGAAATAAATCCCATGGGAAATGTTCCGGCTATAGTCGATGGAAAATTTAAGCTGTTTGAGACGTATTTTAAGATTCCTTTATTTGTTTTACTAGTTAATTAAGTGATAGAAGCTTAACCTCAAATCTATTTTAAATTTTGTCCAGAGTTTGAAGTCCTTATGTGTATCTTTTTGTGCCTTATTTCACAGTTCAGTCATTTCTTGAAACGTATATGGAAACAATTTAGTTTAATTATTTTTTTCTGTGCTTCTTTAGAGGTTCTTAAAGACCTTAACTTAATATTTTTCCCACCTGTATATGTTACTATGTTAGTTTGCACCACGAATCACTTGGGTCTACTTTCCTGTATGGAAACTTTTATTGAAAGAAACAACACACTCTAGTATGTGTGGAGGCACATAGTGTTTGGAGCTATTTTTGATAGAGTCAGCTTCATACCATTTAATTTTGTTTGGTTGTTTACTTGTTTTTATGTCTGTTTGTGTTTTTATTTAAAAAAATATTAAATTTGTTGGTGGCTACCTACGTTGCTACTTATGTTGGTCATTGATGTCTGTCCATAAAAAAGTGATGTATAATGTATTTATTAAGGTTCATATTAAGGCTTGGACTTGCTCGACATTGATGTTTAAGGTTTGTCAACTTTTTTTTGTTTGGAAATGATGGCACACTGTTTGAATATTGAGATTAGAGAAACAAAAGATGAAAGTCTTGATTCTGTGTGAACCTACAGTAGTACAGTTTACCTGTTAATATTTATTCACATCATAAAATATTGTGTTGTTTTATTCATTTGATATATTTTAGATAATAAAGACAAAGGGCTATCTCTGACCTAAACATAATGAATGTGTTGCTACATTATGAATATATGGTTGCACATCCCTAACTGACTCTCTCTGTAAAGTTGGCTCAGATGTGCTTAATGATCATTCAATAAGCATATATTCCTATGTTAATACAGGTCTTCCTAATGCATTAATTATTGAATGTAAATATGTAATTCACTATTCATCATTAATGCATCTGTTAGGAAATGGTGTTTTCCTAATGTTGTATGAATCTGCCTTCCACATATTATCTACCATCTGCATATTTAAACTTGAGTGAGTCCCACTTTCAGATTTTTCTAACTCATAGTTATGTTACCCTGGTTTTGACTCTTTCTTTGACTATACTTGGGTTTTGATGTGTTTTGCAGTCATGCAATTCTAGTCTATCTCGCTTGTGCATTTCCTGGAGTTGCAGATCATTGGTGAGAGATACTCTTCTGTTGCTGCAAATTTTGAATATGGGCATTTCCTATACAGGAGTTTCCAATACTGTCACCAGTTGTAAAATTGATTGACCACTAAATTGAAAAAAGTCGACATTTATTAAACCTGTTTGAAATTTATATTCACATGTTGTATACAAGAACAATATAAAAAATGACAATATTTTGGTTGTGTCCTTGTGTGCTATAACATTGAAGTAAGGCGAAAATGAGATCCTGGCATGCTCCACTGAACCTGGATCCAATGTCCATGTTACATATATGTAGGCTCTCTGAATTGTATGTCTACTATAAATTATTAATGCTACTACTTTGCATCCATCTCATTCTAGTCTGTTATTGCCATTCTACAATTTAATTTAATTCTTCTCTTGATAATGACAAAAGGTATCCAGCAGATCTTTTCAAAAGAGCTAAGATCGACTCAGTGTTGCATTGGCATCATACCACTTTACGCCGTGGTGCAGGTACTTCATATTTGGCTCCAGAATTTGCTTTTGATTCTTAGGCAATGACTATTGCTAATATGCACTAATGTTTATTGAATAAAGTTTTCTGAGGACTATAACTTCCTATTGGAAAGCAATTCAAATAAAAGTTTGTCTACTTTTTGAAATTGAATTTCTTTTCTGTTTTTCCTTCAAGGCTGTATTAACTTCTTAACAGGAGCTCTTATTCAACTAAAAACATATTCTTGCACTCCGTTATAAATAAGCTTCAAATAGATTTAAAATTGTTAGTGGAAATATATATATATATATATATATATATATATATATATATATATTATAGATTACTTTGATATGGTTGTCTATAAATTATGTGGATTCTCTGATTATTGTATAGAAAATAAGAACCTTCATCAGATCAAAAGTTACTGTGAATTGAAGTCTTTTTATTTTTTTTAATATATTTTTCTGCTAGTCAACTTCTTCAAACTTCTAATTTGTAATATTTCTCTAGTTGTAGAGAAAATCTGACAACATCTGTCATACTTCCTAACCAAATTATTATAAATAATACATGGGACTTGGTTAGTGTGTTGGCTTCAGGAATGTCTAAGATCGGTTTACCAAATCCCAGGAACCTGGTGACAAGCATCGCAGCTCATTCTTCCTTATTTTCTCAATTATTATGTAGAGTTAAATAGTGTATTCTTAGATAGAATGTTCAACATGGGAACTTAATCGGCAATCATACAGCAGAAGTGACTTGCATAAACGTAATAAAATTTTGTACATTCATATTGAAATTGGGCTCTCATTTTGGGACGTTATAAAAAAGAACTGGTCTCGCATTTTGAGATGGTTGGGAATATGTTGTTTGCCTTCTCCCTTTTCACCTTTTTAATTGGCTGTCGCTTTCTTGGTTGATACTTTCCTTTTCAGCTCCTCTTGTTCTGAATAGTAGACTTGCACCTGTATTTGGCCTTCCATTAAATCTGCAAGCAGCCGCTGAAGCTGAAAAAGTTCTGACTCAATCTCTTGCTATGATCGAATCCATTTGGCTTGAAGGGAAAGGCCGATTTTTGTTGGGAAGCTTCAAACCATCCATAGCAGATCTCAGCTTAGTATGTGAAATTATGCAACTAGAGGTAAATAGAATTTATTTTATGTTGTTATTTTATTTTATTTAAATTACTATCCTTTTAAAGTATTGAAAACATTTGACAACTTTTGAATCGAAGAACGAAAAACCAACTGGAGAAGCCGGCAGGAAACACAGTGATTTTGGTTATCCAGCATACTCTATCCTACAGCATTCTAAGATACAATTTTCATGAATTTCTCTTGATCACCCACCCACCTTAATGAAGAAAACAGAATGAACGCAAGCAAATTTGAAGAAATGAATATCTTCTCATGTTATATGAACTAGTACTGTATTAGTTAGCATTTGACTTTATGGGAGAAAACATAGTGTTGCTCTTCTTTTGTAAAAATGTAAGTTTTATTGCTGGACGAATGATACTGATTAATACTTTTCTGTTGGGTTTAGCTATTAGATGAGAGAGATCGCGATCGAATACTTGGTCCACACAAGAAAGTTCTGCAGTGGGTCGAGGATACCAAGAAGGCAACAAGACCTCATTTTGATGAAATACATGAACTCCTTTTCAAGTTGAAAGTAAAACTGGCGGAGCAGTGGGCGGATGGAGCAAAGAGCGAGACTGTTACTGGTGGCAAAAGGGAAATGTTCTCGAAGATGTGAAGATCCAGAATCTGTAACACAGTTTATGAGTCTTTCCAGTTACAGCTCAATCGTGTTCACATGGTGGAAGCAATTTTAGACAAGATCAACTTTAAAGTTGATGTTATTGGCTACCTCTATGTTGTGAAACTATGATAAATATCCACTTAATTGTGGTGTACAACCACCGAAATGCTATCATCTTTCTGTTTCAAATAAATTGGCATGTAAAATAGTAAAAGAAATATTTATCTTGTTTTAAATCAGAAGTATTCCTTTATTTAAAAATAGTAGAGAGTTTTATTTAGTAGAAAAACTTGAAGCAAATAGTGGAGGGGATGGTAAGGACAAGGCAATCCATCGTCCACCAAGTTTTTTCTTCCAAATTGAAATTCCCCTACAGGCTACAAGAATCTTCTTTTCTCCCTTTCTCTTTCCCTTAATTTCCATCATCCCTTCTCCCAAATTCTTTCTGCTTCACGTTTTACTTGGTGGACAACATGGTATGCTCTCTCTCTCTGTCTCTGTCTCTCTGCCGCACACATTATCAATCAAGAAAACAATATTTTGTTGATGCATATATATTTCATTCAACATGTTGGCTCCATTGTCACATTATATAAGGCATAATTCAATAATACATTGGAGTTGATCAAGATGCTGATAATAAGAAAGCCAAGAGGGAAGAAGTAGGGATACATTGTGTTCTTGAGGTTCGATACCAATACATACACTGTTTTGCTGATTTTATGAAGATAAAGTTTGTAAGTAACCTTGTTGACGTCTCTTAATTTGCAAGCATTGTACTTTCCATTGTCATCTTTATTTGATAATTGAACTACTAGTATTACGTAGCACTTTTATTTATAGCAATCAATAAGAGACAAACAGAGGAAAGGAGGAGTAAGGGAGGTCCCATCCTATCCTATCCTATCCTATATAAACTAGAAAGGTCTAATCACAGATAATTAATACTCCATTTTCTTGTGTTTATAAATAGAGAATAACATAGGAATTACAAAAATTCATCCAATTTTTTTTTATGCCGACAAATTTAAACAAAAAAACTTCTCGGTCAAATTTTTTATCATTTTTATTTTTTTTAAACTTTAAAAAAATAATAATTATTCAAAATTATTAATTTTAAAATTATAATCTCGCAATTATAATTATAATACAAAAACTATTAAATCATTTTAATCTCGGATGATAAGGCTTAGGCTTTTTGAGAGGGAGGGAATAATAATAATAATAATAATAATCTAATAAAAAACGGGTGTCCACGTAACGTCGTCCAAAATTGTTTTTTAGGTGATGTGTCTCTAGGGTTTTACACTTCTCTGCGTGTCGATCTTTCCCATCTCAACCATGGAGCCAGCACCTGCTCCATGCTGGAGCAACGTTGTGAAGCAGCCACCACCACCTCCGAATCAACACCAAAATGGCCAGGCCGCCGCTTTTGTGGCCGATAGAGTATTCGTCGGGAACTGCAAGTCGACGAAAGGCGTCGCCGTGGCGGTGGTGGACGCAAACGCCATCATACAAGGAGGAGAGAACCTTCATAACCGTGCCGACAAGTTTGTCTCCGTGTCGGAAGTAATCGACGAGGTCCGTGATCCAAGGTCCCGTCACAGTTTCAATTTGCTTCCTTTCTCCGTCGACACCATGGAACCTTCCTCTGATTCTCTCAAAAAAGGTCCTTTATAAAGTTCAATTCTTCATAATTTACCTTTTATTAGTGTTCGAATTGTGTCAATAATTTATTTATTTTAGCTATTGATATATGTAATCTAAGTTAAGGAAAGACAATAAGAAGCTTATAGTATTTTTAGATTGTAAGTAACATTCATTGTTGAGTTATCTGTAAACTGTGGGATTCTTTCACATAACTTCTGATGCAAAGTGTAATATATACTTATATAGTATTTTCACTTCATGGTGATCGTCTATTGTTAAAGAGTAATGTTGCATGCATCATTTTGGTTTTTAGGGGCACCTGTTTAGTGTACCTGCTAATGTGCCGTAGCTCTCATTCTTTAACTTACTGAATGATGGGATTTAACTTGTCAATTAATTTCAACATTACCTTTTGCCACATTACCCGGGTGGCAATTTAGGTGCCTTAGCATTTCTCATTGTTTATTACATATTGGGTATTTTTGTTGTTGAAGATTGAAAGGTAGGGTTTACTAAACGATATCAATAGATGGCTATCTATTTCATTTATTGAACTGCTATCTGAAATTCTATGCGTGGTTTTGGCAGTTATCAACTTTGCGAGGGCAACTGGTGATCTGCAGACGCTGTCAGATATTGATCTCAAGCTCATTGCTTTGACTTATACGTTGGAGGCTCAAATCCACGGAACTAAACATCTGAGAGACAGCCCTCCCCCTATTCACACAGTTAACGTGAAGAGGCTGCCTGAGAAAGACTTACCTGGATGGGGCTCCAATGTACCTAATTTGGAAGAGTGGGAAGCACTAGAACATGCAGTTGGGGATGGATTGAACCCTGATTCAAGAGTCCTCCCTCTGAAAGATTTGAATTTGAATGTTATGCCTGCAGATGAACATCATAGTATAGAAAATGATTCAATGGGAAATGGAGCTGGACCTCATTCTGATAATCAGGAGGGTGGTGATGGTAGTTTTAATAAGCCTAGGAAATATCTGCCTAAGAAAAAAGAGGTACGTATGGAAGGGAAAAAGATGGCGGCAGATGGAATTGATGCATCTCAGGGAGAATTTGATGATAAATCTGATGATTGGCTGCCCGCTGTTAGTCGAAGTACCCATAGAAGATTTCTTCGACGAAAGGCTAGACGTGAAATGTATGAGGCATCTGCTGAGAAAGATAGTGATCAAGATGCAGCAATTAACATGGAAAATGAAAATATTGAGGACACAGGATGCCTGGATCTGCTGATGGATGAGAGCTTAGATGAAACACATGTTGAAAATGGGAATTCAGTGGGAACTAAGATAACAGAAGGAAAAACAGGGGAGGGAGATCTTTCCACAATATTGAACCAAACGAGGATAGAAGAAGATTCATTGAAGGCCCTTCAAGTTGGCAATGAGTTGAGAAACTCTCCTCAGGAACCTGAATCTAACAATTTCTCTGTGGGAGATATTACCTGTGACAACAGTGGAAATATTACTGATGAAGGAGATGAAGCTGAAATCATTAGTAATGGTTTGGAACACTTGGATATCACAAGCCAAACTTGTGAAAGTGCTGATGCGTCATTTATGGATGATGATAGTAGTGAGCAGAGCTGGATGCTAAGATCCCTATCTGACTCGAGTGTGGCTTGTATAACCAGTGACTTTGCAATGCAAAATGTTCTTCTGCAGATGGGTTTACGCCTGTTAGCGCCTGGAGGAATGCAAATCCGCGAGTTGCACAGGTATATAAATCTTTTGCCTTACTTTAACATGGTGCGTGCCACTGGGCACTTTGTGTTTCTTGTGCACTCGATTCACATCATAAATTTGTTTGTGCTATATGTGTGCCAGCAAAACTATTAGTAATTATGTAAGTTAGTCAGTGTTCTAAAAGTCGCTAGTCGGTCCCATGTCGGTTGGCTACCGACTAGCGACTAGGGGATTAATCGGCTAGTCGGATTTTCAATTTTTTTTAAAAATATATATATTCTCCTTCCTCTTCATAAGTTTTGAATAAGTAGAATAACATAAGTAACACAAATCATCAAATAAAAACATTGAAACTAAGTAAAACCAAATAGTTCGACGCTCTAAGTTCAAAACATGAAAATAAATTAACCAAATGAAATATAGTGAACTTTTTTGCCCTTTCAATAGTGTTATTATACCTATGCATAAAAATATAAAATAAGTCATTTCTCCAAACCCCATCAGATTTTAATAATTTAATTTATAATTGAAGTTGAAACAATTTAAAAATTAAAATGAAATATTACAATTAACTAAAAAATTAACTAATTCTAATTTATCCAACCTTTTCTTTAATGCCCACTAAGGAACTAATTAACTAAAACTAAATAAAAATTGTAAACTGTTTACAAAAAAAATAATTAAAGAAACTGTTAAGTGTTAAGTATAAGCCTTATATCAAGATTCAAGTCGAAGTGAGCAAAGCAGCAACGAGAGTCGGTGGTGAGCATAGTCGTAGTCGAGGCGAGCAAAGATGGCCATTGCAAAGCAGCAGATAGAGTATAGTCATCGACGAGAAGGAGTCGAGGCTCGTCGTCATTCGTCGAAGCGTCGTCGTCGTCGGTCAGGCGGCGGCGTTGTCGTCGAAGTCGTCGTCGGTCGAAGCAGCGTCGTCGGTCAAGCGAGAAGGAGTCGAGGTTTGTCGTCGTCCAATTTGCCTCGACTTTTCTGACTAGTCGCCGACTTGAGGCCGATTAAGTCGGCCAGCGACTAAATCAACTGACTAGGGCCTGGTCGACTCGGCGAGCCTCCGACCCCGACCTAGTCGCCGACTAGTCGGCCGACTAGGCCGACTTTTAGAACACTGAAGTTAGTATTGAATTTATGAGAAATTAGTTTCCTTGAGCGGGTATAATTCTTCTTTAGCATTACTAGGGGTATCTTACATATATTTAGTGGATGAGTATATGCAGTTATGTCCTAATCATTTTCATATTTTTCAGATGGATTCTAAAATGCCATGCATGCTACAAGGTGACTACAGAAATTGGTAGAATCTTCTGTCCAAAATGTGGGAATGGAGGTACTTTACGCAAGGTAGCTGTTACAGTTGGTGAAAATGGCATAGTCCTTGCAGGCCGTCGGCCACGTATTTCCTTGCGCGGCACAAAAGTAAGTTAATTTTAAAAGGTTTCTATAGGAACTAATTTTTTTTTTTGATAAGCAATTTAATAATTATTGGTCCAAAGAACAATGTAAACATTCTATTGAAATCAATGGTTCAGATCTTAGTACAAACGCATTAGAATTTCTTTTGTGAATGCAAAGACGTGAAACTGGCTACTACCAGTGTTTCATTCTTTGGTGCTTCTTAATCAACCCTGCAATGTGTCCCTATGCAGTTTTCACTGCCTATGCCGCATGGCGGAAGAGATGCTATTACCAAGAACCCTGTTTTACGTGAAGATCAACTCCCACAAAAGTTCATGTACCCAAAAAAGACAAAAAAGAAGAGTAATCAGGTCAGTGCTCCTCCTTCCGTTTGTTTTTCTTTCTAAAGTCTGTACTCTCCTTTTGTATCTATGGTTTTGTTGCATGTGATGTAATTCAAATATATTCCATTAATTTAAACTAAGCTTGGGGTATCTATGTATATAATTTTGCAGGAAGACGACGTCTTTGCTACAAATCACATCTTTCTCCACCATACTGATAAGAGAGCTCCGCTGCAGCCTCCTGTAAGAAAAGCATTGGCAGTTTTCAGTGGGAAGAGGAATCCGAACGACAATCATTTCTCTGGATCTAAGCAGTAGATTATATTCTAAGCTAAAATTTTGTCATTCACGTATAGCATGTGGCCTAGGCTAATGAAAATTCTAACACTTGAAAGTGTTCATACTTTAATTTACTTAAATACACATGTCACCATTGTATTGGTATATATTGAATGTTAAGCACCCACAATGCTGAATTACCAATGCAATGATAATATATTTGAGACACATTTGACATGCAAAATTTTTAAAGCCATAGGTATTATCCTTCCTGTTTGATAATATATTGAATGTTTGTAATGATAAAAACAGTTTTGTTACCCTCTGGAATATAACCCAACAAAGACATCGCATGTGCTCCACCATAAATCTACTGTTCCTGTCTCATGTTTGAATATTCTTCCAATAATGCAACAATTTGATATATTAATGACTAATCACTAATCAGTGCCTTAACCTACCCCAAGACCAGTTCTATATTTCATTTTATTGTTTGCAGGAAACAAAACTATTAAATTATAACATGAGAACTCGGGCATTCTTTCTTTTTTTGTGTTTTTTTCTCTTATTCATTTTAGAAATGACTAAAATTAAAAGAATATATATATATATATATATATATATATATATATATATATATATATACTTCTTCATCACAAAACTACTTCCATAGAAGAATGAAACTCACAAAAAGTATCAATTCATTTCCTGAGGGCATTGTTTAATATTTGAAGTGCATATAGACAGAACAAGCTGAAAGTTCTAACTAACAACCATCCAACATGTAAATAAATGTTGCGCTTATTAATAATAAATATATCCTCTGAAGTACAATGAACTTAAAGTCTACGAAAAATTGAAAAATAAAAATAAAAAACTTGTTAGAAGACCTCACAATTCACTACTCTTATAATTTCATAACTTCACGGACAATCCGACGGTATAGCAAGACAAGTGGATTTTTGTCCTGCACGAAACTCTTACGTTTCTCTTAACACACTAACATTTACATCATCTCAAAGGTAATTGAAGTGGAAAAATGGGTAAAGAAGGAAAATAGTATTACAATTATATATAGATTTCTGATTTACAGTTGTTAGCTTTGACTTGGTCACGATGAAAGCGCAAGCTCTGCCCATGCTAAAGATGATGCCTTAAGCTCAGAAGACACAGACGTGTCGATTCTGCTCTCCAGTATGGTGCATAATTCCTTCATGGTCAGCGCGGGAGTTGGTTTGATGCAAAGGCTCACCACCTCACATATTACTTTGAGGTCATCGTATCTGAAATGTTTCAACTCGGGATCCACCACATAGGACATTACTTCTGGCAGTTCAAGATATTCCTTAGCCTGCCAAAGAGAATATTCAAGTTTTGGTGCATGATTGCTATAGATTCCATACTACAGAATACTTTTTCAAACAATTGAGCTAGAAAAGTTTAAAAAGAGTACTTACCCAGTCAACCAAGCATCCTTTGTCCTTGCAGTATGGAGGTCTCCCACTAATTAGTTCCAGTAAAAGTACTCCGAATGCATAAATGTTACCTTGGACATCCAGATGACGTCCTTCCTGTGAACTTGGAATAACACAAACAGCACCCTCAGTGCTAATAGCGCCAGAATTCTTCTCAGATCTTGAAATAATTGTTTTCCAACTCTCAAAATCAACTAGCTGCAGCGAGAGATTTTTATCAAAACCGGATGCTAATGGTGGGTCACAGAGCAATAATTTGAAAACTAGGCAAACTTTAGAAACTGAGCCTTCAAGACTGAAAGCAACAAGACTTTTTCCAGTCACCTAACTTGTATTGAGGCCCAGATCAAGTCTCAATTGTAGGCAGAGAACAGTCTTAACAGATGCTCGGATGGAATTGATAGGTTCACATCAACCGGAAAACTCTAATTAAACACCTATTAGGCTACTACATATCAAATTAAGATTTAGAATTTTATGCACTATTGCTCCTCAAAAATAGATTTAAAAAAAAAATGAAGCTCTATGGCCTGGGTAAAGTCTTTTAGGGCATACCTTTGGAGAAAAATCATCAGTAAGATAAACAGCACTAGAGTTCAACTCAGATATAGTAAAGGGTGGCTCTATTTCTGTGTGAAGATATTTGAGTCCCTTGGCGATTCCTATAACAATATTCATACGCCTTGTCCAACTTAGTTGACATCCTTCTCCATCTGCAGTTCAACAGAAAGCTCTAGGTTTCAGCCACTTGGGTTTATTGAACAACCAAGCTTAAATAAATGTCTTACTTACAATGTAGGTGCTCATACAATGTCCCATTTGATGCATATTCAAAAACCAGCATCCTTGTAAATGGAGAGCTCTCTCTACAATAGCCCAGCAGTTTTCCTGAATTCTCGTGATCTAATCTTGCCAAATCTGCCACCTGAACTACGCAGTAATTAGAATATTGAATGCTTGCTTGACATATTCTCTAGTTAAGCACTAGGAAAAATTTCAGTTACCTCTTTCTGAAAATAGAGCTCAAGATAGCCTGTCCAGTGTTCTTCCTTGATGCAGAGGGATATTACAGCAATCTCAGGCCCACCTTTAATGATGCCTTTGTAGACTAGACTATCTGGGGAAGACCCAATAATGTTGCTGAAATCTTCACACGCTAATTCAAGTTCTTGTCTGTTGTATCTCGCTACATCCTTTAACATCCCAGAATCTATATTGAATTTTCCACAGGATTAATGAATGGTCATAACTGGAGAAATACTTGTAAAAAATTAGAATGAAATATGGAAGAAAACTTTAAAGCCTAACCTATATAAATTGTTATATGGTCCTTGTCGCTTGCAGATTTTTTCCAGGGGATAATGATAGAAGATTGGCTTTTGCATCTTTGTAGGACTATGAAAAGAGCCACAAGAAAGAGAGAAGCAACCATGACTCCTGTAACTATTTCTAGAGCAAAAACCCAAGTAGGCTTTGAAGCAGTCTGATGCTTGGACTTATCTTCAACAGGTCGGTGTTTTGTGTTGACTTCAGAATGGTTCTTGGCATGAGTACCAACTGTATGCAGATGCTATCATTGTTAATCACAATTCTGAAGTTTAATGGGAAATTTGGTATGTGAAAATAAAAATTCAGGTTGAACTACAAAACAGAATAAATTTCTTCAGAGCTCAAATTAGACAATTCATAAATACCAAGTCAAAAACCAATTTTTTTTATAAAAGGAAAAATTCGTACCACATTGTTGAGTAGTGCGGCGTTTGGGATCTCTGTCAAGTTGGCAGTTCCCTTGAAAGTTGGTACTGCATTGGAAACTTGACTGAGTGAAGATATAGTATAGAAGAAAAATAAATTAGCACAACAGAAGCACAAGATACCTTGGAAGATACTCCAAGCACTTGGGCACATTTCCAACAAGAAAGTTGTACGAAAAATCTGCAACTTTCAACTGTGATGAGCGACATAAACCTGTAGGATTCCCTTTCGAGACATACCTGTAGCAAATTAATTGAAGACAAATGTAAGAACCTGGATACCTCAGCAACTGAGAGAGAGATGCAACACAAGGCTTAAATTGATTTTGCTCGAGAAGGCATTTACCCTGCCCCTAACATATTGCTATGTGGGTAACAATTCTTAAGGTATCCTACTGAAATGACTTTTATCAATTATGATGCTTGTCTTAGTCAAAATGTTAAAAGGTATTTTAAGGAATAAGTACAATATACTAAATCCCCTTATTAAGAATTGCCATCTTTTACATACTTTCCTACAAAATAAGGTTGTGATGTTCATACTAGTAGTAGCACCACACCATTTATTAGAAGAATATTCAACTAAGGCAACAGACTGCTAACTTAGGCAGAGCACAAATTTTTTTTCAATAATATGGAGAGAAGATACCTGATGTATGGAAGTCATGATTATTATTTTTTTAATAGGTAATACATGAAGTTCATGATTGAAAGATGACTTTGAGACAAATTTCTTCAACGGAATATGAGCTTTAGGCTTTAGCTTACAGGTTTTAATCCTAAAAATCTGAAAATAAAGTTGTATTTATTGTCTCCCATTCCCCAGTTCAAAAGTCACACAATGACTTGACATATCCAAACTCCAAGATAAAACTTCTTCATCTTCCCTCCTTTTCTATACTCAGTAGGTGCAAAAAGGTAAAATCAAAAGTGTCCTGTGTTAACTCTAAGAGGGCAGTATAGATAACAAAACTGAAGTAGAATGAAACATGCAATACATTCGGAAATCATAGAGTGGCACAGCAACTAGCTTAAATATTACCAGTTGAAAGATATACTCACATTCCATGCCCGTTGGATGGAACTCGCGAACCATTACTACCAGGAACAGTTCCTTGAAGCTTATTCCTATCCAGCTGAAGTTCCTCAAGGTACTTCAAATTGCCAAGCTCAGGAGGCAACTTCCCAGTCAACCCATTGGACTGAAGATTTCTATAACAATACAACTGAACAAGTAAGAATAAGCAAGAGATAACTAAATAAAAAAGTCCAATACATAAAGCCCAATGCCAAGTTTGACTTACATTTTAGTAATCGAAGTTAAATTCCCAATCTCAGTAGGAATTGGTCCAGATAGCAGGTTTGACCCCAAATCCAACACCGTGAGGTATTTCAACAAGCCAATTTCTTTGGGAATCGTACCAATGAAACTGTTTCCATGTAGAATTCTACAAACATTGGCAAAGTTAAAATTTAGTTTACATATTATACCATAATAATTAAAGCTACAAAACAAAAACAAAGATCAATATAATGTAATAAATTCATACAGTTCTTGCAAAGAAGAGAGTTGATGCAACTCTGATGCAATAAATCCCTTCAAAGATGACCCAGACACATTGCTGCAAACAGAATTCCACCAAAATTTTAAAGCTCAGATTAGTCTTTAAACATGGCAACTGATATTTCTCAGTTAAGTTTTTAACAATAATCTGCACCTAACTATTAAACATAATGTACATGATGAAATTAAAAGGGTGGAATGAGAGGTTCTTACAGCTTTATAACATGATCTCTAGCCGTAGAACAGGAAATGCCAGACCATTCGCAAGGATCTGCATCTAGATAATTCCAATTTGACAAAGCCAGAAACGGATCCTCATATATTTTTTCCTTGAAGGCACCGAGTGCAGAAACTGTGTAAATCAAGAATTTCCATTCAGAAATTTTTTACATGACATTTTTCTTTACTCATTGAAACACAAATGCATTAGATTTATCAGCTACATTGATTTATATACTGTACATATATCAAAGAGTACTTAAATCAAGATCTGTGAAAGAACCAAAGTTAACAAATAATTCACACCTTCATTTGATGCAAAGGCATAGCAAGTCACCATAAACATTCCCAGGCACACCCATAAAAGTTGAAGTAGAGCAAAAGAACTCATTTTCATAGAAAATCTCCACTCACTTAAAGAACACTAGGGGTTTTTTAAAAACCCAAAACTGAAAGAACTCATCTAAACTACGGTCGGCCAAAAAATTAAAGAAATGGGAAAGGAAAAAGAGAAAGCGGTAGTGAAGAATCAAGAGAACTGCAGAGAATGGAACTAACAAAACCCAAATATAATTATGGGTTTATGAAATAGAAGATGGAGAAAGCTTAAAAAGAAATTTCCCTTCTTTTTTTTCTTCTTTATTTGAAGAAGGTGGAAAAATTAAAAAGAAATAAAGCAAGCTTAGGAGTAAATCTATGAATCTCCAACAACCACTGAAAGCAAATCACTTAAAAAAAAATAGTGTAGTTAAAAGAAACAGTAATGGAAAACTTAGATTTGAAGAGAGGTTTGTTGTCAGTAGGATAGGAGAGAAGGGAAACAGAACAAGAAAGAAATGGATAAAATGATTGACACTAGCGAAAATGGAGATATAGATAGAAAAGATGGATTATTAATGAGGAATGTTTTGTTTCTTTTTGATTATGTTTATCAGATTTTTTTGTGATTAGTGGCGTAAAAGCTTTAATCTTTACTGTTAATGATTTTTTTAATTGGACCAATATGTGAATAGAATTATGTGTGTTCCTTTTCCTTTTGGTTTTGAGTAGGCTAATCAAATAATTTATAATATTGTTTTGAATTATAATTGAAATATATTGACTTACTAGGAATATTTATAGGGTCAATTAAAAAAAGAAACTGAAATAGATTAGAATCAAGATAAGACCAGCTTATATATGTTATTGCTCTTGGTTATATAATTAGAATGAATCAGTAGTATTTATAAATGTTGTTTAGAGATAAATTACTTGATCATAATATTATGGATCTCAAATGTTTTATTTGTGAGAAAATGATAAACATGTAGAACTTGAAGATATAGAATAATAGTGTTTCTACTTATCAAACACATTGGTTGACATTTTTTTATGGTTATGTATAGCAATACTCTTATTTGTGTGCGTTTTAGGGTTAGCATCAGCAATGATAGTAGTATAAAATATTATTCTCCTGTTTCTTAATATATGTCGTGTTAGTGGTGTGCACAAATATTAAGGAAATAATTGTATAGTGTAACCTCCGTCTCACAATAAGTGATTTTTTAAGCTTAATATTTTTTCCCAAAATAAGTGATGTGTTAGAACTCCAATACAATTTTTACAATATTTTCTCATATATGCCCTTATGCAACCAATGATATTTATTGCGTCTTGCAATTATTACAATTAAATGACACTCATTAACTCTTTAACTTCAAAAAAAATATATTAAGGGTATTTTTATTATTTTAACTTGTGTATTGGTATGTGTGATTTAAACTAAAAAATCACCTATTATAGAAGAAGAGATTGTTATTTATTGGACAGAAAATAATAAAAGAACTAAAATTATATTTAATATTTAAATAATATTAAAAACTAAATAATTAATATTTACTTAAAATTTTCAAACAACTTATATTAAAAAATAAAAATATTTATCTAAAAGCAGAATTTCATGAACCAGGTTGGTTGGCAATGCTAAAATTAATGAAGCACAGAATATGATGCTTAGGCATCAGGCGCAGGCAGTAGTAGCATTATCAATCAATTACTACATCAAAAGCAGAGGAACATCGAGTCAAGAGGGGTAAAATTTGGAAACTTACTTTTTTACGCCAGTAAATAATGTTCCACATTCCCAGCGCACGTTGGAGAAGCGACTCGATGCTCCTTGTTTTATGAAAAGAAAATTATTTTTTTATATTTTATTTTGCTTTATAAAAAGAATTTATTTTTTATTAATAACAATATTGAATGAAATAATATCATCAATTTTTTAATCATATTTTACTAGTATATCACATGGATATTTAAAAATTTTATAGATGAAAGTCTTTTTATGAGACAAATAGAATAAACGATTATCACTAAATAAAAGCTCAATTATGTATACTATTAATAATTGTCCGTGATTGAGAAGAAGTACATTATTCAAATTTTTCACCTCCCCGTTCAACAATCACGAAAATTAGAATGAATTTGAATCGCTTCAGACATCTTTCCCTTGCAAATTCAAATTGGGTTCTATCTTATTATTATAGATATAGATTTGTCACCCGAAAAAGATTCACACCGCTGTCGATAATTAGACTTTTGTTATTACTAAAACACTCCTCATATGTAGTCTATTTTTCATATATATATATATATATATATATATATATATATATATATATATATATATATATTATTTCTCGTACAAAACACATGCAAGCTTAGAATCGATTTATTAGATAAATTTTAAATATAACATATAACGACATTTTATTTGATCTCATGTCAACTTAGCCGAACAAGTTTAGTGTCTCCGTAATCTAAGAGTTTTTTTTTAAAATATTTGTACTCAATTCTTAGTAATTGACAAATGTCTTTCATAGTAAATGGGCACTAAAATTTTCTAAGAAACTTAACTTTTGAGTTGTTGAAACAATTTTTTGATAGATAGATTTTACAAAATACATAAATCTTGGATTCTATTCATGTTCTTTTTATTTTAAGTATTAATTTTCTTATAATTTTTTTTTATGTTAATAAAAATATAATAATAGGCTCGGCTTGAATACATAATTAATTACATACAAAGTCAAGCATGTCTATTC
Source organism: Panax ginseng (assembly GCA_020205605.1). Taxonomy (NCBI): domain Eukaryota; kingdom Viridiplantae; phylum Streptophyta; class Magnoliopsida; order Apiales; family Araliaceae; genus Panax; species Panax ginseng. The sequence continues at coordinate 98,164,861 of CM035150.1, forward strand.
CATTATTTCCATGGACAACAGATATAAAACTGGCCTGGTCACCTTTGGTTTGGTCGAGATTTAAAAATTTAAAGTCTCACTTACAAGTATAAAAAATAAAAAGCGTGACAGAAGAAGACATAAAGATTGATTAGGCATGACGATGAATATACTATTTATTACCTTTCAATTTAATTACTCAAAATAAAGGGTCCTTGATCATTGACGATGCTTCCAAGCAACACACTACATGGATATCACATTTTTAAAGTAAAATCAATTTAAAAAATAATAATAATAATAATAAATAAATAAAAAGATGAAGGGATATTAATGAATTTTACACAAATTTTAATTATTAAATAATTTTTTTAATTTATGTGTATGAAATTAAAAAATTAATATTATGAAATAGAGAGAGAGAGAGAGCATAGGCTTGATATATAAGTAGGTGTATGAATGGGTCCTAGATATTCATCAACTTCGAACTCTGTAGGGTTTAGGGTTTTTCTCCAAATGAGAAGGATTTTGTGTTGCTTTTGCAAAAGCCATTGGTACTGTTACATGTTGGAATAGATCCCTTTTGTCTTTCTCTTAAAATTATAAACCTCCTTTTCTTCTTCTTCTTCTTTTTTCTTCTTCTTCTCCACCCCCCTCCTCCTCTCCCCCAAATAATTAAAAACTCTCAATCCTCCATTTGCTTTCTTAATTTGACAAGGACTCGTCCTCTTGCTTTTGGGACATTGTTAAGTTCTTTCCATTAAATAGTTGCCCCACATTTCCAATCATCCATATTTTTAGAAAATAATGTATTTATATATATAGTAGTTAATGATTTTCTCGAAATAACATATCATAGAATCAGTAATAATCTAACATAGACTTTTCAATGAAGTTGGCTGCTATATTAATATTAAATAATTTCATAATCTAAAATTTAGAATTAAAAATAAAATTTATTGGATAAAGACCTACATGAAATGGATATACCATAAATTAATGATTTATACAAAAATCCAATCAAAGACACTCTTCTATATAATCTAAATCTATAAAAGTAATAAATAGCACAAAATCGTGTTTTAGCTCTAAATTTAATAATGGTCCTTCAACACTAAGATTTAATAATAGAAACCTAAAATTTATGAAAGAAATTATTTTTCATCTTTTATTTCATTTCAAATTCTTTTTTTATCTATATTCTACTATGAACTATCATATAATTATATTTTTATCACTATCTCTTATTCTCATATATTTTTTAATATAGTCAGTGTTCTTTAAATTTATATTCTTGATAAAAAATTAACAATAGTATTTAATAATACTATAATTAATATAGTATAATATAAAAAATAAAATAATTTTATAAAAAAACTTTCGCACGAGATCATGGGATAGTTTTCATAAATAGATAATTTTGGAAACGTGGGAAAAAAGCAGTTAGACATGCATCATGCTAGATTGCCCTTTTGGGTTCTGTTTATGTGAGTAATTATAACAAAGTTTAAATTCAAATTATTATAGTTATAATGGGAACGCAGGTATGCAGTAAGTATGCTGCCTACCTCTCTTAATCAATATGAATTGAAAATCAAGAAACTAATTAAAGGGTCCGGTTAAATATTTGAAAAAGCAAGTAAACAATTATATATATATATATATATATATATATATATATATAACCGATCGGTGAGGAATTCTTTGTTAAAAATGGACTTCGCTTCTTTTTTTTTTTAAAACAACTCAAAAAAATATTTAATATTTTATGGGAATCGAAATTTTTCATAATACAATGTTTTGGGGGTGATTTGGATACTATACCAAAAACAGGTGAGTGCGATTGCAGCATGAACATGATAAGACTGTTTTGTTATATCGTATCAAAAGTCATCCAAAACATGATATGAAAAATTCGATTAATAATATTAAACTTTTTTAGTTATGTTTTTAATATAAAAAAAAAAAAAGTCGTATTTTAATGTGAGCAAGTAAGTAAAGCCACCGAACCCTATATATATATATATATTATGTGTGTGTACAACTAACTTTACTAAAATGGTTTGCTTTAATGATGGTTTGGTAGCAAACAATCTAATATGCCAAATTGCCAATACAGTTTCAAGGTTCCATCAGACCAAAGAATTAAATTCAAAAATATCCTTGCCCCTCCCACCTAAAACTAACACAAATTAAAAAGTTTGCATATATATAGAATCCCATTCATAGCAATCCACAACAATTAAATTTAATATCATTCATCATGATATTCAAGGGCCGAAATTAAATAGAGTTTGGACTCTGTTGTCAAAAAGAGTAGTGATAAAAAATTATTTTTTTTGGCGGCTCGATAAATTACTACATTACCCTCTAATTTAAAATTCATAACGATATAGACAAAACGTTATCTGTCGTACTGCTAGAAACTCTAGCGGCAAGTTAAATCAGATCTGATTGACGGATAATCTACACTGTTAATTTGATTGACGGATAATCTACACTGTTGATACACGGTTGCCACGGGTACTATTCTAGCAACCATAATCTACACTGTTAATCTCAATATTGGATGGCGTGAATTAAAAGTAATTTCTTACATGCCACTACAGGCTGTAGCGGTAGTACAATCACTTGTAGTAACAGTCGAAATTACAAGAATACCCATCCTTGTCCTTTATGCATGTAAAAAATTAATTATTTGTTGTTGCATGCTATAGCGGCAAGCCTTCCCCTACTGCATCCCCTTTTTGCTTACTAATAAACAAAAAAAAAGAATATTAATATCACTAGTTATGATGAAAAAAAGTTGATAGCTTGTAGCATTAGGTGAGAAATTACTTTTAATCTATGTCTTCCAATATTGAGATTAACGGTGTAAATTATGGCCTAATTTTTACTTCAGTGCATGTAATGAGTTGATTCAAATGTTGGTGAACTTGATTAAGTTCAAATACGTTCATGAGTTGTTCGTGAACGAGTTCACGAACATATATAATGATGTTCACAAACATGATAATGTTCGATTATTTTCGCGAACTCAAGTATGGTTGCGAACAACTGACGATTTCACTAGTTGTGGGCTAAGAATTTATAAAATTTCGAACAATTGACAATTTCGAGTTTGTCTTCGAGTTCGGTTCGAATTTATCAAAATTCGGATTGGATCGTTTGCAATCATATATATATATATATATATATATATATATATATATATATATATAGTACAATTACATATTTTAGGTTAGATATTATTAGTTTGTTTATACTCCATCAAGCATTGCCTTAATTCTAAGTTTGATGTAATTATTGTAAGATTAAATAGTGATTCCGTTTGTAAATAAGTTTTGTTTGCAGTATTAAACTGCGGATGCCAAATTAGATTTTTTTTTTTAGTTTTCAATACTCTAATCAATTTTGGGCAACGTAGAAATGGAATCTCTGCTAAGTAGATGGCGAAGACGATTGAACACTTGGTTAATTTTGTCAAAGAAATTTCTTCATCTTAATTTCTCTGATGGCGAGTAATAGATCTTGATTATTTAATTATGCATCGACATGACAGGCTGGGGGAGAATTAAAGGGAGTGTGGGCTCCTTTTGGAAACAAGTTTCTTTCTTCCAGCTTGCAACCACCAACTTATTGTTATTTCTATTCTGAAACTTACATTCCCTTTAGATTTTAGAAAGAATGAAGGAACCACCAAGGCCTGCCAACGAATTTTGATAAGCCCAAAAATTCAAAGAGTTGTGGGCTAAGCATTTCGCAGCATTTGTTTTAGGTCGGCCCATATTTTAGAGGCTTGTCAAATATTTACAAAAAGAGGATTTGGCGCCTAAAGATAACAAGTAAATAAATAAATAAATAATGAATAATGCTTGGGCTGGCTCTACACTACTTATTGGTATTTACAAATATTATATTTGTCTTTCGTTAACGCCTAGGATCTTTCCGTGGCGCTCCAATCACGTAAGACGATTACGATCCTGCCACGAAACACACAGAACACCACAAGCTTGAGGACGGGTTGGTTCGCTTCGGGGATATTTCGGCGTGAGAATTAGTATGTGTTCACAAGATTAACAACGGAGGAATGTCTAACGTCCAAATTAATGCGGAGAGAGATAAATATTTCTACGATCGTGTGTATATGAGAGAATATGAAAATCAAAATATATGAGTAAACGCATTACAGATGATGGCTTATTTAGGTTATCTTATCTTTGCTTGGATTATCGTGCCACCCACTACTACACCGACACCCTCTACGATCCGATGGGCTCGCCAATCTGTATAAGGTTTATCTCTATCGCTTTTGGTACTGTTTTCTACGCCATGCATTTATGATCCCATCGCGTTAATGCGTGGCGCAGAGCCTTGGTCAACCGTCTATGCTTTTTCATCATCACAAGTCAAAGTAAGATATTAAAATATATTAATGGGTCGATCCATGGATAAACCACGCTTAAAGGTTAAAACGGATATAATATGGTGATTGGGCCCGATGACTTTCACGGATTAATAATAGAGGCCCATAGATTGTTTATGTGAATAGGCCCATATACGGAAACTAAAAATAGGAAATATCATGACCCAACATTGCCTCTAATTTTTGTTAAGCAAGAATGTTTAGTAAAAACTATGAATGGCCCAAGATAGTTTACTAAAGGTCCATAGTAAGAGATAATTGAAGTGTACACAATCATTCACGAAATGAAAGGAGAAAGAATGGAGGCCCAAATCGGAAAAAGCTCTATCGAATAGATACATGAACCCGGACCTAGGACCCTTCCCATTCAAATTCCAAATCATTACTAACATTTAATGAGCCACCTTGAACACCGTGTAGCAAATCAAGATAAAAGGTAACTTTACCAATTTTGCGGCTTTTACGCCCATTTGAATTTTAAGCGCCTTAGAACTCTCGACTTTCTCGAACTTTCTCCTTTTCTCGCAACTAATCAACAATGGCTTCCCGAGGATTACGCACAAGGCTCTCCTATATCGGTAACCCCACTCACGATCGTTCCACCAAATCCTACCACTGCTTTCAACATGAAGAGCCTCGATTGAGAACCCAAAGGGTGAAAATCGATAAGAACCCTCCCCCCAAAAATCCCAACACTCCTCCGAATACTATAGGAGTACTAAGCGATTCTCGCGTGCCAATACTCCTCGATCGTCACAAGAGGTGAACTAAAGAGGATTCGGTCTCGATATCACATCCGGATACCCATGCAATTAGGGTTCCTAGATGGGGTGAAAAGATGTACCAACCATGGCGGGAAGGTTGGGATGGTAGTGCCTGTGACTCTGTTGGAGAAGGGGTTCGTTTTCCTTTGCATATCTTCATAGTAACCTTCTTTGGGGTTTCGGGGTGGGGTTACATTAACTAGTACCGAACTCATACATTCACATCTTGGCCTTCGTGGCCTTACATCACGAATTGGGCGTGGAGCCTCTCTCCTGGACTTCTTCTTCACGGATACAAAATAGTACAATCACTAGGGGAGAAGGGTTCAAGGCCATTAGCAAGCATTCTCCAAAGTCGGGAGAGAAGTTCGAGAGGCGTCATTTGGTGAACACACCTTCGAGCAACAGTATTTGGCATGAAAAGTGGTTCTACGTCAAAGGCCCCGAAAATGTCTTCCCTCACCGAATCGGAGCCTTCGATTTAGAAGATCTCTCACGACTTTGGAGACATTTCGAAGAAAGAGAAATAGAAATGATGGAACTTTTGACAATTTCCCGAGGAGGAGTGGAAATACGGACTCTCTCAAGCAAGACATGGTTATATGACCATAAATGTAAGTATCGGTCTATTTTATATGTATCTGAATTTTTGAAAATGCTTTTATAATGTGGATTCTAAACACGAGTTGTTTTGGTTATGCATTATCTTTGATCAAACCGAAGCTCTTTAGAGATAAAAGAGTTCGAAGATTTTTTTGTGGAAGGAAGGTCTTAAGTCTGTTGAAACTCTGGCGATGTGGTTACTCTCTCAAGTCGAACCGATTCGGAGATACATCTGAGATGAGTTGAATCGGCGAACGAAGCGATGAGGTTCAGTTCGGACGAAACCCTCCGTCTCTCGTCAAGAGGAGGCAATCGAAAAACCAAGATCAACAACCTTTCAATCCCTTACGAAACCACCCCGTGAAGTCGAGCCATCTACCACATCCATACATCGACGAGGAGAGGCTTACTCGATCGTTCCGATCGAAGAAGCATCCCCGAACCAAAAATTGAAAAGCAAAATAACACCTCTAACCGCCGAAGAGCTTAGGGTGCCCCAATCTTCAATCGTTCCTCCTTTCGTGCCCCCTGTAGAGATACAAATTGCCGAAGAGGGTGATCAGAATGATGCTATCCAAACTCTGTCCAGAAAGAGAAAAAGAAACACGGCGATGACCATTCAAGCTCTGCTCTGCCGCTCCCCCAAGTACCCGGTCAAATAAATCTCCATCTCCCAAGACCGGTGCACGTTTGAACTGAACCTCTCTCTCCTGAGCAACCAGCTCCTTCCCAGAAAAGGTCAAGACCTACTTTGAAACGATCCCGGTCCTTGGTCGGGGTTATCATGTCGAGGTCATGGGATCTCGACTACATGGCCTAGATTCAATGCTAACTTTCCGTTCGACCTATTAAGGGCCTTCGTAAGGAAACTGACGGCGATCATCGATTCGATGATCACACGGACGGGGAATGCGCTTCGATGAAGGAATGAGCTATCTGAATTAAGGTAAATAATCATTTCTTTATTTTTACGTCTTTTCTGTTCTTAATTGGATATCTGTATTGGCTTGAAGCTTTGTTTGGACATATCTTGAGCCAATGTCTTGTCTTTGGACGTTTGCGTCCATGACACATAAATAGGGGAAGCGGGAAGATTTCATGAGAGCAGGAGATCAATATTGAGATCGACCTTGGCTCGAGAAAGGGGCCGATCGAGAAGACGCTTCTTCATGTCATCGATGGCCTCCAACGAGACTTGGATCGAGCTAAGATGGACTTGAAGACGCGTCGATGATGAACTAATAGCCCCTGAGGATGGGTTGGCGCATCCAAGCCCGACCCAACAAACTTTAACCAATCTGAACGCAAGCTTGGTTGAAGAAAACTCGCTCCTCAAGGCCAAAGATGAGGAGTTTTCTTCGGCCAACCGAAGCCTGGCTATTCAAGTTGGTGAGACTCAATCAAAGGCCCAGGACGAAGAGCGGAGCCACAAGAACAAACGCCACAAACTTCATCATATAAAATAAAGGAGCTTGAGGAAGGGTCTCTTCGTAATAGAAGAGCTCGAGAAAGCGATCTGAAGTAGAATATAGGGATTCGAACGAGCTTAACGTCGAGATCATAAAAGTCTACTCGGAAGGCTACGAAGACTGCCGAGAGAGAGAAAGAAAAAAGCTCGCACGCTTCAACTGGATCCAACTTTGCTCAACTTCGAAGACGAAGGTGGTGCCTAGGTGTTCTTCCTGCTTTCATTCTGACTTATGTAAAAATTTATCTGTTTAAACTTTTTATGTTTCTATATTGGTGTATTTAGTTCATGAATGAATAGATTGAATGAATGTTTTAGTTTTCCTGATGAATCTGCAATTTCCTTAATTATGAACTATGTTTTCGGTTAGTTTTTTGTCAATAATTCAATATCAGCAAAATGAACCTAAAGCGATGAATCGGTTAAGACATATATAATAGTTAATGTATGAGGCAAGTGAATTGCATTTCATGGGCCAATTTAACTTAAGCGAACTAAAAATTTGAACTCAACACTTAAATAAAATAAAAATGTCATCTTTCAGCCGGTTAGGAAGTGTGAGATCGGTCATTTGTTTACCACTCGGGTGAAATAATTATATAACGACCAAGATATAAGGATCGAGATATAAGGACCTAGATATAAGGACCAATTGTGACCATTGACTTACCACCACGGTAAAATCAATATAGGATCCTTTGTCTACCACGGGGTAGAAACAACAAATGGGTACGCCATCGAATGGCGGTGAGTCTACCATACCTCCTTACACCATAGTGACCGTAGGACAAATAGGACCGGGACCAATAGTGACCATTGATTTACCACCACGGTAAAATCAATATAGGATCTTGTCTACCACTAAAGGCGGGCGAGAACAAACAAGCGGCACGCCATCGAATGGCCAATGAATGAAGTCTACCATACCTCCTCACACCATAGTGACCATAGAGACAAAAAGGACCGGGATCAATAGTGAAAAAGTGACTTTTTATTGATAATGAACAATAATATCTGAGACTTTTGATGAATTAACTTGATCTTTATTGAAAGTATTTAGAAGTCGCTTGACATGCCAAGTGTTTTGATTTTGGAACCATCTAATGCCCTTAGCAGATAAGTGCGGTTTTGATACTTCGATCACTTCTATACGGCCTTCTCGGTTTGGCATTAACTTTCCGATTCGAGGTGTAGAAGCTTGCTTCTCTGCGAGGGCTAAGTCTCTACTTGAATCTGCGAAGTTTGACTTCTTTGTTATAATGCTTAGCTACTCTTCGTTGATAAGCGACCCGATTTAAATGAAACCACCTCTCGACTTCTTTAGCGAGATCCAAATTGGCCTTGAGTCCTTCGTCGTTGTATATTCCTTTGTATTGATTGACGAAGACTTGGAGATCTAATTTCGGCGAGGGACTCAAGGCATCGATACCATAGGTCGGTCGAAAAGGTGAATCCCGGTAGTAGTCCTTGGTGTAGTCCGGTAAGCCCACAACACTTTGAAAGCGGCTCCTCGCCATCTTCCTTTAGCTTCATCGATCTGCGCTTGATCCCCGATTCACAGTGACGTCTGTTGGTCACCTCAACTTGGCCATTTATTTGTGGATGAGCAAAGTCTTCTTATCTTTGAATCCCCAACTCCTTTAAAATGCTTCAAATTTTGATCCCTGAATGGCGTCGGTTGTCGATATTAATACTACAAGGATCCGGCGAAACACTACGGACTCTTTTATGAACTTGAACATTCTTGCTCCGTTATTAAGCAAAGTGGCTTCGCTTCTCTACCCTTAGTCATGTAATCAATAGCAACTATGACAAAGCTAACGACCTTTAGCTTTAGGCAACGTGCCCAATATATCTACCCCCAGAATGAAGGGTATAGGAGATAAAATCAAGTATAACTCTTAGGTGGTGATGTGGGATCGGACTATTGAATTGACACTTTTCACGTTTCTTGACATCTCTGTAGCTTCCTTAAAATTGTAGGCCAATAGTATCCTTGTCGAAGTACTTTGTAAGCCAAAGATTTAGCGACCATATGATCACCGCAAATGCCTCGTCATCTTCAAGAAAGCATATTCGCCTCGGATGGGACCGAACACTTGATAATGGTGAAGAAAAAGGCCAATCGATAAAGATCCCCATCAATAAGAACAAAGTTGGCGCTCTTGTATTTGATCTTCTTCTTTAACATCGATCCAGAAGGAAGGACGTCATCTACCAAATACTCGATGTAAGGGGTCATCCAATAGGTTAAATCGCTCGATACACATCATTGCTTCATCTTTGAACACTTTCATTACATTCTGAACTTCAAATAAAGCGATCCGTTAAAAACATCTGCATCCCGTAGTAGCCAATTTCGACAATGCATCGGCGATAGAATTGTCATTACGCTCTATGCCTCAAATTAAATAAACGAAATCTTGAAATCGGTCCTTTAACTCCGCCGAGATCTTGATCATCCGAGTTTCACGAGCTTCATAACCTCCAACCGATTTAGCAGCGACCAATTGAGAGTCTTATAGATGATAAACACGGACCTCTGGACTCTTTGCCAATCGAAACACTAGTAACCTTGCTTCATACTCGGCCCGTTATTAAATCGCTTTAAATCCGTCGATGGCACGTTGAACTTTGAATCCGATGGGACTTGTCAAGATAATTCACCTTATACCGTTAGGGTAGAGGGCAATCGTGCATATAAGTCCAAACATTACGATCTTGTTGAAGCGCTGCTTCGCTTTCGATCGGACGATTTAACTTCGGTAACTTCGGCATCTGCGTCGGTGAGCGAACATTCTACCGTGAAATCGGCCAAAGCTTGGCCTTTGGCAATGATTCGGGGATGGTATTCGATGAAAAAGCGGGACAACTCCATAGTCCATGCGCTAGTCTTCACCGAAACTTAGAACTTGCCCATCACCTTCTTGATGGGTGATCAAGTGTGAGCGACCGGAGAAGACCTTGAAAAATCTAAGCTTTCTCTAGCAATTATTAAAGCAAAAGCAAATTTCTCAATATTCGGATACCGGTTTGACATCTCGCAGGCGTGGTGACATAATAGGCCAGGATCTTTGCTTTCGGCTGACCTCCAGAGACGATCTTGCTCGGCCAGCTAACGAACTTGCTGCAAGAATGCTGGATATAAGGTCTCTCTGTTTGGGAGCTGCTTCCCCAATAAAGGGCCAGAAGAAAGATATGCCTTTATGCCTTGGAAGGCGTCTTCACATTCTAAAGTCCTTTGGAATGTCTTCGCATTCTTTGGACCTTTCAATGTATCAAAGAAAGGAAGGCACTCTCTGCGGATCTATGGCGAACCTCCTCAAAGTTGCAATCTGCCCGATTAGGCGTTGGACATCTTTGAGCAGTGAGAGTCTTCATATCAAGAATGGCTTTGAATCTTCTCCGGATTGGCCTCGATACCCTTTGGTGACAAGATAACCCAAAAAACTTCACACGGACCAAGGCCAAAAGTACTTTGGCGGATTAAGTCTCGATTGACTATGTGACCAGACGATCGAAAAGCACTCTCTACAGATCGTCCAAATGATTACGAAACCGCATGCTTTTCATGATTATGTCATCGACGTATACCTCCATGTTCCTTCTGTTTGCCTATCGAAGATGAAGTTCATCATTCTACGGTAAGTGGCTCCGGCATTTATAAGGCCAAAAGTCATCTTCTTGTAGGCGATAATCGACGGTGTGTAATAAATGTGGTCTTTGGGATGTCCTCTTTACGCATGGATATTTGGTGATAAACTGAAAAAGCATCCATAAAGCTTAGTAATGCATACCACAAGTAGCATCGATGAAATTTGATCAATATGGGGCGGAGGATAAAAGTCCTTGGATGAGCTTTATTGAGGTCGGTGTAGTCGATCTGCAAACCCTCATTTTCCATTCTGTACCTCGCACCAACACCACATTCGCCATCCACTCGGGATAATCAATTTCATAGATGAAAGTCACAGCCCAACAACTTTGCTTATATTTCCTCATCAATGATTTTACGTCATTGGGTAAAGATCAAATCTCTTTCTACTTGGGCGGCTTCTTCGAGGATCTACATTCGTTGTCTCTCACTATCTTCCCATTAACTCGAGGCGTGTCCGCCCGGTTCATGCAAAAATATCCACATATGGCGTAAGAGTTCTATAAGGTTTGTCAAGAAGAGGTTACGATAGACCAAACCGATCTTCACGGTCTCAATCGGTCTTTCAGATGATCAATTCAATCTCCTCGGAAGTCCCACCGCCAGATTCACCATTGGTTGAACTACTTTCGGTAAAGGGCTCAATCTCAATTGCCATAAATACGTTTTTGTTTGCGACCCCCACTCCGGAGGAATATGACATTAAAGTATCGTCGTCGGGCAAAATCCAAGTCCCCGCCGCTTTCTCCCACCCCATGGCCGTGGGAACTTGATCTGAAATGAGGGATGGAAGTCACGGCTTGGAGAAGCGGTTAAGGTAGAGTCTTCGGTATAGCGTTGTAAAGTGAATCAACGTGCACAACATAGAATTTGCACATTATTTTGACCTTCCAGGTGTTGTGTCAAGATAGCGGGAGTTGATGGTGCTGCGACTTGATTGGGATCGTTCTTTGAAGCCGTATAAAGGAGCCTCTGCCCGACTTCCATTTTACGCCCATCAAGATGCATCTCTCGATAGGCATGGGCGTATAAAATATCCATCGAAGATCCATTGTCTATCATCACGTATGCTTCATATCCCAAGAGCCCACTTGTCTTTGTGATCACCGAAGGCCCCCTCATGTGGTTCGATGGGCTCAGAAGGATAATCGGCGTCGATAAATGATATGATGGCTCCTCGAAATGCTTTCATCGATCCTCGGGGAACATCTGTCATAGTCATGGCCAGAATCCAGGGTAAGCCGCCTCTCTTCTTCCTATCGAAAACTTTCCTCACGAATCCATCGGTTATCACATCGATGACATGCCTTGGAAGCGATCTTAGAGCCATTTGGGCAAATGCGGGGGATGCGGTTATTAATCTGGCGATCATTCGCGGCCACGTCTTATCTTAACAAGCCATCCTTAATCTTCTTCTCCACAAAGTCTTTCAAATTACAACACTCGTTAGTGTCGTGGCCGTTGCACATTGATGATAGCCACAATCTTACGAGAGTTACCTATACTGATTCGAGTAGTTATCCACGGGGGTGGTTAGAAGAAAGGTTGATTTTGATTTGATCCGAATTATCGATCTATCGATGTTCAATTTGGTGTATACCTTATTCACGTTAGTACGGAATGGAGGGAGCGACTAACTTCGCCTCGCCAGAATTATTGTATTTTTGAACTTCCTCCGTCAGATCATTATACCCCCGTCCTCCTCGATCAACTTGGCCTTGGGAGCTCACCGACTCTTTCACGGTCCAGAAGGAGGATGCTTCAGTTGTTCATAGCTTCTTCAACAACGATATAGTATACGCGTCAAAGAAAGCTTTGCCCAACTCTTGGATGGTGAAACATCAACTTCTTCACCAACTTCTCGGACTTCACGGATCTAATCCATTCGGAAGAAACCCACACGGAGATCATTAAGGTCGGACACTTTGGCCGACCGCTTCTCGAACCTCTTACATCTTTGGGCGAAGATTCATTGGTAACCGTATCCGGATCATGCGGGAGAACCCGTAAACTTTCCTCTTCGATTACTCGAAGCAGGCATGGAATTTATCACAAAGCTTCGATCAAAAGGATATTGAATCTGTAAGCAAAGTTCCGACCAGCATCGTCTCGCAGATCTTTCTCGGCGTCGTAATAAAAAAGTGTGGCACTTAGCAGCGTCGGTGAAGTCATAATAGTCCATCGGTAGATTGAGCGCTTGGTATATGGTCAAGGATCCCCGGTACCATCGTAACTTTCCATGCATGAGGCGTTTCTTGGTGATGTCGCGCCTTCTTTGAGAATTTTGAGGAAAAGGATGTCTTCTTTCTGGGGTGTCCTTGATTCTTGAACTTGACCCGGTTGCTTTTCGAGCTCCTTGACTCCTTCACAAGAAATCAGCGCCGGGTTGTGGGGGACCTCTTTCACGAACAACATTGATTATAGAGGATCGACCTTCGCCTCGCCTGCCGATCCCTCGCCCTAGTGGGACTTCTTGATCTACTCCGGTGCACAACTCTGTCTTTATGGTGAGAATGATCATGTTGATAGTCCCCACCACGACTTCCAGTGCACGGCTCCCCGACACGCTCTTTGTCTATCATCATCTCTACGATCTTGAGAAGGTAATGACCATTATTGCCTTCTTGAGGCCACACCAGGAGTTCGCTCCTCGATCTCCTCCTCTGCGGAGAGCGATCCCTAGAAACATGTGTGCGAATGCTTGGCTCCTTACCATCTCGTCGTGGCACCTCCTTATGCCCACTTCGACCCGGATCGATCATGATTAGATGCTTCGTTCAGTAATTCCACCACCAAAGCATCTCTGTTGGCTATATCCTCTCTTTGCTTTAACAAGACCTCCATGGCTTCATCTGCTTCATCCGCCATCCTTGCCAACTTGGCGGCTCTACCTTCGACCACTTCTACGATAAGTCTTGGTGGTGAGCCTTCCACCATCCTCGACCATGATCTCGCTCCTCATCCATACCAAAACCAATCTTCGTCTGCGGCCCACCATGAATCTTCTGATTGGAGATCTCACGAACTATGCTTAAGCCAGGTTTCTCGTGAGAACTTTAGAAGGGCCCAGACGATCCTTCACCGAAACACGAAGGCGATTGACGAAGTATGACCATCGCCTTGCCCTTACGGCGTACCATCCCTACTCTCACCATCTTCCAAGTAGGTTTAAATGATTTGTGATTGAAAATTTAATGACACTAGAACTCAAAAACCCTCCTTCCTAGCGCCAATGTTAACGCGGGATCTTACGCCACGTCCCAATCCGTAAGGCGTCCCCGATCCTGCCGACAAAAAACGGTAAACACCACAAGCTTGGCGGTTCCGTCGGGGGGATAGCTCAGCGGTGAGAATTAGTATGTGTTCACAAGATTAACAACGGAGGAATGTACTGTCTAGTGTCTGGAGAGAGATAAATATTTCTCAGTCGTGTGTATGTGAGAGAATATGAAAATCAAAATGTATGAGCGAAGCATACCTCTGCAGATGATGGCTTCTCACTTTGGGTTATACTATCTTTGCTTGGATTATCGTGCCACCCATACTACCTACGACACCCCCTCTTGTGGCGCCCCAAAATAGGTCCATTCCACCCAACCCATTACGAGTCGCCAAATACATGGTATGTAAATAACTTCTGACTTCAATAATACAAATGTCGTGTGAAATACGACAATACATCTTAATGAGTTTAAATACGAGATATTAAAAATGTCTGAGACAATATCCACACGCAAATAAATCTCCATCATAATTATTGATACATTATTTTACAAAATGGTGAAGACTACTAAACAACTCTCTGCAGAATCTTCATTCCATACCCCGACTCGATCCTCTTATGTTCTCACCTCACGAGAAGAAAATGGAACAACAAGGAAAAGGGTGAGCTCAACTAGCCCGATAAAGAATATTATGACTAAGATAATATACAACAAATTATCGTTAGTCTTCAACAGGGAAAAATCTAATAGAATACAATGATGACGGTAAAGTTTTAGATCAACAAATGCGGTGAAACAACAATCCATTAGAAGAGTCACGTAGAGAAAGAATTCTACTGTCTTCTAAGATTTAAAAGTTTATCATCAATATTTTATCCCTGTAACAACAATCAATATACATCTTTAATTATCTTTGCACTACGAGCCCAAAGATATTCATTTGTATCACCGACCAAGTCATATTCATCTCAACACATTTCATCTTTTGCACTACTGGGCCAAATATATTCATCAGTTAATCGTTCATCTTTGCACTACAGGCCAAAGATATTCATTTATATCATCATTAAGGACTGAGGATGATGAAAAACATTTTTAAGAACGAATCCAGTGAGATAGAAGGACAAATATTAGGGATTCGTACAACAGTTTATCCAAGATCGATAATACTTCATAATAAGCGATTTTGAAGAGAACTCAAAAAATAACGATCAAAACATGGATACAATCAAAGATAGTAGCCAAAATAGACATCTTGGACAAAAAGAAAAATTTTCATTTTTCGAATTGAATAATCTTGAAGTATTTGTGAATAATTGTAGTATCGTGAATAGTGCCGATATCGTGAATAAGTAACCAGACACAAAAAGATAGAAATTTCACAAAAAATATCTTCACGCCGTGAATAAGTAACTTTCGTGAATAGTAATTCATGAATAAGAATCGTGAATAATAACTCATGAATAATAACTTCGTGAATAGTAACTCATGAATAAGTAACCCCAACATGAAAAAGTTCCAAATTTGATAAAGAGTTCAACAAAGATTTTGGCATAATGATATTGAAGAAAATAATATCATTTTACTTGAAGAAATAACATCCTCACCTCAAAATAACCGTCTTGACTAAATTTCTAGGTATAGTCTTGTGAAATTACATGCCGTAGTAAAGCAACACTCAAAGTATACTCATAAGAATACACTCGATAATATAGAGAGAAAGAGAAAACTTAGTTTCGGTGTGATTTTCAATTCTAACTTAGCCCTCTATTTATAGAAAAATGTTAGAAGCATTTAAAAGGAGACTAAATTAATAAATATATTATTATTTATTCAAAATTCCTACACACATGTTTTGAAAACTCTAGCATGCCTTCTTTGGTCAAAAACATGATACCCATGTGCCAACAACCACCAAAAAGCGTTTTCTTATATAAAATAATTAAAACTTCCAAAAATCAATTATTTGAACTCCGAACTTCAATAATTCATGATAAATAGCCCTTTTGTCAAAAAATTGAATCTCGCTACTTTTTATAGAAAATTCAATTCTCTACAACTTTGCGAAGGAAGTTTTCCAAATTCAAAAGTAATTTATCAAAAGAAATCCATAAGCAGACGATTTTACGATTACATAATCAATTTTGGTCAAGAATTTGTGTCACACACAAAACATATATTAAACATTTAATGCCACAAAATACTCTTCCTCCTCATATACTCATATATCCCACATTCATTATAAAAAAATATCACCAAGTTAATATATTATTAAAATAATATATTTAAATAAATTATTTTATCGAGAAAAAGATAAAATATTAATTTTCAACAATTATCACATTAAAAATTTTCTCCATCACATATCCACATAAAATGAATATTCTCTTTATCATTATAATCAATAATTAATTATTCAAAAATAATATTACAGTAATCATCTTCTTGATAACCGGTAGTTCAGGAAGAAGGGAACTTTCAATAAAGGATTTCTCCTTACATGTATGATTAGGTGACCAAACCTCTCCTTGACAGGCGAATTTTCTAGACATTGCCAATAATGTTATCGATAATATTATTCAAATAATATGAATTATTGATTTGATAATGGAAAATCTTTGTGTAATGACAATTATGAAACAACGGTGATACAAAATATCAATGTAACAATTATTGAATCAATATAATATTGAGCGATAACTCTTGTAACAATTATTGAGTAGTGCCTTCTTACGTAAGGATCAATAATTCAACAATAATGTCGCAATCTGAGTGCCATCTTCTTAACTGACCACGCATATTATCAGTATTTTAACCACCGGGTAACCCAACAAGTGTTATTAGCAGTAACAATTCTGTAGCCGTTATTTATAAAACTTAATCTTTGTCGTTTTCTTTCATCCAACCGTCTTCCGTTATGGGGCCCCACCAATGATCTGCTACTTGGTAAATCGGAGATTCAAACAAAAAAGAATATTCCACCACCAAACGAATATTCAAACAATAATGAATATTTTATAACCACTTGCTTATTTTGTAAACTTTGCACATTTCACCCATAACAAAAGCATTATATCAAATTACCATCTTATTAATCAAGAATAATAATTAGAGGAAATTAGATTTTATTTTAAAAAATTACGGGGTCTTACACCTCGATCGATGGCTCTGCCTGAAGCTGTATAAGGTTTATCTATTGCTTTTGGCCCTTTGTTTTTCTCATGACGTGGCCGCTTATGATCCCATCACATTAATGCATGGCAAGGAGCTTTGGTCAACGTCATATTTTTCATCATCACAAGTCAAAGTATGAGATATTAAAATATCTAATGGGTCGATCCACTGGACCGACCTGACCTTAAAGGTTAAAACGGATATAATATGGTGACTGGGTCCAGTGACTTTCACGGATTAATAATAGAGGCCCCATAGATTGTTTATGTGAATAGGCTCAATGTACCCGACCTAAAAATAGGAAATATCACGACCCAACATGTACCATTTACAAAATTTAAAGATATACTTTCATTTCATAAATTATTGGTAATATCATGATAACAGAATTATAATAATAAGAAAATTATGCTATTTTATATTATTACTATCATTATCATTAGAATGAAATTATTAATTTAGAACGATCGAGGACTGTTTTTATTAACCAAAATTTATTTATTTATTTTTAACAGAAACAATTATCAAACAAACATCACCAATGCCATCACTAATGCGGCGGCCAAAAGTTGCCATCATCCAAATATACAATTGAACAAAGTTGAAGGATTAACAGATAAGATAAGGATCTGAGATCAGCAATATTGGATCATGTGATTAACTATTCTAACCATTTTTATGGATATATTAATCTCTTCCCAATGACATAACAAAGTATGTTTAACAAATAAAAAACTCCTTAAATATGGAATAAAAGTGCTTTTTAAATACTTACAACTAAGACTAGATCAATAATAAGAAATTAATATTTCTACATGCTAAAATGATATTTTCATATTTTCACATGGAAGTGAGATACATTTGATTATTTTTACGTAGAAATATCGATTCCCATTAAAGTAATAATATAGTTATACACTATATTGGCTCTTGTTCTTGTTTTGCATGCTCTGGAAGTTGGAACCATACATATATTGCGAAAAGATGAGTGATATACATGCCCCAGGTCAAGTCACTATATCCAAATTCTGAGTGGATTATGGACTGACTAATATTAATATATTATAGGGTCCTTTACACTAATATACAACAATTAGAAAGTAATTATAAAAATAAAACATACAAATCATAATTACAAAAATAAAACATACACAATATACGTGCTAAAATCACGTGTCATTAACTCCTACACGTCAGTTATCGAATTTCATCTTTTCAATTAACCGTCCCAAAATCATGCAATTTTGAAATCGAAAAACATATCAACGACGGAGAAGACACAGAAATCTGTCGCGCCTATCAAATCGGAGAAGACGAATCACTTTGTGCATGACCTTGACTCTGAAATCGGAAATAGCATACAAACATCAACAACTTCTTCCTGATTCGAAGAAAGTAATCTTCTGGCGCGACACAACACTGAGATCGGAGAAGACGAAACTTTTCGTCGCGACGGCACGCTGAGATCACAAAATAGCATACAAAATCAACAACAACTTCAAGTTCAGTAACCAAAAACAATCGAACTACCGTGATTGTTGAAGTTCAGTAACAAAATCGCAGCAACTTCGATAAAAATCTGAATACTGAGGTAAGTGATTCATATGCATATAGTTACCTCTGTTTTCTATGAATTCCTATATTGATAACCTTTCTTAAGTTTTTCACGTTTAAAATGGTTCTACAAATCTTGTGTAGCATTATATAGTTCTTGTTAATGTTGACAGTTCTTGTGTAAAATTATATTCTTGACTTGAGTTCTTTGCTCAAAATTATCTAGTGACTAATGTTGACTTAATTGGTTCTTGACCGATCTTTGAATTGATTCTTGACTAATGCAAACTTAATTTCTGCGAGAGATTAATTGGTTCTTTGTAATATTGGTTCTTTGAAGCATATTCTTTTGTATAATGTTCATTTGGTGAAGCTGCATGATTTTTGGTCAAATTCTATCATTTAGGCTTATGGCTGCATGTAAAAATTTGGTTTATTTTTAAGTTACTAAGATTATGTAGTTTAGTTCTTTATGCAATATTAATTTGGTTACTTTATAATGTTTATTTAGGTTGTCGGAGACGATGGAGTCGGCGGTAACAATACAACAAATTTAATTGTTTACGAGAATATATAATTGTTTAATGTTAGTAACCATTAACCACATGGTTGGTAACATTTTGATGGTGTCTGATAACAAAAATTGATGTTGATTAACAAAGTCGATTATCTTGTTGTTTTGATAACAAAGTCGATATCTTGATTGTGTAACATTATCTTGTCTAATGTTGTTTTAATTCTTGACTAATGTTGTCTTGATTCTTGCATAATATTACTAATTAATCTTGACTTGGTTCTTGATTAATCTTGATTTGGTTACTTAAGTAATATTATATTAATTCTTGTTAATCTTGACTAACTATTCTTGTGTAACACTATAATGGTTATTGACTAATTCTGAATTGGTTCTTGTATAAAATTATAATCTTGACTTGGTTCTTTGTGTAAAATATTATTTAGTGACTCATCTTGACTTGGTTCTTGTTAATGCAAACTTAATTCTGCGATGATTAATTAGTTCTTTGTATTATTAGTTCTTTGAAGCATATTAATGTACACTTCCACTTATGTTTTTTATATTAATGGTTACTTGTTAGCCAAAATTGATGTTGATTAACAAAGGCAGTATACTGACTGTTTTGATAGCAAAATGCATGAAAAAATATGTTTTATATTTTGGTTACTAAGTACATAGAAATTGGTTACTGATTATTATTGATTTGGTTACTGTATAATATTTATTTGGTTGCTGTATACTTTAAATGTATATTTTCCTGATGTTTTTTATATTGATGGTTATTTATTAAATACATTGGTTACCTTCCTGCAACAGTTGGATCTTTAAGTACATATTGATGTTTTTTATATTGTTTGTTTTTGCTGTAAAATGCATGAAAAAATATGTTTTATGTTATGGATACTAAGTAAATATATGTTGGTTACTGTCTAATCTGGATTTGGTTAGTATATAATGTTGACTTGTTTATTGTGTAATATTACCATGGTTTCTTTACATAATATTCTTGTGTTTTATCTTGATTTTTTTTATATTGATGGTTCTTGATTAACTACATTAGTTACTTTCATTTTGTTAGTCTTTAATTTGTAACAAAGTCATTACTGATTGTTTTGGTTGTAAAATGAATGTAAAAATATTTTTTATAATCTTGGCTAATAATTACATATATCTTGGTTACTGTATAATATGTATTTAGATAATGTAAGGTGTTTATTTGGTTAATCTATAATGTTATTGAGTTTTATAATTGTTTCTTTTATATTGGTGGTTACTTATTGACTACATTGGTTACCTTCATACTGTTATTAATCGATTATATATATTGGTTGTTGTATACTATTTAATTGATTACAGTATAATGTTTATTTGGTTGCAGTGACAATTTGACAATTTTTGTCAAGTTTGAAGTGTTAGATTTTGGCATTTTAGACCCTAATTTCATTAAAGCGAATTGATGATCAAAAAAAGTCCTGGCGTTCTTTGGTGAGCTATGAGGTTTTTAGCCAAATTCAACATTTAGGCCTTCAAAATTGCATGTAAAATGTGGTTTATTTTCGATTACTAAGATTATGTAATTTGGTTACTATCTAATATTGATTTGGTTACTTTACAATATTTATTAGGTTGTTAGACAATTGAGGTATCGATAACAATCAACAAATTTAATTGTTTACGAATATATAATTATTTCTTATCGGTAACCATTGATGTTTTGTCTGATATAACCTTGTAACTATCTGGTTACTAATACTTGAGAAGCGTAAGATGTGACACCCCAAAGCGGTATACATCACTCATTACGAGTTGTCAAAAATAAAGATACGAAATAACTACAACTTTATTATTTACAACATATAAAGCGTGAGTTTAAATCGGATATTGTCATCTAGACAATATCCGCATACAAATAAATCCTCATCATAATTATTGATACATTAGTTTATAAAAATGGTGAGGACAACTAAACAACTCTCTAAAACCATCATTCCATTACCAGAGCTCGTACTCGCTACATTACCGCCTCACGAGAAGAAAAATGGAACAAAAGGAAAAGGGTGAGCTCAACTAGCCCGATAAAAATATTATGACTAAAATAATATACAACAAATTATCATTAGTCTTCACAGAGAAAAAATCTAATAGAATACAATAGGCAACAAGTTTTAAATCAATATTTAATGAAAATAATAATTCATTAGAAGAGTTAAGTAGAGAATGCAAACTACTATCTTACTATGTATGAATTTAAAAAGTTCATCAATCTATCTTTTATCCTGTAACATCAATCAATATATATACGGAATCAAATATTCATCTTTGCCTTCTGGCCAAAGATATTCATCGATTAGTCGTGTTCATCTAAGCACACATTCATCTTTGCACTACGGGCCAAAGATATTCATCGAAAATCATTCATCTTTGCACTTCTGAGGCCAAAGATATTCAATAATATCATCATTTAAGATGAGGATGATGAAAATATTTTTAAAAAAGCGAATCGGTGAAACAAAATGATGAGGATTAAGGATTAAGGATTCGTACTTTGTTTTATCCATGTCAAAAATACCTCAAAAATAATCATAGTGGTGTAAAATTCAAGAATGATCAAAACATGGATCTGATCAAAGCTAGTATCCGAATAGATATTTTAGAATGAAAAGAAAATTTTTATTTTTCGATGATTAGTGCCCGTATTAAGTGAATAATGTCATTATATCGTGAATAATAGGTATCGTGAATAGTAACTCAGAACACCAAAAGTTCCAAATTTGATAAAAACTTGGATCAATATTTGACATAATGATATTGAAGAAATAATATCATTCTGAAAAAATAATATCACTTACCTCGGAAAGGCGAGTCTTAGCGGAATCTTTGGATATAGGCTATAACGAACTTTCATAGTATAGCAATACTCAAAGTATACTCAAAATACTCACAAGAATAAACTCGATAATATAGAGAGAAAACTTGAGTTTTTGGTGTAATTTTCAATTCTAACCTAAGCACCTATTTATAGGAAAATGCTTAGAACACAAGCGAGAAAATTTAATATAATAATAATATATATAATAAATTCTCTCGTACACTTTCTAGATTTTGAATTCAGCATTTACATCACATGCTAGGCTGCCCACAAAAAAAAAAAAACGTTTTCATTCTTTAAATATTTTAAACTTCCAAAAATCAATTATTTCGTAGCTTGAACTTCAATAATTCACAATAAATAGCCCTTTTATGGAAAATTGAATCTCGCGTGTTTTTATAGGAAATTCAATTCTCTACAACTTTGCGGAAGAAAGTTTTCCAAATTCCAAACAAAAATTGGAAAGAAATCCACAAGCAATGTGATTTTGAAATTTATAATCAAATTTCGGTCGATAAATGGGGTCCTTGACATGTTTAACATGTTTTAAACATTTATTGCAACAAAAATACTCTTCCTCCTCGTATACTCCATATATCCCACATTCGTTGTAAAAATATCACCATTATTATATTATTAAAATATAATAATATATATATTTAAATGAATTATTTTATCGAGAAAAGATAAAATTTTAATTTTCAACAATTGTCACATTAAAAATTTTTCCATCTATATCACATAAAATCAATATTTTCCTCATCATATGAATCAATAATTAATTATTCACAAATAATATTACGAGAATCCTGATATTAATGATCGATGCGGTTCAAGAAAATGGGGCTTTCAATAAAATTTCTCTTCTTGGTGCCTTGATTAGGTGACCAAACCTCTCCTTGAGCAGAACTTTCTAGACATTGCCAACAATGTTATCTAATAATATTATTAGGATAATATGAATTATTGTTTTGATAATGAAAATCGTGTAATGACAATTATTGAAACAACAAATGACAATATAAAATATCAATATTGACAATTATTGAACGATAAAATAAAATCTTGAGCGATAATTCTGTAACCATTATTGAGTAGTGCCTTCTTACGTAAGAGTCGATAATTGGTGCAATGCGATACAAGTGTCTTCTTGTGCAGTAATGGCGTATTCTTGTGTTTTAACCACCGGGTATTCCAATGATTATGTAGCGGTAACAACTACTGTAGATTATTTTAAACAACTTATATTTGTCGTTTTCTTCCTCCGATCGTTTTTTCGTTATGGGGCCCACCATGCATTGGCTTACGTCGTGCGAATATTCACAAGCGATCACGAATATTCCACGACCAAACGAATATTCAAACAATGATGAATATTTTATAACCATTTGCTTATTTTGAAATATTTGCGTATTTTACCCATAACTATCACATTAATCACATCAACCACTTACTATTTCAAAATAATAATTAGAAAATTAAATTTCATTTATTAATTATTTGAGGGTCTTACAACCTCCCTCTTATGAAATTTCGTCCTCGAAATTGACATACGTACACAGTGTTTGAAAAGGTGAGGATACCTCGCTTTCATTTAGATTTTCAATTCGGGTCATTTCTTCATAGCATGGTTCATCCACAAAACTTTAACTTGTGGTATGACCTTCGTCGTAGGACATGCTCCTTCTTATCCAAGATCTTGGCGGTACTCTCCTCATACGTTAAGTCTTAATTTATCTCGTCCGGTTCTAACTTCAATAGCGTGGTTGGGTCTTTCACATATTCTGAAATGCTGAGATATATGAAACACATTATGAACACGAGACATACTTGGAGGTAAAAGCGAGTACATAGGCTACATTTCCTACTCGGTCGAGAATTTGAAATGGACGATAAATAAATCGTGGATTGAGCTTTCCTCTCTTCCCAAATCTTGTAACTCCCTTGGTGGAGCAACTTCGCATGACAATACATGATCCCCATACTAAATTCCCGTCCTTTCGATGAAGATCGCATAACTCTTTTGTTGATCTTGTGCCGTTTGTATCGTTGTCGAATCATTTGGATCTTTTCGGTGAGTCATACGTCTTAACTCAGGGTCCCAACAATGTTGCTTCACCCACCTCATCCCAACATATTGGAAGCGACACTTTTCGTCCATATAATGCTTCAAATAGAGCCACACCTATACTTGCACGATATTTGTTGTTGTAGGAGAATTCACCGATGGTAAATACTTATCCCAAGCGCCCTTGAAGTCTAGGACCACGAGAATCTTAATAAATCTTCAAGAGTTTGAATAGTCTCTCTCGATTGTCCTTGGTTTGAGGATGGTATGCGCGGCCAGATAAATCGTAAATCCGTACCCATAGCTTTTTGCAAGCTAACCCAAAATCTTGAAGTGAATCTTGGGTCACGATCCGAAACTATAATCTTGGCGTGCCGTGCTGACCTCACAATCTCATTTACATACATCTTATGAAGTCGTTCAAGAGAATAAGTCTCCGTATCGTAACAGAAATGTGCGGACTTGGTTAATCTATCAACAATAACCCAAATAGCATTTAGGCCTTGAGAAATAGTGGGAAAACATGTCTGAAATCCATGGTAATGTGTTCCCACTTCCATTTCGGAATCTCAAGTGGTTCTGATGGTCCCTTAGGCACTTGATGCTCGCCTTTACGTTAGCAAGTTAAACATGTTAAGATAAACTTTGCAATCTCTCTCTTCATATTGTTCCACCAAAATGTATGTAGAAGATCACGATACATTTTAGTACTTCCAGGATGGATTGCAAATGGTGTATTGTGAGCCTCCATCGCGATCTTGTACTTCAAATCGAATCGTTAGGAACACAAAGTGCAGGTGGACTCGAAGTATTCCTTCTTCATCGATTCTCGCTTAGGAATAGCACCTTCTTGTCTTTCTTCTTCATATGCATCATTTCTCGGATTCGGTGGCTTGAAACTGACCTTAACTTTTTTTATTAAAGTTGGCTCTGTCGTATACTTGACATCATCGCTTTTCGTTCTGTATATGATCTTACTCTTTCGGTAGCGTCAATTCTTCGTTCACTTTTCAAGATGGTATTGAATAGTGTAAGTCGTAGTCTTTCAATAGCTTTCGAGCCAGCGTCATTTTATCGCATGTTGAGTTCTTTTTGAGTGAAGAAATATTTAAGGCTTTTATGGTGCGAATATATCTCCACTTTCTCCCCATATAGATAGTGCCTCCATATCTTTAGCGGCTTAAAGCATTGCCAACTCTAGATCATGGTAGGATAATTCATCTCATACTCTTTAAGTTGTCGTGAGGCATAGGCTATGACTTTCCCACGTTGCATGAGAACACATCCACAAACCTTTGCACGAAACATCATTTGTAGATAACAAATCCATCAGAACCGGATGGTATTGTTAGAGCAGTCTTAGAAATAAGTCTCCTCTTAGCTCTTGAAAACTCCTCTAGCGTTCCTCGCTCCAAAATGCAATTTTATCTCTTTCAAGAGTCGGTGAGTTAATGGAGTAGCGATTAGAAAACTCTTCCACGAATCTCAGATAATAACCGGTAAGCCCAAATAGCTCGTCTTGATCCACCAACTTGGTTGCTCCAACTTTGTATTGCTTCAATCTTAGGGTCATGGATACTCCATATTTTGACACGACGTGCCCGAGGAATGCTACTTCTCGAAGCGAACTTCGCATTTCTTGACTTAGCATATAACTTGTTTTCACGAAGCCTTTGGAGTACCGACTTCAAATGGTGCTCATGATCTTCACGACTTTTGGAATATATGAGGATGTCATCAATAAAGACAACAACGAATTGATCCAAATATTCCTTGAATACTCGATTCATCATATCCATGAAATCAGCGTGAGCATTAGTCGATCAGAAAGACATAACTAAAATTCATAATTCCCATCACAGGTTCGAAGCGGTCTTTGGAATATCCTCGGTTCTAATTTTCAATTTGATGATATCCGAAGCGAAGATCGATTTTTGAAAAGAATTGTGCTCCTTGCAACTAGTCAAAACAAGTCATCGATACGAGGTGAGGATACTATTCTTGATAGTGACATGGTTGATTCCAGATAGTCGATACAAATCGCATCTCCGTCTTTCTTCTTTACAAATAAAGCAGGAGCACCCCGAGGAGATGTCTTTAGGCCAGATGAAAGCGATGTCCCAACTCACTGTAGTTGGACCTTTAACTCTGAAGTTCAATAGGAGCCATTCGATATGGGGTTTTAGAAATGGGCTTTATGCGGGTTCAAGTCGATAAAGAATTCAACTTCACGTTACGGGGTAGGCCGGGAAGTTCTTGAGAAATACATCGGGAAAGTCGATAACAACGGAGAATATTATTCAAATTTGGCGTGTCTTTATTCAAATCCATAACATGAGCTAAGAAAGCTTGACATCCATTTTTCAATAAGCGAATAGCTTTATGATTAGATATAGCGATGATTGATTTTAATGGTTTAGTTGCTAGAATTGAACAACAGGTTGTTTAGGAATATGAAAACTATGACACTTACGAAAATAATCAATTTTGGCATGATGAGTAGTTAACCGATCAATCCCTAAAATCACATCAAAAGCAAGTATCTTTAAAGAGATAAAAGGTCAGCGGGTAAGGTGATGGTGCTGACTTGGATCAAACAAGACTTATAAGCGGTGGATGTGATTAAAGTTTCTCTAGCGGAGTTTCCACGAGATAGGTCAAAGTCTAATTTTTAGGAGTTAAATTTAAGCGTTGAGCACAAGTAGGGCGATAAATGAATGGGTATACCAGGTATCAAGTAAAGGTATAAATTTCGCAAGAATTTATAAATAGCTTACCGTGATCACCTCGTTTGGGTTCTCGCATTTTGACGATCCTGACAAAGCGCTCTTCCGAGGAACCATTGACTTTCTTTGGGGCCGATCTTTTGAGTCCTTGTCCCCATTGAACTAGGTTTTTATTCTGCGTCTGATCTCGGCGATATGTCCTTCCTTTCCATAATTATAGCATACCTTGAGCTGTTGTGGGCGGTTTGGTGATATATCCCTCTTTTCGCATTTATAGCATATAATGGGTGGTGATTCTCCTCCCCTTGGAATCGATTCTTTCTTGTGATTGAATCTCCTCTTTTAAAATCTCCTCTTTGAATCTCGCTTCTTCTTATTTTTCATGGCCATGATTACCACAGAGTGGCTACCATTTTTATCCGTCTTTTTCTTTCTCCTTTCAGATTATCGATG
The DNA here is from genome assembly GCA_020205605.1 of Panax ginseng. Classification (NCBI taxonomy): domain Eukaryota; kingdom Viridiplantae; phylum Streptophyta; class Magnoliopsida; order Apiales; family Araliaceae; genus Panax; species Panax ginseng. The sequence goes on from CM035150.1 coordinate 98,192,341, forward strand.
TTTTGTTGTTTCTTTATCTCGGTATGATCACGATTGTGGTACCTCTTGTTGGTAGTACTCGTTATCTCGCTCTAGCTATTGAGCCACAGTAACAACATCTGAATAGAGAAAATTTATGAGAGATGAGATCTTGGCGTATCTTGGGGTTTGAACCTCTCGAAACATCTGCGTCATCGTTCCTCATTCTCCGCTGAATGAGGTCTGAAACCTAGATAACTCTGTGAACTTAAACTTACGTCTTGAGACTTAGTCATTTGTTATTACTCTCGGTCTAATAAACTCCACTTCCTTCGTATAGCCGAACACTTTCGAGGAAAGTATTTGTCATTAAATAATTCTGAAATGTCTCCCAAGACATCTTTGGTAGCTTGTTGGATAGATCATGACTTCTGATTCCCGATGATACTGCACTTTCGCCCACGGAACATAAAGGTGGCGAATGGGAACCTACATTCATCCGTGCATCCCAAGACATGAATATCTTGGCAATTTGCTTGACCCACGTCTCGCCGTGATCGGATCTGGCTTTCCCCCAAAGTCTGGTGGTCCGACTCTTTAAAGCGCTTGCATTTGTGACAACGGTAAATCTTTATCATTTCCTCCTGTATTTTGAACACGAGTCTCCACAAATGCGATTTTGCATGAGCTGCAAAAAACTTCTAAACATCCTCGTTCATCATCTGCTTTCGGTGGTGTTGTTCACGGGAGGAACATTGCCCGACTATTGCGTTCTCCTCGTTGGTAAATCTGAGGCGTCTCCACGGTCTCATTTACTCCTTTATTAACATTCTCGGTTGCCATTCTTAAATCTTGCCATAAAACAAGGGTTAATTAAGCAAATCAATATATCACATAATATCCCTATATCTTGACCACTAACAAATAAGCTTAGGTAGGACACCTTTAGCGAAGGATTTACTTCTCTCTCTCTCTAGTTTATTCCCCAGATCTCCACTGGGAGATCATATCCTGACTACGATACCATTTGTGACACACCCCAAAACAAGTATACATCACCCATTACGAGTTGTCAAAAACAAAGTGCGAAATAACTACAACTTTATTATTACTGACATATAAGCGTGAGTTTAAATCTGAGATATTGCCATCAGACAATATCAGCATACAAATAAATCCTCATCGTAATTATTGATACATTATTTTACAAAAATGGTGAGGACTACTAAACAACTCTCTAAAACCATCATTCCATTACCCAGGCTCGTACTTTCATACATTCTCGCCTCTGAGGAAGAAAAATAGAACAAAAGGAGGAAAGGGTGAGCTCAACTAGCCCGGTAAAGAATATTATGACTAAGATAATCTGAGAACAAATTATCGTTAGTCTTGAGCGGGGAAAATCTAAACACTGTTCATCTTTGCGGCTACCAGGCCAAAGATATTCATCGAAATCATTCATCTTTGCCTACGGAATAAAGATATTCAATAATATCATCATTTAAGGCGAGGATGATGAAAAATATTTTTTTAAAAGCGAATCGGTGAAACAAAATAGCGAGGATTAAGGATTAAGGATTAGTACTTTATTTTATCCATGTCCAAAATACCTCAAAAATAATCATAGTGGTGTAAAATTCAAGAATGATCAAAATATGGATCTGATCAAAGCTAGTATCCGAATAGATATTTTAGACGAAAAGGAAAATTTTATTTTTTAGATAAATAGTCTTAAATATTACGTGAATAATGTAAATATATCGTGAATAATGCCATATCGTGAATAGTAACTTTCGACACCAAAAGTTCAAATTTGATAAAAACTTCGGATCAATATTTGACATAATGATATTGAAGAAATAATATCATTCGAAAAAAAATAATATCCACTTACCTTGGAAAGGCATTACTTTAGCTGGAATCTTTGGATATAAATTTATAACTTGAAAACTTTAGTATAGCAATACTCAAAGTATACTTAAAATACTCACAAGAATCATTTCGATAATATAGAGAAAACTTGATTTACGGTGTAATTTTCAATTTAACCTAAGCGCGATTTATAGGAAAATCTTTAGAACACCAAGCAGAAAATTTAATATAATAATAATATATATAACAAATTCTCTATTTTACACTTTCTAGATTTTGAATTCAGCATTTACATCACATCTAGTGCCCACAAACAAAAAACGTTTTCATTCTTTAAATATTTTAAACTTCCAAAATCAATTATTTAATTAGTTTGAAACTTCAATAATTCACAATAAATAGTCCTTTTTATAGGAAAATTGAATCTCGCGTGTTTTTATAGGAAATTTAATTCTCTACAACTTTGCGAGAAGAAAGTTTTCCAAATTCCAAGCGAAATTGGTTGAAATCCATAAGCGGGTGATTTTAGAAGCGATAATCAAATTTCGATCGATAAATGGGGTCCACAGACATGTTTAACATATTTTAAACATTTATTACAACAAAAATACTCTTCCTCTCGTATACTCATATATCCCACATTCTTTGAAAAAATATCACCATTATTATATTATTAAAATATAATAATATATATATTTAATGAATTATTTTATCGAGAAAAAGATAAAATTTTAATTTTCAACAATTGTCACATTAAAAATTTTCTCCATCTATATCCACATAAAATCAATATTTTCCTCATCATATGAATCAATAATTAATTATTCACAAATAATATTCTGAGAATCCTGATATTGTGACGAGGCGGGTTCAAAGGGAAGAGGGGCTTTCGATAAAATTTCTCCTTCTTGAGAGAAATTAGGTGACCAAACCTCTCTTAGGCGAACTTTCTAGACATTGCAAATAATATTATCTAATAATATTATTAGGATAATATGAATTATTGCCCGATAATGAAAATCTTTGTGTAATGACAATTATTGAAACAACGACAATATAAAATATCAATATGACAATTATTGAACGATAAAATAAAATCTTGAGCGATAATTCTTGTAACCATTATTGAGTGAGTGTCTTCTTACGTGAAGTCGATAATTGGTGCAATCTGAGTGTCTTCTTGTAATTGACAGCGGCGTATTCTTTGTGTTTTAACCAGGGTATTCAGCGATGTATGCGGTAACAACTTCTGTAGATTATTTTTAAACAACTTATATTTGTCGTTTTCTTCCTCGATCGCTTTTAGTTATAGGCCCTTGGGCATTTGCAACGTCGTAAATACGAATATTCCCGACGATGCGAATATTCCACGACCGAAAAGAATATTCTCAAACAATGATGAATATTTTATAACCACTTGCTTTATTTTGAAATATTTGCGTATTTTACCCATGTATCACATTAATCACACCATCCCTTACTATTTCAAAATAATAATTAGAAATTAAATTTCATTTATTAATTATTTGAGGTCTTACATGTAAGACCCCAACTTATTAATAAAATTTAATTTTCTCTATTTATTATTATTGAAATAGTAAAGTTGATTTGATTAATGTGGATGATTATGTTAAAATAATTTCAAAATAATGTGAAAATGTAAATTGTTAAAGGCGTGGTGATAAAATTATTTAAAATACCCTGTGATAATGCGGCAATTGTGAAAAACGTAAAATAATATTATATATTTTTAATTAATTAATTGTTTGATGATATGAAATTTGAAATGTGGGATATATATATGGAGGAGGTATTTGTTACCAAAAATATTTAAAGCATGTTTGTGTGTGGTGGACCCCATTTTTAATGAAATTGATTATAGCTGTAATAAAAATCCCGTTTGTGAATTCAGTTAATTTTTGTTTGGAATTTAGAAAACTTTCTTGAAATTGTGAGAATTGAATTTCCTATAAAAAAACTTTCAATTTTACGAATATTTAATTAATTTTGGAAATAATTAAAATGAAGTTTAAATAATTTAAATAAAAAACGTTTTTTATATCATTTGATGAGCATCTTTAACATGTGCTGAGACTGAATTCAGATGCTTGGATCGTAGAATGATGTGAAAAATAAATAATATTAATTTATTAAATTTTTTAATAAGTCTTTTAAAAATAATCTTTTCTATATTATCGAGCCGTATTCAAGTTGATATGTCTTTTTAAATTGCTATCATGTAATATATCTCTGTTTAATTTCAGAAATCTTGATATATTTAAGATAATAATGATATTATTTCTTCAATGTCATTATCTATTCATGATAAGATGATTTCAAATTTATAATAAGATTCTTTATTGTGTATCTGACCTTATTCTCATATCTTGTATATTTCGAAAATATTTTAAAAATTTTCCCTTTTAGGTCTAAAATATCTATTGTGGATCTTAGCTGTGATTGTATCCATGTTTTGATCATTCTTGAATTTTACACCTATGATTATTTTTGAGGTATTTTGGACATGGATAAAAGCGAAATCTGAATCATTAATCCTTAATCCTATCATTTTGTTTCCTTTGAATTTAATAAAAATAATAATATATTGAATAAAAATGAATGATTTGATGAATATCTTTGGCATAAGAAAGTGCAAAGATGAATGTTTGATGATGATGAATATCTTTGGCTGTAGTGCAGTGTGTAAAAGATGAATATTTGATTCGAGATATATATTGATTGATGATACGATTGATGGGGATAAAAGATGAGCGATGAACTTTTAAATTCATACATAGAAGATAGTAGTTTGCATTCTACTTAGCTCTTCTAATGAATTATTATTTCATTGCGAATATTGATTTAAAACTTGTTATCTATTGTATTCTATTAGATTTTTCTCTGTTGAAGACTAATGATAATTTGTTGTATATTATTTTTAGTCATAATATTTTTCTTTGGGCTAGTTGAGCTCACCCTTTTCCTTTTTGTTCCATTTTTCTTCTAGGAGAGGCGAGAATATAGCGAAATGCAGTGGGTATGGAATGAAGGTTCAGAGAAAGTTGTTTAGTAGTCCTCACCATTTTTGTAAAATAATATATCAATAAATGTGATGAGGATTTATTTGAGTATAGATATTATGCAGAAGATAATATTTGTATTCAAACTCACAGTTTTACTGTTGTAATAATAAAGTTGTAGTTGTTTCTATACCATGTATTGACAACTCAGAATGGGTGATGTATACCTATTTTGGAAGCGTCACAGTAACCATAATGTAACATAATAAAATAGTAACCACATAATTATATGATAGTAACCAGAACAGGTTTTAATGGTAACCAAAACAGAAACATCATGTAATGAAACCCAATTTAGGCAATCCATGTATACTAAATAAATACATATTAATCAGAATAAAAAATAAAAGTAACCAAAATCCCACATTGAGGCGATAATAATAGTAGTCAAACCATACATTGCTTGATGGCAAAACATAATACTTGAAGTAACCAAATAGTTATATAAAAGTAACCAGAACATGTTTTAATGGTAACTTTTGGTGTCTGAAGTTTTTATCAAATTTGAAGCTTTTGGTTCGAGATTCTTATTCACGTATCTGGCCTTTATTCACGTATCACGATATTATTCACGAATCTGGCCTTTATTCATCGAAAATAAAAATTTTCCATTTTAAGTCTAAAATATCTATTGTGGATACTAAGCTTTGATTGTATCCATATTTTGATCATTCTTGAATTTTATACCACTATGATTATTTTTTTGAGGTATTTTTGGACATGAATAAAACAAAGTACGAATCCTTAATCCTTAATCCTTGTCATTTTGTTTTCTTTGGATTCGTTTTTTTAAAAATATTTTCATCATCCTTAGTCTTAAATGATGATATTATTGAATATCTTTGGCTGTAGTGCAAAGATGAATGATTTCGATGAATATCTTTGGGCGTAGTGCAAAAGATGAACAAGTGTTTAGATGAACATGATTAATTTGATGAATATCTTTTGGCTTTTAGGTGCGAAGATGAATATTTGATTCGAGATATATATTGATTGATGTTACGGGGATAAAAGATGAGCGATGAACTTTTAAATTCATACATAGAAGATAGTAGTTTGCATTCTCTACTTAACTTTCTTCTAATGAATTATTATTCTGCTATGAATATGGATTTAAAACTTGTTGTCTATTGTATTACATTAGATTTTTCACTGTTGAAGACTAATGATAATTTATTGTATATTATCTTAGTCATAATATATAAGACCCCAAATTTTTATTAATGAAATTAAAATTTCTTTATTTATTATTTTGATATAGTAAGGGTTGATTTGATTAATGTGGATAGTTATGGGTAAAATCATGAAATATTTGAATAAGCAAGTGGTTATAAAATATTCATTATTATCGGGGAATATTCGTTTGGTGGTGGAATATTAAATCTTTGTCAAGGGAATATTAAATGCGGCGGCTCGATCTTTTATGGGCCCCATAAGCGGAAGCGATTGGATGAAGAAAGCGACAAATATAAGTTGTTTATAAATAACGGCGTGGTTATTCACAATTATCTTGTTGGAATACTAGATGGTTAAAACACACAGCTGTCTGGCGTTGTTGAGCGATGGCTTTGCGGTATTGCACCAATTATTGATTCTTACGTGAAGGCCACTACTCGATAATGGTTACGATAATTCTTATTGATATTTTATTTTATTGATTCAATAATTCTTTGCATTGATATTTTATATTATTGTTATTTCGATAAATTGTCATTACGCGATATTTTCCATTATCAGACAATAATTCATATTATCTGAATAATATTATTGGATAATATTATTAGCAATGTCTAGAAAGTTACATCCAAGGAGAGGTTTGGTCACACTAATTGCTACGCATGATAAGGTGAGATCACTGATGGAAAGCCCCTCTTTCGCAGGAGCGGCACTGGAGTTGCCGATCTTTGTGATTCTGTAATATTATTTGTGAATAATTAATTATTGATTTATATGATGAGGAAAATATTTATTTTATGTGGATATAGATGGAGAAAATTTTTAATGTGACAATTGTTGAAAATTAATATTTTATCTTTTTACGATAAAATAATTCATTTAAATAAATTATTTTAATAATATATTAGCGGTGATATTTTATAATGAATGTGGGATATATGAGTATATGAGGAGGAAGAGTATTTTGTGGCATTAAATACTTAACACATATTTTGTGTGTTGGTGGACATAATTATTGTAGAAATTTGATTATAGCTTTGTAAAATCGCTTGGTTTGTGGATTTGGTCAATTTACATTTGGAATTTGGAAAAACTTTCTTCTACAAAGTTGTAGATAATTGAGTTTCTATAAAAAGTCACTTGATTGAATTTTTTGACAAAAGGGCTATTTATTATGAATTATTGAAGTTACGAAGCTTGAAATAGTTAATTTTGAAGTTTTAATTATGTTAAATAAGAAAAACGTTTTTTAAAAAGTTTTGTGAGGTGGGCTACTTGTGTTGAATCTTTGAATTCAAGCTGATAAAAAGTGTGCGTAAAATTTAATAATTATATATTAATATTTTATTAAATTTTTACGCTTTGATGTTCTAAGCATTTCACATAAATAGGGTCTTGGGTTAGAATTGAAAATTACACGTAAACTGAAGTTTTCTCTCTTTCTCTCTCTATAATATCGGCGTATTTTATGAGTATTTTAGTACTTTGAGTATTTCTATCGATGCAAGTTCAAGTCATAGTCTATATCCGGTGTTTTTATTTAGAAATCTTGTCTTTTCGAGGTAAGAGATATTATTTTTTAAGTAATGATATTATTTCTTCAATATCATTATCTTTGAAATATTGATCTGAAGTTTTTATCAAATTTAGAACTTTTGGTGTATGGAGATTCTTATTCACGTATACGACCTTTCTTCGCGAATCGACCTTATTCACTATTCAATAGAAAAATAAAAATTTTTTTTTGTCCAAAATATCTATTATGGATACTAGCTTTGATTGTATCCATGTTTTGATCATTCTTGAATTTTACTCACTACGATTACTTATGAAGTATTTTTGAACTTGGATTGTTTAAAATCTGAATCCTTAATATTGTTCTTTTGTTTCCTTTGGATTCGTTTCCTTTAAAATATTTTTCATCATCCTCGGTCTAAATGATGATATTCTTGAATATCTTTTGCTTTTGTAGTGCAAAGATGAATGATTTCTTGATGAATATCTTTGGCAAGTAGTGCAAAGATGAGCAAGTGTTGAGATGAACATGTGGTGATTAATATCTTTGGCCGTAGTGCAAAGATGAGCAGTGTTTAGATGAACATGACTAGCGATGAATATCTTTGGCTGTAGTGCAAAGATGAATATTTGATTCGGATATATATTGATTGATGTTACAGGGGATAAAATATCGACGATGAACTTTAAATTCATATATAGAAGATAGTAGTTTGCATTCTCTACTTAACTCTTCTAATGAATTGTTGTTTTCATTGCGATTGTTGATTTAAAACTAGTTGTCTATTGTATTACATTAGATTTTTCCTGTTGGAGACTAACGATAATTTGTTGTATATTATCTTAGTCATAATATTTTTTCTTGGGCTAGTTGAGCTCACCCTTTTCCTTTTTGTTCCATTTTTCTTCTCGAGGGAGGCGAGAATGTAGCGAGTACGAGTCGGGATATGGAATGATGGTTATAGAGAGAGTTGTTTAATAGTCCTCACCATTTTTGTAAAATAGTGTATCAATAATTATGATGGGGATTTATTTGGGTATGTATATTATCTAGAAGACAATAATTGTATTTAAACTCACAGTATATATGTTGTAATAATAAAGTTGTAGTTGTTTCTGTACCATGTATTTGGCGACTCAGAATGGGTTGGATGGAATGGACCTATTTTGGGGGCGTCACATAATATTTTTTACTGGGCTAGTTGAGCTCACCCTTTTCCTTTTTGTTCCATTTTTCTTCTCAGGAGGCGAGAATATAGCGAGTACGAGTTGGGGTATGGAATGAAGGTTCCTAGAGAGAATTGTTTAGTAGCCTCACCATTTTTGTAAAATAATGTATTAATAAATGTGATGAGGATTTATTTGAGTATAGATATTATGCAGAAGATAATATTTGTATTCAAACTCACGATTTCTTGTTGTAATAATAAAGTTGTAGTTGTTTACGTACCGTGTATTGACAATTTCGAGAATGGGTGATGTATACCTATTTTGGGGCGTCACAAAAATCATAGTCATCACAATAATGAACACTTAGTATGTATAATTCACTGAAACACATATCTGGCGTATACATATATAGGGAGAGAGAGAGACACGAAGTGTCTTTGGGATTGAGGTATGTGATAGCAGATGAAATTATCGGCATGACCTTTTGTAATCATGAAGGGATTGAACACGGGTGTCTTTGGGATTGAGGTATGAGAGAAGCGAGATGAAATTATCGGTGAGTACATACGTATGGGAAGAAGACTCGTGTGTAATGATAACGAGTAACAATGACAATGACGAACAACTAAACGAATATGGCGAACAACTAAACAAATATGATAGAGATGAAGAACGCACGAACAGAGATGAAGAACAATCACCGGAAACAAGTTTTTTTAACTCCGATTACGAGTTTAGTCGCGACAGAGGAGAGAAACAAGGGTTTCATCATGCATAAGGGTTTGGTAACTGTAGAGTCCCAGACAAATGATAAGCGGTTATCACGCGTTTCAAAAAAAATAACCTTTTGTCATGTCAGCCCATTAATATTTATCCCTGAAATTAAGGACTCATAATTATATTAGTATTGTAAATATATATGATAAAATGTCATATTTTTGTAATTATTTTATAAATGTATAATTTTTATAATTACTTTTATAAATATACTATAATATATAATTGTTCCTATATTATATGCATTCCACTTGACCGGCCTACTCGAGCACAGCGCGTAGAATATAACTTAAAATGAGCACTATAAATTGTCACTTATTATTTTAGTGACTAAAATCAACCGAGTATGTTTTCTAAACCTATTGTTTTCCAAGTTTGTGGCTAGTTTTTTGATGATAATTTAATATATATATATATATACTTATATTAAATCTACAACATAAACTAAATTTGCGGTCTAGCTTCTTTAACATTGATATCCATCCATATGAATTATAATTATAATACAATTTTGATGTTTAACAACCATAGGTTATACTATATAGTACTCCCTCTGTCCCAAATTAACGACTTAATTTTGACTTTTTTAAGTTAAATTTACTATTTTTAGAATTAATAATTAAGCATATATAAATATATTTTTAAAATTATAAAAATTAGGATTGGTAATAAATTGTATATACTTTCTTTTGGTTATAATCTCTTCACCTATATTTTAGCAAAAATAGTAAAAAGATTAATTTTAAAAATGGTCAATTTAATTTTAAAAAATCAAAACTGAACAATTAATTTGGGACGGAGAGAGTATTACATAAAGAGTCAACTAAAACTAGATAGATAGCCCAGCCGGCCCATCACAAAAGATAATGATGAATTGATGATAATGGAGCACAATGTCACTTCCCCTTCATCTTCCCATTAGTTGTTCTGGACTGATTGAATATTTAAATGTTCAATCATCTACATATACGCGCATACATACATACATATGATCTCTCCAAAAAAATTATATATAAAAAATGCACGAATCCGGAATTAGTGGATGAAATTTCTTCCACGTTTCTAGCGAGTACATTTTAATGTGAAACATATTTATTTCTTCAGTATATTAATAATTAAGTATTTTTTTTCAAGCTCTCCCAACAAGACTTTTGAACATATGATTTAGTGTATGTATATATATTTAACTTGGGACTCTCACATTTGAAAGAGCAACTTTTCTTGAACATGACAAAGGTTTACCCCTGCATATCCTCCTTCTTATCCTCTCCTACTAGTACTAGTACTAGTACTAGTGAAAAAACATACACAATATGGATGAAATCGCTTGTATTAAATGGAAATGGATATACAGTTTATGATTCAAACGGGAAGCTTGTTTATCGCATAGATAATTACGGTAGCAAGTGTTGCAAAGAAGTTTATCTCATGGATCTTCACGGCAAACTTCTCTTTTCCATTTTTCGAAAGGTATAAATCTATGCCATCGTGTTTATTATATATATCATACTGAAAGCCCTTTTTCTTAAAGATAATAATTAAACTGATCAAAGTTCCCTTTTTTTGGGTGCAGAAGTTATTTAGATTTGGACTTTGGGATGGCTACAAGTGCAATATTGGTCCTAAAGTGAAGAATAAGAAGCCATGGTTTCAAGTTAAAAATTGCAGCAACTTCCTAAAGAGAGATTCAGAATATCATGTTACTGTAGGATGTGATGACAGTAGTAGTATTAGTTGCTATAAGATCAGAGGAATGGGTGCTAAATCAGACTTCAACATAACGGACCGCCAAGGAAGAGCTGTAGCAGAGGTGAGCCTTCCTAATTACGCAGATTAAGATTATGTTTCAAAAAAAATACAGAAAACTGGTTTCATTGAAACATCATTCATTATTATTATTATTTTTTGATAGGTTAAACAGAAACAATCTTCTTGTGGGGTTGTGTTGGGAGAAGATGTACTGAGCTTGAAGGTGGAGGCTCTGGTAGAGGATCATTCCTTCATCATGGCTCTTGTTGCTGTGTATGGATTACTTACTCGTAGAATGTAAATTTTCATCTCAATATGAGAAATCTATAGAGCTTTCACCACATAGCAGGACTTTGATGATGCATCAGAAAAGTTGATACATGTTGCAGATAGGGGCTTGGATGAAACAGCTTGTAAATGTATATTTATAACAAAAAAAATAGGTTGAGCTTAAGTTTTCGCTTAAAAATTTCATACCCGGTCAAAATTTGGTTTTGATAGGTCCTAGCTGGCCTGTCATTGCAAAATTTGGTTGATTCTGTTATGTGGTTAGCCTCGCATTTTTGGTTCTTAATTCCTGATGATATGGATCTCAGTACATTATTTACTACTTGCGATGTTACTGATGATGGGATAGGCTCAAAAGACAATATGGCAGTCTTGTGGGGTTTTTTTTTAGTTTAATTTCGACAAGAATATCAAAAGAACGATTTTCTTGTCAGTTCCAGATTTTAAGATCAACAAATGAGAAGGGAAATTATGCAGAAATTAAATAGAAAATTCTAATATTAATAAGTCAAGCCCCTCAAAAGCAGAAAATTTGACCTGCAGCTCTGCAAAGTGAAGCAGCATTGGTGTAGCAAGAAACTGGAAATCATACCACCTTGTCCAAATACGACATTGCTGTGCTATTTCTTGAGAAAATGCAGGGCATAATCAATTAATCGTAATAAAAACACATAATTCAGCAAGCAAGATGATTGCTGGTTCCTTGCATTATTGCACCATCTTGAAAAGGAAACTGATAACTGATAAATCACAACAGAAAATGACCTTATAGCGACGATTTTCATGAAAATATCAAAAAGGGTTGTGGAAATATTAATTTCTGAAACAAAAAATGAAAAGAATAAATTTATAAAGGAAGTGTCGAGAGTCAAAAATTTCACAATATGCTCTTAAGGAAATTACAAAAAATAACAAACAAACAAACAAGATTTGATACTTACGCACACTAACTTATATGGTAGAACTACTTTGTAAATTTGTACTATATTCGAAAGGGAAGACTTGTATAATCTGGAAAGGGAAAAAAACATCTACCAATTTACACCATATTTTATTGTGCGAGATTCCAACAGAAATGTAACATCTAGACTCTCCACGTTCAGAGAGGTATCCAGCTTCTTCAACGGGTCACAAGTTTCCAATACTTCAGGGAGGAGTGGCTAACTTTTTTTTCGAATTCTTAATGTTTCGTAGTCTCATTACAAGCTGTTGTCTTTCACCCTCTACTTCTGCAAACTTTAGACTTATCTCCGAATATCTCTCTTGCATATCCTTCAATTCACCTTCCATTGATTGATTTCTCTCCTTCAGAGATGCCATTTCATTTAATAATTCACTGAGGTTTCCTTGATCTCGGGAATCAGTAATAGATTTTTTCAGTTCATTCTCTGATGAAATGTCACCGTTACTGCATAGGTAAACATGGGGATTAGAATACTCAATGCAGTGTCTTAAAGAGGGATTCAGGCTTGAATTTGTTCAAGTCATTCAAACTTGGGTAACTCTGAATAAATATCAATGAATAGGGTCAAAGGCAGAACAAATTCAACTTGGATAAAACGAACTTAATAGTTTACCAAGTCATACCATTTTTTAAATGTCATAGGGCATCCATTTCTTTCAGATGTGCACTCTTTGGCGCTTGAATCTTCAGCAGCAAACATTGCTTCTTCAGTCATTCCATCACTTAAAGCGAGGTCAGCAACCTGCAGTATTCAATGCCAATGTGAGCCAGCATTTGAGTAAGAGTAAGTGATTTTTGAAAGGTGTTTAGAATTAAATTTTCGGAATTCACTTGACTATTTGAATGATAATTTACTTTTCAGTGCTTCATGTGCGGAAAAATTAGCTACAAGAGGATAACATGAGCCTGATCAAATATGAATATATTTCTGATTTATCCTTTGAACAGTGTTGACGGAACATGAAAACATGAGCCATATCAAATCGATCAGGCCGAACAAACTTGAAGCTATAAGGGGAATTAAGTCGATCATTAAACTCCTCTAGCCACCCTATTATTTCTTTATGTTACTGATTCATATGATGTGAATAAAACTTAAACATTAATACTGATAAACAAACTCAGTTAGTAAATGCAGTATTAGAATGCACTAAATGAACTGCAAATCGCTTACCTTCTCGAATTCATTCCCACGGAGTCTTGCAGCATTTTGATTGAGCATACCCAAATTTATTTCTAACTCTTCGATCTTTTTCTGAAGATCTTTCTCCTTCTCCAAAAATGTGTTTGATGATGATTCAAGAGCAGCTTCTTTCAGCTTTATTTGACCCTGTTGATCATGAAAGCATTGTCAGAACAACAGTAAGCAGATACGTAGCAAGTCATGCTTGTGGCTGTGAAAGCAATTATTTTGATAAGGCAAAAGAAAGGTCACATTTGATAATGGCAAACATTAGAGCCCAAATGATAAGGGATAGACTATCTTGGATGGCCAGCAACACCTTTATTTCCACACAGTGATCTACAATGGGATTAAATGTAAAGATAAAAGGAAAATACAGCAATTTTACCTTGAGCAATCTTATTTTTTCCATCAGATTTACATAGCCTTTGGAGCTTCGACCACTGTCATCTTTCATGTTCTGCTCTACACTGCTTAATGCATCTTCCTTCTTCTTTAGGTCACCTTTCAGTTGAAATACCTGTTTCCTCAGTTTTTCTTTCTCCAACTCATCCTCTACCAGAGAATGTTTCAATTCGTTATATCTAGTTTTAAGCGTTTCGACCTCTGATTGCAGATTTCCAGCTATTGACTCTGCTTCGTCCTTGAGACGCCTCATAGTGTGCAATTCTGTCAGTGATTTCTCCACTTCCATCTTCAGCAATGTTCTAATGTTTTTCAATTCATCTCTTTCAGTAATCCCTCTTTCTACAAGCATTTCAGTTTCCTTAATTGATACCTTCATTTGTTCTAGCTCAGCTCTAAAAGTTTCTTTCTGCTTTTCCAGCTCAGAGATAACATTATTATCTGTTGTAAGTCTTCCAATTTCAGATCGAAGCATTAAGATTTCTTCTGAGAGAAGTCTGTCATTTTCTACAGCTTGCTTTCTTTGGTTTTCAATCTCAGTGGACTTATATTCAATCTCTGATTGCATCTGTTCCATTTGGTTTAATTTGGATTGTATTTGACTGGAAAGGTCAAGCAATTTTGCTTCATAAAGGTCCCGAACTGACTGGAGCTCCTCCTTAGCTTGCTGAAGCATTTCTTCTATATGGTTTTTCTCCAGACAAAGTTCGTTTGCTTCAGTGCGTGCTTTTGTAGCTAGCTTTTCATTTGCATCAAAAGTACACATCATTTGCACATAAATCCCTCTAAATTCCTCCTGAAGCCTCTCTGCCGTATTGGCATTTTGCCATCGTGTCTTTCTCAATGTTTCTTCTGCTAGTATGGCTCTCTTCTCCTGCTCAACTTTGGCACGTGTTAGATCTTCTAGATCAGCTTCAAAGCCTTGCGCCTGCTTTTCTAGATCTTCCTCTAAATTTTTTACATGATTTTCAAGTTCACTTACGGTGACCAAAGAGTCTGAAAATTCTTTTGATTGCTTCTTCAGATCATTTTCCAAGCTCTCGATCTGGCCCTCGAGATCGTTTAGAGTGGCATAAGAAGTTGAACATTCATACTGCATCTTCAGTTGTTCCTGCACTTGACTTTGCTCCAGTTTATATGAGATATCATGGTTTTCCTGCTTTAGAATCTCGTAGTCTAGGGCAAGCTGCTCCATTTGCATCTCTAGATCATCTCTGTCTCTCCTATAGATATCTATTTCACCATAGAGATCCATGATCTTTTGCTCCAGCACGTATGCATCCTTAGCATCACTGTGCTCCTTAACTATCTCTTCTAGTGCTTTTTGGTCTTCATCAACATCGATATCACATTTGGAGTTGATTTCCCGTAAGTCATTTGCATTCTCGCTTACCGCTGATTTATTGGAAAGGCCTAATATCTCCCCATTCTTCTCTTCCAACATTTCATCTAGGTCTTGCACAGCCAAAATCAGCTGAGAGTTTGATTCTTGAGTCTTTAGGAGTTGTAGACGAAGATTCACATTAAGATCCTTCTCATGGTTCAACTCTTGTCTGAGTTCTTCAAGAAGAGCCCAAAGATCCCCTCCATCAACTTGCAACTTGTTTCGAACTTTCACCTCATCTGCACGTGTTTGTAAGGCCTTGAGTTTTTCAAACTCTTCCTTGACAGCATCTCTCTCCTCTTTTACGCTAGCAAGTTCTCTTGAAAGATCCTGCCCTCTTTTGCTCTCCTTAACAATATTCTTACGCAGAGTCTGTAATTCTAGTTCTGAAACTTCCGACTGTCTAGCTAAAACAGCAAGCTCAGATTTGAGCTTCTCAATCAAGATATCAGAGGTGTTTTGAGAAGTTTCTCTAAGTAGAGTCTCACGCGGACTGCTTGATGAGTCATCCGTACTTACGTCAGGAGCAGAGCCTCCCGACCATTCCGACTGTGATCCCTGATGTTCCTTGTAGATTACTATTGAGGAATCATGAGTTGGATTCTGTGGTACTGAGGCATGACCCAGTGATGATAGGAAGTTGGTACAGTCTTCATTGATATTGTTATTCTTCACGGCATGTTCTTGAGGTGTATCAAGTTCAGAGATGCTTTCGGAACTTGAAATAGTAACATCAGAGCCACTTGAAGCCCTGCGGTTTCCATTCAACTCAACAATGTGGGAAATGACCTTATTAAAAGATCCATCCTAGTAAAAAAATAAGCAGAAAGCACAGATAAGATGATGAACCCTTCTTCACCAACCAATGCAAACTTCTAAAAAAAAATTGCTCTCTCTTAAATAATCCATGCTCCTTTTCAAGCAAGGAAATAAAAACAAGACATAACAAAAGGATAAAAAAAATTCATGTGGCTAGATTAAATCCTTACTTCAGAAGAATTGGTTTTAATGTTTTCATCCATATCGCTATTGCTTAATTGTGTCCTCAAGCTCCGATCCTGGGAATTATGTTTTAAATTTTCACCCTCTTCAATTCCTCTGCAATAACTCAGAAACCCACAAAGTCACAGTGAGAATAACCATACAGTAGTAGTATGCAAACATTGAATATACGAGGTAAAAAGGTCAATAAAGAAATAATTGATAAAAAAAAAATCACCTTTGATCGACAGAATCCTGAATCCTTTCGATTGAAACCTGTTTTCAAGTAAAAAAAACACAATCACACATATGAAAAACCTATACAACAGTATAGCCATTATACACTGGACCACAATAAAACACTTCAATAAGCAATGCACTCTCATCAGCAATTAAATTGACACATAGAGGTCTTAAGAGGGCTTTCTTTTTATCAACAAAATGTGTTCCTTGTTACAAGTTGTAGAAGGGTGGTTAGTCAAGGGTCCAAAGCAGGCTATGGTGTCACTCACTAGATTAAAACCAGAAAGGACCAAACTGATGAACTTGCTCTCCAAGATGCTGCCCCTAGTGAAGGTATGCTATTTCCCCCTAGCAGGGATGACACACATTCCTTTTTCGTGAGATTATAATCCACGTGGCAGGCAGGAAATGCCTACTACACAAGTACAACTGTAAGAAGAGAGAGCAGGAGAGAGATAGAGAAGAGTGAGAACTAACATGCAAAACAGCCTCAAATTTGGCGGTTTTAAGTGGAAGAGAGACAGAGGAAAGCTTCGTGGCCACTGCATAATTTGCAAAATCAACGAAAACCTCACCAAGAAGACCAAATTTTGACAATCCCTACAAGATGCCAAGAAGCCATCAGTCAAATTTCAAACATCCATGTCACTTGCTAACTATGCAAAGAACTGAAATTCATAGATTTCAAACATACAGTTGCTAAGATAAAGTGATATATTCTCTCATTAATCTTCCCCGTTTTGGGCTCCTGAGTGAACTTTATAGTTTCATATACCGGTTTCTCCCAGTAACAGCCTCCATCTCTAACTTTAACTTTATCCAATTTCGCCGTTGGCTTTCCAACATCCGCAGGAACCACATATATCATCAATGAATCCCCTCCAAACTGTGATACCTGAAACATATATCTTTGATACTTAATGCCAAGAATTTGTAGGAATATATCTAGTTTAGATCTATATATTAAAATTACTGAAAACAAATAAAGGAAAATATATATATCTCAGTCCCCCAAGCCTAAGCCTAGCAACTAATTATATCACAGTTGGCAGAATTGAGCTGATTTTCTGAACTTAATTATTGTTCCATCATTTGGGAGTGTGAAAATAAGATGAATAAAGGACTGCAACATTTCAATAAAAACAAATAAAGGGTATAATTCCCCACTTCTCAATCATCACATCAATCACATTCCCTGTAACAATGGCTTCAACATGAATGCCCAAAAATCCAATCCTTCAATGCACCTTGCCCAACAATTCAATCTTTCAATCCACCTTTTGACTATACTTATATTACACACATAGGATAATTCTTTGAATTAATTGGAGGTTATAAATTAGATAGTACCTGAGTTACATGAAACTGTAACCTGAAAACAGCTTTGATCTTGTTGCTCCTCCATCTCGCCGACTTAAACATTTTCACTTTCCACGCTTCAATTCCACATCACCGAACCTCAGCTGGAGACCCCTTTATCTCATCGGAGCTCCGGCAACACTGCCGGAAAATCACCATTTCAGCTCACGGATCGCAAATATATTCATATCTCAAAAAACCCAGTTCGAATTTCAAACTGTAAAGCTCAAAGCGGCACTCAATTCACACAGAAACACTGATGGGACTTCACACTGAGTTAACACAATGGATAGTGCGATTCCAACTCAGTTAAAGATCGAGTCTTTTCTTAATGGCTTTGCATTGAAAAGTCGTCACTGGATTTAAGAACAAGTAGAGAGTGTAGAAATAAGCAGATCTTGAGAACTTGTTACGTTTCTCTCCCTGTTCTTGTGTGTATACACATAATGTAACAATATCTCTATTGGAAGAGATGGCTCGTATTTTATTATTTCATATTTTCACAATTAGGAAAAAAAAGTAGAGTAAATAATTAAAATATTGAAGGGGAAGCTTCGCTTCCGTAGGATAAATTAAGATACTGATATAACGTGACAATCGACAATTCATTTTTCAAAAACAACTACAAACTGACTTGACATAAATGCCCCTATGATGTTTTTAAGGTGATTTTTGTATAACTTAATTTGCTTAATATACGTGAAAATAACCTTTACAAATTACATATTCTTTTAGGATGAGTAAGAATATGAAATAATCAACTAAAAACATGAACATAATAACTAATTATTATTTTCTATATTTCTATATTTAGGTCGTTTTAGATTTTTTTTTATATTCTTAATTATTTGTCGTTTGTGGTTATCTAGGAGAATTGATTACTATTTTTTTCAAATTGTCCCTTATTATTCCACTTAATCTTTTGATCTATATTTATAAGATAAGTGAGGTGAAGGGTATTATAGACAATTGATACTATAATTAATGCTTTTTAACTATTTTCTTAATTCTTGTGCACGTGTCTAAAACGAATGGAGTATTATTTTTGTTGGCAAACGTTACCATTCTATTCATTTATTAATTGTAGTTTGTAAAACTAAGAATTTCAAGGATAAAAGGATATGCACGGAATAGAAGACAAATTAGGGGTATTATAGTTATATAAGAACTTAACTTCATTTATGGCGACGGACGACTTGGAAAAGTGAACAAAGAAACAAACTGTCAGCTTTGATTACACAACAAGCTGTTTACGTAATTTACGTAGTAGTAATCCGTATTTCGTTCCTCCCTCTCCTTAAAATATAGGACGTTTTAAATTATTTTATTTTTTTAAATTATGTAATATTTTATATAATTTAAAAAAATTAGTCACAATCTTTTTAAAATTATTTATCATGAAAAAATATTACAGATAAGAGAGAGGAAAAATATGAAATAAATATGATAAATAGTATTATAGACAATTGATATTATATTTAATAATATACAATTATTTTTTTAATTTTTTGTCAAAAATCTAAAACTTTGGAGTATATTATAAGACGCTAACGGTATATTTAATCTAGTAGACATTGGAAAATGACCTTTTAACAATAAATATTCCCTCTCTATGCATGCAGTACTATAATTTTGTGAGCAGACTCTATTATTATCTCACTGACTTATACTAATAACCCCTCGGGCTACGCCTTTAAAAGAATAACTAAAATTATAGTAATTTTTATCTTAAAAAATGACTAAAATATACATAGAATTAAATGTAAGTATATTATTTAGTGGAAGTTCATTAATATATATAAAAAAGTACTCATAATTACACGTGTACGGTTACTAAAGATAATTTTTTTAAAAAAATTATTCTCTTTTTTCTACTTTATACATCTTTAATTTTGTGTGAAAAAAATTACTTGCATCATTGTTTTTGAGGACGGGAAAGTAATATTACATTAAATGTGTCAATTTGTTTTATGTAGGCTACCGATAGGTAATGCTTTTGTATATACCTACATCTTTGCACGTGCTAGAAATTCATATATACAAATTTGTGCGGTTGTAATGTCTATACCGGTATTATTATTTTTCCCGGTAAATAATTTCTTCCAGTAAATTGGCCTAATTTATTCTAGCTACTGCAGAATATATCTGTCCCTTGTCCGAAAGCAAGAGCCCGAATCTATTTTAAAGTTGTTAATTGGAATAAATAAATTGTGCCTAAAACAAAACTGTACGTACTTCAGATATTAAAAAGTAAAATGGGGCATGCATTTTTAGAGGGAGCATAACTTATCATTTTATTATAATAAATGCCAATTACATGCAATGCATCTATTACTTTGTACATCAACCTAACTATAGTAGTATTAATTAATTCAATATATATATATATATATATATATATATATAAACGAATCTAAAACATACTTCTTAATATTATTTTCTCTTTTAATATTATTTTATTTTTTAAAAAATTTTCTAAAATAACGTAATTTTAATAAAAATATATTATTTAAGAGTTATGCTTTATATCCGTTTTATACCTAATATATTCAAGTTAAATGAATATATAAATAAGGAGATTACTGATTAGCCTTACTTATTAAACAAGATGATATTCAAAAGGTAGAAAAACATGAAAGGCCAAGAGATCGAATGTGGTTGATTTAATAGCATGTATATACTGATCTATTCTGTAGATATTTTTAAAATAAAAGGGTAACGACTGTCAGTTTCTTTTTTTGAAGTTCATCAAAAGAAAAAGAATAACACTATTATTTTAAAGGAAACGAATCCAGTGAAACAAAAGAACAAATATTAAGGATTCGTATTTTAAACAATCCAAGTTCAAAAATACTTCATAAGTAATCAGAGTGGAGTAAAATTCAAGAATGATCAAAACATGGATACAATCAAAGCTAGTATCCATAATAGATATTTTGGACGAAAAATAAAAATTTAATTTTTACGTGAATAAGTGTAAATATCGCGTGAATAGTCAGAGTATCGTGAATAAGTGTAAGTATACGTGAATAGTAACTCCGACACCAAAAGATAGAAATTTCACAAAAAATATCATCATGCTTCGTGAATAGTACTCGTGAATAGTAACTCGTGAATAGTAACTCATGAATAGTAACCCCAACATGAAAAAGTTTCAAATTTGATAAAAAATTTCAACTAATATTTCGACATAATGATATTGAAGAAATAATATCATTTTTGAATAAAATAACATCTCTTACCTCGAAAAGACAAGATCTTACAGTTGAAACAACAGGATATAAAATTTATGACTTGAACTTGCACCAGTATAGCAATACTCAAAATACTCACAAGAATACGCTCGATAATATAGAGAGAAAACTTCAGTTTCGGTGTGATTTTCAATTCTAACCTAAAGACCCTATTTATAGGAAAATGCTTAGAACACAAAGTAGAAATTTTTTAATAAATTAATATTATTTATTTTTTCTACATCTTCCTACGCATCAAGCATCTGAATTCAGCAACTTGACATGTGTTAAAGATGCCCACCAAACACAAAAAACGTTTTTCTTATTTAAATTATTTTAAACTTCCTAAAATTAATTATTTCGGAGCTTCAAAATTTCAATAATTCATAATAATTAGCTTTTTATCAGAAAAATTCGAAACTCACGTCCTTCCATAGGAAATTCCATTATCTACAACTTTGCAGAAGGAAGTTTTTTCAAATTCCAAATGTAAATTAATGAAATCCACAAACAGGCGATTTACAAATTTTATAATCAAATTTCGGTCGAGAAATGGGTCTCTTGACACACAAAATCTGCTTTTTAATATTTATTGCAATAAAATACTCTTTTTCCTCGTGATACTCATATATCCCACATTCATTGTAAAAATATCACCATTATTATATTATTAAAATATAATAATATATTTAAATGAATTATTTTATCGAGAAAAAGATAAAATTTTAATTTTCAACAATTGTCACTTTAAAAAATTTCTCCATCTATATCCACATAAAATCAATATTTTCCTCATCATATAAATCAATAATTAATTATTCACAAATAATATTACAAAATCACAATATTGACAACCGGTAGTTCTCAGGAAAGAGGGCTTTCAATAAGGATCTCTCCTTCTTTGGCGCCTTGATTAGGTGACCAAACCTCTCCTGTATGAACTTTCTAGACATTGCCAATAATGTTATCCAATAATATTATTCGGATAATATAAATTATTGCTCAGATAATGAAAAATAACGTGTAATGACAATTTATTGAAACAACAAGAATATAAAATATCAATCGCAAAGAATTATTGAATCAATATCTTTGAACGAAGAATTACTGTGTAACAATTATTGAGTAGGCCTTCTTTACGTAAGAATCAATAATTGGTGCAATACTGATAAATCTTCTTGTTTCAACAACACGTATTAGTGTGTTTTAACCATAGGGTATTCAACAAAGATAATTCATAATAACTACCCCGTTATTTATAAACAACTTATATTTATCGTTTCTTCATCCAATCGCTTTTTTAGTTATGGGGCCCATTAAAAAGATAAGGCCGTCGCATTTAATATTCTCGACAAAGCGATCTTAATATTCCACGACCAAACGAATATTCTCCGAGCAATAATGAATATTTTATAACCACTGCTTATTCGAAATATTTGTGTATTTTACCCATAACTATCCACATTAATCAAATCAACCCTTACTATTTCAAAATAATAAATAGAGAAAAATAAATTTCATTTATTAATAATTTGGGGTCTTACAAAAATAAAAAATATTTCATCCATTTTAAAATTAAAGATACAATCAAAATTCAAATTAATGTAAATTTATTTAATTTTAATTAGTTGATAGAATTATTATAATTATATAGTATATAACAAAAATTATTAATCATAAAATTTGTTTTATTTTAAATGTTTATAAATTATACCAATTTTAAAATTTATACTATATTAAAATTAAATTATATCTTTAATTTTAAAACGAATGATATTTGCTAAAAAAGAGAAGGAAAAAAAAAAATTCCTTGGCGTTTGTGTATACTAATACTACCACAATATATAGCAAATTCCAACTGCCCCCAACAAAACTAACTGCCCTCTAGAAAGAAAAAGTAGGGCCACCCTTTGAAACCAAATTTAGCTGGAGCCTGGTGGGTAATCTTATATATATATACACTCTTTTCCTCTCTCTCTCTCTCTATATATATGGTGTATGTTAGTATGTATATATAGTGGAATACTGCAGGTATCAACAAAAAGGCACATGGTTGGGTCCGTTGGTGGAGTATATGATTTGCACAATTAAAGTCACAGACAAGTTCATGTTTTTGAGTGGATGAGCGACTTAATGTGATTTTAAATAAAAATTGAACATAAAATCGTTTTAATACAATTGTCTAACTTAAAAATTACAATATGCAATCGCTTAGATTGAAACGGTGCAGTTTTTAAGAATGCGTTATATTTTTAAATTATACAATTTCGACTTAAAAACTAATTGAAAAATAAATAAATAACAGTTTTGAAATTTCAAACATTATTGATGTAATTAATTCAAAATTTTCAATTTCTCAAATAAAAATGTTAGAGTTTAGTACCACACAAATTCTTTAGATGCATTTATTACTATAATATAGCCATTGTTTCAAACTTAAAGTCTTAACCCATGAAAAATTACATATTCAAAATTAAATTTACAACCATACTTAAATAAAACTAAAGAACTCTAAACATGCACAACAACATGACAATATTAAAAAATTTATAACTCTAAATTGGATTCGTTTTTTATACCAAAATCACAACTACGACTATAAGAAATACGATTTGTATTGAAAAAACCACAACATGTTATCGGAACTATTGTTGTGATTTTTGCGATTTGTATGCAGTTTCGGTTGCGAAATCGGTTCCTAATGAATTGTACCTACTCATTTGTATCTATATATAGTTTGCATGCCCATGCGCCAAGGAATATGAGCAAGAGGGCCTAATTAACTCTTCATTTAGACCTCAGTGGGTAACACATTTTCTAAAATTAGATACAAATTTATATTTTAAAATCTAAGTGATGTTTTTAATTATCATTTATAAAATTACATCACCGCTCTACAACTATTAGGAAAATATATGAGAATATAAATTTTATTTTTTAAAAATTATAGTAATATATATGTATTTATAATTTTGAATCGGAGTGAGTATTATTGTTTCCAGCATAATTTCCACTCGTATATTCCGTAGAATGTAAGACATGTAATGTGTCTATTAAAGTCTTTGACTCTCGGTGGTGGGTATTTCTATATATATTTAAAGGGAATTATTATTTTTTAAAAAAAATATTTTTATAAGGTCTCATTCACATAAAAGTAGGGCTCACTTATTATTCATGTGAAAAAAATCTTATAAAAATATCAAATTTTTTTATAAAAATATAAATTCTCTATTTAAATTATTAAATAAAGTGTATATAAATAATATATCCTCTTTATCAACTTTAAAAATGAAAGGCAACCAGGTCAGGTGATTAGTGTAATAAGTACCACCTTAGCAGACCATGTTTTCATGAAAAGAGGCAGGCCCAATCACTTGGTCAAAGTAAGAAAATGAGAAAAGAATGGGAAAGAAGAAAAGAACAAGCATATATATATATATATATATATATATATATATATATGTAGAATGTTAGTTAAATCTATTGTATTATTTTATTTTTGAAGAGATGTTATGGTGAATGTTAATTATTGTATTTCTTCTTTTTTAGCGATTTTAAAATTAGTAAAATGTTATTTTTAATAAAAAATTTGATTAATATTGTTAATATAAAAATAAAATAAATTATAATAAATAAATCAAATTGGTATGTTTGGTGGATAAAAAAAATTATATTGTTGGATGAAATAGTAGACACTAGCAGAACGGATGAAACATATATATAAACGCTTATATATATGTGTTCCAGTACTTACGTTGATAAGTAATTTGTGTAGATTTTATTTATGTATATTTGCACATACCAAAGCAATGTTAAGGATAAAAATAAAATCAGAAAAGATAGTTAAGAAGATTTAGTGGATAGATATTATCCCGCACAAGGAATTGAAGAGATGGTGATGAGGTAGGTAGGTCATTATATTGTGTGCACTCGATCGTAAGAGACAGGAGAAGGTGCATGCTCATGCTCATGGTCGCCCCCACATACTCATACACACAGTATCTTCCACTGTGTGTGTGTGAGTAGGGAGACAGAGAGGAGCGCTGAGACACTACTAATTAAGAAGGCTGAAATTTTAATTATTTCCAAAGGAAGGAAGGAAGGAAGGAACATGTGTACCTATATACTACTGTATTGTTTATATACACACACACTGCAGGATGGCGGATGCAATGCAACGACAGGTAAAGACACATGAAAAAGAAGATCACGTGCTGTCTGTCACACCCCAAATGCAAATCTCACCCCCTATAAAACTTGGCACAAACTCTTTAATAAATTGCTCCAGGTAAAGAATCAAATACTACCACTTTTAAGGCAACATCAACATCAAATCAATCAATGATGACTACTCCATTTAATGGATTGGACTTTGGAGGCCCAATTATGTACTTAAAATTTTGTCTTAGTGACTGGGCCTGAATAATTTTAATCTTTCATGTCCCCCACTAAGATAAACCTAAAATTCAAACAGCCCATAGTGAGCCCAAGACAGGGCCTTCTTCAGAATCCAATTGGGCCCAAAGACTAAAGTACTTCTTCACCTCGCTTTTTAAGGGAAAAATTTACTTTGTACTAGCAACTAGAAAAAATTACTAGTATATGTATAAATTATGTATCAACCATATATGTACTAACAATTATAAACTAGGAATATACATAGATTTGACAAAAAAAATAAGTTTGGGTTGGTTTTGGAATCAAAATCATATTATTTATATTTAATATGGGTTATGTGCCAGGTCGACTTATTTTTCAAATTATAGTTTCACTAAAATCTTAATTTCTATTATACTAAAAGAGTCTTATTTTAATTTCTTAGAACCAAGATTGAAACTAAAAATTTTAATTGGTGTGACTAATTTGAGTATTAAAAATAATGATTTTGTGATTATAGGCACTTTTAAAAAAAATTACATTAATAATTATTATGTTAATTAAAATTAATTAAATTATTGAGAATTTTATTATAATAATAAGTAAATATTATTTTTTTGGAGTGTATATATAATTTGTAAATATTAATATTTTTTTGGAGGGGGGGCCGCGTGAGGGTGTATACATAATCAATAAATAATATTTTTTTGGAGGGGGATGTGGGTGGGTGATGTGGGGTGAGGGGCAAAGTACAGTATACATAATCAATAAATATTATTTTTTTTGGAAGGGGTGAGGGTGGTGGGAGCGGAGATGTATACATAATAAATAAATATTAAATTTTTTTGCAAGTGGGGGGCAGGGGTGGGGGAGTGGGGGTAGATGTGTATACATAATTAATACAATATTATATTTTTTGGGGGTGAGGGTGAGGGTGAGGGGTAGGGCGCGGGATGGGGGTTTATACATAATCAATACATATTATTTTTTGGAGGAGTGTGGGGTGTGGGGTGGGGAAATTAAATTAAATTATATAATATAATATAAAACAATTTATGGAGAGAAAGAGAAAATTAAACTTAACTGTATAATTTAAATGAGTTATTTTAATTAATTAAGTGAGGAGATATTAATTATTTAAATTAGTAGTTCGTTATACTAAAAATGTTAACTTTATTATGGATTAATTTTATAATTAGTGAAATGATTTTTATACATGATTACAAAAGTATGTAATATGTATATAATGTATAATGTATATGTGTTATATAAGAATGTAGTGTAATAATGCATACATGCATGTTGATCTATTAGCTCTACAAAGTGCAAGAAACTATTATAAACTAATATGGGTCAAAACTACTTAAACTAGATTCAACCCATATTTGTAATAATAATATGGGTTTAAAACCAAACCAATCCATCACCTAAAAACTAATTAGTCAACCCAATCAATTTTTAAGTAATTTTAGTTAATTATATGATTTTCAACTTAAATTGTCAGGTCTAAATATACATAAAAATAGTAAGCAGGTCCTGTATCAAATAGTAGAGTCTAAAATAAATTTTAAGAGCTAATTAATGCGGAGTACTTATAATTAATTGTTTATTACTCTGGTTGTTCCTTTTTGATTGACATTTTAGGATAAACCTAGATTAAGAAATATAATTAATATCTGGTAGGTAATATTTGATTAAAGTTGAGAGTAAAAATTCTATATTGTAAAATTTATTAAAAATATGTAATTGAACCAAATTGAGTTATATAGTCATTAATTATTTATTTTTTGAAATCTGCAAATAAAAATGAACGTACAAATATTTTCTATCTAAAAAGATAAATAAGCTACATTAACACAATCGAAAATGCTAGCTAGCTACGAATACAATGTACATGCATTTAGATGCAGTAATTAAGCGGAGAGGCAGCTAAAAACTACGTTATCATTCTGATAAGTAGCAGCAGCAGCAGGCGATGGCCGGGCTTTGTTCTCTTTGTCATGATGATGATCACTACTCCTCCTCGGCCTGCCGGATTCTGATCTGGTTCCACTTGCAGCTGCCCTTTTCTCGATTCTTCTTCTCATTACATATTCTTCCGAAATAAATACATCCATTTCTGATAATATATATATATATATATATATATATATATATATATGTATATGATACGATGAGCAGTTTGAAGAAATTATAAAGAGGTGACAATGTTGTTACAAGTCCTATGGTACGTAGAATAAATTAAAGCAAGTGATCGAGTGCATATATATATAGTAGTGAAGAAGTGATCGAGTGAAATATATAAGTAGTAGTATATATATTCTATGGGCATGGGTGTGGGTGGGTACCATGTTTTTTGCTTAAACAACCAACACGTTGCTGCTGGTTACCAACTAACCAAGGGCGCAATACTACTGCACTGCACTGCACCTATCGATTTCCGTTAAAGTTCTCAGCTATCTCGCATCAATCAACCTATTATCTATATATAGGTGTGTGTATGTGGGGAGCATTATTTTCACATGTATTTTTAATATTTTCACATTGTTTTTCTGACATGAAGGTGGGTCTCACTGTATACTCATGCGAGAGAGGACTATGTGAAAATATTAATTCCCTATATGTATTATTGTAATGAGTTTGGTCCCAATCGAAAAGCATTAGTTGAGTCATTTTTACTTACAGTACAATCTACGATTAAATCTTAAATGTAGGGAATTGATATTTCTATATGTATTTTTGATTTTTCACATGTTCTTCCCTCACATTAATTAGTATACAGCGAGTTTCACCTTCATGTAAAAAGTAATTATATAAAAATATAAAAACTACATATAAAAATAGTATTTTTCTAAATGTAATGTCACGTGTGCGCTCTAGAACTAGCACACCACTAAACTCTAAACTGAAGCCAGAGTAAAATTATACTACTATGTTCAGGAGTAGCAGTGAATTAAGTCATCTTAATTCACTATAATTTTACCAAAACGTGACAGCAAGTTATTTATATTTTAAAAAGTAAATTTCCCTGTCGCTTCTTAATTTGACTTTTACTCTGTTTTTCAATCCATTGTATTCGTTATTTTTTTTTTTTTTTTCAGTAACTAGATGGTAAATCGCTAATACTCTGCTCCCACCCACTACACCATTTCAATTCTTAAACAATGTCTGTCTCAATTAACTTTGTTCCTGCTAATAAACTATTAATATGTTTTAGGAGGAGAACCCAATTCCATTTACCATTTATGTTGACTCAATTCTCAAACACTGTATATGATGATGACCTAGCACTAAGGTGTATAGTTTCTTCGGATCGTGGGACACATAGTGTCGTCATGTGGACTGGACTGGACTGGCATCAACTGACATGCTCAATGTCAAGTAACGGCGTAATGAGGCAGTCCCTTGGTTAGTCTAACTTCCCTAAACATGCCATCGATCGAGCAGCTTCTGCCCTGCCCCTTGGACCTAGACTTTGTTGGACCTTTGGGGCCTATATCCCAACAGTAGAAATTGAAGTATGTACCTTTTATTCCTATTCTTATTTAACTTTCTTCCATAAACATAATCACTTTTTTGAGTTTTTATAATTAACTTATGAAATTCTAAATTTATATGCGTAATTAATACTAAGAAAAAAAAAAGTACTACTACCTTGCCTTGATTCCTACTTGTTCAATTGGATGACTCAATTAATTAATTGAATAATATATACTAACATGCATGGTCCAATAGCATAGTAAAACAAATACTAATATACTAGTAAATTAGTAATAGTAGTGATTTACTCCTACTTTGTAAGTAACATCCAATATGATTTTTCCAGCTCCATAATCTCTTCCTACCATTTTTGGCATTTTTCAAATTGTATTACTACTTGTGAAAATGTCTATATACCAACTGCCCTCAGTTGGTGTATTAAGATTCTTGCAGGTTCAAATCCCTCCTCGAATTAGCAAAAAAAAGAAATGTCTAAATTGTCTAACAATATATTAAATTTATCATACCGTAATACTTTAATGCATTTTGGAGTAATTTGGTCATATAATTTTTGGACACTATACCATTGGTTTGGTTGTATTAGCTACCAATTTTTGTAACACATTTTGTCTCCGACTTAAATTTGTTTGGACATCTTCCTTTCAACTCATTTTTATCCCATGTTGGCACTTGAAAAAAAAACAGAGAGAAAGATGGGAGAAGAATCAAGCATGAAAGTTGAATCAGAAATAGCACCTTCTTCCTCTAAGCCCCCTCCTCCAGTTGCTGAAAGTAATCTCTTTTTTATCCTTTCGCTCTTCCTTTTCTCCTACTTATATTAGAGAAACATATATAAATTATAATACTCCTATTTTATTTAAAACTTTAATTTTGGGTTTGTGACAGAGGATGGTATTGAAAAAAGTGGAGGAGATTCAAATGAAAAATGTAACAAGTGTTTCTTGAGGGGCCAATGGTTTTCTTTTACTTGGCATATATAAATTTAAAGAAAATACTAATCATTTGTGTTCTCAATTTCTCATTATTATTTTATGTGTCTGCTGCCCTTCAGCTGTTGCACTCACACGGGTCGAAACAGAGAAGAGATTGGCTTTGATTAAAGCATGGGAAGAAAGTGAAAAAACAAAAGCAGAGAACAGGTATAAAAAACTAATTCTCTGATTTTAATGTTTTTGTTAGACAAATCAAATTATTATTTTTCCTGATTTAATAATTTTAATTCATTATTTTCTACTATAATTTCATATGCAGGGCATATAAGAAGTTGTCAGCCATTGGAGCATGGGAGAAGACTAAAAAAGCATGGGTAGAAGTTCATCTCAAGCAGATTGAGGTAATCAATATTTGGTAGACTTGAAATTCAGCTTTGGATGTAAATCCTAAATAACACAATGCTAATATGATTTGAACAAATAAAATCAATATCAACAGGAAGAAATTGAGAAAGAGAAAGCAGAGCAAGTTGAGAGGATGAAAAAGAAGATGGCTAATATCTACAAAATGGCAGAAGAAAAGCGGGCGGTGGTTGAAGTTAAACGAGGCGAAGATATTCTCAAGGTTGAAGAGGTGGGTGCCAAATTCCGAGCAAGTGGAACCATACCAAAGAAGTTGTTTAATTGCTTTGGCTTCTGATTTATTTTCTTAAGCTAAAAACAGAGGACTTTTGAAAGCTATTATAATTTCCACTTCTTGTTCTTGGTTCTTGATTAGGCTTTGTTTAAAATGTTCATATTGATTTGCAAGTTGTGAATTGAGCTTTTTACCTTGAAAATGTTATTTATTGATTTTCAAGTTTTGAATGCCAGCTTGGTATGGATTGTGGCCAAGAAATTTGATTCATATTTGCAAATTGTAATCACAGTTAACTATCAAATGAGCAATTTTGGTTTCAAAATTGTCTCAATAAAAGTATTGTTGAACATAATGTATCATGGAGAGAGATTGAAACAACATCCACTATTGTATTAGTATGTTATATGGTCTATAATTAAAAGTATGTGGGACCAATATGTCTAATTAAGGTGCATAATTTGTTTGTTTTAAGACTTTAAGGTGGTATGTCTTTGGAAGAGTAGCTTTTAATTTTAATGTTGAAAACTCCCTGTGACACTTGACTTAATTTAGGGGATACACATTTAGTTCAATCAAAGCAATTGGACAATAGCCTATCTATCATTCAAGATGAAGCTAACCGGCCCCATAACCAAGATCCATATCTAGTAGGAACAATTGCCTGTCGGGCGACCAATCTCAGTCAGATTCAGCTGTAATTCAAAGAATAGAATGGTCAATGGAGTCATTGATCCATGGTCTAAAAATCAACCGATTAGTTCTTAAGATACTGTAATCTTTTAAGTCTCAAATTCAATTCTCATTTACGTGAAGCTTGTTTCTACTTTATATGAGGTTTGTTGGTGAGTTTATTTATTTCTCTGGTACTTGAAATTATAATTGTAACAGTGATGATGTACTTCATTATGAAACTGTATTGTATTCCCCCAAAAGTGGGTCTTTCGAAAAAAAGGACTAAAAATCAAAACCAAATATAAATTAACTTTTACCTACATAAATTATTTTAATTTCACGAAATGTATGAATGCCAAATCAAAGGCTCCAAATCCATATTGTCAAAGACTATTATACAATCCATAATGTTGACAAAATCAATTGATTGATGATATAGTACAAAAACAAATGTGATGCCATTGTTAAAATCGACATAATCCCTTTAATTTTAATCTATTTCTATGTATCATTTTTGAAGCCGGTCTACATTTTGCAGGTTTGAGAGGTGCACAGAGAGATGGTAGAAGAAAAAAGCAAGGAAGTTGAGGCAGCAGTCACTTTACAAGTGCAAGAAAAAGCTCCAAATAGGGACTCATCAGAAAAAGCTCTCCTTCTTCACGTAGACAAAGAGTCTTCCTCGATATTCCCACCTATTCAACAAAGTAATAACTTATCCTATATCTTTCTCTATTGTAACTTCTTCTTAGGAGTCAGTCTTCTTGTACTAGTAGTATATGATGACACACCGAATAGTTATTATGGATCACTCCTCGTATATATTGAACAAGTTAATGGTTTGTGGCAGAGGCTACAGCTAATGGTGTTGAAAAAGCTGTAGGGGACTCCATTGATAGAGGTATGATAATATATTTGGTGCATCTCAAAATCAAGCTTCTTTTCTTAAATATAATGTACTACTAATTTCATTCAGATGCTGCACTTGCACGGGTTGAAATAGAGAAGAGATTTGCTTTAATCAAAGCATGGGAAGACAATGAGAAAACAAAGGCACAAAATAAGTATGCATTTATTCTCCCAACAATGTTACTTATCACATAAAAAAAAGGCCACATAATACTACATACACACACATACACATATCATGGACCCCACTTGACAAGTGGAGCCCGCAATATGCATATGTATGTGACCCTTTTTTCCTTCCTGTTTTTTTCCCGCACAAAACCATTGAATTGAAATTAAGCGAATGGACAGGGCATATAAAAATTTGTCTGCAATTGGAGCATGGGAGAACAGTAAAAGAGCATCTGTAGAGGCTCAGCTCAAGCAGATTGAGGTAAACAGATTTCATTTTTCAATTCATAAAAACCATAAAATGCATAGATTTTTAAATTGCCCTTGGAATTCTTGGTGTGAGCTCACAGGAACATTTTGAAAAGAAGAAGGCAGCCTATGTAGAGAAGATGAAGAACCAGATGGCTGATATCCACAAATCAGCACAAGAAAAGAGGGCAGTGGTTAATGCCAAACGAGGACAAGATACAATCAAGGTAGATGAAGCAGCGGAAAAGTTCCGCACCACTGGAAATACACCCAGGAAGTTATTTGAATGTTTAAGCTACTGATTTCTTCAAAGCTCTAAATTGTAGAATAAAGAATATGGGATCAGAACATCACTCCACTTATTGTCCTTGGGCTTCTTTTATTCGGTAATTTGAAGTCTGAAAATAATTCCCAGAAGGGTAACAAAACAATGATTCATTGTTTTACATAGCACTCTCTAAATGAGTTCATGCAAATTTGGAGTTCATATAACAAATGGTTCCCTTCAAATTTAGGGAGACAACTAAACAGGCTCCAAGTGCCCTAATTAACTTGGGCATGGCAGTAGAATTAGAGATAGAGAGGGAGAGGGAGAGGGAGAGAGAACATAATCCATACATGAGGCACCTTCGACATGAAAGACAGTTGGTCAGAGTTGACATGAACCAAATTTTACATCCTACGTGTAAAAAAGGATGACAAAAAAGAAAATTGGGTAAAACATAAAAATATAAAGTTTTGGAACATCAGCTTTAAATGAGAATACCACAAAACCTGCATCTTGAAATTACTCGGAGAGTTATCACACTATTCTACAGCCCTGAGATTCTTCAACTCTATCCCTAGTTGAGTGCTGCTGTCTCTACCTTATAAAGCTTGGAAATCAGGAAACAAATTGCATAACATTGAGAAACGACACTGAAAGTCAGATTAATTGGGTCATTAGATTTGATAAAAACCAAAAAGGGATGTCTAGAAATCCAGAAAAGAACGTGTAGCAGTAAATAAACCATCCATGCTACTTTTACAAGCAGAAAGAAACGATGAGCTGCCTCTGTCTATATTACCTACAAACTTCTAATTTACGAGCCGACTCTGGCGTTCTTGGATTTGGCTCGTGAATGAAAGATGATCACTGTTCAAAAAGGGTAGAAAGTTACCAAGTGATGAAGCCTCAACTAAGCATAAACCTATTCTTTAAAGGTTGAATGTGACTACATGAAAGAGATGCCGTCAGACTTCTGTGTCACTCAGCATTGTTAGACTCAAATCACCGACAGTAAACAGCTTGATCTATAAGGGCAGGAATTTGTTTGATCTCAGTCCCAAGCTCTTGCTCAATTCTATACCTGAAACACGGCACAAGAAATATGAAACGTCGGTGATGTAAGAACATTACCTAAAGAGTGTTTCTGTCACACACACTACAAGACACAAAATTTCTAGTAGTAAATAAAATACTTACAAGTTAAAGCGGTCCTCATATGTTATCAAATTCACCGCCAACCCTAGATGTCCAAACCTTCCTGAACGACCAACCTGAGAGCAGGCCCAACATCTGTCAGGAATAAAATAGGCAAATTTCATACTTCTATAATGAGCTAAACATACCCTGTGTAGATATGTTTCCGCGTTCCTAGGAAAATCAAAATTTATGACGACATTGACTGCTTGAATGTCTATCCCTCTTGTAAATAGATCTGTCAATTCAGAACACTTCAAAATGATTAATTTTCCAGTCAAATGATAAAATTGTTTAAAAGAAGCTAATAAGATTTCCATGGTGGCCATGATATTGCAAATGTGACCGCACAATCATTTATTCCCGATTCCTTTCAAATATTACAAGTTTACAACAGCACAGGACAACTAGGCTCA
Organism: Panax ginseng; assembly: GCA_020205605.1. Classification (NCBI taxonomy): domain Eukaryota; kingdom Viridiplantae; phylum Streptophyta; class Magnoliopsida; order Apiales; family Araliaceae; genus Panax; species Panax ginseng. The sequence goes on from CM035150.1 coordinate 98,227,004, forward strand.
AAAACAGCTGAAGAGTAATTAAAATCATAATATAAAAGAAAATACAACCATTATTATTCAGCAACAACACATCATGGATAACTGCAATAAATTTAATACTAGCATTGGAGAGTTGTAGTGACCTCAACAAAGAGCAAGAAATATGCATTCCCCAAAGAAATGCATACCGGGGACTCTTTCCATGTACTTATTTTAATCAGTAGTGTCCAACATCTCTCCGACCATCAATAAATAATACTTCCTCTCTTCCACAAATATTGCAACACAACTTTTTGCAAGAAGTTTTAAAAACTTTCAAACATTTACTTGATTTCCTAATTAATAAAGTGCCATAACTTCAAAATTGATCGAATGCCATAAAAATCAAATATTCAAATGCTACAAAAGATCTAATTAAAAAAAAATTACATTGTATTATCTCAGAGATTAGAGGGCATCTAGCTTCTATGGGAATTTTAACAATATAAAAAATGATTGCTATATGCACACTTGGTACATATCACTGACAACAGATGGTAGAAAAGTGAAATTTAAATTCATTTTTTTAAGCATTGTTGCATAGACTAAGCTAGTGTGTCATCCCGTTCACATAGATTATTTGATTAATTTCCATAGAACTTCTACAGCAAACAAATTAGAGAAATGATATCAAAAGACTAATTTTAAGGGCTTCAACAAACAAAGCAAAAAATTTGGACTCAAAAACCAAGTAGAAAATCCCAACACATTAACTAAATAAAGCTATCAAAAAGCCTCTGAAAAAGAGATAATGAAAAGCATACCAGTGCAAACAAGATTCCTGCATGCACCATTTCGGAAATCATGAAATACTCTGTTGCGATGATCTTGCAGCATCTTAGCATGAATGTAAAAGCAAGAGTAGCCCAATTCTGTAATTTTCTTGGCCAACAGTTCCACCCGATTCACGGAATTGCAGAATATAATTGATTGATTTATTTGCAGCTGTAAATAAACCATCAGATGCATGACACTTCTGAATAAGAAATGGTAACATAAAATGTTAAGTTGAGATCTAACCTTTGAAAAAAGAGTATTAAGACAGTGAACCTTCTGTCTTTCTTCAACAAAAGCATAATATTGTGTGATACCTTTGAGAGTTAGCTCATCCATTAGATTGATAACATAAGGTTTTTCCAGATATCTGTCTTTGAAATCCTTGACACTAACTGGAAACGTAGCTGAAAACATCAAAATTTGTCGATTTTGAGGAAGAAAATCAATTAACTCCTCCAAAGAAGGTTGAAATTCTGGGGATAACAGCTTATCAGCCTGCGAGATATAAGTGCATGTAAAGTTAAATTCTCGCAGACCCCTTAATGCGGAAGATGATCCAAAACACGCATGCACCCATTTTGCAGCATTGCAGATTCAACTTCAAGACCCATATACAATAAGTATGGACATTAAGCCAAAAAAATATTCTAAAGCAACAATTATGGATCCATGATTTGTAGAAACTCATCTTAGCATTTAAAGTTCTTTAAGAGCTCTTAACAGCTTAATGGTTCATAATTTCATAAGTTCTTCAAAACCATATTAGCAAATAGCAAATAATTAGGTTAAAAAAATCAAAGAAACTACAAAAAAAATTACCATGACATAAAATTCTTATTGGATGAATTCAACACATCCGTAGAAAACTGCATCAAATATATTCTAGTAAATACCTCATCCATGACTAGCATCGCACAATCATTCAACAGGCATATGCCCTTTTTGGAAAGATCTAGTATTCTCCCAGGAGTTCCAACCAGTAAATGAACTGGTTGATATAAACGGATAATATCATCCTTCAAACTGGTTCCTCCAGTCGTTACCATCACTTGAATTTTTAAATGCTTCCCAAGTTCCTTGCATACTTGTGATGTCTGAAGAGCCAACTCTCTGGTTGGAACTAGTATAACAACTGCATTGCATTTCGTAAGCACAAGGAAGCTATAAGCATGAAAATGAACTATGAGATGTGCATCGTCAATCTGAGTGGTCTAAAAAGTGTCCATGATTTGATGCTATGATACAAGTACCTTGAATGACGTTGTTATCCGGATCAATTTTTTCCAATGCAGGAATACAAAATGCAGCTGTTTTCCCGGTTCCATTTTTGGCTCTAGCAAGAATATCGCTTCCAGTCAGAGCAATAGGGATACTTTCTTCCTGAATGGGAGAAGGTTTTTCAAATCCCTTCTCATATATTCCCATGAGAAGCTCTCGTTTCAGAAAATAGTCTTCAAACTCATTTCCTTTTGTAGCAGTAACATCCTGTAATAAAAGCAAGATAGTTTAATCCATACTAGCATGCAAAGAGTCCTGTAAATTCAGTCTCCCACACAGAGATGTTCAAGTACTTTTTGTTCCTGTCCTTTTCTAGATGTGAACTGATCCCAAGTTATAAATCAAATTTTCATGGCCATGATTGATGATTCAAAGTAACAAGGTATATTAAACATACTTCAGGTACGTCATCTAACAAATAAACACAGAGAAGTACACCATTAAATTTTAAGAGAAGGGGAATGGTAACTTATTTAAATTCATGATTTGATTAGCAATTCATCATTTCGTATGATTATGCTTTAACACCGTAGCTCTGCAGCGAAACCTAGTATAGTTTATTTTGACTCATACCTCTGTCTTGTAACGACTGTCAGGTGCTGGAATCTTTAAGTAAGCCTTCCAATCCTGAGAGCTAAGTCCCCCAAACAAGAGATAGAACAGTTAGTTAATAAGTAAGCTATAACAGACACGTAGATGCCAGCATCAGTACAGAAAAGAACCAAGAAAATGACAATTAAAAGTCATGAGTAATGCAAACATACCACGTCAGCTGGGAAACCATAAGGTAGAGAATAAATGATGTAATGTAAACTGTCTGCAGTGCTACAGTTCGAAGGTCATTATGAAAAACCATAATTTATATGAAACTTCCTGTGTCCTACAGTGTGCAAGGGTATGTTCTACGACAAGGCTCAACTTGATTTGTTTGCTCAAAGCTAGGCCTGGCAATGGGGCGCGTATGGTCTGAGGGACCCCTCCCCAAACCCGGCCAGCCAATAACTAGCTATCCCCGACCCGAACCCAAAAAAATCCCCCATACCTGCCCCACCCCCTCCCGTTTACTCGATTACTTCATTATTTACCAAATATTTTTTTAATATTACTTTGTACGACTCTTTTTAATTCAAAATAATCATGCAATATTTCTATTACTAGCAACATATTATATTATTAATGTTATGAATTTATAACGAAATAACCTAAACAAGTACATAATTAAATATACACAAAATACTAATTAAATTTTTTTTATATATACATATAAATGGGTCGGGGCGAGGGCGAGGGGTATATCCCATACCTGACCCTAACCCTATAGGGTTTAAAAAATCAGGTCCCATTAGGGTCGGGTTCGGGTGAAATTGCTAGGCCTACTCGAAGCTGAAGTAAATAGTCGTCATATATACATCATACTTATAAAATTTAAAAGTTGAAAATTCAACCTTCAGGAAGCATGAAAGCAAAATAGGAAGAGAAGTGTTAAAGGGACAAACTCCAGTCACAACCATGCATAACAAAGGACGCTTACATGGAACATTCATAAATATGCTATTGAAACTTCTAGGAGAGGTGAAAGGAGAATGAAAGCATTTCTGTTTTGCAAGCTATCTAATAAGCATTTTCAGTTATTAGTTGCAATAAGAGTTTCCCAATCCTTTCACAAGCTAAGGTTATTGATGACTCTGAGCTATGGACTAGGATATCTCACTTAATTGTATATTTCGAGTTCGTTCTACACAAGGCCGATGCCATTGCAATATCAGATCCTCACATGAGATGAAAGAAAATATAAGCTATAAATTGCATTTCTTTCACCAAGTATCTGAGATGCTGAGGCAGAATTGGAAATTTATTGTTATTTACGAACTTTTTGTATATATTTGCAATAGTGAGAAAAGAATTATCTGCATTTGTAACTGAAAATAGGAGGGGGTCTTTTTTAAATACTGAAAACTAGGGATGACATAAAAATGAACATATTCCAGGGTCAATAAAATATAGAAGCCAAGTCTAACCACTGATGACTTGAAATAAATCTTTCCATGACGAAGATGACACGTTCTGGTAATACTCCCTCCCTCCCCCCCCCCCCCAAAAAAAAAAAAAAATAATGCTTTGCCTATCTTTTGTCATGCTCCTGTGTCTTTTTTTTGAGAGAAGCTCTAGACTTCTTGAACCCAACTTAGGGCTTCACTTGCCAGATCCATTCGATAAAGACAATATTGCTGAGACACAGGTCATGGGACATGTGGACCAGCTCCATCCAATAAGAACAGGGTGTTTCTGCCACATGAACTTCTGAACATGAACTCATCCAGAAACTTGCATACAATTACCCAAATCATTTTTTATGGCAGTTTGAAACTAATTTCAAATTTTAGTACATTGATGCAGGACAAGATTTAGAAAAGGGTTTATAATAAAGATAAATAATGAGAAAGAAGGGTAAAGAGGAACAAAATATTTGAATAGTAACCTTATTAAAAAGGTTAATAGTTAAAAGATATACATTTATTGCAATAGATTTAAGAAGAACTAATTAAATTAAGGAACTTTAATTTCCATAGCACCATAAATTATGGAAAATTATGGCACAAAAACTGCTAGAAACTTGTCAACAAAAGCAAAAAAGTATTAGCTACTTGTACTTAAAAACCAGGGTAATATTCTGACTTAGACAGGTTCACGTCGAATTAACATCAAAACATCATCACTCCTTTCTAAGAAGTATTATAATATGTCTGCCATGTTATGAATTTGAGATTTTATCAGCAGTATATAACCCAACCCAACCCTTCCCTAAAAAAGTTAAATTTTTGTTGAACAAAAAAAAAACTTGCTACGACAAATACTTTTGAATCCTCCTTAATTTTGAGAAGACGATCCCGTGAAAGCCAGTTAGAACAATATAAAAGGTTTTAGAAGCTCATGAATAAGAAGTTGTATTTTAATTAATTTCTTTAATTTATAGTTATCTTATTTAATTTGTAGTTATCTTATTAAAGTCCAATTTTGGTTAGGAAAGTTGTCTAAGAGTATTATAAATAGTGATGTACTTCATTATTTTGATACATTGAATTATTAGAATGGTTTTGAGTTTGCATGGATATTCTTTGTGTGAGATATAACCTTGTCCCAAAACCCCGTCCCCCCATCACTTTGGTATCAAAGCCCAACCACAAACAACCTTCTGCTGCCCCTACTTCTGTCCCAAAATCATTATCCCATCATCATCAACATCCCAAACACTGCCTTGAATACAAAACCTAGCATCCACACCATGCCCGCTGCTACCCAAAATACCATTTGAGCATCTATTAACCCTTTAAATAGCCAACCAGCCATTGTTCACATCACATAACCACATAGCCAATGCTCTACCAGCTAACCCACAACATTCAGATCTTAAATTGCAGCCTACCCATAACTTGAAACCATCCATAAAGCAACCACAAAACAGCCACTGAGCACACAACCAATTGCAGAATATAAAAAAGAAATAAAGAGAAGTAGAAGAGGTAGAAATAACATTGCCGCCATCTCCGTAGCAACCTACCGCCTCTTGTTGTTGCCTTATATCCCCCAAGGCCATGTTTGTTTGCAAAAAGTATGATTGGGATTGAATTATTTCTCTTAATTTAATATTACTTCGGATTATTTAATCCTTTGACGAGGGACTATTAGTCCCTCAATGTGAGACTATTAGTCCCATAAAATCATTTCATAGCTTAAATCCCACATTCATCATGAAATTATATAACCCTTCATAAATGGCCTTAAAAATGACAAAAAATAGTCCACGACTATTTAAAGGACTATTAATCCCCCATCATAGGATTAAATAGTTCGAAATAGTGTTACATTAAGACAAATAATTCAATTTCAAACATACTTTTTGTAAACAAACATGGTCCTAAGGGTTTTTGTTCCTCATGTCTCTTTGTTTGGAGTGTGGAGTCCCCACTTTGTGCGTATCTTTATTTGGGAAAAGAGATAAGGAGCTCCAGATATTTACTCTCCTATATTACAAACAAAAGTATCTTCTGTTCATTTTAGTCCCTAGTTTTTCTTAAAATTTAAAATTTCAGCAGTTTTCTATTTCAGCCCTACATTTCATTTGTTACATTCTCAGCCATTGAAGTTTTAATATATTCAGTTCAGACCCTGTTTCTTGAAATTTTATGCGCCTAAGTCCTTAGATAGGAAAAAAGAGAGGCTATATTTTTATTTTATTAGAGTTCAATTTAGGTTACAAAAGTTGTCTAGGAATATTATTACTTCATTATTTTGATACATTGAATTATTAGAATTACTTTGAGTTTGCGTGAATATTCTTTGTGTGAGATATAACCTTATCCCAAAACCCCTGTCCCCCAACAGAAAGAAACCTTACCCTGCACTGCTTCACATTAAAATTTAAAAGAGACTTTGCCCTAAACTTAGTTAATTATCAAAAAGAAAATGAACAAAAATATCAAGAAGAATTTAAACCAAGTTTATATGAAGACAAAAGAGATTATTCAAACGATCTTTTAGGGCAATTGAAAACATGATGCACGTATTTAATTTCTCTCCAACAAACACAAAATACGCATATTGTCTGAATAAACCACAAGTACCCAATCCTATTGTATTGTCTTTTTGAAGTATAAGTTCTATTGACGAAGACAAACCGTCACGAAAAGTTAATTTCATGCAAAACAAGTGTTAAAAGTAATGCCTTCAACCTCTCCAACTACAAAAGACATGCACTGACATTGCAACCGGTATGGTAAATTTAGACAGAGTAATACAATACATTGACCAAGAATTGACACATAATTATTTCATATCTAGAAAATCCTAACATTTTCTCCTCAATTGTTCCAAAAAAATTTTTACCATGCTCTTTTCATTTTTAGATTTTTTAATGGAAAAATTTAACTTCAATAGCAAAAAGCATTTTTTTTGTTGTTGAGCCCTTACCTGATTTTTTGGAATAAAAAGCCTCAATTAAATTGTTTCCCAATTTCCAAAAATTTTAAAAAAAACACACAAAATAACACATGACAATTACCATACCTACATGCACATCAATTATATCATCAAAAAATTCAAATTCCATTTAAAAATGATACATCTTGCTGAATGCATAAAAAATATGCCCCATTTTGCAATCAGATCAAAGTAAGACACTACGAGACCCAATTAAAGCATAAGCTCATAAACAAAACAAACAAGACTCTCCAAAGAAAAACCTAGAATCCAATAAATGTACCTCGAATCAACGTTGGCCTCCGACTGAACTGTTTTGTCAACTGGATTAACACTACTAGAACCAGCACTAGGGTTCCGTCTCAGCCACTGTTGTTGTTGCTGCTGATGCGGTTGCAATTGCTGATGATTCTGTTGAGGTCTCTGCACGTACTGTGAATGTTGAAGTTGATGGTAACTAGAGTTTCGCGTTTGAAAGTTAGGGTTTGAGTGAAAATTCCCACCACCACCGCCACGACCGTTTCCCATCCCTGGCGGATACCTACCTCGATTATTCATCACAGCTATCACTAATAATTCTCTAACAATGCTTCAATTTCAACTATCTGCGTCACCAGCTCTATATTTAGTGTGAAGTTTTGCCAAAAAACAACAATGGCGAACGGTTGGTTATAGATTTAACTGAAACCCATTTTGGCTTTTAGGGCCACTGACATGGGTCGGGTCTGTGCGTGCTATGAAGAATGCTCTACAAATAATTTAGGAAACTGACATGGTCATCTCTAACACGAGCATGGATCTCACAAAGTTAATACTTTCCTTCTAAATACAAATATAGGATTATTTGATTTTGTCAAAGTTAATATGAATAAATTAAAAGTAAAGTCATTTATTAAATTTTTAAGAATTTTTTTTTAATAATTATTGCTTTTTTAATAATAAATTTTTTATCATTGTATTTTTTAAAATTTAAATTAATTCATATCAATTTTAAATCTAAAATTATCTACATTGACTTTAAAAAATTAAATATAATTAATTTTATATTTAAAATGGATTGAGTAGTTTTTTTTAAAATTTAAATTTTAAAAAGTTATTATAATAAATTTACCAATATTAATTACGATTAGAAAATTGTGTAGTAGTAGACCCAGATGTATGATTATTTTAGATTTTTAAATAAATTTTATTCATAATTTATAATTTTGTGTTCTTCCATTAATTTCAAATATGTTCATGATTCCCTGTTTATTTGTATTAAAAATTAAAATGTTGTGCTTCATCTCATCAAATAAGTGATATATATATATATATATATATAATATGAAAAAATATTATCTAAGACACCTTTAATTAACATTGGTTAACATTGGTTAAAGTATTTTTCATTTTAGAGTTTTATATAAAAAAAATAATTTAATCATAAATTTTATACGGAAGAAAGAAAAGAAGGATTCCATCCATCCTACAGCTAGATTGTTGTTCTGACCCTGCCCTGCCACACTTAAAGGCTCTGTATCCTAACCCAACTTGCTCTTCCTTCTATTATATTCCTTGGTAAAGTCATTTATATGTCTGCTTTGTTTGACGAGATCCACTTCTCTAATTACATCGGACTCTCTCAAAATTCCATTATCTCAGAATAGGCAACCATGCCCTTTTTCCCTCCCTAAAATAATATTGCATTTGACAGTAAGACCGAACTAATTATCAAGAGTGATCCGATATAGACTAAGTTACCACAACGGGTGGAGTCTTTACCGCATCTGATGAGTGAAAGTCTTTACCACAAGGGGTATGTATCTTAATTTCATAATGCCCTGTTTATTGGTATAAACGAAATTAAACCTTTGAAGCCCTGCACTCCCAAGAGATTTGATGCAATGCTACATTTTTCATCGTGGCCATGGATTATGCTTGCACAAAATATTTATAAACTAGTGATGGCTTCAAATTAGCTTTCTGTGTTGATGGGTCCAAGTCTTCCAACATAAAGACTAGGCGAACTATGTGCATGGACGAGATTCATTAGAACAGTCAGTTTTATGTCATTGATTCTCAAGGCAGAATTGTTGTCAGTTTTATGTGATTGTTGCTACAATGCCTAAAGGATTACTAAGAGTTTCATGCATTCAGAAATTGTACTCGGTGGAAGAAAGAAATTCCTAGGAAACTTATGGGGCAATTGAAGTTGTGGGATTCGGATGAAGGTGAAGAATTTGGGGTTTGGGCAATAGTAGCCATATTATTATTCGATAAATCCAAATGGTACAAATTATTTCAGAAGACATCAAGATATTCGGAAATTACACTATTTAGTTTGAAATACGTATAACCATTTGAATACTGGGAAAGAAGATCCCGAGTCCTTCAAAATGGTGTAATTCTTCTTGTACTTAGATGCATTCATTAGTAATCAGACTCTTGCACCTCATTAAAGTAACGGCCGGAAGGACCGCCATCAGGCAACAAAGCCAACATTGCAGGACCTCTGGCACCTTCCTCAGGGGTCAACACTCCTGCCCCATTATTGATGTCTGTTTGAACATACCCAGGATGAACACTATTGATTAGGATATTCGGGTATTTTTTGGCCATGAGTTTAGTGTAGGCATTGATGGCAGCTTTTGAAACTTTGTAACCAGCCATTGTAAGGGGCCAACCATTAGCCTTCAACTTATCATCCTTAAAATCATTTAGAAACCGCTGCACAACATCATCTATTTTCTCTTCTGCTAAGCTTTCAACATTACTCAGCTCTGCTTTCACCTCCTCACTGTGGATAAACTGCAAAGGGGAATTAAGTTAGAGCAAGCATTTTTTCAGTGTCGACTTTCGTTTGTAGCGTTACTTACCACTAGTTGTCCGAGAAAAGATGAGACATTAACTATTCTTGCTGATTTGGAGAGTAGAAGGAGAGGAAGCAGTGCTTCAGTTACTCTTTTAGTTCCGTAGTAATTTGTTTTCAGACACTCTACTGCCATTTCATGCGTCTGAACCACAACTCCCTTCAATAAGTGAGCATTCTCATCATTTAACAGCGCGTCCTGGAAAAGCAATACAAATTAGTACTTGTTTGATGCTGTAAGCCTGGTGAGTAAAGTTCCTAGATTTTCCATAATGAGCGATGCTAATACAAGAATATGTAATCAAAAAAGGGAAGTACAGTTGAGCAACAACAAATTCCGAATGGAAATCCAAAACATTGTTTATGTTACATTTCACCTGTTCATAAATATGGAGGCAAATGTGTGAAAGTTAAATACTTACAACCCCTGCTCCTGCTTCTGCCACTATAGTTCCTAGTCTTTCCAAGTTTGCAGTATATCCACTTTCTCCTGCATTATTAACCTGGATAAAAATGTACAGAAAACACCAACTTGAGCATATGAAATGGTTTCTGGTATTCCTTGCCTCATCTTCAACTAGTTAATTGGTATCAAAATGAATTTCTCACCAGAATATCAAGTTTCTTGTAGTTGGTTTCGACGAATTTCGCCAAGGAAGCGATGCTTGCAGGATCTTTTACATCTAGGGGATGAAAAACCAGATCTGAAAGCCCAGAAGCTTTAAGCTTTTCAACAGCTTCACTACCATTTTTCTCATTTCTAGCAGTTAATATTACTGTAATTCCATTAGATGCCAGCTTTCGGCAGGTCTCAAACCCAATTCCTTTGTTTCCCCCAGTCACAACAGCAATTCTAAACATCACAATATAAAGGATTACTACTTAAGATCAATGAAACTCAATATATTTGCTCAAAAAAAAGAAGAAGAAGAATGAAACTCAATATACAAAAATCTACCTTTTTTCTGCCATTTTCCTTCAATAAATGCCTGAAAGCTTGATTTGTTTTTGCAGTTTTTGGTACAACCGAAGAGAAGATGATAATGCCTATAGAATGAATATATATAATTCTGTGTATTGTGTGATGAACCTTGTTTATTCATTCTCATTTTATAGTGCATGCAAGTCTAACTTCATTAAGGCGGCTTTACTACTTTGAAAAGTCCTCAATCGTGCCGTAATTTTGGCCAGCATTCACATGGTAATTACCTCCGTCTTTCATCATCATACAATAATTTAAGTTCATAAGTTGAAGTTCTATTATAAAATTTGAGGAAACAACTACTACATCATCTCTTGAAAAATAAAAATAAAAATAATATATTTTACAGCTTTCTAGGTGACATTCATGTGCAAGGTACATGGATACTATAATGAATATTAATATTTTAATGATATACTATGTGATATGTTGAATCAACCTTATATTCATATCAGACATGTAGTGATATACGTGACAATCATAATTAAGTAAAAAAAAAAACTTTTACTCCAAAATAATACTCTTTTTGTTTCTAAAAAATTATCGTTTTAGAAGAATTTTTTTTTTAATTTATTTGTCGTTTACAATTTTTTAGGAGAATAAATTATTTATTTTCTTATATCACCCCTACCTTCTTTCATTGTGCTAACTCCTAAGAAATTCTCTTCTTGTATTAATAGTTTTCAACTTCCCATAAAGGGGTAGTGATGGAATTTCAAAATAAATAATAGTATTAAATGATTTTCTTAATCCATGTGCAAAAACCTTAAACGATACTCCCTCCATTTCTCTATGTAGGTCGTTTTAGATTTTTTTTGTTATTCCTAATTATTTGTCGTTTGTACCATCTAGGAGAATTGATCACTATTTTTTCCAAATTGTCCCTTATTACTCCATCTAATTTTTTGATCCATATTTATCATTATCCTATACCACTCCTCTATTCTTATGTCTTTCTCTCCTTCTCCCAATAAAATTCTTTCATTATGAGATAAGTGAAGTGAAGGGTATTATAGACAATTGATAGTATAATTAATGTTTTTCAATTATTTTTTTAATTCTTGTGCACATGTCTAAAATGACATATATTAAAAAATGGAGGGAATAATTTTTTAGAAACGGAGGTACTAATATTAATATTTAAGGTATCCTGCCTTGCATTCGCATGTTGTGACATGGTCACGATTCTGTATTTAATGGGGGCCGCCAGCTCTACGGCCGCCAGCCCCGACTATTTATTCCAAAAGAAACGCTCAGCTATGGCGTCAAAAACTCAAAATTAATTAAAAAAAAATCATCTACTCCTGTTTGAGGCACAGACTTTTAACAAATATTCTTACCGTTCCACATAGAGAGATTTTTATTTTTATTTATAAAATTTGTGAAGGTTGAAAATATATTTTTATTGTACATATACTTTTAAGATAGTAAGTTATTGTTTTATTAGTGTGATAATAAGTTATTGGCAAGAACTTATTGCCGATAGTTCTGTACCTTAAAATAAGTCAACCACTCATTCTCTCCTAACCTATTTTTTTTTCCTTTTTTAATCAAATTTTAAAATTAAATATTACTTTTTTTGTTAAAAATCCAAAATTGTCAATATAATTAAAACAAGATCCATAGTTATTATAGTTAAAACAAGATCCATAGTTGATATGTTTTAATATAGTTAAAATATCAAAATTTATAATTAAAATTTACAATAGTGTATTTCAAAATACAAATTTTAACTTAAATTTTAGTGATTTAAACTGAAAAAAATAATATCAACAATTATCTTGTTTTGAAGATCTTGAGGACAACTTTCTAACGATATATAAATTGATAATTTTAGATTTGTTACAAAAAATTGTACAATTTTAAATTTTGGTCAAAGAAAGAGAAAAAGTTAAATTAAGAGAGAATGAATAGTCCAACTTTTAAGGGTAAAAAGTTGTGGGCAAGAACTTCTAATTGCTATTTGAGATGATCGGTGGGCTGGCTGGGACATGAGCCATAGACGGCGGTGATTGTGGATAATGTCCCACGTGACTACACGTGCATATATATGCATCATGACTACACGTGTTATTACTCCTCTCTCCATAACAATTATAATATGCATGTGAGTGGATACGAGCTATATATATTTGATTTTATGTGATAGTAGATTTAGTGTAACAATTAAGTAAGAAACTGATATTTTTGTTATTTTTACATGTCCACATGTGCATATGGTGTGAGTCTCACTTTTATGCCGTACGTAATTGTTTTGTTTAGTATTGACAAGTAGAAATCTTAGAAGATGAGTTCCATACGATATGGTGGCTATTGTGAGACAAGTAGGTTCATTCAAGGATTTCATTGCTTTTGCTGGTGTTTGTAAGTCATGGCGATCGGCTGCACTCCAGTACAAGAGATTTGATTGTTCAATGCTGCATCTTTCATCATGGCCATGGCTTATGCTTGCACAAAATAATAAAACTAAATATGCTGATGATGATAAAACTAAAGTTACCCCACCTATGTGGATTGCACCATAATTTACACACTGCCTAGCTCTTCTTGTGCTCTATAGACTAATTTATATTGGGTTTTTTCTCGTTTATGCCATCCTCTTTCCTATCATTCTAGTAGCTCAGCCATGCTTTGATGTACTAATATTTTATTATGTTAAAAAGTCCAACCATTAATGTCATAGTTTAGATTCAGATAATAAAATGCTAAATCATGTTGTATACACCTAACTTATTCACTGGGTTAAAAAAAAGTAGAAAATCTGACTAAAGGCAACCATATGAAGCAAGCACATCGCAAAAATCAGTGGGTATACTTTGCTGATGATTGTAAAGAAGCTTATTATGGTACTGAAGGCGGTGGCAAAGTTATGGGGATCTATAACCTGCAAGATGGAAGCTTCACTCCCCACTTTGTTGGCAGATCCTACAGTCGCATCACCTCCACCTGTGTGGATTGCACATAATCTAGATATAGTGCCTAGCATGTGCTGTATAAACTCTTTTTTTATTATTATTATTTTGAACAGTAGCCACATTATTATTCGATAAATCCAAATGGTACAAATTAATTCAGAAGACGAGAAGACATCAAAATTTTCGGAATTAACCAAACCATACTTATTAGCATTTGAATACTGGGAAAGAAGATCCCGAGTCCTTCAGAATGGTGTAATTCTTGTACTTGATGCATTCATTAGTAATCGGATTCTTGCAACTCATTAAAGTAACGACCAGAAGGAGCACCATCAGGCAACATAGCCACCATTGCAAGAGCTCTAGCACCTTCCTCAGGGGTCAAGTGTCCTGCCCCATAAGTCATGTCTGTTTGAACATATCCAGGATGAACACAGTTGATTAAGATATTCGCGTATTTCTTCGCCATAAATTTTGTGTAGGCATTGACTGCAGCTTTTGAAACTTTGTAAGCAGCTGATGTAAGTGGCCAACCATTAGCCTTCAACTTATCATCCTTAAAATCTTTTAGAAACCACTGCAAACGGCGTCTACTTTCTCTTCTGTTAAGTTTTCAACATTACTCAGCTCTGCTTTCACCTCTTCATTGTGGATAAACTGCAAAGGAATCAGGTGGAAAAATATAAAGCATTCTTTCTTTTTTGCAGATTTGGTATGAACTTTCACTTGTATCATTACTTACTTACCACTAGTTGTCCGAGAGAAGACGTGACATTGACTATTCTTGCTGATTTGGAGAGTTGAAGGAGAGGAAGCAGTGCTTCAGTTACTCTTTTAGTTCCGTAGTAATTTGTTTTCAGACACTACTGCCATTTCATGCGTCTCAACCACAGCTCCTTTCAATAAGTGAGCATACTCATCATTTATCACCACCTCCTGGAAAAGCAATACAAAATTAGTACTTGTTTGATGCAGTATTAGTTTAGTTTAATACAAGAACGCAAGTGTAGTTGAGTAACAATTTCTCAAGGATTACTCCGACTGAATTAACTATGAATGGAAATCCAAAACATTGTTTATGTTTTGCTGAAATAAATAGAGGGAAACGAGTGTTTAGACTATATATGTGTTTTGTTATGCTACCCTTCACTTGTTCATAAATATGGAGGGCAAATATGTAAAAAGTTACAAGTGGGAAGCTATAAATACTTACAATCCCTGCTCCATCTTTAATACTTCGAAGTCTTTCCCAGTTCACAGTATTTGCATTTTCTCCTGCATTATTAACCTGCATAAAAATTTACAACTTAATTTGGCATATGAAATGGTTCTGGTATTCCTTCCCTTAACTTCAAGTAGTTGGTATCAAAATGCATAGTACTAATTAATAAATTAGCTATTTCATTCCCTCTTCTTCTTGAACAAAGAAAACACCCCTGTGGGCCACAGGCTGTGGCTGTGGAAACACAAAACAAAGTACTCTCCCCGGAAATCTGTAAACTTAAGTAAGCACAAGGAAAAATATACAATCTCAAAAACCTATAGGTTGATGAATGGATGGCTATATACAAAATTAGTATTACCAAAATCAAACTCTTTGAATTTAACCACAAATATGCATCATAGTGCAGTGCTCCATCATATGTTCATTACTGATCACTACTTTTTGTTTTTTCTCACCAGAATATCAAGTTTCTTGTAGTTGGTTTCGACGAATTTCGCCAAGGAAGCGATGCTTGCAGGATCTTTTACATCTAGGAGATGAAAAACCAGATCTGAAAGCCCAGAAGCATTAAGCTTTTCAACAGCTTCACTACCATTTTTCTCATTTCTAGCAGTTAATATAACTGTAATTCCATTAGATGCCAGCTTTCGGCATGTCTCAAACCCAATTCCTTTGTTCCCCCCAGTCACAACAGCAATTCTAAACATCACAATATGAAAGATTAATTACTAGTACTTTTTTGTCATTTTACAGAAATAAATCAAGCATTGAAACTCAATATACAAAAATATACCTTTTCTCTTCCATTTTCCTTCAATAAAATGCCTGAAAGCTTTATTTGTTGTTGCAGTGTTTGGTACAACCAAAGAGAAGATGATAATGCCTATAGAATGAATATATATAATTCTGTGTATTGTGTGATGATTCACAGGGGCGGATCTGGGCCAGGGGGCACCTGCCCCCACTGAAGTTACTACTGTTGTATATTATGCAATGCAGCGAACTTGCCTTTGGCTTTCTAACTCCGTGCCCTCATTGGCTCTAATTAACTTTATAAACTTTGTAGGTATTACGTGAGTTTACATACATTTTAATATCACTACTAAGTTTACCATCACTACTAAGTTTTGTAATTTTAAATTTTTTAACAAACTAGCTAAATACCCCGTGTGATGCATTAATTTAATTTTCAAATAGTATAATTTTTTATTTTTTATTCATTTTATATATAATAATTATGATTTTTTTTTTTAAATTTCACAAATTACTGTACTATTGCTATTAGAATGTCTACAAATTTGGCTCAAAAGACAAAATTAAATGATTAATGAGCTAAATGAATGGTATAAAAAATAAAATTGGTGTAGAATACTAAGTTACTATTATGAAAAAGTTGGAAACAAAAGTTTGATTATGCATTAATTTATTGTGATATATATATATATATTAAGTTTTTAATATTAATTATATTTAGTCATAATATTTTTTATATATAATTATTTAGAAATAGAATTATTGTAGTTACCATTATCATTTTTAGATTTAACTAGGACTAGGATAACACACTATTTATGAAATAGTGTGCAACTAAAAACTAGTGTTTTAATAGTAGTTAATAAAATAAAATCATCAGGTTTTAAAAAAAAAATTAAGATTAATTAACCATAATATTATACGATAAATCCAAACGGTTCAAATTATTTCAGAAGACAGAGTTTTTTCAGAAATTACATTATTTACGATAAATCCAAACGATACAAATTATTTGAGAAGACATCAAGAGTGTTCAGAAATTACATTATTTAGTTTCAAACCAAATTAAACGTACCATACTTATAAACATTAATTAATTTCAATACTGGAAGTCCTTGATTAGTAATCCGATTCTTTCATCTCATGGAAGTAACGGCCAGAAGGAGCGCCATCAGGCAACAAAGCCACCATTGTAGGAGCTCTAGCACCTTCCTCTGGGGTCAAGGGTCCTGTCTCAAAAGTGATGTCTGTTTGAACATATCCAGGATGAACACAATTGATTAGGATATTCGGGTATTTCTTGGCCATGAGTTTAGTGTAGGCATTGATGGCAGCTTTTGAAACTTTGTAGGCAGCTGATGTAAGTGGCCAACCATTAGCCTTCAGCTTATCATCCTTGAAATCTTTTAGAAACCTCTGCAAAACGGCGTCTATTTTCTCTTCTGTTAAGCTTTCAACATTACGAAGTTTTGCTTTCACCTCCTCACTGTGGATAAACTGCAAAGGGGAATTAAGTGGAAAATTGTCCGTGTATACTTATTCTTGTAGCATCTATATATATATATAGCATTAGTTAATTACCAGTAATTGTCCGAGAACAGATGTGACATTAACTATTCTTGCTGATTTAGAGAGTTGAAGGAGAGGAATTAGTGTCTCGGTTACCCTTTTAGTTCCATAGTAATTTGTTTTGAGACACTCTACTGCCCTTTCATGCGTCTGAACCACAACTCCTTCCAATAAGCGAGCATTCTCATCATTTACCAACGGCTCCTAGAAAATTAAGCAATACAAAATTACTACCTCCTTCATCTACGCCGATTAGATTAGATTAGATTAGTTTAGTAACAACTTGTTGAGGATTAGTCAGTCAGAGTGAAGTAATTATGAATTGAAATCCAAAACATTGATATAATTATGTACCACTTCACTTGTACATACAAATATTTTAAAAGTTACAAGTGGGAAGATATAATAAATGCTTACAATCCCTGCTCCATCCATAATACTTCCAAGTCTTTCCAAGTTTACAATATTTCCATCATCTCCTGCATTATTAACCTGCGTAAAAATGTACAGAAAACACTAACTTAAGCATATGAAATGGTTTCTGGTATTCCTTGCCTCATCTTCAACTAGTTAATTGGTATCAAAATGAATTTCTCACCAGAATATCAAGTTTCTTGTAGTTGGTTTCGACGAATTTCGCCAAGGAAGCGATGCTTGCAGGATCTTTTACATCTAGGGGATGAAAAACCAGATCTGAAAGCCCAGAAGTTTTAAGCTTCTCAACAGCTTCACTACCATTTTTCTCATTTCTAGCAATTAATATTACTGTAATTCCATTAGATGCCAGCTTTCGGCATGTCTCAAACCCAATTCCTTTGTTCCCCCAGTCACAACAGCAATTATGAACATCACAATATGAAAGATTAATTACTACTTTTCTGTCATTTTACAGATATAAATCAAGCATTGAAACTCAATATACAAAAATTTACCTTTTCTCTGCCATTTTCCTTCAATAAAATGCCTGAAAGCTTGATTTGTGGTATAACTATATACCGTTGTGGAGTTAGAGCCGACTTATTTGACATTGTTTTTAGAATATTTAGATTTAAATAGTACAAACTCATAATTGTTTTTTCGTAATTGATTTATGTCATGGGTATAGGTTTTATA
This sequence comes from Panax ginseng, assembly GCA_020205605.1. Classification (NCBI taxonomy): domain Eukaryota; kingdom Viridiplantae; phylum Streptophyta; class Magnoliopsida; order Apiales; family Araliaceae; genus Panax; species Panax ginseng. Next base: position 98,245,459 of record CM035150.1, read on the forward strand.
ATTTTGTTATTGTTGAGAGTGAGTGAGTATAAAAAAGCACTCTAAAGTTTGTAATTTTGAATTTTTTAATAAATTTGCCATCGGCATCGCCGGATGAGATTAATTGAGAAGTAGGTAGATAGATACCTTTGTTAATGAATTAAATACATGTATTTATAAATTCAATTTATTGATATGCTGTATGAAAATGCGTTGGCCATCATGACACACGTACTCACTATACACTACAGTCTACAGTGAACATAACATGTAGGTTGGAAATGGGATTTGAAACATTAAATATTAGAGTATTTTGAGGTTCAATTTAATGTGGGATCGACACTCCGAAAATGTCGGGTCTATGCACCTATACGTTCTCCTCCGCGAGGAGTATAACGCGGTATACTTATTTGTTCAAATCCATTAGGAATTGAATGAGAAAATTGAATCGGAAGTCACCTACTTGATATGGTGTAAATTGCATAGTCCCACATAGGATGTGGAAAGGAAATGTAAAGAACATATATATGGGATGTTTGCTCAATGGGAAGAGCCCAAAGGGGCACCCCACTTTTGTGGAAGGGAGAGGACCTAGTCAAGGCTTGATTCAAACCCACACGCGCTACCGTAGTCCGTCCGGCTCGGTTTGTGGTCAGGCGGGTCGGGTCATGATATATATCTTTTTAGACAAAATCTGTTTAAATTAATTATCAGATTTTGTTTTAAGTTATATATCAATACTACGTAGTTTTAACTGACTCCAACAGTAATAAACCGCCGACTTTTCCTATAAATTGGTCTATCTGGCGCGATTACTGAGATGAGATTTTCTCCAGATTCGTAAAAATTTTCCTCCCGTTTTTGCACAGCTTTTCCGTTTACATTGCAGATATATTTTCCGTCTGCTCTGTTGAAGCAATAATTTCGTTTCCGTCCTCTCTTCTTTTTGATAGAAGTTTTCATGCACGATCATTCCCATTCATATAAAATCGAGTACATAACATATCATTTGGTTCGAATTGTTCTTAATTTTGAAGTGCTTCTAATTAAGAACTAAAAATCCGTTTTATTCATTAATCCTTAGCACCTGTGAGGGAATAAATTGCTTTAAGGAGACTTTGTGAATTCAAAGGACTCGAATTTATTATTAATAATTTATGTGTTATATATATATAGATATATAAAATCAGGGAGAAGGTCCAAAATTGCCCTTGACGTTTACCGCGATGTCTACCAAGCACCCTATACTTTTTTTTTATCCAAAAATATCCTTAACGTTACACTTTTTGGATCATCCGTGCCCCTGCCGTTAAAAAAAGACAAACGAGGTTAAAATTTTGCTGACGTGACAGAAACATAGAGGCTTAAAGGGAGAATGTAAGACCCCGAATTTTATGAAATAAAAGTATTCAATTTTTCTTATAATTACTATTCAGTAAATGGTTAAATTGATAAAAGTTAAAGTTAAGGGTGATATATGAATTTTTTTTCAAAATACACAAGTGGTTATAAAATATTCATTGTTGTCGGGGAATATTCGTTTGGTCGTGGAATATTCTTTCTATTGGAGAATATTCGTACGACGGCGTAGCCATTTGTGGGCCCCATAACAGAATAACTGTCGGATGAAGAAAACGACAAAATTAAGTTTTTATAAATAACGGCATAATCGTTACCGTTAACACTGTTGGAATACCCGGTTGGTAAAATAAAGTAATACACGTTGTTGCACAGTAGCACACGGTATTACACAGTATTTTTGAATTATTGATTCTTACGTAAGAAGGCACTACCCAATAATTATTACAGTAATTATTGTTCAATATTTTATTTTATTGATTCAATAATTGCTGTGTTGATATTTTATATTATTGTTATTTCAATAATTATCACTGCACAATATTTCTCATTATCAGATCAATAATTCATATTATTTGAATAATATTATTAGATAGCATTATTGGCAATGTCTAGAAAGTTACATCAAAGAGAGGTTTGGTCACCTAATCATGTAGATAAGGAGAAATTCTTATTGAAAAGCCCCATCTTTCCGGGGAACTACTGGTTGTCATAATTGTGATTACGTAATATTATTTGTGAATAATTAATTATTGATTTATATGATAAGGAAATATTTATTTGATGTGGATATAAATGATGGATTTATTTTTGTGGTTATAAATGAAAGAATTAATGTTGAGGTATTTTATCGGTATTTTTGTCGGAATGAAGGTATTAAAATTAAACCAAAGGTGTTTTGAGATATATTAAGTGAGTTATAATTTTAATCCAATGATTGGATCGTTGTAATTTTTGGATATATTATACATATATAAGTTGAGTATATGTCCACAAATTTTGAACCGTTAAAAATGAACGTTATGATTTGTTATGAATTTTAAGAGGTGAATGGTTCAGAAATTGTTGGAAGTATCCGAATTTAGCATTTTGATGGAAAATTCTAGAATTGAGTGGGCCCCACTTTGTGGTTGGTGAAGAAATGTGCTGAATTTTATTTCAAATGTGGTGGGTGAGAATAGTAGCGGTGTAAAGCCATCGGGTTGCAGTCAAGTCTACTAAAATTTTCCTATAAATAGAGGCTAAGTTAGAATTGAAAATCACACTGTAAACATAAGCTTTCTCTCTTTCTCTCTAGATTATTGAGTGTATTTTGTGAGTATTTAGATACTTGGTGAGTTGATATTCATCAAGACAAGTTTTCTTCACGTCATATCCGATATCCAAGTGGAAGTACGCTTTCTTTTGAGGTAAGGATAGTAAGGGATAATAAGGGATTGTAAAGGGATAGTAAGTGGATTTTAAGGGTTATTATGTTTTTCATTCAGATTACTTCCGACCTTCAAAAATTCTCGAAAAAATTTGAAATGATATGTTGTTGAGTTTTATTGATTGTGTCCAAAATGGTGATTTTGGATGTATAGATTAAGAGTTATGAATTTTATGAGAAAAGACTATTTTAAAAGTAACCGCTTATAACTCCTTATGGTTAACTCCAAAATTGATGAAATTTTTATTGAGAGTACATCTATATAATATCAGTGTACTCTGTGAATTTCGAAATTTTTGGATAAAAGTACAATTTATGATAAATGTCTAAATATTCGACGATTTTGGTCATATGAAAAATAGTAAATGAATTTTAAAAATTCTAAGAAAAATATATGTTCAATATGGGACTATATTATGCTAAATCCCAGAAAAAAAATATTTTTGGAACTGATTTGGTATTTTTCATGAAAATGGACTAGTTATAAATAAATGAGTTAAATATGTTATGTGAAGGAAGAAAATTGAAAAATATGATTTTATGGCTTGAGAATCATATATGAGGTATATGCAAATTTTTGATGAGGGTTTTGGTTATTGGTGATGAAAACTTATGAGTTTGGCATTTTAGGATGATTAAATGCATTATTTAGTAAAGTGTAAACAATTAAAATAAATTATTTATAAGTTTAAGAAATGTTATTCTTTCAATATCATTATACCGAAATATTGGTACGAATTTTATTGTGAAATTTCTACCTTTTTGTGTCAGGGTTACTATTCATGAGTTACTATTCATGAGTTACTATTCACGGGTACTATTCATTACAAAATTGGTTTCTTTTTTAACCAAATTATAGTTGATTTATGAATATTACTCGGAGATTAAAACTAGATATTGATTATATTGATTTTATTATCATATATAACATTTTTATAACCCCGATGTTGAAATTCTCTTTCACTGGAGTATAAAGATAGGTAGATTATTGGTACGATCATGGTAGGTTCTCTTCGGCCAAGAAGTGAAAAGTTGAATTGTGATTTGGTATGATCATGACCATATCGATTTATAATTGAATATATTTAGCTTAAGTGCAAAAGGTGAATTGATCAACATGGTTATAATTATAAATTCGAAATGATATTATATTTCTTTGAGATATTAATATATTTGGCTGTAGGTGAAATATGAATCTGTTGAGGAATATCTTTGGCACAGTAGTGCAAAAGATGAATCTGTTAATGAATATCTTTGGCCCGTAGTGCAAAGATGACTGTTGTTGAATATCTTTGGCGCAGGTGCGAAGATGAATCGTGGATGAATATCTTTGGTCAGTAGTAAAAGATGAATTTATTAGTATGATTATGAACAAGAACTCGTGATTTGGTATAACCATGATCTTTGATGTTTCGTAAAGACATATGATGAAAATTATATTCGATCACCGGTACGAAGAGGAATTTAGAATTACAATTATGATTATGAGATATTCATATAATTGTGGAAATGAACCGTTGATTGATGTTCTGAGGATAAAACATTGTTGGTGGACTTTAACATGGGAAGATAATGTAATCAGATTGTCTATTTGACTCTTCTAATGGATGGATTCTTTGATTCACCGCAACTATGGTTGAAATTTTTATCATCTACCATATGTTCTAAATCTCTACGATTTGTTATTGATGAAGGCTTATTGATAATTTAATTATCTTTAGTCATGATATTCTTTCTCGAAGCTAGTTGTGTTTCACCCTTTTGCTTCACAATTCCTTTCGTGTAATAAAAGTGTATTTGGGCCGAGTAGGGGTAACAAGGGAATAGAATCTGTGGTCTCTAATTTTGTGGAGTTCTCCCCTAAACAAAGATAGATGTTGTGTTGTATACATCTTTTAGTAGTTATATTTGGTGAATCATATAGGAGGAAAGTAACCCAACGTTGGAAGGTGTTTTGCCACTATCATACAAGATGTCTAATGACATACAACCTCGTGTCATCATAAAAGCAGGTTGTCTTTCATCCACTCATTGAGTATATTTACGAGCACTACCTATATAATCTTGGTGTTTGTTTGAAGTATAATTCTCAATTTGAGACAGATTGGAGATAATGATAAGTCAAGAGAAGACTCACCATCGAAAGAATATGATAGTAATCTTCTCGTTTTTCTTTGGGGTTTATTGGGTCAACCAAGGATAATTTCGTGGCTATATGATATCTATCATAACCTGTAAGCACGGCCTCTCACACGAAGGTTTCTCGAGCACTTCCCAAAGATTCTAATTTCTAAAATGCTTTTTGACTATACATTTATGTAAGGTGTCATTATGACGTCTTATCCAAGGTTGGGATGAGAGTCACAGATTGGTATATATATTTGTATCCAAAGTCAAAGATATATGTGTTGTTGTATTTTTGCGACAATTGTTGTAATAAAGTTGTAGTTGTTTTACGTACCATGTATTTGGCGACTCGAGAATGGGTTGGATGGAATGGACCTATTTTGGGGTTGTCAGAGAAGGTTCAAAATGTCACGACACACGTATAAATATGTCATTTAATCAAAACAAAAAATAAAAAAATTCAAAATAAAAAAAACATAACATATTTATATCATTTAATCAAAATACTAAAATTCAAATTATTTTGTTAACTAATTAAAACAATTAATTAAATTATTTTTTTAAAAAATGTTAATTTTTTATATTAAAAAACGTTAATATTTTATAATATTAATAAGCGTTAATATTTTATTAATATTTTTTGATATTAAAAAGCGTTAATATTTTTTAATATTAGTTGATATGTTAAAAAAGCGTTAATATTTTTGATGATGGAATTAGTTGAATTTTAAAAATATTATTTAGTTGAATTTTAAAAATATTCAAAAATATAACTAATTCAAAATAATTAACGTTATTTAACTAATTCAAAATAATTAATATTATTCAAAATAATATTATTTTACTAAATAACGTTAATTATTTTGAACAAATTAGTTAATAATTAGACAATAAATAACGTTAATATTATTCAAATTAGTTATCCTAATTTGTGAATTTGTTGAAAATTAGTTATTCTAATTAATATAACTAATTCAAAATAATTAACGTTATTTAACTAATTCAAAATAATTAATATTATTCAAAATAATATTATTTTACAACTTTAATTATTTTGAATTAGTTATATTTTTGAATATTTTTAAAATTCAACTAAATAATAATTTTAAGATTCAACTAATTACATCATCAAAAATATTAACGCTTTTTTAACATATCAACTAATATTAAAAAATATTAACGTTTTTTAATATCAAAAATATTAATAAAATATTAACGTTTATTAATATTATAAAATATTAACGTTTTTTAATATCCAAAAATTAACGTTTTTAAAAAAATTAATTTAATTAGTTGTTTTAATTAATTAACAAAATAATTTGAATTTTAATATTTGGATTAAATGATGTAAATATGTTATGTTTTTTTTTTTTGATTTTTTTTATTTTTTGTTTTGATTAGATGACATATTTACATGTGTCATGGGCATTTTTGAACTTTCTCCCTTTAAGCCTCCATGTTTCTGTCACGTTAGCGAAATTTTAACCCCGTTTGTCTTTTTTTAACAGCAGGGGTACGGATGACCCAAAAAATGTAACGTTAAGGGTATTTTTTTACACACAAAAAAAATATAAGGTGTTCGGTAGACATCGCGATAAATGTCAGGGCCAATTTTGGACCTTCTCCCAATAAAATTATGTTTTGTTTTATCATATATATATATTAAATAACACTATATTTTACTGATAACAATGCATGCGTAGGCTGTGACAAAACTTTCCATTATCTTGGGGGGCGGGGCCAAGCTGCTCTCCTCTATCAACGGGTAAGGTTGTTTATTGGAAGTGGAGTAAGATTTAACTTTTCTTCCATTTTAAAATCTCACCGGTCTTTGTAATAAAATTGTACACAAAATTTACTACTACCTCAGTTTTTAAAAGATTGTCATTTAAAATTTTGACACATGAATTAAAAAAATATTATTTATCAAGTAAAATATATTTGAAATTTCATCGGTACCCCTTTATGAGAAGTTGAAAACTATTAATACAAGGAAGAGAATTTCTTGAGACAATGAGAGAAGGTAGGGGTAATATAGGAAAGTAAATAATTTATTCTCCTCGAAAATTGTAAACGACAAACATTTTGAAACAATTTTTTTCTTCTAAAACGACAATCTTTGCCTAAATCTATACTTAGTAAAATACCCAAAAATACACAATTCACAACTAATATAATGATAATAAAGTATCGTTACTGTAATTTATACTAATAATTATCAAATTTAAATTAACCTGATTTGTTAAACAGTTGATTAAGATTGTGAATTTTATAAAAATAATAATTAATTAAACTAAAATTAACTACCACAAGGTTCAAAATAATTATGAAGATTTAAGACTACAACTTCACTTATTGTTTCACTTAGATCAATACACTTTCTGTTAAGTTATGCTTAACTATTCTAGATAAGTAATCGAGAACTCATCAATATTTATGATCATCTCTCGATGTACCATAAATGAATCAACTTAAATTCATAGATGATACAATAAAGGTGAACACCTTAGTTAACTAATTTATTATATCTCTATGTGAATTACAATTAAAAAGAATTTAAATCACAGGTTCCCTATCAGATTCACCGTCTCCTTTGCCTAAAAAACTGAATCCTTCTTGGAGACAGGATGGAGTAACATGATTTAACTTAAAACATACTTTTGTAGGATTTATGTTCCATCCTTTATAATCTGATAAGTTTTTGCACATCTATAAGAAAACTCAAAATCACACTTCAGTGTCTTAGAAGATATGTTGGTATATGCTTACTTTTTTCGATAAGCAAAACAAAAATTAAAAAAATGCAAAAGGGGTGCCATCCCGGTACACACGATGTATAACAAAATCCTCTTGTTCAAGTGATCAAAATTATCCCTGCTTTCTTTGAGAAAGCACAAAGTACAACACAATTTTACTGTGATACTGAGACATATACTACTCGTGGGATATAATCTTTCTCATAAGAACATACACTATCTATCATAACTTACTAAAACTGCTAACTGATGACAATGAACGCAGAAAAAGAATAAAAAGAAAATCTATTTTTCATACATTATCAGCTTTCGATGTGTTTTTTCCCCACTTATTTGTCTAAATTGACCAGCAATATGAAATATGCAGTTGTCCACACTTTTTATGAACAATATACCTGCTAAGTTTGCTATTAAATTCATGATTGCCCAATCTGTTCTCTGTCTATAGTGTGCAGCTAGCATGACTCGAACCACGGTCAGAAGCATACTTATTCAGATGTATATGAAATTGAGGCTGATTATACAGCACAAGCAACAATTATGAAATTACTGAAACATAAAAATTACGTTTTACAAAATAAAATCTAAATTGATCAAAAGTTACCTGAAATGAAGAGGATCCGAGGATTGGATTGGATTGGAGTGGAGTGAAGAGGGGAAAGAGATGTATTTTTTATCTGTATTCGAAATTGCCAGTCGGACACAGAGGAGGGTTTGGTTTAGAGGATTCGCTCGAAATCCAAATTTTCAGTGGGTTTGGTTTTCGCAGAAGGAGGGAGGATTGTCAGATTATCGCAGCAGAGTATTCGAAATCGCATTTGGTTTGGTATCGCAGCAGAGGATGAGGGCTTTACATATTATCGCAGCATCTTCTTCGCATCAGGGTTTGGTATCTCATCGCATGGGGGTTTGGGGGTTTAGGCGAAGAAGGGGATGTGCCGTGGGCAATTTGATACGAAACTTTCTTTTAGAGAGTCCGCTACTTCAACTGGCGGAAGGCATGTTTTCTTAAATTATGCATTTATAAACTGGGGACTGGGGTAGAGTAGAGCTGAAAAAAAAATGTATTTATCCCGATGTAAAACTGAAAAGTAAAAAACCCTTCGTCCCTATTTCACCCGCAACCTTAAACCCTAAAAACCCTACCACTCCTCTGCCACTTCCATGGTTGCAGAAATGTATTCCATTTTCCTTCGAGAACGTTCCAGAACCATTTCTCACCTCCTCCAGTCTCTTACCTTCGTCCGCTCCATGGGCGGCGGTCCACGGACATTTCCCGGCGGCATTAACAAATGGCAATGGATGCGCCTCCACGAAAAGAAAGCCAAAGAAAAAGAGAAAAAACTTCTCGACCAAGAGAAACAGATCTACCAGGCCAGAATCCGATCCGATATCCGTTCTAAACTGTCTGACCAGCAAAAGTCCAGCCAAAACCAACATAATTACAGCCTCATATCCCCCCAAGACCACATCAAAGCCCTAGCCGATCGCTTCATGAAAGAAGGAGCTGAAGATTTATGGAACGAAGCCGACGGCCCGATACAATCTCCGCCGCCCCAGCCGCCTAGCCGACCAAACGCTCCGCCCCTTGATCTGCAGAAGATAATTTCTGGTAACATGAATTTAGCTAGTAATCGTGAGAGTGGCGGTTCTGGAAATTTGAGTAATTGGTCAAAATCTAGGCATTATTCAGTTGCTAGAAGTAGTAGAAAGAGGCCCTCGCGGTATAATTTTCGAGGAAATAGTTCCAGTAGTGAGGGTGATTCGGAATCTGAGGTGGAGGGAAATTTACTGAGGAGGAATGTGAGGTGGCCTAGGTTTGGCACGAGTGGGGCGGAATCGGGGGAGGACAATGAAGAGGAGGAAATGGGAGGAAAGAGCAATGCGAAGAAGATGATGAGTAGTGCTGCTTTGGGTAATTATGATAAAAAGATAAAAAAACGAATTCCTTTGCAGTTTTTGGAAAATGAGGTTGATTTATCTGAGCACGTTGAGATGATTAGGAAAGAGTTTAGCAAGAGGTGTTTGGAAAATGATGGGGCAAAAGCTGACGAGGAATCAATTCTTAGTGGGAAAAGGTATACAATGCCGATTTTAGTATTTCTTTGGATGTAGTGAGATTGTAGATTGAAAGTTTGTGTTTTGAATTGTTCGAAGTAATGAATTTAAATTTGATATAGGATTTTGTTTCTGGCAGGTTTGATGAATGCAATGTATCTCCATTAACTGTCAAGGCTCTTACTTCAGCTGGCTATGTTCAAATGACCAAGGTGCAAGAGGCTACACTGTCTGCTTGCCTTGAAGGTATGTCAATTGTTGTCAATTGTTTTTGTTGGACATGTATATCAATGATTTGTTCTTAAAACCATCTCTTCTTGCCTTGACCTTGGTTGAGGTGCTTTTCTTGCCCCTGTAATTTAACCTGCACTACTGACCATTGACCTAAAGCATTTTTTGTATTACCCCAGTCCCACATCGAAAGATAGGAGAAAAATTTGTCTGTATATAAGGAAATAAGTTACTACCAATAGTACTTTGGGTGAGCCTGTAGTGGACTAATATGACCCAAGGTTAGTGGTTTAAGGCTTTATGCGATTCAGACTTGAGATTTGACCTGTGAGATTTGTTCTGGACTTGAGAATTGACCTGGGTTGTTTTATTTTTTCTTTCATTGGATTGTTATATTTCCAATCTTAATCATCTTACATTATGTTATAAACATTTGGTTATGCTTTGTCCATTATAAAATTGAATACTTTTTTTATTCTTATGTATAACAGGAAAGGATGCTTTAGTCAAAGCTAAAACTGGCACTGGCAAGAGTGCTGCCTTTTTGGTATATATCGAGTCCATTTTTGTTTTTGTACCTTAATTTGTGATTTCCTACAAATTTGTTCTTCCAATGGTAGTGTTAAACACAAACAGCTTCCTGCAATTGAAACAGTTCTGAAAGCTTCAAGTTGCAAATCTAAACGGATTTCACCAATATATGTTCTTATATTGTGCCCCACAAGAGAACTTGCAAGCCAGATAGCTGCAGAAGCTAATGTATTGCTTAAGTACCACGATGGCATTGGCGTCCAAACTCTAGTAGGAGGAACGCGGTTCAAAGTTGATCAAAAGCGTCTAGAATCAGATCCATGTCAGGTATATTATGCTGTTTTACCTAACTTATCAAACAAAAGAAAATATTTTGAGGTTCTACTTGAACATCTTTTGGTTAGTATCAAAGTATGCTAGTCTTTCCACTACTGGGAGACCGACAGAAATTTAGAATTTATGAAAAGTTCCTACTGTTGATGTTATATTAATGCAAGAAGCTTAAAACTTTTCTTCGTTTAATGTTTTTCTTATAAGCAAAAATTAACTTTTCCAGGTTATAGTTGCGACGCCTGGTAGATTGTTAGATCACATTGAAAACAAGTCTGTCTTCTCAGCGCGTTTAATGGGATTGAATCTGCTTATACTTGATGAGGCCGATCATTTACTAGACCTGGGATTCCGCAAGGATATGGAGAAAATTGTTGATTGTTTGCCCCGTCAGAGGCAGTCCTTACTTTTTTCTGCTACAATTCCAAAAGAGGTTAGTATTTTATCTTTGTTACTAATTTTTTGTTTTCTGTATATATCATCAAACTCTCAAGTATTTTGGTTTCATTGAATTTTTAGACATCAATCGTTCTAATTTTGGTGTTCTCGATTTGCAGGTTCGCCGAATATCTCAACTTGTTTTGAAAAGAGAACATGCTTACATTGATACAGTAGGGCTGGGTTGTTTAGAAACTCATGCTAAGGTATATCGTAGTAATAATATCTGTCAATTTCTGATCAGGATAAGTTCTAATCTTTTTTTCCCTTTTATGTAACAAATTAAGGTTCGTACTGCTAGGCTCTTATATAACTAGTGCCATGTCTAAGTTTCTAATATCTTAGTTGTATTTATCCCGATATTTCAAATACTTGTGAATTGTGTAGAATCACAAGCTTATATAATTGTTACTTAGCGATAGAATAATTTTTGTGGAACTAGTTTTCACACTCATTGTTTGATAATTCGTTAATGCAGGTTAGGCAGTCTTATCTTGTTGTACCACATGAACAGCATTTTCAAATAGTGCACCATCTTTTAAAGGAACATACCTCACAAGAGCTTGATTATAAGGTATGACGTTCTAGAGACTGGATTTATCTATTTTTTGTTTATTTTTTAACTTTATTTTCTTATTTACGTTTCTACAACTTTCATCAGGTTATTGTTTTCTGTACAACTGCAATGATGACGTCCCTCATGTTTTCCCTTTTCCGTGAGTTGAAATTGAATGTCAGAGAGCTGCACTCTAGAAAACCTCAACTTTATCGTACACGTATCTCTGATGAATTCAGGGAATCAAAGCGACTAATTCTAATTACATCTGATGTTTCAGCTCGTGGAATGAATTATCCTGATGTTACTTTGGTTCTTCAGGTACCGAGTAGTTTAAGATGGTTTCGGCAAGTAACTTTCATCAATTTCTATCTTAAGATTGAATTATCCTGATGTTACTTTGGTTTCCCAGGTACTGGGTTGTTTTAGATGATTTCAGCCAAGTGTTTTTTGTCTATTAAGGAAATGCTATTGCCAAGGCAGAATTACTTTCTGCGAAATCGATCTAGAACTGTGAAATAGAAAGTAGAAGCTGCTATAGTACCTCTTCCGCGCAGAAGGCAATATTTTACTTTGGCAATAGCATTCCTCTGTATGAGAACTTTCTCTTCTAAAAATGGATTTTTGAGATTGATTAGGTTTAATTATTCTTTTCATTTAAAAGTAACTTAAAGCCACCTATTTTTTATGCTTGGCTAAAAGGGAAATTATGCACCATGATCTTTTTTTTCCACTTTTTTTTTCTCTTTTTTTAACTAATTTACCTATCCAGAGAAATTGTGGGGGTGTGTGGTTTGGACCATGTAGCTCACTATCTGTGAAGCCAAGATGTTGCCTTGGTTGGAGTGATATCTCTCTTCTATTATCCCTTGGAACTGAAGATACTAAAACATCGTAGTTATAAAGATCCTTTCCTGAGCAAACATTGATGAATATCCATTTTTGCAGTCATAAACACACAAGATGTGTTTTACGTATGATAATATGAGAATCAACACGTGGTAACAGCGGGACATGCAGATCTTTTGTCCTAGCTGGATTCTTTTGTGAATCTATCACACATCCTCTAGTGTAGGCTATATGCATAGTCTAGATGCTTATATGTTTGGTACACCTTGCATGTCAAATAACTCTTGTTTGTATTTTGGTGTTTGCATTCTAACATTAACATAAAAAATATAAAATTTTGCTATTATCAGGTGGGTATTCCTTCTGATAGGGAGCAGTACATACATCGTCTTGGAAGAACTGGACGGGAAGGCAAAGCAGGAGAAGGCATCTTGCTGGTATCACCTTGGGAAGATTATTTCCTTGATGAGATTAAAGACCTCCCTCTTGAGAAATTATCTTCGCCACACTTGGACCCAGATATGAAAGCAAAGGTTTGCATTAATCATATTATCTCATACCATTCAATACTCGCGCTGACCCATAATGAGAGTCAATTTTAAATGAGAAGTTGGTCAGAGTAGTGTTATTTAGTTGCTAAGAAGAAAATGGAAGTTCAATCAGTATGTACAGACATTAGTTTTATTTATTTATTATTATTAACATGTTGAAATTTAGATTTGTCACCTTGGAATCCAGGAGTCTATTCTAACATTGCTTTAAACCTTAAAACTTTAGATACATGTGAATCCCAAGTGGCTTCCTCTCGTCAAGTATTTTAAGCCAACTTGTATCTTAACCAAAAAATTGATATTATTCTTTAAGTAGGATTTCTAGGTTCTGAGATCCTGAAAAACTCTAGCACCCGTATGTCAGTAGGTGACACGCACAAAACATGAAAAGTCGGTTCTTCCATACATTTCTTAACACTTGAAAATTGTGAAGCTTGTCAATTCCCGAACCCATTTGTGGGCATTTGCTTGATCTATAATGTACTTGGACTGAATGGAAATTCACACACCTTATATCTTGCTGTTGGTTTACTGCAGGTCAACTCTTCAATGGCAAAGATCGATAGTAGCATTAAGGAAGCAGCTTATCATGCTTGGCTCGGTTATTATAACTCAAACAGGGACATAGGCAGGGACAAGACCATGCTCGTTGAGCTGGCAAACAGATTTTGCGAGTCAATTGGATTACAGAAGCCTCCTGCACTCTTCAGGAAAACAGCGCTGAAAATGGGTTTGAAAGACATAGCTGGCATTCGAATACGAAAGTAGTACTTAAAAGAATGTTGTCTACATGATTTATAGCAGGAACTTACACCTAAAAGTGGCTGATTTAGAAATTTAAATGAATTGCTTCCATATTATTTCATTTGAAGAATGTGTTGCTACCTCCATTCCATAATAATCGACTTTTTTAGAAGAATTTTTATTTTATTTGTTATTTACAATTTTTTAAAAGAATAAATTATTTATTTTTTTGTATAACCTCCAAGTCTTAATAAATTCTCTATTGTATTAATAGTTTTTAACTTTTCATAAAAGAGTAGTGATAAAATTTTATACAAATTTTAATTTTTAAATAATAGTATATTAAATGACTTTTTAAATTCATGGAATGGAGATAGTATCATATAACCCAGAATACAAAGTATACACCTAGAATAAGTTTTATAAACTAGTTATCACATCAAAAAAAGAAACAAAAAATTCTGTCTAGCTGTTTTGGAAGAGATTATTTATGATTTGGTCAATATAATATAAGAGATGCACTAACCTATTAGTTTAAGGTTTGAAAAAATAGTTGTTGCCTAAGAAAATAAAAGAAAAAGAGATGCGTCGACATTAATTTCACCATTCTTCGACACTGCTATTTATGATCTAGGCGCCACATATTAAATATTTATATATATATTTATCACAATTGTGATTATTTCATAAAAATGCACATTAATTGTTATTAAAAGATTTGGAAGAAAAAAAAGTTGTCACATAAGAACAAAGGAAGAAAGAGAAAAGCTGACACTAATTTTACTTTTCTTTAATGTCATTTAGTCAAATGTAAGCGTTTGATGCCAAAAAATAATTATTATTTGAGCACAAACCACGCTGGAAGGTTGACTAAACTAATTCTCAAAATCTGCATAGATTTAGTGAATTTGTATCGGATGACATGTCTACTTTTAAGGCATTAAAATTAGTATTTCGAGTTCGATTCGTACTCGTTCGATTAAAAATTTGATTCGAGTTCGATTCGAAATATAAAATATAAACAAATTTAAAGTTCGATAAATTATTCGAACATCCGCAAATTATAATTTTTTATTGAAACTCGGATAATATTCGTTCGAAAAGTTCAAATTGAGATTTGAGATCATGCTCGACTCGGTAGCTAAACGAGCCTCAATCAAACTTTATTTTATACTCGATAAATACTATGAACTAAATTTGAACTAACTTTATATTCGGCTTGATTCGATTCATTTACACCCTTATCTATCTCTATATAAATAAATAAATTATAATTTTCACAATATTTTGCGTATGAGAAGGCCGTTGTTCATGACATTTCAGAGGTGAAAAATTAATCGATCATCTACTCTGAATTTATGTCATATTTTGTAAAAAACTTAATCTGCATGATATTATCTAAAAATTTGTAACCTTATTTTAATACAATTGTGATCTGATTTATTAGTTTAAAATTTTGATAGCACTGAATAAAAACCAAACCATTCGGATCAGAGCTTGAGATTTTGGTGGCCAAGACAAAAAATAAAAATGAGACAATTTTTAAAACATTGTCTGCACTAAAAAATAAAGTAAAAAATAAATAAATAAAAAATACAAGTTAGTATCAAAAAAGTGCATTTCCGAGTCTTAAAACATAATAGTTCGCCTATAACAAAATATATGAAAACTTCGACTACAGCAAAATATATACGAAGTTCGACTACAACAAAATATATGAGAACTTCGACTACAGCAAAATATATACGAAGTTCGACTACAACAAAATATATGAGAATATATTCATTGAAAGATACTTCTTCTAGTATTCTTAGAGCCAAAATCTTCAATTAAATATTCAAAATCCTATATATAAAAAATTGAGGCCCCTCTGATCGGGCCAGAGCAATCGACCCTCCTGCCCGTCTTCAAATTTAATAATAATAATATGACGTGATCTGAAGCTTAGAGAACACTCTAACCAAACCAAAAGTGGGGCAGAGGGGAAAGAAATATGTTGACAGATGATATGATCGGTCAACAAAACTTGAGACCGCCCAACTTTAACCTAGTACCTCACCTCCAGTATAATAATTAGAGGTGGCAAACGGAGCGGCCAGCAGCGTCTTGGGTCAGGTCGGAGTAAAAAGTTCGATTTTTTATACCAAAAAGTAGTTCCATAACCTGCAGAAGCTCAGGCACTACGGGCCAGCGAATCAAGATGGTTTATGCTTATTTTTGAACTCAAGAAACTCATGGTAGGCGGCCCGGACTTGATTTTGAACTAGGGCCAAAAGGCACGGATTTTTGTGGGTTAAAAATGCTGCCCAAAGTTTTGGCCATGGACGAATTCGGCCTTACCATGAGCTTTTGGGCCCATTTGCCAGGTCTAATAATAATGAAATAGTTCTAATGGTAGATTATGTAAGATCCCAACTTATTATTAATGAAATTTAATTTTCTCTATTTATTATTTTGAAATAGTAAGGGTTGATTTGATTAATGTGGATAGTTATGGGTAAAATACGCAAATATTTCAAAATAAGCAAGTGGTTATAAAATATTCATTATTGTCGGGGAATATTCGGTTGGTCGAGGAATATTCGTACTGTCGAAGAATATTCGTACGATGGCGCAGCCATGTGTGGGTCCCATAACGGAAAGCGATTGGAGGAAGAAAACGATAAGAATAAGTTGTTTAAAAATAATGGCGTAGTTGTTACCAATTAATCATCGTTAAAATACTTTGGTGGTTAAAACACAAGAAGATATTAGCGGTATTGCACCAATTATTGATTCTTACGTAATAAGGCACTACTCAATAATTGTTACTGAATTAAGAATTACTTGCTCAAGATTATTTTATTTTATTGATTCAATAATTCTTTGTGTTGATATTTTATATTATCGTTGTTTCAATAATTGTCTAAAAGTTCTATGAGAAAGATTTTCATTATCGAAGCAATAATTCATATTATCCGAATAATATTATTGGATAACATTATTGGATAATATTATTCGTGAATAATTAATTATTGATTTATATGATGAGGAAAATATTGATTTTATGTGGATATAGATGGAGAAATTTTTTAATGTGACAATTGTTGAAAATTAAAATTTTATCTTTTTCTCGATAAAATAATTCATTTCAATATATTATTATTATATTTTTAATAATATAATAATGGTGATATTTTTACAATGAATGTGTGATATATGAGTATCTGAGGAGAAAGATTATTTTTGTTGCAATAAATGTTTAAAACATATTAAACATGTTTGCGGGATCCCATTTCTCGATCGAAATTTGATTATATTTGTAAAATCGTCCGTTTATGGATTTTGATTAATTTTTGTTTAGAATTTGGAAAAACTTTCTTCTGCAAAGTTGTAGAAAATTGAATTTCCTATAAAAACTCGTGAGATTCGAATTTTCTGAAAAAATGGCTATTTATTGTGAATTATTGAAGTTCAAGTTCAAATAATTAATTTTGAAGTTTTAAATATTTTTAATAAGAAAACGTTTTTTTTGAGTTAGGTAAGGTGAGTCACTCTTGGTGGGTGATGGTTTGAATCAGATTTTGGTGTGTAGGAATTTAATAAATATATATTAATATTTTATTAAATTTTTCGCTTGTGTTCTAAAGCATTTTCCTATAAATAGGGTGCTTGGGTTAGAATTGAAAATCACACTTAAATTGAAGTTTTCTCTATATTATCGAGCGATTCTTGTGAGTATTTTGAGTATACTTTGAGTATTGTTATACTAATGCAAGTTCAAGTTATAGCTTATATCCAGAGATTCCTTAAGTACTGTTTTTCCGAGGTAGTGGATATTATTTTTTCGTAATGATATTATTTCTTCAATATCATTATGTCAAATATTGATCTCAAGTTTTTATCAAATTTGGAACTTTTGGTGTCGAGTTACTATTCACGATACTTATTAACTATTTACGACACTATTCACTAATCATAAGACTATTCATCTAAAAATGAAAATTTTCCCTTTCGCTCTAAAATATCTATTGTGGATACTAGCTTTGATTGTATCCATGTTTTGATCATTCTGAATTTTACACCACTATGATTATTTTTGAGGTATTTTTGGACATGGATAAAACAAAGTACTAATCCTTAATCCTTAATCCTCGTCATTTTGTTTCAACGGATTCGCTTTTTAAAAATATTTTCATCATCCCCGCCTTTAAATGATGATATTATTGAATATCTTTGGGCCTGTAGTGCAAAAATGAATAATTTCGATGAATACCTTTTCGCCCGTAGTAGAAAAAGATGAACAGTGTTTAGATGAACAATGACCAAATTAATCGATGAATATCTTCGGCCCTGTAGCAAAAGATGAATATTTGATTCCAGTATATATATCGATTGATGTTACAGGATAAAAGATAGACGATGAACTTTTAAATTCATACATGTAAGATAGTAGTTTGCATTCTCTACTTAACTCTTCTAATGAATTATTATTTCACCATGTAATATTGATTTAAAACTTGTTATCTATTGTATTCTATTAGATTTTTCCTCGTTGAAGACTAACGATAATTTGTTGTATATTATCTTAGTCATAATATTCTTTTTACTAGGCTAGTTGAGCTCACCCTTTTCCTTTTTGTTCCATAAATTTTCTTCTCGTGAGAGGCTAATAATATAACGAAAATGTTTGGGGTATGGAATGAAGGTTCTAGAGAGAGTTGTTTAGTAGTCCTCACCATTTTATAAAATAATATATCAATAAATGTGATGAGGATTTATTTGAGTATAGATATTGTCTGTAAGATAATATTTGTATTCAAACTCACGCTTTTATCGTTGTAATAATAAAGTTGTAGTTGTTTCGCATCATGTATCGACAACTCGTAATGGGTGATGTATACCTATTTTTGGGGGCCACAGCGGTTGGTATCGAGCTTAGGATATGATTTCCATGAGATCGGAGAATAGAATCAGAGAGGAGAGACGAGTAAATCCTTTCGCTAAAGGTGTCCTACCTAAGCTTATTTGTTAGTTGGTCAAGATATAGGATATTATGTGATATATTGATTTCCTTAATTAACCCTTGTTTTATGATGAGATTTGAGAATGTCGATCGAGAATATTAACAATGGAAATGAGACCGTGGAGACGCTCAGACTCACCAACGAGGAGAACGCGTGCAACAGTCGGTTAATGTTCCTCTCGTGAACAACACCAACCGAGCAGATGATGAACGAGGGATGTTTAGAAGTTTTTTGTAGTTTATGCAAAATTAGATTTTAGGAGACTCGTGTTCAAAATACAGAGGAAATGATAAGAATTCACTGATTGTTGCCAAATGCAAGCAGCTCAAAGAGTTGGGACCACCAGAATTTAAGGAAAGCCGATCCGATCATGGCAAGTGAAACGCGTGGGTCAAGCAAATTACCAAGATATTCGATGTCTTGGGATGCACGGATGAAGAGAAGGTTCCATTCGCCACCTTTATGTTCCATGGCGCAGTGCATCATCGGTGGGAGTCTCGTGGAAGTGTATCCATCCACCAAGAGACTCAAAGATGTCTGGGAGACATTTCAGAACTATTTAATGACAAATACTTTCCGAAAGTGTTCATATATATGGAAGGAAGTGGAGTTCATCATATTAGAGCAAAACAACAATGACGGTGTCTCAAAGACGAGGCAAAGTTTGCAGAGTTATCCAGTTCAGACCTCATTTGGTGGAGAATGAGGAACGATGACGCGGATATTTCTTAGAGGTTTGAAACCCCAGATACGCCAAGATCTCATTTTCATAAATTTTCTCTATTCAGATGTTGTAAATGTGGTTCAATTATTAGAGCGAGATAACGAAGTACGGCCAACCGAGGACCACAACTGTGGATCATACCGAGATAAGAGCCAACAAACAACGATAACCAAATGGAGAAAGAAAAGAGATTTAACAAAAATGGTAACCACTCTGGTGGTAATCATGGCCATGAAAATGTAAGAAGCGAGTCCTGGAGGAGATTTTAAAAGAGGAGATTTAACAATGACTATATGAAGACGACAAAGACGAAAGAAAGAATCGGTTCCAAGGAGGGAGGAACGACCACCGTCAGATGCTACAAATGCTAAAAAGAGGACATATCACCAAACCGCCCACAACAGCTCAAGGTATGCTATAATTGTGGAAAAGAAGGACATATCGCCGAGATCAGACGCAGAAGGAAACCTAGTTCAATGGGGACGATGACTCAAAAGATCGTCCCTGTAAAAGTCAAAGTCAACGGTGCCTCGGAAGAGCGTTTGTTGTGGATCGGTCAAAATGCGAGGAACCCAAACGAGGTGATCACGGTAAGCTTATTTATAAATTTTTACGAAGTTTATACTTTCATTAGATACCGGCATACCCATTCATTTATCTCTCCTACCAGGCTCAACGCTTAAACTTGACCCTGAGAAATTAGACTTTGACCTATCTCGTGGAAACTCTGCTAGAGAAACTTTCATCACATTCCATCGCTTATAAATCTTGTTTGATTCAAGTTGGCACCATCACCCACCGTTGATTTTATCTCTTTAAAGATACTTGTTTTGATGTGATTTTAGGATTGATCGTTAACTACTCATCATGCCAAAATTGATTGTTTTTCGTAGCGTTAGTTTTCATATTCCTAACCAACCCGTTGTTCAATTCAAGCAACTAAACCATTAAAATCAATCACCATCATATCTAATCATAAAGCTATTCGCTTATTGAAAAACGGATGTCAAGCTTTCTTAGCCCATGTTATGGATTTGAATAAAGACACGCCAAATTTGAATAATATTCTCGTTGTTATCGACTTTCCGACGATTTTCTAAAGAACTTCCTGGCCTACCCCGTAACGTGAAGTTCAATTCTTTATCGATCTTGAACCCGCATAAAGCCCATTTCTAAAACCCCATATCGAATGGCTCCTATTGAACTTCAGAGTTAAAGGTCCAACTACAGAATTGTTGGACATCGGTTTCATTCGCCCCAAGACATCTCCCTGGGGTGCTCCTGCTTTATTCAGAAAGAAGAAAGACGGAGTATGCGATTTTGTATTTACTATCGAATTGAACCATGTCACCATCAAGAACAGTATCCCTCACCTCATATTGATGACTTGTTTGACAAAATGTAAGGGGCACAATTTTTTTCAAAGATCGATCTTCGCTCGGATATCATCACCAAGATTAGAATCGAGGATATTCCAAAGACCGCCTTTAATTGAAGACGGCATTATGAATTTTAGTCATGTCTTTCTTTGATAACTAATGCTCGCGCTTTCATGGATATGATGAATCGAGTATTCAAGGAATATTTCGATCAATTCGTTGTTGTTTTTATTGATGACATCCTCATATATTCCAAAAGTCGTGAAGATCATGAAGACCATTCGTTCGGTACTCCAAAGGCTTCGTGAAAATAAGCTTTATGCCAAGTTCAAGAAATGCGAGTTCGCTTCGAGGAAGTAGCATTCCTGGGCACGCGGTGTCAAAATATGGAGATCGCTGATCCGGCCAAGATCAAGCAAAACAAAGTTGGGAGAACCAAGTTTCAGTGATCAAGACGTAGTTTTTTGGGCTTATGCTAGTTATTATCTGAGATTCGTGGAAGGGTTTTCTCAATCGCTACTCCATTAACCCAAATTTAACCCTAAGGATACAAAATTTGTTTCGAGCCAAGAACGCGAGAAGAGTTTCCAAGAGCTTAAGAGAGACTTATTTCTAAGACTATTCTAACAATACCATCCTGTTCTTGATGGATTTGTTATCCATGCCGATGCTTCGTGCAAAGGGTTAGGATGTGTTCTCACGCAACGTGAGAAAGTCATAGCCTATGCCTCGCGACAACTTAAAGAGAATGAGAAGAATTATCCTACTCATGATCTAGAGAGGCAATGCAAATAAGCTGCACTAAAGATATGGAGGCACTATCTATACGGGGAGAAAGTGGAGATATATTCGCACCATAAAAGCCTTTAAATATTTCTTCACTCAAAAAGAACTCAACACGCAAAGAACGACGTGGCTCGAGCTATTGAAAGACTACGACCACACTATTCAATACCATCCCCGAAAAGTTAACGTGGTAAATGACGTTGAGAGAAGAAGATCATACGCAGGAATGAGTGCGATGATGTCAAGATACGACAGAGCCAACTTTAATAGAAAAAGTTAAGGTTGCTTTCAAGCCACCCACCTTGAATGATGCAAATGAAGAAGAAAGTACAAGAAGGAGTTATTCCAAGCGAGAATCGATGAAGAATGAATACTTCGAGTCCACCTGCATTTCAGGTTCCTAACGACTGATTTGAAGTACAAGATTATGATGGAGGCACACAATACACCATTTTGCAATCCATCTTGGAAGTACTAAAATGTATCGTGATCTTCTACATACATTTTGGTGGAACAATACGAAAGAGAGATTGCAAAGTTTATCTCGATATGTTTAACTTGTCAACATGTAAAGGCGAAAGATCTAAGTACCTAAGGGTCCGCTGCAGAACCACTTGAGATTTCAAATGGAAGTAGGAACACATTACCATGGATTTCGTTACGGGTCTTCCTACTTGCTTCTCAAGGCATCAATGCTATTTGGGTTATTGTTGATAGATTAACCAAGTTTACTCATTTCTTGCCGACACGGAGACTTTTTCCTCGAACGCCTTTGCTAAGATATATACGTAAATGAGATTGTGAGGTTGCATGGCATGCCAAGATCCATAGTTTTCGGATCGTGACCCAAGATTCACTTCAAGATTTTGGGTTAGCTTGCAAAAAGCTACGGGCACCGATTTATTTATCTGGCTTTAAGATACCATCCTCAAACCAGACGGACAATCGAGAGACTATTCAAACTCTTCAAGATCTATTAAAACTCGTGGTCCTAGACTTCAAGCGGCAATTGGGATAAGTATTTACCATGGTGGAATTCTCCCACAACAATAGTTATCAGCAAGATAAAAGTGGCTCCATTCAAGCATTATATGGACGAAAATGTCGCTTCCAAAGATGTTGGGACGAGGTGGGTGAAGAACATTGTTGGGACCCGAAGTTTGGTACGTATGACTCACTTTAAAAGATCCAAATGATTCGACAACGACAAACCAAGCACAGATCGATAAAAAGAGTTATGCAGATCTTCATCGAAAAGACGTGGAATTTAGTATCGGGGATCACGATTGTCATGTAGAATTCCATGGAAGCGGAGTTACAAGATTTGGGAAACGAGGAAAGCTCAATCCATTTATATATTGGTCCATTTTGTATTCTCGAACCGAGTAGTAGAAATATAGCCTATAGACTCGCAAGTTATCTCGAAGTATGTCTCGTGTTCATAATGTGTTTCATATCCGTATTTCAAATATGTGAAAGACCCAACCACGTTATAGAAGTTAGAACCCGGACGAGATAGCCAAGACTTAACGATGAGGAGGTAATCACAAGATCTTGGATAGAAGGAAGCGTTATACCACAAGTTATACCACAAGTTAAAGTTTTCATGGAGGAACCATGCTATGTAGGAAATGACCTAGGAATTGGAAACGGAAATGAAAGCGAGGTATCCTCACCTTTTCAAACACCTGTGCACGCACGCCAATTTCGAGGACAAAATTTCATAAGAGAGAGGAGGTCAGTAAGACCCCAACTTATTATTAATGAAATTTAATTTTTTCTATTTATTATTTTGAAATAGTAAGGGTTGATTTGATAAATGTGGATAATTATGGGTAAAATACGCAAATATTTCAAAATAAGTTAAAGTGGTTATAAAATATTCATTATTTTGGGAATATTCATTGGTCGAGGAATATTCAGATCGTTTTGGGAATATTCGTGACGACTTGCCGCAACCATGTGTGGCCCCCATAACTGAAAGCGATGGAGGAAGAAAACGACAAGAATAAGTTGTTTAAAAATAACTACAGAAGTTTAGTACCGCATTAATATCGTTAAAATACTCTATGGTTAAAACACAAGAAGACACCAGATTGCACCAATTATTGATTCTTACGTAAGAAGGCACTACTCAATAATTGTTACAAGAATTATCGCTCAAAGATTTTATTTTATCGATTCAATAATTGTTGTGTTGATATTTTATATTATCGTTGTTTCAATAATTGTCACTACACAAGATTTTTCATTATCGAAGCTAATAATTCATATTATCCGAATAATATTATTGGATAACATTATTGGCAATGTCTAGAAAGTTCTGCTCAAGGAGAGGTTGGTCACCTAATCATGCCAAGAAGTGAGAAATTTTATCGAAAGCCCTCTTTTTGAGTGAACCGGTCGTCAATATATTGTGATTTCGTAATATTATTCGTGAATAATTAATTATTGATTTATATGATGAGGAAAATATTGATTTTATGTGGATATAGATGGAGAAAATTTTTTTAATGTGACAATTGTTGAAAATTAAAATTTTATCTTTTTCTCGATAAAATAATTCATTTAAATATATTATTATATTTTTAATAATATAATAATGGTGATATTTTTTTACAATGAATGTGTGATATATGAGTATATGAGGAGAAAGATTATTTTTGTTGCAATAAATGTTTAAAACATGTTAAATATGTTTCATGGACCCCATTTCTCGATCGAAATTTGATTATATTGTAAAATCGTCTGCTTATGGATTTTGGCCAATTTTTGTTTAGAATTTGGAAAAACTTTCTTCCGCAAAGTTGTAGAGAATTGAATTTCCTATAAAAACTCTCGTGAGATCTGAATTTTCCGATAAAATGGCTATTTATTGTGAATTATTGAAAGTTCAAGTTCAAATAATTAATTTTTGAAGTTTTAAATATTTTAATAGAAAAACGTTTTTTTTGAGTTAGGCAAGGTGAGTCACTCTTGGTGGTCGATGGTTTGAATCGATTTTGGGTGTGTAGGAATTTAATAAATATATATTAATATTTTATTAAATTTTTTCGCTTTGGTGTTCTAAGCATTTTCCTATAAATAGGTGCTTAGGTTAGAATTGAAAATCACACCGTAAATTGAAGTTTTCTCTCTATATTATCGAGCGTATTCTTGTGAGTATTTTGAGTATACTTTGAGTATTGCTATACTATGCAAGTTCAAGTTATAGCTTATATCCAAAGATTCCAGCTAGTAAGACTCGTTCTTCCGAGGTAAGTGGATATTATTTTTTTCAGAATGATATTATTTCTTCAATATCATTATGTCAAATATTGATCTCAAGTTTTTATCAAATTTAGAACTTTTGGTGTTTGAGTTATTATTCACGATATTAACACTATTCACGATACTATACTATATTCACTTAATACTAAGACTATTCATCAAAAATGAAAATTTTTCCTTTCGTCTAAAATATCTATCTATGTGGATACTAGCTTTGATCAGATCCATGTTTTGATCATTCTTGAATTTTACACCACTATGATTATTTTTGAGGTATTTTGGACATGGATAAAACAAAGTACTTAATCCTTAATCCTTAATCCTGGCCATTTTGTTTCAATCGGATTCGCTTTTTTAAAAAATATTTTCATCATCCTCGCCTTAAATGATGATATTATTGAATATCTTTTGGCCCAGAAAGGCAAAAGATGAATGATTTTTCGATGAATATCTTTGGCCCGTAAGCAAAAGATGAACAGTGTGTTTAGATGAATAATAATAAGACTAATCGATGAATATCTTCGCTCAGAGTGCAAAAAGATGAATATTTGATTCCGTATATATATCGATTGATGTTACAGGATAAAAGATAGACGATGAACTTTTAAATTCATACATGTAAGATAGTAGTTCAATTCTCTACTTAACTCTTCTAATGAATTATTATTTCATCATGTAATATTGATTTAAAACTTGTCATCTATTGTATTCTATTAGATTTTTTCCTGCTCAAGACTAACGATAATTTGTTGTATATTATCTTAGTCATAATATTATTTTTATCGGGCTAATGAGCTCACCCTTTTCCTTTTTGTTCCATTTTTCTTCCTCAGAGGCGAGAATATAAATGCAGTACAAGCTCTGGGTATATGGAATGGAAGAATGGAATGAAGGTTCTAGATTTAGAGAGTTGTTTAAGATAATATTCCTCACCAGTTTTTTTGTAAAATAATGTATCAATAAATGTGATGAGGATTTATTTGAAGTATAGATATTGGGTCTGTAAGATAATATTTGTATTCAAACTCATTCCAGCTTTTCATCGTTGTAATAATAAAGTTGTAAGAAGTTAAATTTTAGTTTAATATAAAAAAAATAAAATAATAATTCAATCAATTCTAATCGCAACCAAATATAATTTTTTTTCATTACATAAAAATAAGTTATTTCATTCTCATCTTTTTTATGAAAAGTTAAGTTTCTCCCTTAATTCCACGGGTAATCTTCCTAAAGAAAGTAATAAGTACTACCTCCGTCCCACAGTACTTTTTTAGGCTTAATAGTTTTTTTTAAAATAAATGATGTATTAAAATTTCAATATAATTTTTATAATATTTTTTTATATATATCATTCTGCATTTAATGATATTTATTGCATCTTACCATCACTATAATTAAACGACACTCATTAACTCTTCAACTTCAAAGAAAATATATTAAGGGTATTTTTGTCATTTTAGCTTGTGTATTAGTATGTGTGATTTTAGCTAAAAAGACACTTATTATGGGACGGAGGTAGTAATGTTTTATACTCCCTCCATTTCAAAATAAGTGTCGTTTAAAGTTTTTGCACATGGATTAAGAAAATCATTTAATACTATCATTTAATAATTAAAATATGTGTGAAATTCCATCACTACCCCTTTATGGAAAGTTGAAAACTATTAATATTAAGTGTGAAAATTTCTTGGGACAATGAGAGAAGGTAAGGATGATATAAAAAAGTAAATAATTTATTCTCTTTAAAAGTTGTAAACGACAGATAATTTGGAACAATTTTTTTTTTTCAAAACGTCATTTATTTTGAAATGGAGGGAGTATTTCACTTCCATCTTGTGATAATGTTCTTGTAGTATATGTTTATAAGTAGTAACTACAAATGTACCTTACCAAACAGCAATTTGTAAAAGGAATTAGAGAGAGACCACTACATTAATAATTACTAGTGATCCATTATGGGACACCTATTGGTTTGACACCTGCGTAGCATAAAGATAAGTTAGTACCTACTCAATAATTGCAGCATTTAGTAGTAGTAGTCTGGTACATTTACCCCCTCAACCCCCACCTCGCCACCCATCTCAATCAATTATGAACCAATTAGCAACTTCTTATGGCCTATGTTCAATGTTCATGCATCATAAGATGAACTTGAAACAGTCGGAGAAAGGTCGTCTAAGAAAAGTAAAAAATAAAAAAGTTAGGGAAATTAAGTCCGAGATTAATTTTTCCAATTTTGGTACTTGAAAATATAGCCTTACAAAGTGACAAGAAAAAAAAACATGGTACACTACACGGCACCTTTAAGATCCACAAGATAAACACGCATGTTTGAAGATTATATTGCGATTACACTGTAGAAAACATCACCAAACTGTAGATAATAAAGCAAAATAATTCCTCCCAAATGCAGACCAACCCAGTATTTTGTAAAGAAAATGACATTGCCTTGCTACCTACTAATACATAACACAGGAAACTGAAAGTTATATATACATGATACACTATTGTTCAAGAATTTTCCCCTCCCAGTAATATAATAACTATGTACAAAAACCGATTAACAAGATACAACCCTTGTACATCTGTAATGGGAAGCCTTCTTGATATGATATGATATGATTATATATGTACCAACTTCAAAATTCAAAACTAAAATCATAAAGAGTAGTCGGCAAGATCATGTGCTACACTTGTTTACCATGTCTGGCGGCACCTGTCTCCCAATGTATCATGTCAAGTTTCTACCAAAATACTATTAATATATTGGATTAGCATTAGCATGCTGATTATTTAAATTAATATTGGACAGGCCAAATGAAGTGCAAGTCAAAGATATAAACCCCTTCACGAAAGGGTTATACACATGAGCACACTACCCGTATACAAAATGACCATGTAAGCCTTTAAATACGAATCCATATATTCATAAATCATCAATACAGATGGATCATACAAATTACTTACACATGTACCAATGGGAACTGGCTTTAATTTTCACCATATTAAATACGTTAAATCTCGCTGGAATTTGGATGTTAGAACCAAGAATCCCGATCATCACCTGCATTGCAGATCATCAACAATCAACACTAGTGCTAATAAGATGAATCTGGTTTAGCAGATCTTTAAGAGAAAACAAGAACTTGGCAATTTTAGGTACAACAGCAATTACATCATAAAAATAATAATTGGAGAAATAAAAGGGCATTTTTGTCATTTTATAATGACCAAGTTTTTCTACCAAAGCCATATTAAATACTTCACAGCCTGAGCCTGCATTAGAGAGCAAACTCCATTAATTCAACCATCCTTTGGTTTCTAGTTCAGTTCTTCATCATAAGAATCATGGGTGTTCAATATCCTGCGGTACCGTTTCTGGTCATCATGGTCATGCTCACCTTCGGTCAGCTCTCAACTTGCCGTGATATCCACAGAAGTGCAATTGAAGGAACAAAGACGACAGAAATTAAAACACAATTCAGTTCCCCGTTTCCATGCCATTTTCCTGCACCAGCTCCCGCGGAAGCCAAAAGTGTTGGCACCCACCCAATTTATGGAACGTCAGACCGGACTGTTCCAGGTGGACCAAACCCGCTTCACAATTGATATATTAATTAGCTTCTTTCAAAGTTATGATATGTTTTCAGATAGACGAAGTTTTGCAGTTTACGTACAGGTGCAATCTAATGTTCTTTAATTTGCTCCCAGAGATGTATATTATACACAAGTGAAATATATTGATAGCTTATTAGATTTTGAAGATTTGTTATTCTACTAGAATGAATAAAACAAATACATGCATCCCATGTGTAAAACTTGCAGGTATACAAGAAGTGTAGTTATATTGCCAGTGTTTCCCCTTTCTGACCGGGCCTGCAATTGATATGGACAGCTCAGTTGTAGAAGAGCTACATCATATCGTTTTCTGAATAGAATAATTTTCTATTATAAACAATTACTGACAGGAAAAACTATAAGAAACAAACAAAGTGATTAGGACATGATGAAAAGGGAGGAGTTCATGCCAAAGTAAACAACAATTGAAGTACATCCGATGGCCAATCATATTGTATTTATTCACCGACTAAAGTAAGTAAACAAATAAAACATGCAAAGAAGTCAAAAAAGAAAAATTAATAAATTGCTACAACACTATGGTATTTAGTGCCGAGTCCTCCATATTATTTTAGTAAATACTAGGGCGGCATAATCCATGCACTTTTTATGTTTAAAAATAAAAGTAAAAGAATTTTAAAACAGTACTTAATTATATATACAAATAAATTTTCTCTGGATGCCTCAATGTTGCTCTCGATCGGAAGGCACTAAAAATACAGTTTCATGATAAACAACAAAAATGGAGGAGATTATATGTATATAAATAAACCTTATTAATTACCAAAATTATCGTTTCCTGCTTTAGATAGCAATACCAGAAGACCTAGCTAGGTGCAAAAGACAAAATAAGGTAGTCAGCCTGACAAATGCCATGCATAAGCGAACATACCAGCATGATCACTTAGTGGGTCCACCAAGAAGATTGTTGGAACTTGGATGATATAATGATTTTTTTGTGTATGTTTGATAGAGAGAGATTATTTTATGGAACTCCATTTCATATATCATTATTTCGAAGATTGTTTGATCCAAATCATGTTTGCTAGCTTTCCCATAAGATCTCCTATCAACTTCTTGGTCCACACGGCTGTGCAAAATATATGCATGCCATTGACTTAAACAAGGGGAAATACCATTCATCCAGAACGCATGATGTATGCAGGGTTAGACATTGTGCATGCATGCCATGCAAGAAAGTCAATATACATACCAAAACAGTAACCCAAGCAAGAGAGTAGAGACAACTTTCCAAGTACGATACACCCAGTCAAAGTGAGATTTATATATATATATATATATAGAAGGCAAAAAAAGAAGGGAAGAAGCTAATGTCAAGCTATTCAGTTAATAAGAAATGTAAGAATAATGTACTAGACTAGATCATGATAGGTCAAGGAGAGATTCAGACTTTTACCTGCTTGTTTGTCCGGAAATGTGGACCACCTCAAAGCAAGACATTTTTGGCATGCATCGCTGTAGTTGATTTTCAAAAGAATTAAGACAAAATTTTCATTGCTTCTACTTTGTACATACCTCAACTTAAAGAAGCAGAAAACAAACCATGATATTCAGTGAAACTTGGTTACATGACCTCAGTACCCACTGGATCTACAGAAAAATTAATGGAAATGACTTTCTGCGTAACTGGTTGAAATTTAGACCTCCACACCTGTTTTCCAAAATCCAGAAAGAAGAGAGAAGTTTGGGATAGTTTAGTCCGAACAACTACTGTTAAGATTGAAATAAGAACGGAATTGATTAGATAGAGAGTTCAATTTTCAGTCAAGCAACATTCTTTGGCATGTTCAATTTGCATGGCAGGAAAAACATACAAAACAAAAGTCCTGCAACAATTTTTATGTGTGAGACTTGCCTAAGTGGAAAAAGAGTTCTAGGCTCAAATATTTTAAGCCACCTAGTCAATGAAAATAACTCCTGATTGTTAAAGCAGGCTAATTAAAAAGGTTAGGCACCTTACATTCTTGTATTCTGAACTCCCCGTGAACATCTTGAAGGCCTCAGCTGCAAATATACCAGCAAATAGCAGTTAATAGACAAGAATTGATTAAATTCAGGCTACATGTTACAGAATGTGAAGCTCACATGACCGAAAACGTACGACTACCACATGAGTAAATTCCTTACTGCCAACATTGAAATTCGAACCTGAAAATAGACATGATAATAGCAGGAGTCATAGAAAACAGTGAGACCGAGTTAACAGTCTCGTAGTTGCTTGTGCATAATTCCTATTTTAAAAAAAGAAATACAAAACAGAAAGAAAAAAATAAGGGGGGGAAAAGAGGCAAAATTTGTTGGTTCATTCAAGACATAAATCTATGATAGAAAGTAGTTAACCGGCAATATCAATTTATAAACAATCTTTGCTTTTTGCTTTAGGAAAACCTTGAGTAGCTTGGACAATCAATGACTGGAACTCCGTCATCAACTTTGCCAGAGAAGCTAGAGCATCTTCTGCAGAACCACCCAGGGAACTCTCAGCAAATGCAATAAGAAGCACAAATTCCACACCATAGTTGAATTCCTGCCACCAAGTAATTGCACCTGTCAAAACTAAGTCAAGGACCGAACACAAGACTCGCAATGCAAAATAGGAAGGACAAGGAAGGTAACTCAATGATTGACTGGGTTCTAAGCAATCTAGAAGACTTGAGAGTAAAAGAAATAAGAAAAATATGCTTTCCATCTTTTGAGCATGTAATAACTTCATTAGATTTTGACAACAGAAAACTAGTGATTAAGATATAGTGCTGTTGTACAATTGAATGCAAAGATATACAACTCCTATACAATCAAAAAAAGATGCTTCTATCACACATCAACAAGAATTGAACAGATCTTTAACTGTGCTTTTCCAACCTCTCCTTTTCGAAATATAGAAAGGATATCATCTTCTACTTCAGATTCGTAATCTGCATTTAGTATATCCTGTCAAATCACCAATAAAAGTGAATAACTGCACCACTACAAAATACATGAGGTTACTCAGCAGGAATTTAAAGAAATAAAGTTTTAAAGCAATTAAGAGTATTGGTGTTTACATGTCAGGGCGTACATGGCAGTAAGGCATTACGTGGTCCTTGATAACTCCCAAATAAAAAGGATTCTCGTAAAAGTTTACTAGATTTTCCTTTTTCTGGAAACGTATGAAGAAAGCATGGGTATAATTTTCAAGATTGTAATCAGAGATACGTCCTGCAGGAGTGAATAGGAAAAATCGTAGATCATTGAATGAGATGAGTAAATAATACAGATTACATTCTAAGTAAGGAATGCATTTAACTTCAAATTTTCAGAGCAAATGTGACAAGTATTCCATCATTAACAGCACACAAGCGTTTGATATCAGAAGCTCTGAAAATTAAAAGGCAAAGACGTATTCATGACTTCACAACTTGTTAGAATTCTTAAACTTACTTTAAATTTAGCTTCAACATATAGATAGAAATTTAATTCTATGTTGGTGTACATAAATAGGTAGAAGTGGTGGACCTGATAAAGTTACCAAATGAATAAACCAAGAGGAATAAGGGTGGAAAACAAGTATGCATGGTTCCCTATAAAACAGAGCATAGCTTGTAGAAGTAGCACTTTGCAAGGAAATTGTGGTTGGGCACAATTGGTATGGGATTGGAAACCACTATAATAATTTTATAATTCTCTCCCACCAAATAACATATCGTTGGGTATGACATGAATCCTTATTGGATTTGGATTTAGGTATTACCTAGAATCCGTTTTGGTTTAGGAAAGTTATCTTTTCTAGCTATACTCAATTTAGTATTTCTAATCCTATTTGGATTTTTAAGAGTTATCATAGTTCTCTCTCTTTATCTTGTATATATTTATTTATAGGTGTGGTTTTTTTCCCGATTTTTTTGGAGTAGAGACAATTGATTTATTGTGTTTGCCATATTTTAAGAGTTCTCATCCATACTATGGCGTTTGAGTTCTCTTTATGGGTTGTATTCTTAGGGAAAACCGATTGGATATTTATTTAGATGGATTTCTTGATAAAGCACTTTCGCAATTGATTTCTTCACTAAAGGCGGTTGATTTGTGGAAGAAATTAAGTCTCT
This sequence comes from Panax ginseng, assembly GCA_020205605.1. NCBI lineage: Eukaryota > Viridiplantae > Streptophyta > Magnoliopsida > Apiales > Araliaceae > Panax > Panax ginseng. The sequence continues at coordinate 98,278,283 of CM035150.1, forward strand.
CTTAGAAGTCTCTACATTTTTATACTCTTTGATGATTTTTCGAGGTACTCAAATCAAATCTCAGCCATAAGCGAAAGTTACAAAATATTGATGTTAAGATTGATGATGAAAATCAAGCCCTATTGTTGTTAGTTTTCATTACCTCCTTCATATATCATTCATGATGTATGGTGACACTATCTTAATTGAGGATTTTAAGATATTATTAGATTACGAGATGACTTTTTTGAAAAAATAATCAAGGTGTTGGATATTTGTCGGAAGGAGGTCGAGTTGAGAGAAGTTCAAAAATGGCATTTTAGTATTAGGAAGTTGTATCTTTTATTATTAGTGGAATGTAAATAATTAGGGGGCAAGAAAGCCTGCTCAAGCTGTTCTTTGAGATTGGTGATGATCTTACCGTTCAATTTTAGCCTGGTTGGATTTTAGATTTTGGGTATTCTTAACACTCATGTCGGGTTCTACACATATGAACTATATATGGTTTTTTGATGGGACTAAATGAAATGAGAATGACAGACACGGTGAATTTCAGTATCACTTTGAGTAAAATAGGAAGGTGGAGTTATGAAGACTTTGGCAGAGTCCTGGTGTTGAAAAAAGGAAAAGGTGGTGACTTTTTATATAAGTTGGTGAGCATTGCAATTTGTTGGGAGATGAAGCAAAGGTTGTGGCATATGAGGTTTAGGCCAAGAGTGAAAATGCATGGTTCATAGGGAAACAAACTGGGGATTGTGTCTTGGGAAAGCGAAATGAGTCAGTTTCAAGACTGCGGTTCATAGAACAAAGGGGACTTTGGACTATATTCATTCAGACCTTTGGGACCCTTCACGGGTTCTTTCCAAAGGTAGCGATGCACATTATCTGCTAACCTTCATTGATTATTCCAGGAAGGATATAAAAATGACGTTTTTGTGACTTTCAAACAGTTGAAGACTTTGGTTGAGAAGTGGACAAGAAAGCAAATTAAGAAGTTCAGATCAGATAATGGTCTTGAGTTTTGTGAGACTAAGTTCAATGAGTTCTGCAAGAATGAAGGAATTGTTAGGCGTCATACAGTAATGAAGACACCGCAACAGAATGGAGTTGCAGAACGGATGAAAAGAACCTTGATAGAGAAGGTCAAAAGCATGTTGTTAAATGCAGGTTTAGGCAAGGAATTATGGGCAGAAGAAGTGAACACAACTTCTTTCTTGGTGCTCCTTGCACAGCTATAGAATGTAAGACCCTTGAAGAGGTTTGGTAAGGTAATCCTGCAGATTATTCATATAATACGCACATGTAAATGAGGAAAAACTCGAACCTATAGCTAAGAAATGCATCTTTCTTGGTTATGGTTCTGGTGTGAAGGGTTATAGACTTTGGTGAACTGATCATAAGTCATCAAAGGTCATCATTAGCAGAGATGTTACTTTTGATGAGTCTGTTATGCTTCATAAGAACAGGGACTCCTCTGTTCCGTGTATTGATAGTTTTGGTAGTGTTGATCAGAAGGTGGCGCTTGAAGTAACTTATTCTCAGGGTCAAAAATCACAACATAGTTCAGATCATGGGCCTACAACAGTAGTTCCAGAGGAGGAACATGTGGACAAATATAGTCTCACTAGAGAAGGGGCAAAGAGGACAGTGCGACCACCACAAAGATATGGGTATTCAGATTATGTTGTTTATGCCATGTCAGCTGCCAAGGCAGTTGAGTACAATGACCATGTGACTTATAAAAATGTTGTTTCCTCAAATGATTCAGAAAAGTGGTTGTTTGCTATGAATGAGAAGATGAAATCTATTCAGAAAAATCAGACTTGGGAGCTTGTGAAACCACCTAAAGATAAGAAAATTGTGGGTTGCAAATGAATATTTAAGAAAAAGGAATGCATTACAAGAGTTAAAGACGCTAGGCACAAGGCTCGACTAGTAGCTAAGGGATTCATTCAAGTCGAGGGAATTGGCTTCAATGATGTGTTTTCACCAGTTGTGAAACACAGCTCTATTCGAGTATTACTTGGTTTGGTTGTTATGCATGATTTAGAGTTGGAACAACTCGATGTGAAAACTTTCTTTCATGGAGAACTTGACAAAAAGACTTATATGTGTCAACCTCAAGGATTTCAGATTCAAGGAACGGAAGATCACGTTTGCTTGTTGAAAAAGTCCTTATATGGTTTAAAGCAATCTCCCAGGCAGTGGTATAAACGATTTCATTCATTTATGGTTGTAGTGAATATAACAGGAGTCAATATGATAGTTGTGTGTACTTAAAAAAACTTTAGGATGGCTCATTTATCTATGTGTTGCTTTATGTTGATGATATGTTGATTGCAACAAAAGATAGTTCAGAGATTGGTAAACTGAAATCACAGTTGAGCACCAAATTTGAGATGAAAGATTTAGGGGCTGCTAAGAAGATTCTTAGCATGGAGATTCAGCGAGATCGCAGAATAAAGAAATTGTACTTTTCCAGAAAGATTACATCGCGAAGGTGTTAGATCATTTTGGTATGAAGATGTCAAACCAGTAAGTACTCCTCTGCTGCTCACTTCAAATTATCAGCTGAATTATCGCTTAGACAAATGAAGAGATTAGGTATACGTCAAGTGTTTCATATTCTAGTGCAGTTGGTAGCCTCATGTACACTATGATTTGTACTCGTCCAAATATTTCACATTCCATTAGCGTAATAAGTAGGTACTTATCATGTCCAGATAAAATTCATTGGGAAGACGCAAAATGGATTTTAAGATACTTGCGAGGTACCTCTGATGTTGGTTTAGAGTTTGGAAGGAATGACGATACCCTTATAAGATATGTTGATTCAGATTATGCTTGTGATCTTGATAAGAGGAGATCGTTGACTGGTTATATATTTACCCTTGGAGGTTGTGCAACTAGTTGGAGAGCTACTTTACAGCATACGATTGCTCTCTACTACTGATAGGTAGAGTATATGGCTATTACGAGAGGTTGTTAAGGAAGTTATTTAGTCATGAGACTTGTTTGGAGAGATCAATATGGATCATGGAGGTATTGTTGTTCGTTGTGATAGTCGAGTCTTATACACTTAACCAAGGATCGATGTATCATGAGAGGACGAAACATATTGATGTCGTATCATTTTGTTCGAGAAATTGTTAAAGATGGTGACATTAAGATCTTGAAGATTGGTATTGCAGACAATCCAAATTTGACATGTTAACGATTCTGTTACCACATACCAAGTTCAAACATTGCTTGGACTCGGTGTTAGTGTTTAATGCACTTGAGTTGTGCATTTGAGAAGAGAAAGTTTACTGTTTGTGCTATATTTGGACGATTCAAAGTCGAGGTGGAGATTTATTGGGTATGACATGAATCCTTATTGGATTTAGATTTAGGTATTACATAGAATCCATTTTGGTTTAGGAAAGTTATCTTTTCTAGCTATATACAATTTAGTATTTTAACCTATTTAGTTATGGAATTTTCCTATGGCCTATAAATATAGTCTTTGGGTTTTGGAGTTGAGACAATTCAGGAGTATTCTAAGAGTTCTCATAGTTCTCTCTTTATCTTGTATTCTTCATATATTTATTTAGTGGATTTCTTCTGCCTTCTCCGTGGTTTTTTCTCAATTTGAGTTTCCACGTAAGTTGATTTATTGTGTTTGCCATAGTTTATCATAACACCTATGACAATAAAACTTGTCAAATAATAAAAAATGAAAAACTCAACTATGACAATATAATGCAGAGAACCAATAATTCTTTTATTCAGGTACCTATAGCCATAGGTATGTTCAATTTAATATCAACTCAATCACAACTCACCTAATGATATGGCAACAATACCACCCATTTGATATTGGGATGTGTAAAGATAATCCAACATATCTTTCTCCTCCTCATCAGATAAACCCTCCTTAGCTTTAACCAAAGTTATGTGTTCCACAATTTTTCTGAGATAATCATTACCCATGTATTAGGACTGATAACTAAAAATTTATACCCTTAAACAAAATTTCATAGAGTTCAAAAAGAAAATTATCAGAAGAAATGTTGAGGAAAATCATCTGAGATGGTTCTATCATGTACTTAACTCCCTGGTACAGGAAAATGACCTGATGTAAGTAGTGTGTATGTATGTGCAAGAGAGAGGCAATGAGGCAAGGTTAGTTTCCTATAGATTAAACTACATATATATGTTGTATAAATTAGAAAGGGCAGACTAGACAACACAGATTTGTCTATGTCGCCAAACTCAAAGTCACAATTAAGGTTGGTAAGTTGAGTATCAATAAATAACAATCCCAAAGAAATATCATGGGAACATCTATGATTTTCTCAATGTTATAAAAACGCATGATTTCATATATTTTCCAGCATTTTCCTACATAATAGAAACAAGAAACTCGTTTAATCAGGAAAACTGTAACTCCAACATATCAATACTACCATAATATTTACTAGTATATGAAATTAATTTTCTTACAAAACGCTTTCCTATGAAACTCTGCAAAATAAAAAGATTCCTTTTTTACACACTGTAGGAACAACCAATCTTGTGTATTAGGCTATTAGCAAACCATGGACCCAATTAAAAAATGAGTAGAGATAATAACAACAATAAAGATGATACTAAAACTTACAATTAACTATGGAATTGTGGATAATGTATAATGATGTGCATCATAAACCAGAATGATATGATTTTAAATGCAACCTATTTAAAAAGCTGCAAGAAAACCTTTTGGGCTTATTATCGGTGCTCGAATTCTGCCCCTCGGCAACAGAGAATATAGCAGTTGGATTCTTCATTTGCCCAGACCACAATTTCGTCTTCAGAACTCCACTCAATGGGGAAACTGGAAAGCAAAACCACCATAATTAAGTGTAAAAAACAAATCCAAATACATTACACATTAATTTGATCTGGGTAATATGTTGAAATCACATCAAATACAATTCATTATCGTAGAAAGAAGAGTATTTTGAGGTTACCATTGAAGGCTTTTCTTGCAGAATCTAGGAGTTTGGAGGTAGATTTCTTCTTCATGTAACATTTGGTGAGATAAGAAGTACAGGGACTGAAGGAGTGAGTTTGAATGTGCATCTTGTTTTTGTTTCAGTGTCGCATGCGCATGTGTATTGTTGGAACCAGTCAGTCCCATTTTATTGGGTAAACACTAAACATAGCTTTCAATCGGTAAATGGGTGGACTAGGAAAAACGATCAAATAAATATATAGTTAAATGGGTTGGCGCCTAATTATGGAACTTAAATGACTGAACTGCCCCCAATCATTTTTCAATGTATTTTCAATTTTGGGATGAGATTTTTCATTTTTCTTCCTCTTTAAGGGCTTTTCATTTTCAATCTTCCCTCATAAGTCAATATCAGTAATTTTATTAAATTCTATATTAATATTTTGGATTTAATTAAAGTGAGCACTAGATATAACCAAAAATAAATACATTAATTCATCAACCGCATACACAAAATAATCTATTTAAATTGAGCGCAAATATTTAATATTATTGTGTACCTAATATGTATGTCCATGATGGCAAACACTTACTAATATTAATTATTAAGCTTGTCTAGACTGACTTTTTAAATTTAATTATTTCATTTTTAAAGGAAGATGTACTAACGATTTCAAATTATTGGAGCCGAGATTTTTGGCTCTTAAATAATCAGATTTTGCCAAAAACTATGAAAGGGAGCATCTTATTTGCATAAACAAGCATCACAACTCAATCAAAATAACCATAATGAGCAAGAACTTGAACATATTCAAGTGTTTTAAACCATAATGAGCAGTTGTTCGAAAAGATAGAAAGAAAAAAATAAATATAAATATAACTGCAATAAAATAAAATTTTAATCACCAATTTCCATTTAAAACCTGACACTAGTTTATACATTATCAGCACCTCTTAATGATAACAAGTACAGAAATTATTTTTTGACAAGTGAATGGTTCGAACTGGAGCAAGCTGATTTCAGAGATACACAAGGGTTATGTCAATTTAAAGCACAAATACTTTATATCTAAATATCCCAATCCCAATCCCAATCAAATTTGATAAACCTTCTAGCAAACAGTACACCCCAGCCCAGCAGGACTATTTTGTTTATAGTCAATCCCAACAACTGCTTGATAGCCATTACGAGCCAAGGTTCTTGAACAACTCGGGAAGGTGAGCGTTGGTTAGCTTGGTTCTCTTGCTGATTTCATGCTGCTTCTTCTTTTGTTTGGGTTTGGGGGCAATGCCATGAACCTGTGCCATGGCTCTCCTCTTTGCAGTGTTTGTAGCAGGTTTCATCCCATTCTTCTGGAGATCCTTCTCAATGTCGATCATATCACATGGAAATTCAATTCCTCTGAATAACTGTTTCAGGTCATCATCAACCTTGATAGGTACTCTGGGATCGTTTGGGTACGCTATGTCCTCCTGTGAATCGAAGTTTGATAGTAGCCAGATTTTACCAGCAGCTTTCAAAGACTAAAAAGGAAGGGGGAAATTATTAAGGGGAAAAAAATGGAAACAAAAATGATATACCAAGAGCACTTCTCAAAAATAAAATATACGACTCTGTAATGTATTATAAAAAAATGTGCATTTTGTAACAAGGACACATCACCAGGTAGACATTGCAAAATAGAGAGAAATACTCTGTAAGGTATTAAATAAAAAGGAAAAAATGAGCAATGTACATGAAAACATTGCATACTACGATGACAAAATAACAAAAACAGTATATTAAAAAGAGCAGATACCACAGAGCTATAGTGCCTATGAGTAGCTTTTTTCTTCTTTTTACCATATTACTAGAAGATGTGATGCTCATCATTCAGGTGGGACTATCACCTTTGAAGTTTTCTACAACTCTTGATCCATAAAGTATTGCACATCAGCTTATTGAACAAACTGCTGCTTTATTAAATTCAACTCAAACAGAAATAGAACTCCACCTAAATTGAATATACCTGTAAATCATCCATCACTGTTGGGTATGCATCCTTGAGATCAATGACAGCTATACCTTCTGGAAATTTCCGTATCAAAACAAGGAGTTGATGCTCATCTTTAAGATCATGCTTGGACTGTAAGCAGATTATAAATCAAGTAATTTATAACTGCAGAAAAAAAATTAGACAAAAGGGACAAAGAAGACAGATATTCATTGCAATTTAAATAATGGAAAGATAAAAAGTACAAGAAGCAAACTCATTAAATAAATTTCAAAATTACCTTGTAAGAGAAGCGCCTCCCATCATAATAAACTTTTGGGTTGTTTCTCAAACTGTCAAAGACAGTCTTGTTGGCATTCACATCAACATAACATGATTCATTTATTTGCTCTGGCGTAAAGGCTTGCCTTGTCTGCAGACATGAAGATCATTAATAAACCTAAAGATGTCCAATTAACTAATGATGGTGGCTGAGGTATACTATAATAGCTTATAACCCAATTCCCTGCAACACTAGTAAACACTGAAAAAAACTTACTGCTACAACTCCAGCTTTTTAAGAGACAACAAAACATAGTCATGAAAGATGAGCTTCAGCTTGAGCTAGAGTACGTGAGTTATGCTAGACTTAACATGACAAAGCAATTTCCCAATTCTCATCATACTTCCTCTCTGGTGTAAGATATTAATCTAACTAATATAATTGTTCTCTTTTTTCTAACATTCAATCAATCATCTTCTTCTTCTTCTTCTTTCACCATATGTAACATAACTTTTTGTTTTTCTGCTATAATCAGCTAGTACAACATTATTCACATTGTCCCTCCTCAGTAATGCAACATAAAGTCCTACAGTCCATTAAAAATGAACAAGTATCATAGCTAACCGGAAGTAATTTTAACTTCTCAAATAAACATTATTTCTATAAAAACTCCACTGAAAGTGCATCCCACTCAAATCACAACTTATGTAACTAGTTACAATTTTGGTAACAATAAAAGAATTGGCTTAGCAACTTTACAAATCAGAAAGCATACAAATATCATTATGTCACCAATCACACTGTCTTCTTTTCTACTATAGGTTTACTAATGTGGATATCACCATCTAACAGCAGATAATACTGAGCAGCTAGACAGCTACTGAGTCCAAAAAGAGAAGACTGTTAGCCAACCAGAACAATGCATTTCCAATGGCCATTATGAAGATGATAGTATAGTAACCACCAATGCATTTCCCGTATAAAATAAATCTGAAGGGGAAAAAGTAAATACATTAAGACAACCAGAACAAGGGAAGCAAGATCCGTACCTCTAGCAGCAAGTCTATAACACGTTTGATCTGAGCCCCTACAGGAGCTTTCCTTATGCTGTTAATGTGTTGGAGTCTTTCCGTATCATTTGAGAATTTGATTGCAGGGGCAAGGGACTTTGCATTTGCGGAAGACGGCATACTATAAGGAGTGACTTTTGAAGTATACTTTGAACCTGCTTTGATGCTGGTAAGGGTTAACTGGCACATCTCTTGCTGCTTTTTAAATTTACTCAAACTCTCTTGTAATGATGCCATCTGATAAATTTAACAAAATATTGTGTGGAACAATGTTTTAAGCTTTAAAGAAATCAAATTATCAAAATAAAGCTCAATGTCTCTCCTCTTGTGGCTACAGAAACGCACTTGAGTTATGCCCGAGTGTGGAATAAAGAAGAATAAAAAGATACAACATACAACAAGATTTGGTACTTCTTCGTATTTTTAAGTTTCACAAATCCTTTATTCAAATAGTTCTGATTTGGGCTATACATAGCACATTACATTTCTACAATTTTCGACAGATTTATATGTAGTGCCATTTTTCAACTATATGGTTTATTCACAAGCTAAATTCAGCTGATTAGATTTATATACTTTCAAACTAGAGATAATCATAACAAGCCTCTTTAGTAAGAACCACCAGTTTTAGCACATATACCTCAAATCACCTATTAGTTTTGTTCCACACACGCACATACCCAGGATAAATAAATAAATAAAATATTTTAGAAAAAATACTTGAGGATATTTTGGGTTTTATCCCCCCCAAAAAAAACTTTTTTAAGAAAAAATACTTCAGGACATTTTGGGTTTTATCCGAAATTGATAGTGCCAGCCTCCCATGGTCAAACGATTTGGTTATCTATGCTTGATGTTGATGGAAGTGGGATGAGGATAGGTCAGCTAGAGACATTCAGCATGAATTTTCAAGTTGTAGCACTTGATGATAATGATCTTTCATCAGATTGAACAAAAGTGAAACAAATATAGAGCAAATCATGGCGTTTTTTGGCCAATCTAGATAAACTCTTATGAATTTTTACAACTTAATTGGTTGTGTAAATGTGTTGCGTCTTTTAAAAACAATAATCAAATTTTAGGACAGATAATATCTAAATTAACCAAATCCAGCCATCTAGGGCTTCCATTGATTTCCAATTTCCCATCTTTTAAAAAGAGTAAACGCTATAATCATAAGTAACTTAAATAAGTCTCTTCATCATAACCTTAGGTGAATAATCTTACATGTTTGTGTATACACATAAACATGAATTGAAACAAGCTTCATGATATCAAAATTAGGTTGAAAGAACTGTGCAATAGCTTTCGCTTACCTCCGAAAACAATGATGAGGATACGATAATGGCTTCAGTTGTACGAGAATATCAAAATGTCCCAATCCAATTTTAGATGGGAATTAATAAATAATAAATGAGTCTACATTTATTTTATTTTATTTTGTTAATTTGGGGTGGGGGTTGAAGTTAGAGGCTTTGGTACCAACAGAGCCAAGTAATTTATGAGTTTATCATCCTTTCAAAAATTAATAGATTTATATGATAAAAGTTTTTTTTTGAAAAATATTTTTTTATTTGAATTTAGTAATGAATATATTTCAAAATTATTTTATTTTTTGAATGATATATATTTTTAGTGGAAAAAAAAACTTATTCTTTTTGATACTTATTCTTTAATCACAATATACCTTTTTTTTTTTCTTTTGTCTTTTTATTAATTATTTAGTTCCCAACTCTTTATATTTACGTATATTTTGTATTTGTTTAAATTATTGAGGTGATCATATTTTTTATGGACAAAGAATAAACTTAGAAAAAATGAAAATATGCAAATAATTGTTTTATGTACATCTTTACATTAATTGTTCAACATATGATATGTGTTATGTGGCATTATTGTTATAAATACAATAATGATATTTTTATTTTTGAGTTGCAATATTAGTGGATCGATTGGCCTTTTAATTTTAAGTTTGAAAATTATAATCATAAAGTTAATATGTTAATATTTTAAGACTATACTAGATAAATCATATAATACATAAAGATGTTTAAAAATACTTTATATTAAAAAGTTAATATGTTAATATTTAAGATTATTTTAGATAAATCTGACCATACATATATAAAGAACATGCAAAAATGTAAGACTATATGATTTTTTATATAATTTGGTGATGTTTAGCAACAACTTTATATTAAGGAAAAAATATATGTACAAAACGCGTGAAGACATACTTAAGGCAACGATATTTTTGATTATAAATGATTTTGTCAAATTGTTATGTCATTACAAAAGCCATTGACCATATTCAAAAACCGTCATTATCATGAATTATATAATACACAACTATGTATATACATATAACCCTTATATTAATAAAAATTTAATAAATCTAAGTCATCCAAAAATTATACTTATTTACAATGTTATATTTAATAGTTACAAATAATAGTAACAACATTAATAATACGTAGAATTATTCCTCATTGGTACATTTAGCGATTTTTAGTTCTCTTGACAGTTTTACACAAGTCATGCATTGTTATGTATGAAATTTCTGTTATGATAGCATTATATTATTGTGGCGAAAAGCAATGTCAGTAAGCCATTTATTATAGTATCTGTGGTATGTATATCGCCCATAACCAAGTTATAAAAAAAATAAAGTATATGAGTTATATACCGTAGAGAATACATATCTCCCCCCTCTTATATTTTTCCTTCCAATTTTATTCCTCTAAACTCAAAGGATAAGAGATTTTCAAACTATACAAGTCCTAGTCATAAATAAATATGCATAAACTCGTTTGATAGAAATATTATTAAAATATAATTGTGTATGTAGAGTAATTTATCTTTAAATTTGACAAAATAATACTCACTCACTATATCCTAAAATAAAATATTAATAACATTTTTGGTAGTTCAGTTTTTCATACTTGAAACAGTGGACTAGTAATGAAAAAAATTAAGTCATCATTAAGTTCAAATTTTTTTCCTTTCATCTACTATATATAAAAATAAGTTATGCCAACCTGGTTGTGCTTGTGCATGAGGTATCCCAGTTTAGAGCTTAAAATGAAAAGAATAATAATAAATTATTATCTTGATTACAAATAATAGTCTTATTTTGACAATTTGTTGAAATCATAAATTTACTGTTTTAATTAAATATAATTATAATTATTAAACAAATTAAAATGTATTTGCAAGTATAAATTTTATAATCTACATTTTTTTTTTTTTCAAAACAGGCAAGATAGAGAATTTTATTTTTCACAGAAAATAAGAATCTTATTTGTTTCTCTAATGTTTATCTTGAAAGCAACACGTGTTCTGTAATATTCGGTTAAAAAAAGAGGATAAAAGATAATAAAATAATATAATTAGATAATAGGAGTGTAATTAATAATTAATTATACTTATTTAAAATTTATAAGGAGAAGATAAGTCATTTTGAAATAAACTTTTAATTTTAAAAAGACTTTTTACGGGTCTTATCGTTGAAAGTTGAGCATTTATTTGATACATTTGAAATAACTGAAGTTTAATTTTAGAAATTATTTCTTTTGTTAATGTATTTTGATAAAATTTTTAATTTTGAAGAGCTGCGTCTAAATTATTTGAATGTAATATTTATTGATATTTTATTTAAATTGATTTAAAATATATTTATTGTTGAATTTTAAGTTAAAATTATTATTGAGTTATTTTGTTTGGGCTCCCGCGTGTAGCAATTTGGGTCTGTATCGGGTTCGGCGCGTTAGATGTTCCCCCAAACCATCCTTTTTAGTCCCTTCTAGTGAGAGAGAAAGTAATCGGTTACATACTCACACTAAATAGTTGATCGTCGGAGAATCTTTGACTCATCCAGCGATTTCTTGCTGGAATCGTTAGATTCAGGTGAAAATGGTGTCGGAAAATTCGCCGGACTGGCTTCCCTCCGGTTGGACTATGCATCTTAAAACTAATGACTTTGGACGGAAAGTCAAGGTATTCGACCTTCTTCACCTCAGTGGTTTCTTAATTTTGATAATCTAGGGCACTTTTTCTTGTGCTGAGCTGAAATTAGGCATGTGTAACTGCAAACACACATCTCTAATTTTACAGATTACTAGTTAGCTGACCTTGTTGATGACTTGCAGAATTATTTCGATCTCATAGATTTTCGGAACATGCAGGAGATATATTCAAATATACTAGCTGCATGTTATAAGTGTTAAGTAAAAAATGCAATTTTTACTTTGTTTGAATTCCTTACATATACGATAAACTTTATCATACATATGCATAGCTTAGAATTGATTTTTTTTAAAATAAAAAAATTAGATGTAAAAGAGTGCATTTAGTAGACGTGGTGTCCATTAAGGAATTCTGATAATAACTATTATTGCTTCTGCCATATCGGGTTATTATTGATTTACAATAAATATTAGAACGGGTCTATGAATATAAACCTAAATGTTTAGCTGCATGGTGATTTGGTAAATGGAATTTTAACTCTGGGACTGGGAGCATGATGAAAGGTATTTAAAGGAGTACTACTTGTTGAATTTATGTAAATGTTTAAAATCCTCCCTACTTTGATCTTACTTGGATAGCTTTCTGCTGCTGGTTTACAAGGAAAAGATAGAAAAAGAAACACTTGGTGAACTTTTATTCGTAATATCCTTCAATTAAAGAAATCAAATTTAGTTCTATTTACACATAACACAAATATAATTCAAATAATAGTCCTAAATCTTTGGAATTCTTTCTAGTGTGGCCTACATCACTTTCTTTCTATTGAAAACTAATCAATCAAGTTAGCCTTAGACCCATCATTTTTATGTTGGACTGTCACATGTTTGATCAACGAGTTACATTTACGTACCATCAGTGCCAATATTATTGGCATGTTGGGGGTGATGGAAGAAATAACTGATTACTCAGAATTTAGTTTGACCTCTACAGCACTCCGACTTTTAAACACAACCCCTGTTTAAATTTTAGTCTTTCCAATTCTTCTTGTTGTCATATTTCTTATATTTGTTATTTCCATTGCAGTGCTACATTGATCCTGCTAGTGGACGCAAATTCTACTCTAAGTCACAGGTGTCTAAATATCTCGAAACCCTAAATAGTTGCTCCACCCCGCAAAGAGGCATCAGCTCTGCCGATAATGTTTGTTCCATATTAAACTTTAATTTTACTTTTTATTTTGCCTTCATCCATGCTGTAAATTATGCTCATTTTGAAACTTATCCGATTATATGGCTTGTCAACTACTAACTATTGAACTTAAGCAAACTCAGTAGTACCAAATAAAGTTCCGTCAAAATTCCAAAAAGAGCTCTTAACTCTAATAGTGGATACTATGTGATCCATTTGTCAAATTGATAATAAAGATTTGATCTTAGTTTGTACTTTATTCGTTTTGATGAAAAATTACATCTACTTTATGCCGTTCATTAAAAGAAAATTGTTTTTACTGGTTTGGCATTTGTTTTACTTTCACTCATAAGGTGGCACATAAAGTTATGTGGGAAAGGTTAAGAGGTTAATTTGCCTTTTTTTAATTCTTGTTCTTTTTAATCAAGAATATCAAGGAAAGGATAATTAATGCTTCAAAAAGTTAAATGGTGAAAGTCACAATTGAATTTGACCTTTTGACTGAAAAAATATGTTTTCGTTTAAGCAGGTTTGTTGTACCGCAAAGAATTGATCATTTAACTGGAGGCAAAACTCCCTTGAGTCATGTGTCTAAAATTGCCAACCTTATAAGAGCAGCTTACCCAAACTGAAGAAGGTTCGTTGTGGCAAGGATTTGATGAACAATGTTCCCTAGTAAATCTAAGATAGTTCAGTTACATTGATTTTTAAGGATATTTAATTTTTTAAGTGCTATCTCGATCGGTTGTGGTTGAGAGGGTTTGAGCTGGAGAATTGCACCTGGGTGGATAAAAGAACTCAGAACCAGAAGATCTGTAAATGGAACAAAATATGACCTGGTGTTGAATTTCTTCTTCTAATGTAGATATGGTGCGCTTTATATCACTCTTTCTTTCCCTCTCAAATATGCACGAGTGGATCCTCCCTTTCCAGTTTCCCCAGAAGCAAGCGTGAATAATAAATGAACAAAGAAGGCTGAAGTATGCATGGTTGCAAGCTGTTTAAAAGTTTTTCGTTGCTTAATACATTGTGTCCTTTGATTCATGGTTCAAAGTCGCGGTAGCGGCCTATGTTTCAGAAGATATTTTTTGACTCTGTATGATACGCACCGTTGCGCTAGTTAGGAGTCTTAATTTTTTTTTAAGAAAAATCAAAAATAATAATAACAAGATGGATCAAGTTCATAGCATTGTCCAAATGATAAACAGACGTGTGTAATGCTACATTGCATAAAAGTTTATTGCACATAGCACTGTCCAAATGATAAAACAAACATCTTGCAAACGTGTCTAACGCTACATTAACGCAACATTGCATAAAAATTTAACGGTAAATTCTTAAGATGTTTTCAAATTATACTTAATTAGGTAGTTCATTTTTTTATAATTAATATGTATAATATATATTTTTTATTTCTAAGTAAAATGGCTACAATTTTTTTTAAGCTCTAGTTAACTTGGGTACTATAGTATGTATAACTGTTTTTTTGCTTAGTAGTTCAATTATAATTTTGTACGTTGTAGTTAACTTGAATACTTGTTTTATTTTATTTTTTAATACCAATTTAAGTACTAGTTAAAATGTATAAATTACATTTCATTGTTGTGGCGTTCCTCCCTTTACGCTGAACTTTCTCAGCTATTTGGTCTGAAATCGTTCCACTATGCCGATAGGCCGAAATTTTGCCGAAACATACCCTTCCATGAATAGTTGTTGATTTTCCAATTTGTGTCTAGGTTGCGGTTCAGCCCTCTGATAATGTCGATATTTTGGCTGATATGCTTAAACTCTTAACCATGCCTTTGATTGACATCCAATTCCTACAATATTACAAGGATCCTGTTGATTAATATATATTGTCTCCGTAAAACTATTTTTTTACGCAACACAGTAGCCATTTGAGGTGTTTGGTGCAAAACGAGTTGGCGAGGATTTTTTTTTATTTATTTATTTTGTAACACTACCAATAAACTAGCCAAATCCAGACAATCTTATGAAAAGTAGTAGTGTAGTACCGGATAGAAATGAAATCTGGATTCTTGCTTTTGTTGAACTCATTACTTAATTTGATAATACTATTCTAAAGTTGTATTAAGAAAGTAAACCTTATTTTACTTTCAGATATAGTAGACTTTTAGTGGCTGACTTGGGCCACTCAGCTCAATCTTCGAAATTGTTTCCAATCAAGAAAACAAAGATATTCATGATAAAAGATGCTTTAATTTATATTGAATGAGTAGAGGAAAGGTAGCTTATCCCTGCTATGCATCCATTAGTCTTTGAACCAAAATAAAATATATTTTTAGCCTTTTAGTCTAGTTGGAGACTTCAACAGCAATAGGAGATTCGACATAGCTCTGGTGAACACATTAAAATTGAGATATTTATTCTACTAGCTTTGATTAGTAAGCCTATTTTGCTTTCGGTGCTAGGATGTCACTTTTGTTTAATATGCCATCTTTAGAATAGGGGAAATGTTCAACATCTTGACCAGTGATTAAGCACAAGTGCATAACTCATCACACTCTTTTGGCAGTTTAAATTCTGAACATTGTCTATGACTCACTCTATTGCTTTGGCTTCTTTATTTTCGTATTTCTCTATCCATTTTTATAGTTTGTAATATATTGCTCTCAGATTGTGGAGGAAAGAAATGAATCTCCTGAGTGGTTGCCTCATGGATGGACTGTGGAGTCGAAAACTCGAAACAGTGGTGCACATATTGGAAAGAAATTTAAGGTACGAGTCTCAAAATTCTCCGAGTCTATTCATGTACTTGACACCATTGTCTTTCTCCATCTTCTGTTCCATCCTTCTACTGGGTCATATTTTATCTTAGGCTGGTTCTGAGGGGTATTAGTCACAAAATTCTCTCAATCTCTTTATATAATAAATACCATGGTTTTTTGCCATCATCTATTCATTAATCTACTTGGTCAAATTTTATCTTATACTGGTTCTGAGGGATTTTATGTTTGTACTAATTACATGCTCATGTTTGTTTTGAGATGTTCAAGTTTCATGAACTTGTTAGAGAATGAAACTTGTGTGTGCCACTTGTTTGCTACATGCGCATTTGCTTTTCATGAGTATAAAATGTTCAGCAGTTAAAGTACGCATACGATAATGCAGTTTTACATATCATAGGCAGTATGCTTGCCATTTAGTAGAACAATGAACACAGTTCTTCTGGAGCTTAGTGTGATGTAGATGGGAAGATCTGTCCTACTCACGAGTGCAACTATGTGAAAGCCAAGGGCCCAGACAGAACAGGAACAGCCATGTTGTGAACTATTTGATTAAGAAATTCGAGTTTGTGGGAATCAGGATCCATCATGTTTCTTTTTGTTGCTCCTTTTTAGCTTACCTTCAATTTTTGCTTACCATTTCTAGCTGGATATTCAATCTATCAATTACCTGCACTCATGTTTTCAACTTTGAGTTATTGTGAACAAACATTATTTTTAATTGGTGGTAGTTGCAAACTATTCATGTTGAATTGTCACATTCAGAATTCAATTAAAACTACACCTTACTCGAACTTTAAAGTTGACCCTTGCTAAAATTGTTTTACTAACACTTTTTTGTTTTATCTTGTTATAGGCTTAATAGCATAATTCTTCTGATATTTCTCATTTATTAGTTATTTTCACTGCAGATCTACATTGAACCTGTAACTGGATGCAAATTCTACTCGAAGCCAGAGGTGTCTCGATATCTCAAAAACATAAGTAGTGGCACCGCCCCCCCACAGATAGGCATCGGCTCTGTTAATGATGTCTGTTCCATAATATACTTTTCTTTAACTTTCTTATTTTCCATCAAGTAATGGCCTATAATATGCTCAAACTATAAATTTTGGATTATATGGCATGTCAACTACCAACTACTTAATTTAGTTAGCAGGCTCATTATGCCAATACAATCCAGTCATAATTCTAAAACAAGTTACTTAGTATTATTCGATCAATTTTGTAAATTGGAAATAAGGATTTCTCCAAGTTTGGATTTTTAATCGGTATTGTTGAAAATTCACTTATATCTTTCTGCTTTAAATTACAACAAATGTCTTTCTGGTTTTGCATAAAATTTATTTTCCTCTGCAGGTGTGTGTTGTACAAGAATACATGGGAAAAATTAAAATTATGATATTTTATCAGTCAAATCAAGAAAAACATTATCAATGCTTAAATTTTTAAAAGTTATACTTGAATTTTATTTGGACCAAACACAATCCCTTTTCATATATATGTTCTCTTGTTTTCAGCATAGCATCGATCATTCCACTCAAGGCGAAACCTCCTTGAAGCCGGATGTGCCTCAAAATTCCAAAAAGAATAAGAGCAGCATATCTGAACAGAAGAGCAGCATATCCGAACAGAAGAAACTTCATGGTGGCAAGCGCTCAATGAACAATGTTTGTTCCATAATACATGCAAGATAGTTATGATTTATCCTAAACTATATTTTTTTAATTGATAAGAATCTCTAATTATCAATTGCAATCTAGGTTGTGGTTGAAAGTGTCTCAGTTCGCGAGTTACCACCAGGGTGGATAACAGAAATCAGAAGCAGGAAAAATGTGGATCCAAAACAAAAGGATCTGGTACACTTTTTATCTCTCTATCCACCATCGCCTAACCCTACACATAATTGCATAAATGGATATGTGGCTTTCCCCTTCCCCCTTTCCTCAAAGAAACTAAATAAATGAAGTGAGCATGAAAATAAATGAGGAATGAAGGCTGAAATATGCATATTTGCTAGGATATGCTGCAGCTTGCATGTCTTGCTAATTTGCTATGATTGATCTGTCAAGTGTGGGACTGTATTTACAGAATTTTCATAACTTATACTTTGGGTGTGTTTGATGGATATATCAAATTCCTACAGTATTACACGGATCCTGTTAGTGGATATGTATTCCGCTCAAAAACGGATGCTCTGCGCTATTTGGAAACTGGCGATATCAATAGTTGCAAAATCAAACCAAAGAAAAGGGACACCAATGATCTGGTTTCATTGAACACTGGTATCTCTGTAAGTGCACATTTTTTTGCCACAGTTAAGTGGTGCTTGGTTGTCTTCAGTATCAAAATTTTGAACTTTTATTTCATATTTGTTTATTCAATAAGTCAGGATCATATGTCTGGATTTTTTCTGTAGCCAATGAATGAAACTGTGCAACAGAAAACATGGTTGGTCTACTCTGTATGTGCATGTAGGAATTTTCGATTTCAGCATGGATCATTTAAGTGGAGGCAGAACCTCCTCAAACCAGATGTTTCAAAAAATTGCAAAACTAATAAAAATCATTGCTGCTTTTGTCTAAAATATACTTTTCTTGAACTTTCTTATTTTCCTTCTGGTTACAGCCTATAATTATAACTTATTTGGATTATATAGAATGTCAAATACCGACCATTGAAATTAATTGCCAAACTCATTATGCTTATAGAATCCAGTCATACTTCAAACGAGCTGCTTACTTTAAAAGTGGAAAGTATTTCATCGATTTTGTAAATTGGTAATAAAGATTTGATTCTAGTTTGGACTTTTAATCAGGTTTGAGGAAAATTCACGTATCTTTCTGCTTTTAGTTATAAGATGAAGATCTTTCTGGGTTTTCATATAATTTAAATTTCCTCAGCAGATGGTGTGGTTTACAAAGTGTAGTGGGAAAATAAAAAACTAAAATAGGCAATTTATGATTTTAATATCAGTCTAATTTTAAAAAAACTTTATGAAATTTATAGTTTGTATATGTACTAAAAGTCCCTTTTTATTAATGTTCTCGTGTTCAGCAAAGCGTGGATCATTCAACTGGAGACGGAACCTCCTCAAAGACGGATGTGTCTCAAAGTTGCAAAATGAACAAGAGCAGCATAACCAAACAGAAGAAACTTCATGGTGGCAAGAACTCAACAAACAATGTTTGTTCTATAATGCATCCAAGATAGTTATGACTTAATTCTAAAACAATATTGTTTAATTGATAAGATTTTCTAAGTTTCAATTGCTATCTAGGTTGTGATTGAGAGGGTCTCAGCTGATGAGTTTCCAGCAGGGTGGATAAAAGAAATCACAACCAGGAAAATTGCGGATCGAATACACAAGGACTCGGTACCATGTCTTTTCTTCTGATCTAAATCTAGTACACTTTCTATCATTCTCTCTCCATGTACGCATAAACACACTCAAAATTGCATAAATGGACATGTGGTTTTCCCCTACCCCAAGAAACAAGATAAATGCAATGAGAAAGAATAACTAAATGAGAAACGAAAATATGCATCTTTTGTTAGGATATTATGCAACTTGCATGTCTTGCTATGACTTCTTTTTAATCAAAGTGAAGTGCTGTATTGACAAATTTTTATAACCTATACCTTGTGAGTGTTTGATGGATATTGTACAGTATTATACGGATCCCGTTAGTGGATACAAATTCTTCTCGAAGACGGATGCTCTACGCTATCTGAAAAGTGGAGATATCAATTCATGCAAAATCAAACCAAAGAAAAGGGACACCAATGATCTGAAGCTGATTAATGATGGAGATATCTCTGTAAGTGTACGTCTTGTGGAAAGTAGTTAAGTGGTGATTTAGCCTTCAGTATCATCTCTCCTTATTTGTTTATTTAATAAGAGAGTATCATATTTCTAGGTTTTCTGTTGTTAATAAATGTACGTGTAAATGCATTGTGTGGGATATTAACAATCCCTTTCATATAAGGATTTCTTGTTTCAGCAAAGCATGGATCATTTAAATGTAGACGGAACCTCCTCGAATCCAGATGTTTCGCCAAATTGCAAAACAGATGACAGCAGCATGCCCAAACAGAAGAAACTTTATGGTGGCAAGCACTCAGTGAACGATGTTTGTTCCATAATACATCCTGAGATTTTTATGATTTGTTCTAAAACCTGTTGTTTTAATTGATAAGAAATTCCAATTTTCAATTGATATCTAGGTTGTGGTTGAGAGGATCTCAGCTGATGAGTTTCCACCAGGGTGGATAAAAGAAATCAGAACCAGGAAAGTTGGGAATCGAATACAAAAGGACCCGGTACTGTGTCTCTTCTTGTGATCAAGATCTAGTTCACTTCCTCTCTCTCTCTCTATATATCATATTATATATAGATATATCTCACAGATATACTCAAAATGCAAAATGGACATTTGGCCCCATCATCCCTTTTCCCAAAGAAACTTAATAATTAAGTGAGCATGGATATATAAATGGGAAATAAATGCTGAAGTATGCATCTTTTCTGGGATATTACTGCATCTCCTGCTCTATGACTTATCTGTCAAGTAAATTGAGTGCTGTATTTACAAAATTCTCATTAGTGTTGATGGATATCTAATTCCTACAGTACTACAAGGACCCTGTTAGTGGATACGTATTCCGCTCGAAACTGGATGCTCTACGCTATCTGGAAACTGGAGATATCAATTCATGCAAAATGAAGCCAAGGAAAAGGGACATCAATGATCTGGAGTTGAATGATGAGGATCTCTCTGTAAGTGTTCATTTCTGGACTGCAGCCAAGTAGTGCTTGGTTGTCTTCGGTATTAAATTTTTATATTTGTGCTGTTAATAAGTTATTAATTTAGTATGTTAGTATCTTAGTTTATAATTCTAGTTTTTCTTCTGTAAATGAACCTGTATGATATAAAACATGGTTGGTCTACATCCGCACGTGCATTGTGTAAGATATCCAGACAAGTAGCTGATTGATTTTAGACAAGTGTTAGCATTACTTGGAGAAATGGATACTATAAAAAGATGATTATATACTTAATTTTGAGTTACTTGTCAGATTAATGCAGCATTAACTACGAAGTATTTATGTTAATTAGTCAAGATATTCACTTTTCTTGCTAATTTCCATTTGGTGAGGCTGAAAATTGCAGCATACGGATCCTGGTTAATTACAAATTGGCATTTATATCAGATACTTTTGTGTTTATGCTTTCGACTAGCATAACTATAACAGTTTTGTTAAAATTATTTGCAATGCGAATTTCTGATTTGTACCCAAATGCATCTAATAAATTCATTTAAACTTAAGGCTGTAAAATGAGCAAACAGTCGGACTCGCTCGACTAAAAGTTCGATTCGAGCTCGACTCGAAATATAAATGAGTCAAATATGAGCACATTTTAAAGTTCGATAAATTACTCGAACTTTCTCAAATTATAATTTTATTGATACTCGGATCATATTCGTTGGAAAGTCCAAACTGCTCGGGCTCGATTCAGAATCGTGCTCAACTCGGTAACTAAATGAGCCTCAATCAAACCTTATTTTATACTAGATAAATTTTGTGAACCAAATCTGAGCAACTCAATACTCAGATCGACTCGGTTCGTTTACGTCAAAAATGGATCTTGGATTCATAGTTATCATTTCGTGCATCAGTATTGTTAGAGGTCTCTACAACGTTTTTGCAAGACCACCCTCACCCCCAAACCAAGAAATGAAGACAACAAGGTGTTTTTTGTTTGCCGTTTGTGGTAAATAAGACTCGAGAGAATTATTTGTTTATATGATAATATACTAGTCCACTGTAACCTGATGTTTTTTTTATGCTATCAAATCTTAACGCTTGGGTTGATTTGTAAATTCTTTTGCAAATACCTTATCAGTCATATGCATCATTCATTGCAACTGCTACATCTTATCAAATCTTTTCTTGGGCTGATTTATAATTTATTTTTTGTTGTTGCAAATGTTAAATATGTTATCATAATTTGGGTTGATTATGCAGTTTGGATTATTTCCGGTTCAAGTGCAAATAGGTTATATTGCTAGTTGGAAGTTACTAACTTATGTCAGATGTCTCTACTTGCCTTTGTAGCCTTCATCTGCTGTTGTCGGGAAGAAATTAAATACAACTAGAAGACTACATTTTGGTGAGACAAAAAAGATGACGAACCTAACTTCTTTGTTATAAGCTATTACAAGTCAAAAAGATGGAAAGGGTCAATTGACACCTAGTATTAAGACTCGTAGCTTATGATGTAGAACTTTCTACTGCAGGTAAAGAAAGGAGTGATATAGGGCTGTCAAGCAGCTTAGTGGCACCAGAAGTTGGAAAGTCAAAGGAAAGACGTGTGAATGTATCTGATGGAACTATGGACATTTCATCTCCCCCTGTGGAGATTCCTGAAGCAAAGCGAACGAAGAGTTCTGAACCAATAAGGAAAGACTCTAAGAGAGAAGAAAGCATGAAAGTTTCTGCTGCAAATGAAATTATTTCCTCTGTTATAAATGATATCTTGCAAGAGGAGAAATTGTCAGAGAATGGTACAGTGAAGCATAGCAGCAGGAAAGCTCAGAGCTCAATCAAGTCCAAGAACAAAAGAACACTTAGCCTGCCTTTTCGGGCTTCAAAAAGACTAGCAGGGCTTAAGCCCGAGATGCAACCCGACAATAGTATAATCACACAAGCTCTTCCAGCTGCAGCTATAGATGGTGGTGAAACTGAAGCCAATCCATTATCGGATCTGACCCTGAATGCTTCAGCTCATAAAGTATCCCAGCAGCTTGAGGCTGAGGCAGAAAGAAGGGTTGCACATGATGCTTCCACGTTACACATCGAGTCATCAAACAGAAGTGGAAGAAGACTGGAAGACCAATCTGTTCTAGAAAAGCAACCAGGGAGGGAAGAGGCTGAGAAACACAAAGATGACAAGCCAGAAAAAAAGGCTGCACACCATGCTTCCATTAGCGGAGAAACTATAATAGATGAAGAGTCTTTGAATAAAAGGGAAAAAGAACTGCAGGAAGCTGTTCCATTAAAGCAACCAGGGATGGAAGAGGCTGAGAAACACAATGATGACAAGCCGGTAAAAGAGGCTGCACACCATGCTTCCATTAGCAGAGAAACTATATTAGATGTGGATTCGTTGAACAAAAGGGAAAAAGAACTGCAGGAAGCTGTTCCAGAAAAGCAACCAGGGAGTCTGGTGACTGGGGAACAAAATGAAGACGGGCCTGAATCACAAGAGCCACCACTCGACTACCCTTTTATGGACTCTTGGACAGATCCGTGTCTGGAATTTGCATTCAAAACTCTCACAGGGGCAATACCAGTTGAGGAGAACTTGTCATTTCATGATTACTTCCAAGCCGAAGCTCCCCAAACTCAGAAAAATGGTGGCTTGGAACAGCCAGAGGCTGTACCACCCAGCGTTACTCAGAATGACGTCACATCCCATTTTGAGGCCAAGGAGAAATCGGTGCCTGCAAATCCTACTTACCTATCACCAGGAGATGTCAGCTTACCAAGTTGCAGCATTACTAACCCTCAACAATCTAGCTTGGAGGCTGGGAATAATGAAACACCAAACAAAGGCAAACTGAAGGAGTAAGAGTTTAGCTTTGACATAAGTCCGGGCAGTATGTACGATAAAACAATAGCACTGCACATCGTGAATTATGCCTTTTGAACTAGCTTTTCTGGTTTTAACTTGGTCATCTTGCCCATTTAACATATTATCATAAACTCATAACTTAAATTTTGAGTAGTAGTTCAATTTTCCTCTCAATTTATATGGCATCAGCTGAACCCATCCAAAAAGGAGTGATCTGATCCTGTTTTTCTGGTATTAAATTTGAAGTTACGTTCTTAGTTCAGTTTGAGTACACTCTTAATCCGCCTGACATAAAATTACACTTAAAAAGCCGATTGCATAAATTCATTTTGCAGTTTTTCAACCAAATGAAACTACAGAGATTCAAATTAGAATCAAACAGAAAATCTCTAAGTCACCATGAGAAATGAAGTTGGGCCCACTACTAAATTTTCTATTGGGTTCTCCCTTGTATATAAATTCCTTTTTTCATTGGGTTTAGTTTTGAAGAATGTGGTGATTTTATTTATTCTAAAACCTTTATTGTTATTAGTTTTTATTCAAGATTATAATTAAAATAGAGGACGTCCTACCAGTTGTGCCTAAAGTAATAGTATTAAATTTGAATAAGTGAAGTATGTTTTTTTTCCCAATAATACTTTCTCCGCTTACTAAAAATATTTTTGAAAAAGGGTACTCCCTGTCCAAAATTAGATATATATTTTTTTAGTTCGTTCAGATACATTTTTATTTTAAAATTCTAAAATGACGTGATATTTCTAATTTTTCATTATATTTTTACTATCATTTTCAATATTAAACAACCACATTATAAGTCTTAACTAATATTAAGACTATATTTGATAACATAAAATTGTCCTTAAAGTCGTCGTTTTATAAATGTATATCTAATTTTAAAATCGAGGGAGTAACAAATATTCATTTTGTTCCAAAATTAGAGATACAATTTGACTTTTGAAATTAAAAAACTATATATTAATATGTCGTCGTTTAATTTTAAAAATTAAATTATATCTCTAATTTTGAAACACTTCCTAAAGTATTTTTAAATTTAATTTTAAAAAAATTATTCCGGCTCCAATGTGAAAAATAAATATTTTAAAAAAGATGTGAAAAGAAAAGATAATATAAAAATATAACCGTCAAAAATAAAAGAATACATAGAAGCTAATACAGTACATCCTAAAGACTACCCACCAACACCGCCTGTCATTTACTAATATTGACCAAAATTAATCAAATCAAACCCATTTCAACTACTTTTCTCTGGCCCTCGGTTCCTCTCCATTTCTGTTCTTTCACTTATCCATTCCAAATCAGCAACCTTGAATTGCTCAATCCACGATTCTTTCCTAATATATATATATATATATATATATATATAAATAAACAACAAATAATATCGTTAGTATTTAATATAAGATCAATTGAAATTAAAATTAAAAAATTAATATTCGTTATTATTAATAATATATAATAACAATATATCTATTATTAATATTTAATATAATAATAAATAGAATAAAAAAATTAAAATTCGTTATTATTTTTATAATATTAGTAATTAAATGATAACTTATATATTTCTATTAATATTAATATATTTGTAACTAATGACGGGTGTAGTTCAATAATAATAATCTAATGAATACCGCAAATATCCCTAAAAATAGTAAGGAACTTAAATTCTATAATTATAATTTAGGCATTTGATTCTAATAATGTTATATACCGTTTTTAATCATTAGCACATACATTATATACATTATATTATATTATAGGAATATATTATATATATATATATATATATACACACACTGTAATATCTTTTTCATGATTGCTTTCACGGCTCCTTTATTGTTGTTCATAAATCTCTGTCTTACCTCTATTCCCCTTCGATCGCTATACATTTTCAATTTTCTCTCTCTAAATTTGAAAGCTGAGATGGCCTCACTGAAACAGCAGCAGACGATTCTGGTAACGGGAGGAGCTGGATTTATAGGTTCCCACACTGTACTTCTGCTTCTGAATCAAGGGTTTAGGGTTTCCATCATCGACAATCTCGACAATTCCGTAGAGGAGGCCGTTCATAGAGTTAGAAAGTTGGTGGGACCTGATCTTTCTCAGAAGCTTGACTTCCATTTGGTAATCTCATCTTGTCTCTTTCCAGGGAGGTAAAGAGAGAAATATATTTGAGAAAAGAAAAATAAAACCATAGTTCTTAAGAATCTGGTTGATTTGAGTTTTTGTCAAAATAAAGACATGGATATTTCCCTGTAAACAATTAGAGTATTTGGGGTTTTTAGTTTGCTGCTAAATTTGTCTGTGTTGTTTGGTGGCAGGGCGATATTAAGAATAAGGATGATTTGGAGAAGCTATTTTCTAAAACTAAGTATGTTGAATTAATAATTATGTTTTCTTACTTTTTTGATGAATTTATAACCCATTTGAGGAAATCCTTTTGGTAAGAAAGAATAAAGAAATGTTTATATTTGCAATGTAAATGTTTTGTATTTTCTTTCTTTAAATAATTATATGTGATCATGAGACATTGGCTTCTTGTAATTAATGTGGAGTAGGTTTGATGCTGTGATCCATTTTGCTGGACTTAAAGCTGTTGCTGACAGTGTTGCTCATCCTTTTCGTTATTTTGATAACAATTTGATCGGATCAATCACTTTATATGACATGATGGCAAAGTATAACTGTAAGAAGGTTCGTCTTTCTCCAGTTTTTTCCCCTCGATTCTAAGTATCATTTATGAGACTGTGTTCTATGCAATTGAAGACTGTTGATTTGAAAGGCACGTAGTCTACAAATTTTATTCATCTGTGATCTTTGATTTCATAATTCATTATCCAAATCTTGGTCCACACCTTCTTGCTTTCTCCTTAATTGACAAGAGTTATTTTATTTTGTGGTTTTGTAGTTGGTTTTCTCTTCATCTGCAACAGTGGGCAACCTGAAAAAATTCCATGTGTTGAGGATTTTGAGTTAAAAGCTATGAATCCATATGGGCGCACTAAGGTATATGCTATAATGCCCTTATTAATTTCCCTTCCCAATGCAACAACCTGATAATAATTTATCTTTTATCAAGTTGGTTAGATAATTTTCATTATAAATTCTTGTTCTTAGTTCAGTTTAGTGCAATTTCTTTATTCCATAACTTATCTTTTTGTTTTTCGCTAGCTCTTCCTTGAAGAAATTGCGCGGGATATTCATAACGCTGATTCAGAGTGGATAATTATTTTGCTACGTTATTTTAACCCTGTTGGGGCTCATGAGAGTGGCAAACTTGGTGAAGATCCAAAGGGCATCCCCAACAATCTTTTGCCTTACATTCAACAAGTAGCTGTTGGAAGATTACCTGAATTAAATGTATATGGTCATGATTATCCCACACCAGACGGTACTGCGGTATGTAGAGTCCATTATTGTTATTATTGATTGCTGTTATTATTAGCTACCCAAAATTTCCCCAAGTAGTTTCTATGTATAGCCAGTTTTACTTTGACCATCAACTCATTTGTGCTCTTTTTCTAATATGTTTCTACGTCATGTTGCTTCCATATTATATAACTTTCTTTTTAGAGGCTAATTTTGTCGTGATTAACAGATCCGAGACTACATCCATGTTATGGATCTAGCAGATGGACATGTTGCTGCACTTGGGAAGCTTTTCACTGCAGATGATATAGGTGATTGCATCATTTTGTACGTTAATTATATACTAATGTTCTTGCACTTGCCCATTCTTCTCTTTGACAAAGTTATTAAGTCCTTTTGATTAAGATATTTAGTTGAGCTAAAATCTACAGATTGTTGTACAAATTGCATTTCTTTTGAAGTTTTCATGTTAAATTCATGGATGTTCAGGGTGTATTGCCTACAACCTAGGGACTGGGTGTGGTCGATCTGTGCTTGAAATGGTTGTTGCATTTGAGAAAGCTTCTGGAAAGGTAATCTCTCTCTCACTCACTGACTCATGGAGACACGTAAGAATGCTCGAGATAAGTGTTGGTTGTACTAAAAGTTGGCTTTTATCCTTCAGAAAATCCCTCTCAAACTATGTGCGAGAAGGCCAGGAGATGTTACAGCTGTTTATGCATCAACAAAGAAAGCTGAGAAAGATCTTGGTTGGAAGTAAGTTCTTAATTATCTTTGTTTCCAACATTAGATCAGTTTTCATGAGTGAAGTTTTAAAAATATGTTGGATGCTGGATAAGGAACTAGTTTTCTCTTTCCTTTTTAGTTTTTAATCTGCATGGCGAATTCGCTATCTTGATTTCTTGTAAAGCTAGTTTATTTATAAAGTATTGGTAACGAAAAAATTTTAGACGTGAGAATCTTAAATAAATGTCGAAAATTTCAACGGTATTATGTGGAACATTATTTGTAATGGATGTTAGTAATAAAGGTGAAACTATGTTTGTTATCTTCCTTGTCATCATCTCATTTTAATGATTTTTAAAGGTAAATTTGGGATTTATTTGCAGGGCAAAATATGGAATCGATGAGATGTGCCGGGACCAGTGGAAGTGGGCGAGCCAGAATCCGTGGGGTTACCAATCCAAGCCTGAATAGACATAGAGCAATTTAAATACCAAAAGGGTTACTAAGTTTCCCTTTGATATCCTTCCAAGTTCCATCCATCCATCATACTTCTTTTCAGTTTTAAGAAAAGTCCATTTATGCAGAAAAAACATAATTGTCCCAAATGGTTTAACTGTTGATCGAATCTTGGTCATAATTTTTTTCCCATAGGAAATATTATGCTGTAGTGTGCCTACTACAATGTTAGTTATCCCTTTGATTAGTAAGAATGACATGGGGAATGTGGGCACTCTATTTCTGATTTTGTTGCCCATCTTTTTTAAGCATGCAAATATCTGATTTTCACTTTTCTACATTTTCATTCATTTATAGGCAGGGTAATTAATGTGGTTGGTTGATAATATTTTAATTTTGCAATGTTTTATAGTTTTGAGAGTAATGAAAATTAAAATAACTTGTAGCCTCTTGAGATTTAGTACATTACTGTTGTATGTTTAAGAATTCACTAAGCCTATTATTTAGTTATCGGTATTTATTTTGTAAGTATCCTGATTAAATATCTATCTGATTAGGTATCTCCTATTTTCAAAATTAAATAATGAAAGAAAGTGTTATTTAGGTTAAGAAAAGTAGTAACCCATTCACATTAATGTGAGATTCACTTTGGAGAAAAAATTGTTCGAATATTTATGTAGAGAAAAATGTGTTCGACTTTAAAGGTTAAGTTGAACATATTGGAATCATTATTTGTACCACTCTTTATTCTTTTTTATTGAAATAAAATATACTCCATATTAAGAAGAGTAATTAATATTTTATCCAGTTGATTAAACAGTATAAGATGTCAATAACTTTATGAAATTTATTGGAAAGTTAAAAAGAAATATATTAGCATTTAATTTCTAAGGAATCTATGAGAAATTAAGTCATTAGTTGTTCTTTAAAATTAAAAAAAAAAAAGTAGGAGAAACTAAATAAGTGTTTTCCTTTTTACTAATTTCAATATTCATTATTATAAGAATTTATAATTTTATTGTGATACTTTTAATCGTAAAAGTCAAATAAAAACACAATTTATATGAGAAGGAAATAGTGTATAGTTTCCATAAAAAACCTTGAAGGCAAATAAATATTCAAGAAAACAGAAGGAATCTTGTCATAATTCTATCCAAAAATAGTCCTTAACACTCTGGTGGCATAACATAACCACATCCTCCATTACTACCCAAAATGGGTCAGCCAATACATCCGAACATCACACCTATACACAGTTTTAGCCAATAATCCACACACACGATTTGTATATGATATGATTAAACACAACATTTGCACTAATCAAACACACCCACACATTTTACAGGCCAAAATGCCCAACTTTTATTGACCCATCAATACAAGGAACTCTACCACCAATGCCTATTTTTCCCACTATTATGAACCATGCATCCTCTAATTTTCATTGTTCATAAATATGCTGTATGGTCGTTGACACCCCCCAACTATCAACAGGTTTTCAGCCACATATATCAATTATCTCTGCCCATCATTTAAATAAGCCCAACAATCTGATCATGAAACATAAAGATAGCAATCAATTGTGCTGTCACTTGTTGCTTTGCCACATTTATCTAACTATTTTCTGAATAACTTTCACCCACCAAATTTATATGTTTGTGAAAGTAGTATACACACACATCAATGTTTGATGATAAAATATATAATTTGTAAAAATCTTATTCATTTATTAATAAAAGAATTGTTTAATTAAAGGCTTTTAATTTATCTACATGATACTGTTTTATAATATGTGATAAACTCATAGTTTTAAGCAATGCTTTTAGAATCTTGATGATGATCATACTAATGAGATCTAAATTCTTAAATAGCTCACAAACTAAAATTGTTATCAAACGTTGGATTACTAAAAATGGGATTAGTGAATCTGGATAGATTGGTACATACGTTGCTTGCTCATTGGAGGATGATAATTGATCTCATCATCATTTGTGTGGAGACACTAAAGCAAGTATGTAGGAGCTTATTGGATAATAAGTTCACTGAACGTGACTCGCTAAGGAATATCTAATGGAGTTTTACTTGTGTGTCAATAAAAAATCATGTAGTGATAGTAGTATAAGTGATCTTTAGACTTGAGATCACCATAGTATCTTGTGCATGATGAGTTATTTAATTTATTCTATCACCATAGATTAAATTAAATACACTTAACTTATTATTACGATTATGCCATTTACTTCTTAAATAAATATTATTCCTTTTATGATGTGACCCTTTAGGTTTTCCATATTAAACCGGTTGTGAATAAATCAATTAAAATAATTCTAATCTTATTTAAATAAATAAATTAATCTATTATATAATTTATTTAAATAAATAACATTTATTCTACAATAAGGATAAGCCTCCTTAGCGATCAACGACTTTTCAGATAATATAGATTTTAACATTAATCATAAAAGAACCTTTGAATAAATAGTTACAGTACAATTCAATCATTCCACTATACAATGTCCAAATTAAATATAAGACATGGAATTACTGTCAAGTCTTATTTTATTTAATTATATGTATTTCGATTCTTAAATGCATAACTTCAAATAATGCAAATTAGAAACTCATTTCTAATTTCATTATGTCTTGGACAAGGACTACTGATTGTCATTTATCGAATCAAATATGACATTCCCTTCTTTTACTAGAAGCGATAGATTCTTTGTTGATCATTCATTATCTCCATGTATAACTTATTATACTCAAGCATACCATTTGATATACCCTAAGGATTTTAAGGGACCTGTCAAAGTATTTAATATTAATATTTTGGAAATATTAAATATAAATTAATAAGAGGGGTCTTATTATTATTATTTAATTCTTAAAGGAGTTTGAGAATTAATTAATAAAAGTACTCTCATATATATATATTCATAATAAGATTAGGAGGCTAATTAATTAAAATAGTTTAATTAATTATTCCTAATAAGATTGAGAGCCTAATTAATTAATTAACGGAGTTTTATTAATTAAAATAAAACTCAATTTCTTAATTGTTAAGTAGGGTTGCCTACATCTATAAATAAGAGAAGTCTTATTATGGGGTGGGTTGATGTTTTAAAAAACACGCGAATAACAATTCCAAGAGTTGGGAGAGTTACATAATTCTATAGGGATATAATCTAGGAATTTGTCAAACACCCATTTTCTTGAATACTTCTTTTTTAGTGGATCACCTCTAAAGGCCAAACACTTGGATGACTAATGTTGATCAAAGGAAGGAATCAAACCCGGTGGATTCAAGTTGAACATGAAAAGGAATCGGAGGTGAACTCGTACACGAGGAAACTAGTTTCTACAAGGATATGAATATGATTTCCATCTCTTTTCTATTGATTGATAATTATACACAAAGTATGATCACGGTGATGAGTTTGTATAAAAATTTTAAATTTTATTTTATCGCACTTTCACACTTTTTATGTAATTTGATTGCATGATCGCGCTATATACAAACATAACACCTTAGTCATCACACGTAATCAAGCCCAATGAACCACGTTGCCCAGCCCAACGTCGCATAATGTCGCACAGTGCCCCATGTTGTCGCACACTGCCCATCGCTAAAACCTGCTACAAGCTCTGTTGCGCCCCAACTGTACATGCTGAGCAACCAAACCATGCCACACACTAGCACGCTAGACTGCTGCCTATGTCATGCCCAAACTCAATGCCAATTCTTAGCCCCATAAGTCTTTGTCTTTGATGACCAGCTCGTAGCTTAAGCCCATGCCATCAAATGTTGCACCATCCCAGCACAATCAAGCCCTCAGCCTTATCTTCAATATATATGCCTGCCTAAATGTGTAAGATATACCTGTCATTGCGCACACGCAGTCCACATGTAGTCAGATTCAATGTCAAACTAAGAACACCTTTGATTAATCAATGTCTTGTTACTTGGGTTAGATGTCAAAACCCATGTCTTGACACGTTGCCAAGCCATCAGGCATGTTAAAATCATGTCAAGCCAACAAGGATCTAACCGATGAGGATGTCGGCTTTGCAAAGTGAGTATATTGATGCGAAAGGAATAGTTCCGTATCGATTGAAAATATAATTTAATATGAATTAATATAGACCTTAACATTAAGAATAGGTAGCCTTTTAAATTAGAATAAAAAGTTAAAATTTATATTATTGATGTTTTTATTGAGAGCCTTGTGAGAAAAGTTTTCTAGAAACTGAATTTAAAATACTGATAGGTGGTCACCTTATGATAACTTTTCAAGTTGATAGGTGCATGTTTTTTTTTTCGAATGGGCCCACCAGTCTTTCTTGGCGTTTATATCGTTTTCCTTCTCCGTTTTATAGTTTCTTTTTACAATCAGTTACTCTCCCTCTTCGTGCATCAGAATCTTCTAGAAACCCCTCTTCATCTCCGATTTCTCTCACTTAGTTTTCGTTGTATTAGCAGCAGCTGGATTGGATTATATGGTGTTTGGGTCGATAAATTTTTTCAGGTGAATTAATCTTTTTAATATTAGTGTTAACCTATCTCTATCCAAAAATATTTAGCATACGATCAATGTCTCGTCAGAAAAGTAATGGAAAGGTGCGATTGTTGAATAATCAAACCTATTAAATCGGCTATATTTTTATTTTCAGTTTTACCATAATAATATGTTAAATTGAATAGACTTTGAGAAAAATCGAAGGACGGACAAATGGTAAATCTGAATAGAAGTTTTTGGTTTTTTTTTCTAGGTTTGTAACTGATTAGATTTTGGATCTACGAACCGGAGCTTATGGCTCATCGATCTCTACCGACGCCATTTCTGACGAAAACCTACCAACTTGTGGACGATCCATCTATAGACAACCTGATTTCGTGGAACGAAGATGGAACAGCCTTCATCGTTTGGCATCCTGCTGAATTTGCTAGAGATTTGCTTCCCAAATACTTTAAGCACAACAACTTCTCCAGCTTTGTTCGACAGCTCAATACTTACGTAATGTTAACGCCAGGATCTTTCTCCACGTCCCAATCACAAAAGACGTCCTGATCTTGCACAGTTAACACGACAAACACCACAAACTTCGACGGACGGACCACGGAGATAATTTTCAGCGTGAGAAAGTAAGTATGTCTGCTCATTGAGTTAACTCGAGAGGATAATAAAATCTAGTGTGTTGAGAGATTATGCCCATTATCGGTTGTGTGTATGTGAATATATGAAAACGTACCTCTTTTTGGAGACTTACTCATGAGGAATAATATTTTTGCTCGGGTTCTTTGTGTCACCTACTACCATCCGACATATCCCCGATCCGATGGGTTCTCATTGATCGCATGGAACTTATCCACCGCTTTTGTTCATTATTTACACTTGAAACGGCTTATAATCCCATCCACATTAATGCATAGCGAGAGATCTCTCATTAACTGTCATGATATATCATCATTACAAATCAAAGTAATAGATATTAAATGACCTAATGGTTTAATCCAACGAACCAAGCTTTACCCTATAGGATTAAATAAAGCTAACACAAGATGATTGGGCCCAACAAGCCCTACTACGGCTTAATTATAAAAGCCCAATGGAATAAATTAATAAATGAGCCTAATCTACCCGGCTCAAATAGGAGAAATATCATGACCCAACATTACCCCCTAGTTTTTTGTTAAACAGGATGTTTAATGAAAAACTATAAACGGTCCACGATATCAGGATTTATTAGAGGTCTAAAATAGGAAATAATTGAGGCATACCCACTTTAATGCAAGAAATGGATTTGAGGATGGTTTGGATGCCCATAAAGAACAAGCCCAATCGGATAAAGGATTTGAATTTGAACAAGATGGACCAATAGTTAGAAACTCAACAGTTAGGCCCAATCTGATAAGATATCCAAAGGTCGTCCCAAACATTTCCATTCGAATTTTCATCATTACTGACATTTTTAATGCTCGGCCTTTCGTTCCTCCATGTGGTAATCACAAGATAAAAGGTAAACTTTACCAATTTTTGACGGCTTTTACCCGCTAATTTGAAATTGAACCTTTGAGCTTTCTTCTCCTTCTCGAAATTCTCTTTTCTAGCTTTCGGGACCTCAACAATGGTGAATCCAAACCAGATTCCTCAAGTTCCTTTCACTCAAACCCCAACCAAGAGGGTTCGAGTGCAAACCCACCATCTCCTGCCGATTTTTTTCAAGGATGGGGAACAATTTTCTCATGCCAACATCCCGCTCACCATTACTTTAATTCGAGATACGTGTCCTCCTGGATTAGAATACCGATTCGTGATAATTACACCATAAGGCTCCTCGCTCGGAGGAATGAATGTACCAATGACCAGGACCTATTTGGTCGCCATGCTCGCTACTTTTCCTCGAAAAGGGGATTCGCTACCCTTCACGTCTTTGTCGTCACCCTCCTAGGATTCATAGGAGTGGGCTTTGCTCAGCTGGTGCCCAACTCCTATATCCACATACTGGCATTCATTGCCTTCTCGCCACGAAAGTTAGGGTTACTCCTCCGTCGACCTTTTCTTTACCCTTTCTCGATGGGGTAGATCCCGAGAACGAGGGTTTAAGATCTTCGAGCAAACAATCTCCACGCCCAAACTCTAATTGAAAAGAGGCCTCGATGAAGACCCCTTCGAGCAACAAAGGCCGGCACGAGAAATGGTTCTTCATCACTTGGACCAGAGATATCTTCTTCCAGATCGACCACCCTAACCGGATCTCTCACGACTTTGGTGACATTCCAAGAAGCGTGTGAGGAAATGGGAGATTTTCTAAGGAAGATCCCTCCACAAGAATGGAGTTTTACCTCATGACCAAACAAGCTGGGGTCAGTATGATCATAAATGTAAGTTTTGAATAACTTTGCAATATAATTTCGAGGTATTTATGTGGCAAGGATCTTAATACGTGATTATTTGCAGATCCTCGATCAAACCAACTTCTTCTAAGTGAAAGATTTGGGAGATTTTACGGCGGGAAGGAGGACTTGAGGCGAACGAAGAGCTTCTCATCAAGAGCCTTCCCAAAATGACCCCCTACCTCCGACTCCAAAGACTCTACCCCCTTCGGAATGATGAACTTGAAGCCGACGAGCCTTTCATTCCTGAAGAAGTCCTCCGACCTCGCCGAAGGAAGAAGGCTACTAAAAAGGCCAGAACTACCCCTCGCGAGATAGATCCCGAAAGCGACGAGGAGGTTCTTTCCAAGCAAACCCACAATCAACTCCTCCAACCGGCTCATCCCCACACCTTCCGAATCAACTCCAATAAAGAGGAGTCTACTTGACATACCTCTACACGACGGGCGAAAGTCCTTCGTGCCAAAAAATTAAGATAAAAATAATTCCCTCACCGTCAAGAACTCCACGCCCCTCCAACTTCAACAATTGACCCCCAACCAAACTCAAACACTGATGTTGAAATTTGGTCAGTTCTGACCTCTTCATCGTCTCCAAAAAGAAAACATCCTTGGACAAACAAACCAAAGTTCAACCTTCCGCCTTCGCGTTTCTCCCGAGCCTACATCCGCCCGATCTCCTTTCCTAGAGGTGGTATATGCGGGTCCTCACCGGTCATAGCCAACTGTGCCTTCTCCCCGAGACACACGATCTACCGAATTCCAAAGAGGATGCCATGGGCTCGCTTAACCATGCGGGCCCCGATTCAATGCCAACTTTCCTTTTCAACTGTTCGAGGCCTTCGTCATGGAGACCGATGACCACCGATTCTGGAACAAAGACGAATGGGGACTTACTTAGCGAAGGCACGAGCTACTTCAGCGAAGGTAAATGGCTCTCTCCTTCCTCCGCTTCCATACTTATCTTCGTACTCATATATCTAAAACCGATCAAATCATATCAATACGACAGTAATGTCAGATTCGTGCGCTACCAAGGCCCAAGATCTCTCGAGGTTGAATCCGGAGAGGAGGCGCCAAGGAAGGAGAACTCCATCCTGAAATCTGCCTTGGCTCGGGAAAGGACCCAACGTGAAGGCATCCTTCATACCAATGAAGGGTGTAAGATCTCAAATAATTAATATATGAAATTTAATTTCCTCTAATTATTATTTTGAAATAGTAAGGGTTGATGTGATTAATGTGGATAGTTACGGGTAAAATACGCAAATATTTCAAAATAAGCAAGTAGTTATAAAATATTCATTGTTGTCGGGGAATATTCGTTTGGTCGTGGAATATTCGCATCGTCGGGAATATTAAATCGACTCAGCAAGCCACCATGGGCTCCATAACGAAAAGCGATTGGAGGAAGAAAATGACAAATATAAGTTATTTAAAAATAAAGGCGTGGTTGTTACCGTTTACACTGTTGGAATACCCGGCGGTTAAAACACAAAGAATATCGCGTTATCGAATCCAGAAGCGACCAGATTGCACCAATTATTGACTTTCACGTAAAGAAGGCACTACTCAATAATGGTTACGTAATTATCGCTCAAAGTGTTTTATTTTATTGATTCAATAATTCTTTGCGTTGATATTTTATATTGTTGTTGTTTTAATAATTGTCATTACACAAGATTTTTTCATCGTCAAACAATAATTCATATTATCCGAATAATATTATTAGATAACATTATTGGCAATGTCTAGAAAGTTCATCAAGGAGAGGTTTGGTCACCTAATGCGCTAGGCCAAGAAGTGAGAAATTCTTATCGAAAGCCCCTCTTTCCAGGAACCGCTCGCGTCATTAATATTGTGATTTTGTAATATTATTTGTGAATAATTAATTATTGATTCGTATGATGAGGAAAATATTGATTTTATGTGGATATAGATGGAGAAAATTTTTAATGTGACAATTGTTGAAAATTAAAATTTTATCTTTTTCTGATAAAATAATTCATTTAAATATATATTATTATATTTTAATAATATAATAATGGTGATATTTTTACAACGAATGTGGGATATATGAGTATACGAGGAGGAAGAGTATTTTTGTTGCAATAAATGTTTAAAACATGTTAAACATGCTTGTGGACCCCATCTATCGATCGAAATTTGATTATAATTTCTAAAATCACCGTTTCAGGATTTCGATCAATTTCTGTTGGAAATTTGGAAAAACTTTCTTCTCGCAAAGTTGTAGAGAATTGAATTTTCTATAAAAACTCGCGAGATTCGAATTTTCTGATAAAAGGGCTATTTATTATGAATTATTGATGTTCCGAAGCTCCGAAATAATTGATTTTGGAAGTTTAAATTATTTTAAATTAGAAAAACATTTTTTAATTTTTTTTCTAGAAGGTTGGCATGTGTGAATTGTTGAGATTAAGATTTCAAGGAATACGATAATATTTTTATATATATTAAATATTATATTAAATTTTCGCTTTTGGTGTTCTAAGCAATTTTCTATAAACAGTGCTTAGGTTAGAATTGAAAATCACACCAAGAAATTGAAGTTTTCTCTCTATATTATCGAGCGTATTCTTGTGAGTATTTTGAGTATACTTTGAGTATTGCTATATACGGTGAAAGTTCAAGATATATACTATATCCGAGATTCCAGGTTAAATCTCGATCTTTCGAGGTAAGGATATTATTTTTTTTTCGTAATGATATTATTTCTTCAATATCATTATGCCAAATATCTTGATCCAAGTTTTTTTTATCAAATTTGGAACTTTTGGTGTTCTGGGAGGTTACTATTCACGATACTGAAGACTATTCACGATATCTGATTATTCACGAATCACGACACTATTCATCTAAAAATAAAAATTTTTCTTTTCATCCAAAATATCTATGTGGATACTAGCTTTGATTGTATCCATGTTTTGATCATTCTTGAATTTTACGCCACTATGATTATTTTTGAGGTATTTTTTCGACGTGGATAAAACAAAGTACGAATCCTAAATCCTTAATCCTTAATCCTTGTCATTTTGATTCATTTGGATTCGCTTTTTTAAAAATATTTTCATCATCCTCGGTCTTAAATGATGATATTATTGAATATCTTTGGGCCCGTAGTGCAAAGATGAATGATTTATGATGAATATCTTTGGCCGATAGGCAAAGATGAATGATTTCGATAAATATCTTTGGCCCGTGAGCGCAAAGATGAATGATTTCGATGAATATCTTTGGCCCGTAGTGCAAAGATGAACAGTGTTTAGATGAACATGACCAATGGTGAATGTCCTCGGCTCAGTAGTCTGAGGATGAATATTTGATCCTGAGATATATATTGATTGATGTTACAGGATAAAAATAGGCGATGAACTTTAAAATTCATACATAGAAGATAGTAGTTTGCATTCTCTACTTAACTCTTCTAATAAATTATTATTTCCGTGCGAATATTGATTTAAAACTTGTTTGCCTATATTGTATTCTATTATATTTTTTCCTGTTCAAGACTAACGATAATTTTGTTGTATATTATCTTAGTCATAATATTCTTTATCGGGCTAATGAGCTCACCCTTTTCCTTTTTGTTCCATTTTTCTTCTCGGGAGGCGAGAATGTGGCGAAGTACTAGTTGGGTAATGGAATAAAGGTTCTAGAAAGAGTTGTTTACTAGTCCTCACCATTTTTATAAAATAATGTATAAATAATTGTGATGAGGATTTATTTGGGTACGATATTGTCTAGAAGACAATAATTGTTTTTTAAACTCACAAGATATATGTTGTCGATTTTGCACGACAAATGTATTAATAAAGTTGTAGTTATCTCTCATTTCATGTATTTGGCGACTCGAATGGGTTGGATGGAATGGACCTATTTTGGGGGTGTCACAAAGGGCTTCAGAAAGAGTTGGCCCAAGCCAAGGAAGATGTGAAGGCCTCCAAGGAAGAACTGAAGTCGACTAAAGCACAACATGCTGAAATCGTTAATATGAACGTCGATTTGGTTCAGAGGAGTGAACTAAGGATGAACAAGATCAAGGAGCTGAAGGCTGACACTAAGATCTTGACCAAGACGATCCATAAGCTGGAGCGGGATGAAACTCGTTAGAAGAATATACTACCTGCAATCGAACAAGAAATCCGAGAACTCAAGGCTCTTGGGACCTTGGGCCTCCTTTGATCGATGCTTTCGCAGAAAGAGATATGTGAAGAGTATCGAACTTCGGATGAAATTAATGGAGAAATAATGAGGATTCATACTGGAAGTTACTACGAGCTCGCCAAGTCGTAGTAAGGAAAAGTCGATCAAAGCCAACTTAGATCCATACTTGTCAATTTCTTCAGATGATGAGGATCTTTTCAAGAACAACGACTTATGTTTCTCTTCGGTTTTATTTAAAAATACTTGTAAAAACTTTCTGCTTATTTTACTTTTGTAAATAAATTAAGTATTAATGAAAAGTGATCTTCTCCTTATGACTTCAAGATATTTTTACTTTTCTGTCAATACTTCAATATGAATTTATATGGACAAATATACAAAACCCTTCGAGGATTTAACTCAAATTGTTAATTAACAATTAAAGACGTCATATATGTGATAAAGTGATGTTAAAGAACGAGGCATTCGAACTCAACACTAAAAAAAATTCGTGTAATAAAGTAAAGAGACACTTATTCAAGCATCAAGTGTGAGAGATGATCCGCTTCATTGGGAATTTGTTTACCTCGAAAGGCCTAATAATGCTTTTAAGGATGACACTTGGCTTACCACGAAGGGCTGACGACAAGGTCTAAGTGGATTTACAATTCGCTTACCACGAAGGGCTTTACAATGCCTTAAGGATGACACTTGCTTACCACGGCGGCTCGACAAAGGTCTAAGTGACGACAATCGCCTACCACGAAGGCGGTCATTCGACAATGTTTTAAGGATGACACTTGCCTACCACGAAGGGCTCGACAAGGTCTAAATGACGACAATTGCCTCACGACGAAGTAATATTCGACAATGCTTTTAAGGACCACCGCCAAGAGGTTACCATCGAATGGTCAAGAAGTCCTCCCGAACCTCCTAACACTAAATGACGCTTCACTACCACGAAGGGCCCGACAAACTCATAAGGACCACCGCCAAGAGGCTACCATCGAATGGTCACGAGTCCTCCCGAACCTCCTAACACCAATGACGCTTTTACTACACGAAGGGCCTGACAAACTCATAAGGACCACTCGCCAAGAAATTTACCATCAAATGGTCACGAGTCCTCCCGAACCTCCTAACACCAATGAACCGAAAGCAAAGAACAGAGACAAAATTTGTTTCGAGAGAAAAGAGGAATTTTTATGATGATGATGTAAATATTTACAGACTCAGATAATCGACATCAATCTACTAAAAGTACTTTCTAAGCTTCGCCAACAAGCGCAAGTGTTTTTAATTATCGATCCATCTAATGCCTTCAAACGATAAGTCCTCGGCTTTTGGTGACTTGTTGATTTCGTAGGTCCTTCCCAATTTGGCATCGCCTTTCCCAGATTTCGAGGTGTAGATGCTTCGACTTCTCCGAGGAAAAAATCTCCTACTTCAAATCTGCGAAGCTTTAACCCCTATTATAATGTTTAGCCACTCTTCACCGATAGTCGCTAATTTGATTAAGGTCGTTTCTCGACTTCTTCAAGTAAATCAAGATTGGCCTTCAAATTTCTTCTTCATCATCAGATCTCTCTG
Organism: Panax ginseng; assembly: GCA_020205605.1. Taxonomy (NCBI): domain Eukaryota; kingdom Viridiplantae; phylum Streptophyta; class Magnoliopsida; order Apiales; family Araliaceae; genus Panax; species Panax ginseng. Next base: position 98,319,324 of record CM035150.1, read on the forward strand.
AATCGATTAACTCAAGACTTGGAGATCCAATTTCAACCAGACTAAGGCATCACCGCCATAGCCAATCTGAAAGGTGAATCCTCGTCAGAGTCCTCTGAGTAGTTCGATAAGCCCATAAGACACTTAAAGCAGCCTCTCTTCCGCCATCTGTGTTTTAGCCCGCCCAACCTACGCTGATCCCATTCAACAAGCTGCTCGTTGGTTACTTCAACTCCGTCCGTTTGATCGAGGATGAGCCACTTGAAGTCTTTTGTCTTTGGATCCCCAACCTCGCCAAAAATGCTTCAAACTTCGATCCTACAAATCGACGTCCATTATCCGACATTACCACCTTAGAATTCCAAAACGGAATACCACCGATTCTTTCATTTAATTTCAAACACTCATGTTCCGTTATTGACCTAAGTGGCTTTGCTTCTACCCATTTGGTCATATAATCTATGGCAACTATAACAAAACCGACCGACCTTTTGCTTTTGGTAGTGGACCCAAAGATATCAACCCCAGATAAATGAAGGGTATAGGAGATAAGATCGAGTATAGCTCTTCCGGTGGGTCGATGAGGTATTGATTTGCTGAGTGGCACTTCTCGCATTTCTTCACGCATTTCGGTTGCTTCCTTGAAGATAGAGAGCCAAGAGTATTCTCGACGAAGTACTTTATAAAGCTTAATGACTTTAGCAGTTACCATATGGTCGCCATAAATGCCTTCACGCACTTCTCGGAGAAAGATATTCACTTTGGATGGAGTTAAACATTTTAATAATGGAGACGGTATGTCTTTCGGAAAAGATCCCATCAATCGTAACAAAATTCGCACTTTGTACTTGATTTTCATGGCGAGCATCCGATCCGAGGGCAAGACGCCATCACCAAATATTTTTGGTAGGAGTCAACCAAATATTGGTTCATTAATGACATTACTAATTCATGATGAACACTAGATGTTGCAAAATTTCCGTGTACACCGATCCTTCAAAAACATTAACATCCCAGAAGTGCTATTGGTCCGGCAAAGTTGCATCAAAGAATGGAATTGTTGTTACGCTCGAATTTCAAACTCGTAGGATTGAAACATCAAGTCGCTCCTTCAATTCTACTAAATACTTGATCATTCTCGGACCACGAGCTTCAGATTCCCAGAGAATTGTTTAACGACTAACCGAGAATCATCAAGATGACTATTTTTTCGCACTTCAAGACTCTTCGCTAATCGTGAACCCTATTTAATATCGCTTCATACTCAAATTTGTTCGTTGCTTTAACCGAAATCATGGCTGCTCATTGACTTGAATCCCTCGGACTCGTCAAGATAATCCTCGCTTCCACCGACGTCCAAGTAGAAGACCCATCTCAGATACAACGCCCATGAACTCTCCTTCACAAGAATCCAAGAATCGCTTCGCTGATCCTTCAATTTCGACCACGACTTCATCGCCTTCGACGAACACTCAACCACAAAATCGCCAAGGCTTGGCCTTTGATGGCGGTTCGGGATGATATTCAATAAAGAATTGGGACAACTCCATCGTCCATGCAATTTAGTCTCCCCGATACCTCTGCTTTTGCCCATAATCTTTTTAAAGGTCGATCCAGGTATACTATTACCAGTCTACCACTCGAAAGTATTGCTTAAGCTTTCGACTAAGCAGCTTATTAAAGCAAAAGCAAACTTCTCAATGTTTGGGTACTTTGTTTCAAAGATCCGAAGGACGTGGCTTATATAATAAACCCGTGTCGCATTCTCGACTTCACGCACTAAAACCGCTCCTATTGCAAAACGAAGCTAATTGCCAGTACAAATATAGAGGCTCGGCAGAACGGGCTTCACCAAAGAAAGCGCGCCAAGATAAGTAGGACTTGATGCTTTGAAAGGCGTCTTCACACTCCAAAGTCCATTGGAACGTTTTTGCATTCTTCTACTTCTTTCAATGTGTCGAAAAACTAAGAACATCTTTCTCGCCGACTTCGATATGAACCTCCAAAGTCGCAATCCTTCCAATCAGACGTTAAACATCTTTAAATGACCGAGAGTCTTCATGTTCGGGATCGTCAATCTTCTCTGGATTGGCTTCAATTCCTCTTGATCGACAAGATAACCTGTAAATTTGCCAAGACCTGCACCGAAAGTGCACTTAGTGGGATTCATTTCAAGTGTGATGACGAATGGTCCGAAAACATTCCTCCAAATCATCCAAATGCTTACGCACCAACATGCTTTTGACAATCATGTCATCCACATACACCTCAATATTCCTACCCAATCGATATCTCAAGATATGGTTCATCATCCTCCCAGTGCGTGGCTTCGGCATTGATGATGCCGAAAGTCATTTTCTTATAGGTATATATCGAACGACGCGTAATGAACGCCGCCTCTTCAGATATCCTCTTTACACATGTAGATCCGATGATACCCGCAGAATGCATCCATAAAACTTAATAAAACATACCCCTGGTGGCATCAATGAGTCGATCGATGTGGGGCAACGGGTAGAAATCTTCTTGGGCGCAGCCTTGTTCAGATCAAGATAATCAATGCAGACCCGCCATTTGTCATTCTCGCTTCGACCAAAGACCACATTAGCCATCCATCCGGGTAGTCAATCTCAAAGATGAAGTCACCGCCAACAGCTTTGGTAATCTCGTCATTTATGATCCGCTGACGCCAGTGCAAAGATCCTCCTCTTCTTGCAGACCGCTTCTTTGACGGGTCCACTTTCAATCGATGCTCAAAGAATATCCTCGCTTCTTCCCTAAGATATCCTCGAGGTTCCCGTGCTAAGATGTCAACATAACATCTTTAGAGTTCTACGAGGTTCGTCTCAAGAGGTTCCGTGAAGTTCGAACCTATTTTCACTGCTTTGCCCGCTTCGCCTGGATGAGCTCTATCTCTCCGCTTTCTTCATTTGGCATAACCAACGGTTCGGAACTACTCTCGGTGAAAGGTTCGATCTCTATTGCCATGGTTCCGCTTCATTTCGATACCCCACTCTCAAGTAATAACAAAGATTTGTAACACCTTTCGGCGAGATCCAAATCTCCTTTCACCTCCCCAACCCCATGAAAGTAGTAGGAAATTTGATTTTGAAATGAGGTATTGATGTTACAACAGAAAGCATTTAGAGTGGCCCTCCCAAAATAGCATTATAAGTTAGAATCTCATACGCACAACATAAAATTTGCAAATAATTTCTACCGTTGAGAGCCGATTCCAAATACGATTGGCGATTCAATGGTCCAAAGCCACCTTAACCGGATCATCATTGAAACCATAAAGAGGACCTCCCATCTATTTCCATCTTTTGCCCGTCCAGATTCATCCTTTGATAAGCATGGGCATACAGGATGTTCATGTAGACCCATTATCTACCATCATCCTTTTCATATCCATCAACCCACAGCATGCAGTCAAAGACCAATGATCCTTCGTGCGGTTCGATGACTTCCGAAGGTAATCTTCATCAAGAAAAGAGATCACCGTATTCTGGATAAGGTCTATCAATCTTCTGGAAGCGTAATTCGCCACCCATACTTAATCGAATCCAAATAGCTTCGGCCGCTTCTTTCCAACGAAGCTCGCTGTAAGTACCCCTGATTTGACATCTATCACATGCTTGCAGTCAATTCGAGTAGCAGCAACATCTGGCCGATTTGGTTGAAATCACGGACGTGTATTCTATCTCGTTGTTGATTAGTTCTGGCAACCACATACTCGAACTAAAGCCCCACTTGCACCTTTCTTTCAATGAAGTCTTTTAAATCTGGCGCAATCATTTCAGATCACGACCAAGCTTGATGGTAATCACAATACTTACGAGGATTCCTTTTCCGGCTTGATGTTATCTCGAGGTGGCTCAAGATAGGTTGATTTTGATCTCGATCCAAGATAATGTACCTGTCTCGCATTAAGTCGCCAGTACATCCGATTTACTTTATGGGTTGGAGCGGATTTAACGCCCTCCACCCTCGCCTCCAATTGTTGTACCTCTTCGTCCCGCCTCACGATTTCGGCTCTCTATTCCTTCATTCTTCTTCCGGTCTTCATTTGCCTTGTCATTCCGATCCGTCTCTTTAAGCCGATCTCAAGGACGCTGAGGCTACTTCATCGCTTTCCTCCACCACGATATAGCCTTCGGCTTTGTCAAAGGCTTCAGCGAGACTCTTCGGGTGGTTAAACATAAGTTTTTTCACCAACTTTTCCGATTTGACCAAATCTAACCCATTCTGAAACAGTCCCACAACTTGTAGATCGTTCAAATCTGCCACTTGGCCGATCGCTTCCTTGAATCGCTTCATCACATCGCCCAAAGACTCATTAGAGGATCTTAGAACTTGAGCCAACGAACCAAATTGGTTTTTCCTCCTTCATACTCCCAAAGCGAAAGATGAAATTTATCGTACATATATCTTCAAGAAGAGATCAATCTGGAGGTAAGGTCCCCATCCACCGTCGGGCATCTTTTCTAAGAGTTATGACAAAAAAGTATGGCATTTAAAGAAGATCGCTAAAGTCATAATAATCCATAAAGTCGATTGAGCGACTCGACTATGGTCGTAGTGGTCCCCGATCCGTCATAACTTTCAATACGGGCAACTTCGGTGGATCACTTTTTTTTCTAAGAATCTCCGCGGAAAAAGGGATGCCTTCTTTCCGAGTGTCTTTGGTTTTCGAACTTAAAGTTCGCTTCCAAGCTCCTTCAATTCGTTAACCAGATACTCCACGCCTTCCGTTGAGATGATGCCTCCTTCTCCAGTGACCCCTTCTTCCTATATCGTAAACCGGATTCTTTCAATGTAACCTTCAACTTTGTAGGGCTTCTCCACGACGAGTGTCTCAGGTATGGTGCCCTCAAGAGACTCTCTGGAGTATGTCCCGGGATATACTTCGCCCGAACCCGCACTATGGTGAGAATGTGCAACGACAAGGGCATTCTTTCAGATGCTTCTCGGAGTGCGATCCTGGATCGACTCTTCTCGCTTCGGTCCATGTCCCTTAGAATCGGCAAGCGTGATATGTCCTCTTCGATCTTCGAGGAGTATGGCTTTCGGACCTTTTCCTTCTCCTAGTTCGGCCATGTAGACGATCATACTGAATGAAAGAGGTTCCTTTCCACTCCGATGTTCTTGCTTCTTTTGGATTGACATACCGAAGCTCTTCATCTCTCAACTCGCCATCCGAGCCATCTCGTCAATTTATATCCTAACGCCGCTTCAAAAGTACTTCCATAGCTTTATCCGCCTCATCTCGCCATCTTAGTCAACCGGGAGGCCTTTCAGATCCCGGTCATCTAAATAGATCAAGTTCTAGCGAGGTGCCTTCTACTCGCTTTCCGACCATGGCTGCACTTTCTCCGTCGGGAATACCAAATTACGTTTCGCTTTGCCATCGCCTTTTTCAAATGAGAATCTTCAAAGTGAACGTTGACGCTGTACAAGCATTTAACACTTATGGTTGGTCCCTAAACGATCTTCGCGCAGATATTTCGCAGATCGATTCACCGACAACATCTACCGTCTCTTCGGGTGTAGGTGTTCTACTCCTCCCCATGAAAATTGAATAGAATAAAACACACTCTGTGATTGAAAAATACTCAAGACACTAGAACTCAGCCCTCCTTCTGGCCTGGCCAATGTTAACGCCAGATCTTTCTCCACGTCCCAATCACAAAAGACGCCCCGATCTCAAGACGAAGAACACGACAAACACCACAAGCTTTCGATTTTACGGATGGATCAGGGGGAAATTTCGGCGCGAGAGTAAGTATGTCTGTTCACAAGGTTAACTCGAGAGGATAATAAAATCTAGTGTGTTGAGAGATTATGCCCATTATCAGTTGTGTGTATGTGAATATATGAAAGCGCACCTCTTTTGGAGACTTACTCGCCAAGGAATAATATCTTCGCTCAAGTTTATCGTGCCACCTACTACCATCCGACATATCCCCCTCGATCTAATGGGTTCGCCTTGAAACGCATGTAACTTATCCACCGCTTTTTATTCGCTTTGTTTACACCACCGCCACGGCTATAATCTCATCCACATTAATGCATAGCAGATATATATCGGCCAACCACATGCTATATCATCATTCATGCTCAAAGTAATAGATATTAAATGACTAAATGGTTTAATCCAACGAACCAATCCGGTCTATAGGATTAAATAAAGTTTTAACACAATGATATTACCAATGTTCTCCACGGCTTAATTATAAAAGCCCAATAAAATAAATTAATAAATGAGTTCAATCTACCCGACTCAAATAGGAGAAATATCATGACCCAAGACGTAAGAATCTCTTAATTAATTCTATCAAATCAAAATGACAAAATTTTACTTACGTAAGAATCTCTTTATTAATTCTATTAAAAAAACAAAATTCTGTCTTCGCAAAGTAGTGCCTGATAGATGGGAATTTAAGAATGATTGCTTTAGGAAAGGCGAGAAAGGACTCCTCCGTGACATACAACGGCGGAAAATCTGTCTGGCGATGTCGGTGTCAGTGGCTGCTGTCCGAGCGTTGTCGCCGACAACTTCTGGTGACGGGCAAGTTTTATCGTCGAACTCGTCGCCAACGGCGACAGCACCGGCTACGGCGCTTCACGGTACGAGTTGCATTACTGCATCCGATATTGTAGAAGAGAACGAACGGCTTAGAAAAGATAATGCTCAATTGAAACAAGAACTGAATCGGTTGCGAAGTTTATGCAATAATATTTTTAACTTAATGACGAATTTCTCTACGAGTGAATCGCAGACGACGACTGAATTACCGGTAACTAAGGCTTTGGAGTTGATTTCGGAGACGCAGTTTCCAGCGAAGGCAAACGGTTGCGCCGACGGCGTGAAGGCGGAGGAAAATCAGGGTCCGCGGTTGTTTGGGGTGTCAATTGCTATGAAGCACGTGAGGAGAGAGGATGAGCAGCGGGTGGAGTCGACTGAGAATCAACGGGGACAGAAGAAGCCCCGGAGTAGATGTTAGATCAGAGGCGTTGGGTAACATGGATAAGGGAATATAGGTGGGCCAATCATGTATTACAATGGGTTGGAGTTTCTGGGGGCTTCTGGAACGGGTCATATCCTGAATATTTTACTTTTGAGGTTTTGAACTTTGACTAGAAAAATAAGTAACCACCTAGGGTGAAGAAATGTATTGAATGTGCTTATAAGTTATACTTACTGATATTAAATTTATTATACTTTATATACTCCCCCATTCTCTTATTACTACTAGTTTTTTTAAGTGTTATATTAGTTAAAAATATATATTTAATTGATCGAAATAAATGTTATTCTTTATCCCCGAAAAGAGAGAGTGATACCTAATTTAGAAAATTAAATAATAGATATTTTTTTAAAATTTATAAATGACAAATTAAAATATATATTTTCATTTTAAAAAAAAAAAACTATTAAAGAGGAACTAATAGAGCATTTCTCAATTAGAACGATATTGGTCTAACTTTAGTATCTATAATACTAAAAGCGAATGGAACATTTGAGTTGATTAGTGTTTCCTTCGGCTTGTCCGAAAATAAAGAGTCGCATGCAGGCATAAAATCCGCCAGCGGCACGCCGCCGCAATGTAAGCTACTGTAGAACTTTGGGATGGCTCGGTTCATAACCATGCATCATGGAGTTGCCTGATCAAATAATCGCCGACATCCTCTCACAACTCCCAACAAAGCCCTCTTGGCTTCCCGGTGCGTTTGCAAATCATGGCTTTTTACACAAACAAAATTTTCCCATATTTTTGGGGTGAGGTGGGACGGGGTGTTACACCTGAGCATCAATCGAGTTGAGTTATTACCAGGTGGATTATGTTGTTGTGAATTCATGTGGTGGGTTAATTTGTTTAAAGGACTTTATTTATATCAATGAAAATTAATCCTGCGATTATTTGCAACCCATACGGGATAATACATAATGCTGCCTGATTGTGACGATTGTAGGACGGGGTACTTTATGCTTAGTTCTGGATTTGGCTTCTGTTTGAGCCTCCATTATATTGGGAGATTGTTGGGGAGAGCAGGCCAGGAGGCGTAGATACATGCATAGTTGGCTCGGATTCGTGGCAAAGAATTGGTTCTCATTCCTAGGAATACATCAAATCCAATCTTTACAAATGGAGTTATATATCCACTGGATTTTTGATACGGATATTCTTGTCTCCGTAGAATTTAGAGAGAGAAAACTAGAATTTGTTTAATTTCATTCACACTTTCTAATTAAAACATACATTCAGCTCTTTAGAAGGAAGGAAAATACAATATAACTAGAGAAATTATCCAATCAATTAATTATTATAAGCAACTCGCCTTTCATTCTTACCCAATACCTACAGGCTCGGATTTTGGCAGTTTGTGATGCATGTAAACAGGACCCCAAAATTCATAGTTACTTTTGATTTAGTTACGTACGCTCAAAGATACTCCTATAAATGTCAGGGTAATAAACTGCAGTCTTCTTTTAGATTTATTATATATATATACATATACTTTTCTAACCATCAAAATTATGTGCACATAGTATGTATAACATGCAAGATTAATATTTGAAAGACAATGTATCAATAGTATACAGAAACTCCAGAATTAATAATTATTTACTTAGTTTATTATATTTGTAGACACATCTTTTAGGAATTGGAATGATAAAGTAGCTAGGTTGTTTGAACAAAAATAAAAATAAAAAGTCATGATTTAAATTTCTAAGACAGTTCTAGAATCTTCTATTTTTAGTAATCAGAGATTTGGTATATGGTTGCCTTGCCTTGCCTGTACAAGTTCTGCCTTTCTTTGAATCTGAATTGGTTTTATAAAATCTTTTTGATTTTATTGATCTGGGCCATGTTTACAAAGCTATGAACTTGGTATACGTACGGAATTAGCTATTGCACTGTTAGAGAAGATGAGGGGAGAGACTTGGCCCTATGGGCACCTGGGCTTTAGCCATCTCCATCTATGACATTTGGGCTTTGGGCCCTAATTATGAGATTATATATATTAACCGTAATATTATAAACTATCTATAAAATATTATTTATTTTAAGTTATTGTTTTATAATTTTCAATGAATTTTAATTTTAAATTTGAAAATATTTTAAATTAATTTTTAAAAGTCAATAATAAACATATAATTTGAGGGGAGGGATGGGAGGGAGGAGGGAGGGGGTGTTGAAGTATTATGTACTTTTGATGCGTCAAATTATATATAGTATTATCTGAATTTGATATGTATTAGAATTGAACAAAAAGTTCCGCTAAGGAATAACTACTAAGTACTCTTGCTTATTGTTCTATAACATTATTATTGATTTTTAAATATTAAAATAAAATATTTTTGAAATTAAAATAATTTATTAAAATTATGAAATAATAAATTTTATAATGAATAATATTTTTAAATAGTTATAATATTGATAATTGTATCGATTAAAATTAAAAGAAATTATATTAATTGTAAATTTTAAAATATTTTAAGTTGACTTCATAAAATCAATAATGATATTATATTTTAGAATTGGTAAGAGTATTATAAAAGGCTTTCATCCCTATTTCCAAATCCATTAATAAGATAAAATTAAAATGTTTTATATATCGAAATTATAATTTAAAATAATACTCCATCCGTTTCATAACAGGATTCATTTGTAAATTAACAAACTTTAAAGTATATTTTTATTTCTTGCTTATCATAATTTATTGATAGTTTAGTTTAATATATAGGATTGACATAACAATAAAATGGTGATGTCAAAATTGAGAACCTTGCAGTCGTTCTTCTCTTTAATATATTCTATGTAAGACCCCAACTTATTATAAATAAAATTGAATTTTTCTTTATTTATTATTCTAAATTAATAAGGGTTAATTTGATATAATTCTTTGGTTATGGGTGAAATGTGCAAAGTTTATAAAATAAGCAAGTGGTTATAAAATATTCATTATTATCGGGAATATTCGTTTGGTCGTGGAATATTCTTTTTGTTAAGGAATCTCGCGTCTGACACATGCAATCATTGGTGGGCCCCATAACTAAAGCGACAAAGATTGAGTTTTATAAATAACGACATAAATTATTACTGATTAACATCGTTTGGGTTACTACCGTAGTGGTTAAAATACGATGTCTGGCGTGGTTGCGAAAGAAGATACCAGTATTGCACAAGTATTATTGAATTATTGATCCTTACGGAAGAAGGCACTACTAAATAATTATTTATGTGAGTTATCGCTCAATATTATATTTTATTGATTCAATAATTGCTGCGTTGATATTTTGTATTGTTGTTGTTTCAATAATTGTCATTACACAGTATTTTCCATTATCAAATCAATAATTCATATTATTTGAATAATATTATCAGATAACATTATTGGCAATGTCTAGAAAGTTCTGTCTAAGGAGAGGTTTGGTCACCTAATTGCTACCGGTAAGAAGGAGAAATCCTTATTGAAAAGCCCTCTTTCCCAGGAACTACCGTCACAAGATCTGTGATTCTGGTAAAATAATTTTAAATAAGTAATTATTGATTATTATGATAAAGAAAATATTTATTTTATGTGGATATAGATGGAGAAAATTTTTAATGTGACAATTGTTGAAAATTAATATTTTATCTTTTTCTGATAAAATAATTCATTTAAATATATTATTTTAATAATATATTAACGGTGATATTTTTATAATGAATGTGGGATATATGAGTATATGAGGAGGTAGAGTATTTTGTGGCATTAAATGTTTAACATATGTTTTGTGTGTGCGATTGGACAATTCTCGAATTTAAAATTGATTATGTATAAAATAAAATCGTTTGTGGATTTCGGCCAATTTCATTTGGAATTTGAAAAAATTTCTTCTCGTAAAGTTAGAGAATGGACTTTCCCATGGAAAGTCGTGAGTTTTGAATTTTTTGATAAACGAGCTATTTTCACGAATTATTGAAGTTTCGGAAGATAAAATAATTTTTATTAAATAATCGGGGCGGGACCCACTCTTGTTTGAACATGTGGAATAACTTTGGAAATTGGGTCAAGGTTGCATTTGGTGGTGAAGTGTTCAAATGGCATGCGAGAAATGTAATTTTAAATAATAATAATAATTTATTAATTTAGTCTCCTTTCATGCTCTAACATTTTCCTATAAATGTAGGCTAAGTTAGAATTGAAAATCACACCGTAAACAAAGTTTTCTTCTCTCTCTAAATTATTGGCGTATTCTTGTGAGTATACTTTGAGTGTTCTTTATCTGAGTGCTGGTTTTTGTCAAAGACTATACCGAAATTCAATCAAATACGGTTATTTTGAGGTAAGGGTATTATTTTCTTCTTAAATGATATTTTTTTTTCTTCAATATCATTATGTCAAGTATTGGTGAACTTTTTTATCAAATTTGGAACTTGTTGTGTCGGGGTTACTATTCACGCCATATCAAGCCACAAAGCTATTCGTTTATTGAAAAACGGATGTCAAGCTTTCTTAGCCCATGTTATGGATTTGAATAAAGACAAGTCGATTTGAATAATATTTACGTGGTTAGAGAATTTCGATGTATTTCTGAAGAGCTTCCTGGCCTACCCCGTAACGTGATGTTGAATTCTTTATTTACCTTGAACCGCATAAAGCCCATTTCTAAAACCCCATATCGAATGGCTCCTATTGAACTTCGTGAGTTAAAAGTCCAACTACGTGGAGTTATTAGACATTGGTTTCATTCGCCCTAAGATCGCCTCTTTCGGGTGCTCTGCTTTTATTAAGTAAAGAAGAAAGAGAGAGAGTATGCGACTTTGTATTGACTATCGAGAATTGAACCATGTCACCATCAAGAATGGTATCCGCTACCTCGCATTGATGACATGTTCACCGCGGGCCATACAAGGGAGCGTAATTCTTTTCAAAGATCGATCTTCGCTCGGATATCATCACCAAGATTAAAACCGAGGATATTCCAAAGACGACGATTCGTGGACTCGACACGGGCATTATGAATTCTTGGTCATGTCTTTTCGATTGACTAATGCTCATACCGCTTTCATGGATATGATGAACTGTGTATTTAAGGAATATTTGGATGATTCGTTGTTGTCTTTTATTGATGACATCCTCATCTATTCCAAAAGCCGTGAAGATCATAAAGCACCATTTGGAAAGTCGGTACTACAAAGACTTCGTGAACACAAGCTTTATGCTGGTCAAGAAACGCGAGTTCGGCTCGAGGAAGTAGCATTCCTCGGGCACGTGGTGTCAAAACAAGGAGTATCTGTTGACCCGCGCCAAGATTGAAGCAATACAAAGTTCAGGAAGAATCAAGTCGGTGGCCGATCAAGACGCAGCTTTTCGGGCTTAAATTTGGTTATTATCGGAGATTTGTGGAAGGATTTTCTCGAATCGCTACTTCGCTAACTCGGTGACTTTAAGGATGCAAAATTCTTATGGAAGCGAGGAACGCGAGAAGAGCTTCCAAGAGCTCAAGAGGAGACTCATTTTAAGACTGTTTCGACAATACCATCTGGTTCAGATGGATTTGTTATCTCTGACGATGCTTCTCGCAAAGGGTTAGGATGTGTTCTCATGCAACGTGGGAAAGTCATTGTTTATGCCTCATGACAACTTAAAGAATATGAGAGGAATTATCCTACTCATGATCTAGAGTCGAGTTGACGTTTTAGTTGCTGCTTAAAGATCTGGAGGCACTATCTATATGGAGAGAAAGTGGAGATATATTCGGACCATAAAAGCCTTAAATATTTCTTCACTCAAAAGAACTTAACATGCTTAAGCAAAGAACGTTGGCTCGAGCTATTGAAAGACTACGACCACACTATTCAATACCATCCCGGAAAAGCGAACGTGGTAGCCGACGCGTTGAGTAGAAGATCATATGCAAGCACGAAAAGTGCGATATTGTCAACGAAAGGCCCATTTTGTATGACTTGCAAGGATGGAGGTAGAATTAAAGACTCAGGGACCCACATAATGATGGCGATATACAAGTAGAACCGACTTTAATCGATAAAGTTAAAGTTGCTTTGAAGCTACGACACAGGGCCGATGCGTATTAAGAAGAAAGTGCAAGAAGGAGCTATTCGGAAGCAAGAATTGATGAGGAAGGAATACTTCGAGTCAATTCTAGACTTTAAGGCTCCTAACGATTCGACCAAGCATAAAATCATGATGGAGGCACACAACCTTTCGTTTCCAATCCATCACAGGAGTACCAAAATGTATCATGATATTCAACATACATTTTGGTGGAACAATACGAAGAGAGAGATTGCGGAGTTTATCTCAAGATGTTTAACTTCATTAACGTGTAAAAGCGGAGCATCAGTGCCAAAAGGTCCATCGCAACCACTTGAGATTCCTAATAGAAATGGGAACACATTACTATGGATTTTGTTACAGTCTTCCCAAAGTTTCTCAAGGCGTAGATGCAATTGGGTTATTGATAGATTAACCAAGTCCGCCCATTTTTTACCGACACGCTGAGACTTATCCCTTGAACATCTTGCTTTCGTATATACATGAATGAGATTAGACGATTGCATGGCATGCCAAGATCCATAGTTTCGGATCGTGACCGAGATTCACTTCAAGATTTTGGGTTAGCTTGCGAGTAAAGCTATGGGCACGGATTCATTTATCTGGATTCAAAGATACCATCCTCAAGCGGACGGACAATCGAGAGGACTATTCAAACCCTCAAGATCTATTAAGACTCGTGTCCTAGATTTCAAAGGAAGTTGGGATAAGTACCTACCACCGGTGGAATTCTCCTACAACAACGATTATCGTTACAAGTATAGCATGGCTCCATTTTGAGGCGTTGTATGGGCGAAAATGTCATTCTCCAAAGATCTTTGGGACGAAAGTGGGAGAAGCAACATTGTTGGGACCGTAATTAGTACGCATGACTACGTAAAAGATCCAAATGATTCGACAACGATTCAAACTTCACAAGATCGACAAAAGAGTTATGCCGATCTTCATAGAAAGGACGTGGAGTTTAATATTGGAGATCATGTATTGTTACGTATTGCTCCATGGAAAGGAGTTACAAGATTTGGGGAAAAGAAAAGCTCAATCCAAGGTTTGTTGGTCCATTTGAGATTCTTGATTGAATAGGAAACGAGCCTATAGACTCGCGTTACTCTAAAGTATGTCTCGTGTTCACAATGTATTCCATATATCTATGCTTCGTAAATATGTGAAAGACCCGAACCACATTATTGCATTAGAACCGAACGAGATAGATAATGAAGATTTAACCTACGAGGAGATACTGTTGAGATTTTGGATAGGAAAGAGCATGTCTTTACGACGAAGGTTATACCACAAGTTAAGGTTTTGTGGAGAAACCATGCAATTGAGGAAATGACATGGGAGTTGGAAATGAGATGAAAGCGAAGGTACCTCACCTTTTCGATATACTGTGCACGTACGCCAATTTGAGGCCGAAATTTCATAAGGAGGGAGGTTGTAAGACCCCAACTTATTATAAATAAAATTGAATTTTCCTTTATTCATTATTCTAAATTAATAAGGGTTAATTTGATATAATTCTTTGGTTATGGGTGAAATGTGCAAAGTTTACAAAATAAGCAAAGTGGTTATAAAATATTCATTATTGTCGGGAATATTTTGTTGGTCGTGGAATATTCTTTTTGCCGGGAATCTCAAAATCGCGTGCCAAGCATGATCATTAGTGGGCCCATAACGGAAAAACGACAAAGATTGAGTTTTATAAATAACGACGTAAATTGTTACCAATTAACATCATTGTTGGGTTACGGTGGTTAAAATAAGAATATGTCTGGCGTAAGCACTTAAAGAATAGCACCGGTATTGCATAAAGATTATTGAATTATTGATCCTTACGTAAGAAGGCATTACTCAATAATTATTACGTAGTTAATTCGCTCAATATTATATTTTATTGATTCAATAATTCTTTGCGTTGATATTTTGTATTCATTGTTGCTTCAATAATTGTCATTACACAAAGATTTTCCATTATCAAATCAATAATTCATATTATTTGAATAATATTATCGATAACATTATTGGCAATGTCTAGAAAGTTCATTCCAAGGAGAGGTTTGGTCACCTAATTGCGCCCAAGAAGGAGAAATCCTTATCGAAAGCCCCTCTTTCCCGAGGAACTACCGGTTATCAAGATCGTGATTCTCGTAATATTATTTTTAAATAAGTAATTATTGATTATTATGATAAAGAAAATATTTATTTTATGTGGATATAGATGGAGAAAATTTTAATGTGACAATTGTTGAAAATTAATATTTTATCTTTTTCGATAAAATAATTCATTTAAATATATTATTTTAATAATATATTAATTAGTGATATTTTATAATGAATGTGGGATATATGAGTATATGAGGAGGTAGAGTATTTTGTGGTATTAAATATTTAACATATGTTTTGTGTGTCGGTGGACACAATTTCGATAGAAAATTGATTATAGTATCGTAAAATCGCCTGTTTGTGGATTTTGGCCAATTTACATTTTAGAATTTGGAAAAATTTCTTCCGCAAAGTTGTAGAGAATGGAATTTCCCATGGAAAATCGTGAGTTTCAATTTTTTGATAAACGAGCTATTTTCACTAATTATTGAAGTTTCGAAAGATAAAATAATTTTATTAAATAATGGTGGACCCACTCTTGTTTGAACATGTAAAATTTACCTTTGGAAATTGGGTCAAGGTTGGTGGTGGGTGAAGTGTTCAAATGGCATGCGAGAAATGTAATTTTAAATAATAATAATAATTTATTAATTTATCTCCTTTTCAAGCGTTCTAACATTTTCCTATAAATAGAGGCTAAGTTAGAATTGAAAATCACACTAGAAACAAAGTTTTCTCTTTCTCTCTCTAAATTATCGAAAGCCGTATTCTTGTGAGTATACTTTGAGTGTTCTTTATACGGTCTTGGTTTCACAAGACTATACCGAAATTCAATGTAAGTAATACAGTTATTTTGAGGTAAGGGGGTATTATTTTCTTCTTAAATGATATTTTTTTTCTTCAATATCATTATGCCAAAGTATTGGTGAACTTTTTATCAAATTTGGAACTTGTTGTGTCGGAGTTACTTATTCACGTATATCGACTATTTACGTGATATCGACCATTATTCACGAATCATAAGACTATATTCATAGAAAATAAAAAATTTTCTTTTGTTCAAAATATCTATTCGGATACTAGCTTTGATTCAGATCCATGTTTTGATCATTCTTGAATTTTACACCAATATGATTATTTTCAAGTATTTTTGGACATGGGTAAAACAAAGTACTGAATCCTTAATCCTTAATCCTTGTCATTTTGTTTCACGGATTCGTTTCTTTAAAAAATATTTTTCATCATCCTCACCCTAAATGGTGATATAAATGAATATCTTTTATTCGTAGTGCAAAAGATGAACGATTAATCGATGAATATCTTTGGCCCAGTAGTGCATTTAAGATGAGCAGTGTTGATATTAACATGACTAACCTGGTGATACAAATGAATATCTTTGGCCCGTAGTGCAAAGATGATTAAAGATGTATATTGATTATTATTACGAGGATAAACTATTGATGATTGACTTTTAAACCTTAGAAGACGGTAGAATTCTTTTCTACGTGACTCTTCTAATGGATTGTTGTTTCACCGCATTTGTTGATCTAAAACTTGTTGTCTATTGTATTCTATTAGATTTTTCCTCGTGAAGACTAACGATAATTTGTTGTATATTATCTTAGTCATAATATTCTTTATTAGGCTAGTTGAGCTCACCCTTTTCTTTTTTTGTTCCATTTTTTCTTAGGGAGGTGAGAACATAATGAGGATCGAGTCGGGGTATGGAGTGATGGTTCTCGGAAGATGTTTTAGCTATCCTCACTATTTCGTAAAATAGTGTATGAATAATTAATGAGGACTTATTTGGGTGTGTCTATTATGCCTGTAAGACAATATTTGTATTCAAACTCACGGTTGTATTGTCAGTATTCTACACGACATCTCAGATTGTCAAAGTTGTAGTTTGCTTTACATACCATGTATTTTGGCGACTTGAGAATGGGTGTTGTATACCTATTTTGGGGGCGTCACATTCTATTTATGTAATAACTTTATAAAAGTATTCGCTTTTATAAAAAAATTTACTATGCAAAACACTTTATGCAGAGACACTTTATTACGCAACACTAGCATAATAGAATATAATATATTCTATTTATAGAATAACTTTATAAAAGTATTACATTTTATATAAAAAAATTTATGTTTTATTACATTAATAATACCAATAACACAAAAATGAGTGACTTATCACGTAAAGATCAATAATCAATAACCGAGACGCCCCCAAAATTAGGTATACATCACCCATCTTGAGTCGCTTGAGATACATGGTATGTAATTCAATTACAACTTAATAATATAAGCGTCGCATGTATAATACGACAAAATATAAACTGTGAGTTTGAATACAAATATTGTCTACTAGAGATTATACAAACTCAAAAGAGTCCTCATTACAATTATTATCACACTATATTTCACGCAGAATAGTGAGGACTACTAATGCACTATCTAGTACCATCACCATTCTCCGATTAGTCCCGGTACGTTTCTCATTTCCTCAAGAGAATAGTGAAAGAAAAGGTGAGCTCAACTAGCCAAAGAAGAAATATTATGACTAAGATAATGCGAGAATAAATTATCATTAGCCTCCAACAATGTTAAACCGATAAAATATAAAAATATAAAGTTTAAGCTGCAGTAGAACAAAGCTAATCCATTAAAAGAGTCAAGAGAGAATAGAATCTACTATCTTTTATGATTTAAAAAGTTTTTCATCACTTTTATCACGAGACTTCATTTCGATAAATAATCCACATCATTAAATCATCCCCCGCACTACGTGCCAAGGATATTCTTTAGTATCACGACCACGAATTATCCATGCACACGGGCCAAAGATAATCGTGTTTTCATCAACTCCAGTCCGATCATGCCATAAAACAATTCATCTTTACTCCCTTGGTCAAGAGAATCCATAGCCATAATCATACCAAAAATTTTCCATCAATGCACTACGGCCAATGAGGACTTTAATTTTCACATCATTTGTAACATTACGATTACCATGATTATACCGAATAATTCTCGGTCATAATCATACCAAGTCCATCTATGCACTACGTGCCATGAGATGACTTTCAACATAACATAAACATGAGGATGATGACAATGATATAAGAATTCAATTAAACAAGTTCAAGAATTAATTTGTCCAAGAACTACTAATGTCCAAATTGTCAATACGACATCTTTTGCTTTGTAGAGAGTAAAATTCAAGAATGATCGGAAGAATATTTCCATGAAAAGATCTTGGATGAAGCTGCAAATATCAAGGATATTCTACTAATTTCATGGAGTATAGAAGTCAAAACTTTAACCAACCGAGTATAATAAAGAATGGAATAACAAAGAAATCACCCGCAAATGCAGATTGCAGACATGATGAGTTATTCCAACAGAATAA
The DNA here is from genome assembly GCA_020205605.1 of Panax ginseng. NCBI lineage: Eukaryota > Viridiplantae > Streptophyta > Magnoliopsida > Apiales > Araliaceae > Panax > Panax ginseng. The sequence goes on from CM035150.1 coordinate 98,337,889, forward strand.
TAATAACTAACCAAAGTCGTGAAATTCACATAACCCATGGATGTTCCAACAGTAATAATAAATGCTGGAATAATAAATGATGGAACCGAGATCGACGATAAAGATGCATGTGATATTCAATGAGAATAATAAAGCGGAATAATAAAAATGGAACCAAAGTTACAGATATAGACAGATCGGATATTTCGACGTAATAATAAAGATGAATAATGAAGAATGTCACCAAGTATAGGGTAACTTGGCGTATACAAAGTTATTCTAACAGAACAATAAAAAATAGAATAATGTAAGTGTTCTCTCTTGAATACAAAAGAATAATATCCCTACCGTAAAATAATACTTGATATAAGAGTAGTGAAGTAGCAAGAAAACTTTTCTTCTATCTCTCTATAGTCTCTCTATAGTTCAAAGGTGAATTAAGTAAAAAAATAATGAAGGAATGAGTTTTATTTATAGGAAAATGGAATGCATAAGAATTAATCCATGAAACTATCCTGCATTGATTTACTTTAATCTCGATTTGGTTTCATATTTAAAAAATCTTTTAAATAAAATATAATATATTCTATTTATATAAAAGATTTTTACTACGCAAATACTATCGCAAGTGCACTTATACAAATACTATGATAATAAAATATAATATATTCTATTTATGTAATAACTTTAATAAAGTATTTTGTTTTATATAAAAGATTTTACTATGCATAATGTAATATAATATATTCTATTTATGTAATAACTTTAATAAAGTATTCATTTTTATATAAAAGATGTTTCTATTTTATTACTTAATAAAATAAAATTTCTAAATCAACAATAATTGAATCAAATAATGTGAGATACTACGCAACAACTATTGTAATAATAATTGAAACAAAATTGAAAGTGACTTTCACATAAATATCAATAATCAATACCGTGCGCTTACTATACAACAATGCGTAGACATGTACTTTTACTACCAAAGTAGTTTAACGAAGATCAACCAGTGAAAACTTCCGTTGTTATTTTCAATAAAATATTTTTATCGCTTTCTCAATCGACAATAATTCCATTGTGAGGTCCACCGATGATTGTCGGTCAGTGCATTTAATATTTCTTGTTTAAAACGAATATTCCCAGACCAATCGAATATAATATGACAACTTGCATACTTTTGCAAAATTTATAAATATTACCCACAACTATAACATTATCTCAAATTCACACCATAATACAAAAAATTATTTTGAGAAAATTAATTTTTATTCATAAAATCTGGGGTTTCACAAATAGCGTGTTCTTATGCAATCACGCTAGACATCTTTATTTTCTTTACTACCGAGTAGTTCAACAAGATTAATTCAGTAAAACTTCCGCCATTGTTATTTTCATAAAATATTTTTGTCATTTTTTCAATCAGACAATAATTTTGTTGTGGAGTCCACCAATGATTGTGCCGTTGTACGAATATTCCACGACAAAAAAATATTCACCGATCAATCGAATATTATACAACAACTTGCGTACTTTGTAAAATTTATAAATATTACCCACAACTATAATATTATATCAAATCCACACCATAATATTAAAAAAATTATTTCGAAAAAATTAAATATTTATTTATAAAATCTGGGATCTCACATTTATTCAATCGTATTCAAATTTATTTAAACTCATTTAAAAATAAACAAATAGCACCGATTTAGGAATAACACAATATTATAATTTTTGCTTCATCGATTTGTGTGCTGATATTATTATGTAGTAATAATAAAAAAATAATTACATTTAATGCTTCTGAACCAAACCTCAAGTACCCATGTTAGTGGATTGAAATTAAAATGAATCAAGTAAACGACAGATTGATCGATTTGTTGTTTTGACGTGGATTGGGCATTTTTTTATAATTTGAAAGTCTCAAATTTTTGAGAATATAATATAATTTTATAATAAAATATAATATTAAGATTATAATTTCAAAAAACTAAACAAATTTCATTGAATGATAAAAAATAAATTCATAAACAATTACATAAAGTGAAAATTGAATTTAAAATCTAAAAAATTATAGGCTATGACCTCATTAGTTGGAGTGGAGTAATCTAAATTGTTAAAATGTCATCAACATCTCATAAATCAAATAATAATTAAAATTTGTAGATATCATAATTTTATTTTATGTATTACTTTATATATATAAATACAGCACAAACAATTGATTTCAATCGATTGAAATTAATCAATTGAAAATCAGTGAGTTAACTTTTGATTAATTAAGAGTTAACTCAGTCAATTATTATATTATATATATAAATGCAGCACAACCCCTTAACTCAATTAATTGAAATCAATTTGACAATCAATTTCAAATCAATTTATCCTTAACTCAATCAATTTTAAATCAATTAATCAATTTGCATATCCTTAACTCAATCAATTTCAAATCTTCCAAATTTTAAATCAATTTATCCTTAACTCAATCAATTGAAATCAATTTGACAATCAATATATTAATCAATTGAAAAACGTAAAAATGGAAAATGAAAAATAGAAAGATAGAAAAACGAAAAGAAAGAAAAACAAACGGACTTGAAATCTATCTACATTCAATGAATAATAATGAAAGAATGCCAAGCGGTGCCTCAAATAAAAAAAAATAACACATAGACTCCAAAAGTCACCAACAACAAAAACATAAAATATTAAAACTATAAAATTGAAAGGTGGGTTGGTTTAAATAACGCATCTAAAAGTCGCCAAATTAAAACTAAAATTAACACAGACTCCAAAAGTCACCAAATTAAAACTAAAATTTATAACATAGGAGTATAACGGATAAGCATTGATGACAAAAATAAATAAATACTCATTAAATATAAAACACCTATAAATACCACTATCACATAAACAAAAAACTCAATACACAAATAATTTCATACAAAATACTAAATAATGGATACCAGGTAAAGTCATTAGTTTGATTTTTTAAACTAATATATTCTTCCTATTTTGCATGTTATTTTTAAAATTTTATGTATTTTTATTTATTTGCAGATCTATACCAACAAAAAATAAAGGGCAGAACAAACGGCAAATTATTGAAATAAGCGATGATAGCAGTAGTGACAATGGTCGTTATGGATATGCCAAGAATACAAGGATCGAAGAATCTATCGTTACGTTACAAACAAAGATCGAAGTCATGAAAGAGGAAATTCAAAAAATTGAGCAACAACTGAATACCTTAAATAAAATGAGTTATCACAATAAAAGTGGAAGTAATAAAATAGTAATAGCAACATATTTATACATGTAATTGCTATGCTATGCAAAAAAGAATCGAAAAGTTTATATGGAAAAAAATATTATTATTATGAAAAATCTTTCTCATTTCAATTTTAGAAAATTATACAATCGAAAAATAAACTAGCCCGTGCATTGCACGGACTATCAACTAAGTATGTTTAAATACAGTAAATTAATTTGAATATCAGGATATGATAATAAATGTATAATGAAAAATTGAGATAGTGGGATAAGAGCTTTTAAACTTATGAATAATAATTGCAAAAGAGTGTATACTTAGGTACCATACACAATTAACCCAAAGAAAAACAAGGGGCTAGCTGCTGCCTGCTGAGAGAGAAAGCTGATTTGAGATGATTTAGAAAATTTTGTTCCTCTACCTGGCTGCTAGCCTGCTACCACCATTCCTTCCTAAATAGAAATTCTTAATTTATAAAACAAACAATCTTAACAATTTCCCAAATATAGATTTTTCATTAAAATTTCAATAAATAAAGATAATGTTTAGACTTTTAACGGCGAAAATATTTTTTATGATTTTAAATTTTTATAAGATTAATCTTAATACCATCGACTATCTATTAAAAATATTTTGATCATTAAGAACAAAATTATTAAGATCAAATAATTTGTATATTAGATGAAATTAGAAGGAATATGTAATAGGAATTGGGTTGGGTTGGGTTGGGTTCGGTTGGGTTGAAGTAGGGGGGGGGGGGAAGGGCGCGTCCGGTAGCTTAATGACCCGGTAATGACAGGTGCACCCTTTTTTTTTCTTTTTTTTTTGGTTTTTAACCACAATAATGAGAAAAATAAATAAAAAATAATAGAACAAGTTTGAACAAAAAACTATAAAAAAAAGTATATTTTTTATTAAAAAAACACTGTAAACTGTTTTAATTGTAAACACTGTAAACTGTTTTAATTGTAAACAGTGTTTACAATGTTTAAATTAAAAGTCAAAATGTTAAAATCATTATTGTTTTTTCTTTTATAACCTATTACATTATACACACGTAAATAGCTAAAATATCCACCGGTGAACGTAATGAAAAACTTAGAAATATATATAATTGATGTAATAGTATTAGGTCCGTAATGGACTAATAAATGTAATAGATGAATTAAACAAAAAACATATCAAATTAATATAGTAGCTTATTCATTATTATATTATGAAATTATTACATTGATTTGAGGCAAACTAACACCAACATTATATACATGTGAGAATTGTTTTGGAATCCTATGCGTCTCCGTATCAATATAACTAGTACTACCTCCATCTTTAAATAACTGATATTTTGAAGATTTTCACATTTATTAAGAAAGTCATTTATTATTTTAATTTTGTTATTAAGATTGATATGTATTACCACAATTATTCTTGCATTAATTAAGAAAAAATGTACTCCATATAGTTGTCTAAATAAATAAAATACTCCATATAGTTGAGGGCAATAGAGTAAAAATTGTAATTAATGCTTCCTAGAAATTTGGTAACGTCAAATATATTAAAAAAATTTGAACTTCCTATAACGTCAATTATTTAGGGATGGAGGGAGTAATATATATATAACAAGTCAAGATAAAATATTATCTAAAGTAATTTAGTTGGTGATTTTAAGGGTAATTTGGATATTAAGTTGTAATTCTCAAATATAACTTACATAGGGTAATATGTTATACACAATTGTGTATGTTTTATTTATGCATAGTCTGTCAAAACTACGTCGTTTTAGCAGATTTTATTTTTAAACAGTTTCTTTTCTCCCAAATTAGAAATCAAAAACAAATTTACCAAAACGGCGTAGTTTGACAGACTATGCACAAATAAAATATACACAACTGTATATAGCCATTATTCCCGACCAATTATATAATTATAATAATACATGTTCAAATTTAATAAATATAATTATAATTTGATATATACACATACATGCATGAATATTACGATAAAAAAAAGAAGAAAAATCATAAAAAAATATTAATGTCACACACACACATATATATATATATAATAACCTAAAAGAGAAATTTTTAATTAAATTATTTTAATAAAAAGTTGTAATTAATGTTTCTAAACTGAAAATTCTAAGCGACTATAATTATACTCCCTCCGTCCAGTATAAAAGTCCTTATTACTATTTTGAATAGTCCCATGTTAAATGTCCATTTTTTTTAATAACCAAATTTTTACACATTTTTTTCTATTATGATCGTAGCATTAAATATCTCATACTTTTCTTATTCTAATTTTCTCTCCATATTTAATTACATATTATTATGGACAATTTTGTCATTTTATTTCTCTTTTTAATATGCGTGAAAAATTTATCAGAATTTTTATCCCGGGATTGAGGGAGTATTAATTTTCATATTTAAAAGTTGCTGCACTCCAACAGTGACCATGACGTCTAAACGTTGAAACATTAAAAGAAGTGTGCATGGTTGGTAGGGGTAAGTATGGTGCGGTTTGATGTGGTTTGAAGTCCAAATCGCATCCGGAACCGCTTAGGTGCGATTTGAAAAATTCAAAACCGCATCCGAAACCGCTTGTGATTGGTGCGGTGCGATTTTAAAGTGTGTGGTGCGGTTTTAATTGGTGCGGTTTCGATTCCATAACCAATTGAAACAACAAAAAAATTTAAACCTTCAATAAAATTTAACATAAAATTTACATCGAGCAATTAACTTAGTGACAGAGTCGGCAATGGGAATTATATTAACCATGCTTTAAAACTAAAATATGCGCTATATAAAACAACGAAGACCATATATTCGATAACAAGTAAGAATGTTTATCTAGTTCCCCAAAAATTAAAAGTATATACTAAAGATAGAATGAAATATATTGCAGGGAGGACTAAAAATAATCTATTAGACTATTATAATTATAGCATTGACATTAACCAATGCATCAAGTGCTCGAGCCCCTCAGTTATAAGCCCCTCCAATAACACATCAAACAAATTCGAAATTCCAAAACCCAATTGTTTAATTTTTGACTCTATAACCTCTAACATCTTCTTTCAATTGGTGAAAAATGACAATGCAAAACTGAGGTTTTCTCTGAACGTGTTCAAGTGAAAAGTAACTTTAGAATTTACTAGAGATAATACATACATACACACACATGGTGCGGTTTCGATTTTATGCGTGCGATTTTGGCTAGTAACCAAACCGAAACCATAAATTTGGTTATTCAACCCACCTAAAATTGTCGCATTCGCCGGAACCATTGGTGCGATTTTAATTGGTGCAGTTCGTGGTGCGATTTCGATTCCAATTTGATTATTTGCTCAGCCCTAATAGTTGATTTGAGGAAGAAGATAACCTATTACATTATACAAACGTAATTACAACCGTTTATCTTCTTCCTTAAATCATGCACACTTTCTTTTAATGTTTCAATGTTTAGACGTCATGGTCACTGTTGGAGTGCAACAATTTTTAAATATGAAGATTAATATAATCAAAATGGTAGTAGGAACTTAAAACTTTTGACCTTTTCTTTATTTTTTAATAAAAGTATTTGTGTTTAATAAAGTGACTATAAAAGAAGTGTGCATGGTTTGAGGAAGAAGATAAGCTGCTGTATTACTCTACCACTCGATCTCCATATAGCAGGACCTTTTAAAATTAGTTAGTGTTAACGCCAGGATCCTTCTCCACGTCCCAATCACGAAAGACGTCCCGATCTCGCTTACGAAGAAACACGACAAACACTACAAACTTGATGGCCCGGTTCCGAGAGGATAGCTTCGAGCGTGAGAATTAGTATGTGTTCACAAGGTTAACAAATGGAGGAATGTAATGTCTTTGTAAGTGTCTGAGAGAGATAATAATTCTCATGCGTGTGTATATGGGAGAATCAAAATCAATACGATGAGAACGCATTCTAAACGATGGCTTCTTTGCAGAGTTATACTATCTTTGCTTGGATTATCGTGCCACCCACTACTACACGACACCCCTCCGATCTCGATGGGTTCGCCGATCATTACATGGAACTTATCCATCGCTTTTGGCCATCGCTTTCACTACCGCATGGGCTATAATCCCATCCACATTAATGCATGGCAGATATCTCGATCAATCTGTCATGCTATATCATCATTACAAGTCAAAGTAATAGATATTAAGTGACCCTAATGGGTTAATCCAACGAATCAATCGGCCCCATAGGATTAAATAAAGCTAACAGCAAATGATCGGGCCCAACAAGCCCTACGGCTTAATTATAAAAGCCCAATGGAATAAATTAATAAATGAGCCCAATCTACTCTACTAAATAGAGAAATATCACGACCCAACATTACCCCTAGTTTTTTGTTAAACAGATGTTTAATGGAAAACTATAAACCATCCATGATATCGTAATTTATTAGAGGTCTAAAATAGAAATAATTGAGGCATACCCACTTTAATGCAAAAAATGGGACGAGGGATGGCCGGATGCCCATAAAGAACAAGCCCAATCGGATAAAGGATTTGAATTTGAACAAGATGGACCAATAGTTAAAAACTCAACAGCTTAGGCCTAATCGATAAGATATCCAAAAGGTCGCCCCAAACATGTCCCATTCAATTCTCATCATTATCGACATTTTTAATGCGCCTACTGCCCTCGTGGTAAATCACAAGATAAAAGGTAAACTTTACCAATTTTGACGATTTTACTCGCTAATTTGAAATTCAACCTTTGAGCTTTTTTTCCTTCTCGTAAATTTTCTTTCTAGCTTTCGGACCTCAACAATGGTGAATCCAAGCCGATTCCTTCAGTTCCTCTCACTCAAACCCTAACCAAGAGGGTTCGAGTGCAAACCCACCATCTCCCGCCGATTTTTTCAAGGATGGGGAACAATTTCTCATGCCAACATCCCGTCTACCATTACTTTAATCCGAGATTCGTGCCTCCGGATTCGATACCAGATTCCGCATAATTACGCTTATAGTGGCTCCTCGCCCGGAGGAGAGCGAATGTATCAATGACTTGCATCTACGGGTCGCCATGCTCGCTACTTTTTCCGAAAAGGGATTCGCCACCCTTCACGCCTTTGTCGCCACCCTCCTAGATTCATAGGAGTGGGCTTTTGCTCAACCGGTGCCCAACTCCTATATCCACATACCGGCATTCATTGCCTTCTCGCCACGAAGTTAGGGATTACTCCCTCCGTCGACCTTTTCTTCACCTTTTCTACTTAGAGTAGATCCCGAGAACGAGGGTTTAAGATGCCGAACAAACAATCTCCACGCCCAAACTCTAAATTGAAAAGAGGTCCCTCGATGAGCACCCTTCGAGCAACAAAAGGTCGGCACGAGAAATGGTTCTTCATCATCATCGACCAGAGATCTCTTCTTCCAGACCGGACCACCTAGACCGGATCTCACGACTTTTGGTGACATTCCCAAGAGCGTGTGAGGAAATGGGAGATTTTTCGAGGAAGATCCTCCACAAGAATGGAGTTTTTACTTCACGACCAAACAAGCTCGGTCAGATGATCATAAATGTAAGTTTTGAATAACTTTGCAATATAATTTCGAGGTATTTATGTGGCAAGGATCTTAATACGTGATTATTTGCAAGATCCCCGATCAAACCAACTTCTTCTAAGTGAAAGATTTGGGAGATTTTTCAATGGGAGGATTTTGAGGAGGCGAATGAAGAGCTTCCCATCAAGAGCCTTCCCGAACCGAACCCCCTACCTCCGACCCAAAGACCTACTCCCTTCTGAATGATGAACCCGTCGACGAGCCTTTCATTCTCAAGAAGTCCTCCGACCTCGCCAAGGAAGAAGGTCGCTAAAAGGCCGTAACTACCTCATGAGATAGATCCCGAAAAGCGACGAGGAGGTTCTCTTCCCAAGCAAAACCCACAATCAACTCCTCCAACTGGCTCGCCCCACACCTTCGAATCAAATTTCCAATAAAGAGGAGTCTACTTGACATACCTCTACACGACGCAAGAAAGTCCTTCGTACAAAAAATTAAGATCAAAAATAATTCCTCATCACCAAGAACTCCGCATCCCTCCAACTTCAACAATCGACCCCCAACCGAAACCCAAACACCGAGGCCGAAATGGTTCAAGCCGACCTCTTATTGTCCCCGAAAAGAAAACATCCTTCTGACACCAACCAAAGTTCAAACTCGCTTCTTCGCCTACTCCCGAGCCTACACCGCCCGATCTCCTTCCCAGAGAAGCAGACACGCGGGTCCTCACCGGTCATAGAATCAACTCATGCCTCTCCTCCGAGACACACGACTACCGAATTCCAAAGAAGATGCCATGGGCTCGCTTAACTATGTGGCCCCGATTCAACGCCAACTTTCCTTTTCAATCTGCTCGAGGCCTTCGTCACAGACCGATGACCACCGATTCGGGAACAAAGACGAATGGGGACTTCTTAGTGAAGGCATGAGCTACTTGGCGAAGGTAAATGGCTCTCTCCTTCCTCTCGCTTTCCATACTTATCTTCGTACTCATATATCCGAAAACCGATCAAATCATATCGAATACGACAGCAAATGTCAGATTCTAAGGCCAAGGCCCAAGATCTCTCGAGGTCAATCCGAGAGAGAGGCGCCGAGGAAGGAGAACTCCATCCCAAGTCGCGCTTCGCTCGTGAAAGGACCCAACGTGAAGGCATTCTTCATACCAATGAAGGACTTCGTAAAGAGTCGCCCAAGCCAAGGAAGATGTGAAGGCCTCCAAGGAAGAATCAAGTCGACTAAAGCACAAAGATGCCAAATCGTTAATATGAACGCCGACTTGGTTCAGAGGAGTGAACCAAGGATGAACAAGATCAAGGAGAGTCAAGGTCGACACTAAGATCTCGACCAAGACGATCCATAAGTCGGAGCGGAAGAAACCCGTCGGAAGATATATACTACCGCAATCGAACAAGAAATCCGAGAACTCAAGGCTCTTCGGGACCTCGGGCCTCCTTTCGATCGATGCTTTTCGCAAAGAGATATGTGAAGAGAGTATTAACTCCTGATGAAATAAATGGAGAAATAATGAGGATTCATACGAAAGTTACGAGCTCGCCAAGTCGTGGTAAGGAAAAGTCGATCAAAGCCAACTTAGATCCATACTTGCCGACGACTTCAGATGATGATGAGATGTCGCTCAAGCAACAACTTATGTTTCTCTTCTGGTTTTATTTAAAAATACTTGTAAAAACTTTCTGCTTATTTTACCTTTTGTAAATAAATTAAGTATTAATGAAAAGTGATCTTCTTCCTTATGACTTCAAAAGATATTTTTACTTTTCGTCAATACTTCAATATGAATTTATATGGACAAATATACAAAAACCCTTCGAGGATTTAACTCAAATTGTTAATTAACAATTAAGCATGTCATATAATGTATAAAGTGATGTTAAAGAATCGAGGCATTCAACTCAACACTTAAATAAAATAAAGTAACACATACTCATCGATTCAAGTGTGAGATCTGGCCATTTGTTTACCACCCTGGGGTGAAACAATTATATAAAGGACCAAGATATAAGGATCAAGATATAAGGACCAAGATATAAGGACCAATTGTGACCATCGACTTACCACCCCGGTAAAATCAATATAGATCCTTCGTCTACCACCACGGTAGAACAACAAATGGGTCGCCATCGAATGGCCAAATGAAGTCCTACCATACCTCCTTACACCATAATGACCATAGGACAAAATAGACCAGATCAATAATGACCATCGATTTACCACCCCGTAAAATCAATATAGATCCTTCGCACCACCACCTGGTAGAATCAACAAATGGGTCGCCATCGAATGGCCAAAGAAGTCCTACCATACCTCCTTACACCATAGTGACCATAGACAAAATAGACCAGATCAATAATGACCATCGATTTACCACCGGTAAAATCAATATAGATCCTTCGCTCACCACTGGGTAGAACGACAAATGGGTCGCCATCGAATGGCCAAAGAAGTCCTACCATACCTCCTTACAATAGTGACCATAGGAGACAAATAAGACCGTGGATCAATAGTGAAAAAGTGTCTTTTATTGATAATGAACAATAATATACGCATTCGGCGATGAATTAACTTGATCTTTATTGAAAGTATTTCCTAAGCCCGCCAAAAGCGCTAAGTGTTTTTGATTTCGAACCATCTAATGCCCTTAACCGATAAGTGCCCTGCTTTGATACTTCGATCACTTCATATGGCCCTTCCTGGGCTTGGCATTAACTTTCCGTGTTTTGAGGTGTAAGCTTGGCTTTTTCCGAGGACTAAGTCTCCTATTTCAATCTGCAAGCTCGACTCCTTTGTTATAATGCTTAGCTACTCTTCGCTGATAAGTTGTACCAATTTAAGTAGAAGAACCTCTCCGACTTCTTCTAGCAGATCCAAATTGGCCTTTCCTTCTTCATCATCAGATATTTCTTTTCAGATTGACCGATTCAAGACTTGAGATCCGATTTCGACAGGACTAAGGCATCGCATTCATATAGCTACCGAAAAGGTGAATCCCTCAAATGGTAGTCCCCTGTAGTCCCAGAAGCCCACAACACACCGAAAGCCTCCTCCGCCATCTTCCTTTAGCTTCATCCAGCCTCAAGGCTTGATCCTGCTCGCAGTCATTCCGTTGGTCACCTCAATTTGGCCATTCGATCGTGGATGAGCCATCAAGTCTTCTTATGTCAATCCCCAACTCCTTTAAAATGCTTCAAATTTTGATCCATTTAATCAAGCGTCCGTTGTCCGATATTAATACTCTAGGATCCCAAGGTTAAACACTACGATTCTTTTTATGAACTTCAAACATTCTCGTCTCAGTAATTAATCAAGTGGCTTCGCTTTTCTACCCACTTAGTCATGTAATCAATAAGAACTATGACAAAGCTAACTCGACCTTTAGCTTTAGGTAATGGACCCAAAGATATCTACCCCCTGCATAAATAAGGGTATAGAGATAAAATCGAGTATATAGCTCTTCCTAAGTGGTCGATGGGATCGGATCATTGAGTTGGCACTTTTCACATTTCTCGACATACTGTAGCTTTTGAAAATTGTAGGCCAATAGTATCCTTGCCAAGTACTTTGTAAGCCAAAGATTTGAAGAGTACCATACGGTCACCGCAAATTCCTCGTGAACCTCCCCAAGAGCATATTCCACTTGGATGGGACCGGAGCACTTTAATAATGGTGAAGAAAAGGCTAATCGATAAAGGTCCCCATCAATAAGAACAAAGTCAAGCGCCTTGTATTTGATCTTTTTGCCAACATCCGATCCAAGGAAGGACGCCATCCGCTAAATACTGATGTAGGGGTCATCCAGCCAGCTAGATCGCTTCGATACACATCATCGCTTCATGTTGAACACTCTACCGTCAGAGAACTTCCAAGCAAACAGATCCATTAAAAACATCTCAGATCCGTAGTAGCCTAACTTCGACAATGCATCGCTGATGGAATTGTCATTACGCCTATGCCTCAAATTTGACGGTTTAAACATCAAGTTCGGTCCTTTAACTCCGCCAGACATTGATCATCCGATTTCCACGAAGCTTCATAATCCTCGATAACCGCTTGACAACCAACCGAGAGTCATCAGAGATGATAAGCTTCGACCTCTCAGACTTTTTGCCAATCGAACACCCGCTAAAGACCGCTTCATACTCGGCCATTGTTTGTCGCTTTAAACCAATCGATGGCTCGTTGAACTTTGAACCCGTCCTCGATTTGTCAAGATAATTCCCGCCCCACTAACAGCTTAGGTAGAGGAACCATCCGCATATAGAGTCCAAACATTCTCGATTTTGTCAAGAATCGCAAGAATCGCCGACGGCCGATTCAAATTTTCCGAGAACTCGCAGATTCCGCTTTGAACGAACATTCTACCATGAAATCGCCAAAGCTTGAATTTTCGATAATGGGTTCGGGATGGTATTCGATGAAAATCGGGACAATTCCATAGTCCATGCCGCTTAGTCTCCTCAAAAACTCGGCTTGCCCATCACCTTCTTCAATGGTCGATCCAGGTAGATTACATCAGAGCCGAACCTTGAAAAATTGTCAAGCTTTACTACTAGCAATTATTAAAGCAAAGGCAAATTTTCAATATTCGGATACCGGTTTCAAAGACTCGCAGACGTGACTAACATAATAGACCGGATGTCGCTTTCCATCGAACTCCCGAACCAAAGATCGCTTCCAACCGCTAATCTAACTTGGTGCAAGATACGATATAAGGTCTCTGTTGAACGGGCTTCACCAATAAAGGAGTCAAGAAAGATACGCCTTTATGCCTTGAAGGCGCTCTTCACACTCAAGTCCACCGGAATGTCTTCGCATTCTTTTCGCCCTTTCAATGTATCAAAGAAAGGAAGGCACCTCTCTCGCAGATCCGGCGATTTAACCTCCTCAAAGTCGTAATCCCGCCACGACGTTGACGCCCCGAACGATCGAGGAGTCTTCATATCAAGAATGGCCTCGATCTTCTCCGGATTGGCCTCGATCCCCTTCGATCGACCAGTAACCCAAAACTTCCTCGCACCGAGGCCAAAAGTGCACTTCATGGATTGAGTCTCAAATGACGATGACGGACTATTCAAAGCACTCTAGATCGTCTAAATGATTCTCGAACTCGCATGCTTTTCACGATCATGTCATCGACGATACCTCCATATTCCTTCCTAACCGCCATCAAGATGAAGTTCATCATTCTTCGTAAGTGGCTCCAAAGATTTATAAGGCCAAAAGTCATCTTCTTCAGAAAGCGCATAATCGAATCTGTGTAATAAACGCGGCTTTGGGATGTCCTCTTTACGCATGGATATTTGGTGATAACCTCAAAAAGCATCCATAAAGCTTAGTAATGCATACCCCCTCAAGGGCATCGATGAGTCGATCAATATGAGGCAAGGATAAAGTCCTTCTGACAAGCTTTATCGAGGCTCTGTAGTCGATGCAAACCCGCCATTTTCCATTCTCGCTTTTGTACCAACACCACATTCGCCATCCACTGGATAATCAATTTCATAGATGAAGTCGGCACCAACAAATTTTGCTTATTTCTCATCAATGATTTTTCGTCGTCGAAGCTTAAAGATCCGCTCTTTTTTCGCCGAACCCGCTTCTTCGAGGGATCTACATTCAAAGCTATGCCAGCCTATCTTCCGACTAACTCTGTGCACGTCCCTCGTTCCTATGCAAAAATATCCGTGACAAGCAACAGAAGAGTTCTATAAGGTTTGTTCAAGAGGTTCTCGTAGACCAACCGATCTTCACGGCCTTGTTCGGGCTTTCCAAGGATCAACTCGACCTCCTCCCCCTCCCAAGCAGAACCACCATCTGCTCGTAACTACTTTCTAGAAGGGCTCAATCTCAATTGTCATCGCCGCTTTTGTTTGTCAATTTCACTCCCGGAGGAAATGACAAGATTCCTAAGAAGATCGTTTGCCAGATCCAAGTCCCCCGCCACCTCTCCTACTCCATGAGCCGTGGGGAACTCGACTTTGAAATGAGGGATGGAGGTCACAACTCAGAGAGAAGCTTAAAGTAGGTCTTCCCAAGATAATTGTAAGTCAATCAACGGCACAACATAGAATTTATATACTATTTCGACTCATTGGGTGCCGTGTCAAGATAACCGGAGTTCAATAAGGCTCGCAACTTTGACCGGATCGTCATTCGAAGCCAGATAAAGGAGCTTCCCGCCCGACCTCCATTTTCTCGCCCATCAAGGTGCATCCTCCGACAGTACGGGCGCATGTAATATCCATCAAGATCCATTATCTATCATCACGCGCTTCATGTCCACCGTGCCCACATCATACAGGATCACCAAGGCCCCTCACGTGGCTCGATGGGTTCAAGGATAGTAACGCCATTAAATGATATGACATTCCCCGGAATGGTCTATCCACCTTCGTGGGAAGATCTCGTCATACCATGACCAATCTGTGTAAGCCCTTCTTCTTCCTCCCTATCAACTTCCCCGCAGATCCACCTGTTATCACATCGATGACATGCCTCATGCAGATCGAGCCCTTTCGAACCGTCTCTCAATAAAGACGGTTAATATTCTCACGATCATTCACTACCACATATCGCACCAACAAGCCATCCTTAATCTTCCTCTCCACAAAGTCTTTCAAATTGCAACACTCGTTAGTTGTCGTCGGTCCAAATGCATTGATTGATGATAGCCACAATATTTATTTAGAGTTACCCCGCCTTGCCTTAAGAGTTATCACTAATGCTCAAGAAAGGTTGATTTGATTTGATCCGTAATTATCGATCTATCGTTGTTTAATTTGGTGTAGACCTTATTCACCTTCGGGGTCGGAACTGAGGGATGACCGCCTCGCCGCCAAGAATTATCAGATTTTTTCGAATCGCCTCCGTCCGATCATTATACCCCCCGCTTTTCCTCTCCGATCAATTTCGCTTTGGGAGCTATCGACTCTTTCACCGGTCCAAGGAAGATGCTTCAGTCGTTTCATAGCTTCTTCCATTAACGATATAGCCTTCGCTTTGTCAAAGGCTTCTATTAAGCTCTTTGGATGGTGAAACATCAACTTTTCACCAACTTCTGATTTCACCAGATCTAATCCATTTTGGAACAAACCTATGTACCGAGATCATTAAGATCGACACCGACCGATCGCTTTCTCCAACTTTTTCACACATCGCCCAAAGATTCACCGTAAATCACGGATCTGTGCTGCAGAACCCGTAGTTTTCCTCTTCTTCTACATTCTAAACGGCATGGAATTTATCACAAAAGTTCGGTCCAAGAGGATATTGAATCAAGGCAAAGTTCCCAACCATCGCCTCGCATCCTTTTCTCACGTCAGAATAAAGGTATGGCACATGGCAAAGATCGTTGAAGTCGTAATAGTCCATTAAATGGCCGAACGCCTCGCTATGGTCATAAGGATCCCTGCATCATCAGAATTTCTTCCATGCGAGGCGCTTGGTGATGTCCGCTTTTCTTTGAGAATATCCGAGGAAAAGGGATGCCTTCTTTTCCTGAAAGCGCCCTTCACCGCCGAACTTCACCATTGCTTTCTAAGTTCCTTCACTTCCTTCACTAGAAAATCAACGCCGGCCCGGGGAGACCTCTTTCACGTAACAACATTCCGCTTTCGAGAGGATCGACCTCCTCCCGCCGATCCTACCGCCTCGTGGGACTTCGATCTACTCTTGTACAACTGCCTTTTATGGTGAGAATGATCACGCTGATAGTCCCTTATTCTCGACTTCGCATAATCTCGCCGATATGCTCCTTTCGTCTATAGTCATCTCGATGTCGAGAGGTAACTACCATTATTGCCTTCTTCGAGACCACGGAGTTCTCGCTCCTCGATCTCCTCTTATCGCGAGAACGATCCTTAAAACCGCATGAATGCTTTTGGCCTTACTTCTCTGGCTGGCACCTCCTTGTGCCCACTTCGACCTTCTGATCGATCATGGCTAGATGCTTCGTCCAGTAATTCCGCCACCAAGCATCTGTTTCGGCTTATATCTTCTCTTTGCTTTAATAGACCTCCATGGTTTTATCCGCTTCGTCCGCCATCCTCGCCAACTTAGCGGCTCTATCTTCCCGACCACTTCTACGATAAGTCCCGGTCATGAGCCTTCCACTTGCCTCGACCATGATCTCGCCTCCCTATCCGCACCGAAAACCAATCTTCGTCTCTGCCCCGCCATGAATCTTTGGACGAGATCTCCTCAATTATGCTTAGAGGTCAGGTTTCGAACACTTTTTGAAGGACTCAGACGATCCTTCATCAAAAACACGAGGCAAGCCGACGAAGCTAACAACCATCGCCTCGCCTCTTCAAGCGCACTCATCCCTACTCCCCATCAATCTTCCAAGAGGTTAAATGATTGTGATTGAAAATTTTAATGACACTAGAACTCAAAAAGCCCTCCTTCTAATACCAATGTTAACGCCAGATCTTTCTCCACGCCCCAATCACTTAAAGACGCCCCGATCTCAAGACAAGAAACACGATAAACACCACAAGCTTCGACGCATGCCTTCCACGGGGATAAATCAAAGCGTGAGAATTAGTATGTGTGTTCACAAGGTTAATAAATGGAGGAATAATCGTCTAGTGTCGGAGAGAGATAATAATTTTTATTGTGTATACGGGAGAATCAAAAATCAATACGTATGAGAACGCATTCTCTGCATCAGACGATGGCTTCTCAGCTAGGTTATACTATCTTCGCTTGGATTATCGTACACCCACTACTACTCCCCGACACCCCCTCCGATCCGATGGGTTCCGCCGATCGCATGGAACTTATCCACCGCTTGCCAACATCGTTTTCATCACGCCACGGGCTATAATCCCATCCACATTAATGCATGGCAGATATCTCATTAATCGTCATGCTATATCATCATTACAAGTCAAAGTAATAGATATTAATCGATCTAATGGGTTAATCCAACTAACCTAATTCGGCCCCATATAGGATTAAATAAAGCTAATACGTTGATCGGGCCAAACAGCCCCCCTAAATATAATTATAAAAGCTCAATGGAATAAATTAATAAATGAGCCCAATCTACCCTAATCCCCAAATAGAGAAATACTCAATTTTCGAGTTGGACCTTGCCGCTTTTTTGAGTATTATTCTAAGAAAATGGGCCACAAGGTGTTTCATATTGGTAAGCCTCGTTGATTCATCAAAGTGCCAATGATAAGGTAGAGAGGAGTCATAAATCGATTCGTGAGTGAAGCGTGAGTGTTCGAGTTGGTTGGACTCAAGAAGCCCGACTCGATTGTTTACATTTGTTTTGGAAGTGGGTGCGTGATTGCACGATCGCAAATTGATGGAGATAGGATATGCCTCGAATCTGGTGGTCCGATTTCATCTGGGTCGTTCTTTGGAAAAAATAAAGATAATGAGGATGAAGAAAAATGGTTACCAAGAGGGTTTAACGAGAGGGTTGTTAAGAAAGGGAAGGGTTGGTTGTGAAAGGATGGGCTCATAGGTTGTTGATCTTGGACCATCCATCAACCTGGTGGGTTCTTGACTCATCTGCGGATGGAATTCGCAATTGAGGCGATGATTCTTTGGGTCCCATTAATTACATGGCCCTTTTATGCGATAATTTCTTTAATGAGAAGTTTTTACTCAAGTGTTGGGGATTCAAAGTGGAGGTGGGTGCACCTGGATTGGAAGTTATTTTTCGAGGTGGGGACAAAGGTGATTAATAGAGAGAAAATTGAGAAGGCCGTGCGGAAGTTGATGGGACCAAGGCGTCGTGATGATGATGCGAGAGGAGATGAGGAAGAAGACTAGGTAACTTGGAGAGAGGCGCGACAAGAGTCATGAAAGAAGGTGGGTCCTCATGATATTTCTCCTATTCGGGGCTTGGATAGATTGGGCTCATTTATTAATTTATTCCATTGGACTTTTATAATTGTAGTGGGGCTTGTTGGGCCCGATCCATCGTGTTAGCTTTATTTAATCCTATAGACCTGCCTGTTCATTGGATTAACCCATCAGGTCACTTAATATCTATTACTTTGACTTGTAATGATGATATAGCATGACAAATGACCGAGATATCTTCCATGCATTAATGTGGATGGGATTATAGCCACCGGGTAGAAAAAAAACAAAGTGGCCAAAAGCAAAGTGGATAAGTTTCTATGCAATTTCGGCAGAACCCATCGATCGTAGGGGTGTCAGTAGTAGTAGGTGCACAAGAATCAAGCAAAGATAGTATAACCCAAAGCAAAGGAAGCCATCGCTGCAGAGGTACGTTCTCACACGTATTGATTTTTTGATTCTCCCATATACACACGATCGAGAATTATTATCTCTCTCGTGCAGCCATGACAAGACATTCCTCCATTGTTAACCTTGTGAACACATAATAATTCTCACGCTCGAAAGCTATCCCCGACGGAACCGCGTCAAATCGAGCTTTCATGGTGTTTTTCGTGTTTCTCGTCGCGAGGATCGGGACGCCTTTCGTGATTGGGACGTGGAGAAGGATCCTGGCGTTAACATTGGCGCTAGAAGGAGGAGTCCTTTTGAGTTCTAGTGTCATTAAAATTTTCAATCACAATCATTTAACCTCCTTCGGAAGATGATGGGGAGTAGGGATGGTACGCCGTGGCGGCGGACGATGGTTGTTAATCGCCAACGCTCGTGTTTTGAAATTGAAGGATCGCTCAGGTCCTTCTAAAAGTGTTCACGCAGAGCACGGCCTCTAAGCATAATTGTGAGATCTCCGTCCAGAAGATTCATGTTGGGGCCAGTCGAAGATTGGTTTTCGGTGCGGATAGGGAGCGAGATCATGGTCGAGGGCAAGTGGAAGGCTCACCGACCAGGACTTATCGTAGAAGTGGTCAGGAAGATAGAGCCGCTAAGTTGGCAAGGATGGCGGACGAAGCGGATAAAGCCATGGAGGTCCTATTAAAGCAAAGAGAGGATATAGCCGAACAGATGCTTCCGGTGGCGGAATTACGGGACGAAGATCTAGCCATGATCGATTCGAAGGTCAAGTGGCACAAGGAGGTGCTACACAGGAGAGGTAAGGAGCCGTTGCGTTACATGCGTGTTTTAAGGATCGTTCTCGCGATAAGAGGAGATCGAGGAGCAGAACTCCCGTGGTCTCAAAGAAGGCAATAATGGCCGTTACCTCTCAGCATCTAGATGACTATAGACAAAGGAGCATATCGAGTGAGATTATGCCCGAAGTCAGAATAAGGGACTATCAACGTGACCATTCTCACCATAAAGACAGATTTGTACACCGGAGTAGATCAAGAAGTCCCACCAGGGCCGTAGGATTGGCAGGAGGAGGTCGATCCTCTCAAAGACGGAATGTTGTTCGTGAGAAAGAGGTCTCTCCCCAGCTCGAAGGCGTTGATTTTTTAGTGAAGGAGCTGAAGGAACTTAGAAAGCAACCGGGTCAAGTTCAAAGAGTGAAGGACGCCCGGAAAGAAGGCATCCCTTTTTCCTCGGATATTCTCAAAGAGAGGCGAGACATCACTAAGAAACCGCCTCGCCGCATGGAAAGTTACGATGGTACCGGGGATCCTTATGACCATACAAAGCGCCGAACCCATTAATGGACTATTACGACTTCACCGATGTCGCCAAGTGCCATACCTTTATTACGTACCGAGAAAGGATGCGAGATGTTGGTTGGGAACTTTTCCTTCTGATTCAATATCTCTTGGACCGAACTTTGTGATAAATTCCATGCCCGCTTCGGAGTAACCAAGAAGAGAGAAAGTTTACGGGTTCTTCAGCACAGATCCGCGATTACTACAAATAATCTTTGGGCGATGATGTGAAAAGGTTCAGGAGAAGCAATCGGTCCAGTGTCCGATCTTAATGATCTCCAGTTGTGAGGTTTGTTCCAAAATGGATTAGATCTGGTGAAATCCAGAAGTTGGTGAAGAAGTTGATGTTTCACCATCCAAGAAGCTTTGGTCAAAGCCTTTGACAAGGCGTATATTATATCGTTGTGGAAGAAGCTATAAAACGACTGAAGATCATCTTCCCGGACCGTGTGAAAGAGTCGATAGCTCCCAAGGTAGAAATTGATCGGAGAGGAAAGCTGGGGTATAATGATCGGACAAATGGCGATTCTCAAAAATACAATAATTTTCAAGGTAGTGAAGCGAGTCATCCCTCCGCTCCTACCGAAGGTGAATAAGGTCTACACCAAATTAAACATCGATAGATCGATAATTACGGATCAAATCGTAAATCAACCTTTCTTCGAGCCTTAGTGATAACTACCGAAACCCAAGGCGGTAACTCTCGTAAATATTGTGGCTATCATCGTCATTTGGACACGACACTAACGAAAGTGTTGCAATTTGAAAGACTTTGTGGAGAGGAAGATTAAGGATGGCTTGTTGGTGCGAAGATGTGGCCGTGAATGATCGTGAGTAATATTAACCGCATCGCTCAAACTGTTCAAAGGGCTCCAGTGCCGCCACCAAGGCATGTCATCGATGTGATAACCGGTGGATCTGCAGGGAAGTTGATAGGGAGGAAGAGAAGGGCTTACCTGGATTCGGTCATGATTGTGACAGATGCTCCCATGAAGGTGGATAGACCATTCCCCGGGACTGTCATATCATTTACCGACGCTGACTATCCTTCGGAACCCATCGAGCCACATGAGGGGGCCTTGGTGATCACAAAATGAAGTTGGCACGGTGGACACGAAGCGCATGATGATAGATAATGGATCTTGATTGGATATTCAGACGCCCTTATCGGAGGATGACCTTGATAGGCGCGTAAATGGAGGTCAGGCAGAAGCTCCTTTATACTGACTTCAAAGAACGATCCGGTCAAAGTTGCGAGCACTATTAAACTCCGGTTATCTTGAGACAAGACCCCAAAGAGTCGAAATAGTATGTAAATTCTATGTTGTGCAGACGTTGATTCAAATTTTACAACGCTTATCTTTGGGAAGACCTACCTTAATCGCTTCTCTAAGTCGTGACCTCCATCCTCATTTCAAAGTCAAGTTCCCACTCATGGAGAGAGAGGAGGCGGGGGACTTGGATCTAGCCCGACGATGCTACTTAGGAATGTTGTCATTTCCTCCGGAGTGGGAAATCGACAAACAAAAAAAAAGCGATGACAATTGAGATTGAGCCCTTTACCGAAAGTAGTTACGACCGATGGTGGTTCCTCACGGAGGGACGGAGGAGGTCGAGTTGATCCTGGAAAGCCGATAAGATCAAGTGAAGATCGGTTCGGGTCTACGTAACCTTTTTGGACAAACCTTATAGAACTCTTTGCTATCGCATGGATATTTTTGCATGGGAACCAAGGGATATGCTCGAGTTAGTCGGAAGATAGGCGAAAGCATACCGAATGTAGATCCTCGAAGAAGCTTGCCTCAGTAAAAGACGGATCTCATACCGAACGACGTAAAATCATTGATGAGGAAATAAGAAAGTCAGTTGTCGCGACTTCATCTATGAAATTGATTATCCCGAGTGGATGGCGAATGTGGTGTTGGTACAAAAGCGTAATGGAAAATGGCGGGTTTGCATCGACTACACCGACCTCAATAAAGCTTGTCCGAAGGACTTTTATCCTTTGCCTTATATTGATCAGCTCATCGATGCCACTTCAGGGTATGCATTACTAAGCTTTATGGACGCTTTTTCAGGTTATCACCAAATATCCATGCGTAAAGAGGACATCCCAAAGACCGCGTTTATTACACACCGTTCGGTGTACGCCTACAAGAAGATGACTTTTGGCCTTATAAATGCTGGAGCCACTTACCAAAGAATGATGAACTTCATCTTCGATAGGCAGCTAGGAAGGAATATGGAGGTATACGTCGATGACATGATCGTGAAAAGCATGCAGGTTCAGAATCATTTGGACGATCTAGAGGAGTGCTTTCAGACCGTCCGTCATCGTCAACTGAGACTCAATCCCGCCAAGTGCACTTTTGGCCTCGGTGCAGGGATGTTTTTTGGTTACCTGGTCAGTCAAAGGGGGATCGTGGCCAATCCGGAGAAGATCCAGGCCATTCTTGATATGAAGACTCCTCAGTCGTTCAAGGACGTCCAACGTCTGACTGGCAGGATTGCAGCTTTGAGGAGGTTCGTCGCCAGATCTGCAGAGAGGTGCCTTTCTTTCTTTGATACATTGAAAGGGCCAAAGAATGCGAGGACATTCCAGTGGACTTCAGAGTATGAAGACGCCTTCCAAGGCATAAAGGCGTATCTTTCTTCGGCTCCTTTATTGGTGAAGCCCATTCCAACAGAGACCTTATATCTCAGATCTTCGCAATGAAGTTCGTTAATGTGATTTGGAAGCGATCTTTGGTTCTGGAGTTCGGTGGGAAAGCAAAGATCCGGCCTATTATGTTAGTCACGTCCCCGCGAGGTTCTCAAACCGTATCCGAATATTGAGAAATTTGCCTTTGCTTTAATAATTGCTAGTAGAAAGCTTCGATAATATTTTCAAGGTCATTCTCGGTCGCCTCACACGGATCGACCCATTCAAGAAGGTGATGGGCAAGCCGAAGTTTGTGGAGACTAATGCGGCATGGACTATGGAATTGTCGCTTTTTCATCGAATACCATCCTCAACCGCTTATCAAAGGTCAAGCTTTGGCCGATTTCATGGTAGAATATTCGTTCACCGCCAGACGCCGAAGTTCTCGAAAAGTTTGAATCGACCGATCGGCGATTAGCATTCTTCAACAAAATCAGAATGTCTCGGACTCTATATGCAGATGGTTCCTCTACCCTAATCGTTAGTGGGGCAGAATTATCTTGACAAGTCCGGACGGGTTCAAAGTTCAACAGCCATCGATTCGGATTTAAAGCGACAAACAACGGCCTTTGTATGAAGCGGTCTTGGCGTGTGTTCGATTGGCAAAGAGTCTAGAGGTCCGAAGCTTATCATCTATGATGACTCTCATTGGTTGTCAAGCCTATCTGGGATTATGAAGCTCGTGGAAATCGGATGATCAAGTATCTCAAGGAGTTAAAGGACCGACTTCAAGATTTCGCTTGCATTTAATTTTGTGGCATAGAAGCGTAATGACAATTCCATCGCCGATGCATTGTAGAAGTTGGCTACTACGGATGCGCGAGATGTTTTTAATGGATCTCATTTACTTGGAAGTTCTACAATGTACCGAGTGTTCAACATGAAGCGTTGATGTGTATCGAGAGATCTAATCTTATTGGATGACCCCTACATCGAGTATTTAGCGAGATGGCGTCCTTCCTTCTTGGATTAGATGTTGGCAAAAAGATCAAATACAAGAAATACTAACTTTGTTCTTATTGATGGGGACCTTTATCGATTAGCCTTTTCTTCACCTTTATTAAAGTGCTCGGTCCCATCCGAAGGTAGAATATGCTTTTCGGGAGGTTCACGAGGAATTTATGGTGACCATATGGTCGCTAAATCTTTGGCTTACAAAGTACTTTGGCAAGGATACTATTGGCCTATAATTTTCAAAGAAGCTACAGAGTATGTCAAAAATGTGAAAAGTGCCAACTCAACAAATTCGATCCCACATCACCAGGAAGAAAGCTATACTCGATTTTATCTCCTATACCCTTCACCGTCTGGGGGGGTCGATATCTGGGTCCATTGCCTAAAGCTAAAGGTCAGAGTTAGCTTTGTCATAATTCTTATTGATTACATGACTAAGTGGGTAGAAAGCGAAGCACACTTGATTAATTACAGAAAGCAAGAATGTTTGAAGTTCATAAAAAGTCCGTAGTGATTCGCCGGATCCCCAGAGTATTAATATCGGACAACGGACGCCATTCGTATAGGATCAAATTTGAAGCATTTTAAAGGAGTGGGGATTCAAAGATAAGAAGACTTCAAATGGCTCATCCACAACAAATGGCAAGTTGAGGTGACCAAGAGGACGCACGAATTCAGGATCGCCACAGATGGATGAAGCTAAAGGAAGATGGCGGAGGAGAGCTGATTTTCGGTGTGTTGTGGGCTTACCGGGACTACACCGAGGACTACCATCTGGGGATTCACCTTTTCGATCGCCTATGGTAATCGATGCCTTAGTCCTCGTCGAAATCGGATCTCCAAGTCTTCGTCACCAATACAAAGAAATATACAATGACGAAGGATCAAGGCCAATTTGGATCTGCTAGAAGAAGTCGGAGAGGTTTCTACTTAAATTGGTTGCTTATCAAATGAAGAGTAGCTAAGCATTATAACAAAGGAGTCAAGCTCACAGATTCAAGTAGAGACTTTGATCCTCGCAGGTCAAGCTTCTACACCTCAAAACACGGGAAAGTTAATGCCAAATGGGAAGAGCCATATGAAGTGATCAAGTATCAAAAACCAAGGGCACTTATCGGTTAAGGGCATTAGATGGTTCCAAATCAAAAACACTTGGCACATATTTGGCAAAGCTTCTAAATACTTTCAATAAAGATCAAGTTAATTCATCTAAGCTCAGATACTTTATTTTATTTAAGTGTTGAGTTCGGAATTCCTCATTCTTTAACATCACTTTATTTGTTATATGACATGCTTAATTGTTAATTAACAATTTGAGTTAAATCCTCGAAGGGATTTTTTGTATATTTGTCCATATAAATTCATATCAAGTATTCGATGTAAAGTAAAAATTCATCAAGTCATAAGGAAGAAGATCACTTTTCATTAATACTTAATTTATTTACAAAAAGGTAAAATAAATGAAAGTTTTACAAGTATTTTTAAATAAAACCAAGAGAAACATAAGTCGTTGCTTGTGCAACATCCTCATCATCTCAAGAGTCGAGCAAGTATGGATCTAAGTTGGCTTTGATCAGCTTTTCCTTGCCACGACTTCGGCAGAGCTCGTAGCTTTCCGTATGAATCCTCATTATTTCTCCATTTATTTCATCCGAGTTCCGATACTCTTCACATATCTCTTTGCGAAGAGCATCAGTCAAAGGAGGCCCAAGGTCCCGAAGAGCCTTGAGTTCTCGGATTTCTTTTTTAAGCTGCAGCCGTATATTCTTCTGACGGGTTTCTTCCCGCTCCAGCTTATGGATCATCTTGGTCAAGATCTTAGTGTCAGCCTTCAGCTCCTTGATCTTGTTCATCCTTAGTTCACTCCTTTGAACCAAGTCGACGTTCATATTAACGATTTCAGCATGCTGTGCTTTAGTCGACTTCAGTTCTTCTTTGGAGGCCTTCACATCTTCCTTGGCTTGGGCCAACTCTTTCTGAAGTCCTTCATTGGTATGAAGAATGCCTTCACATTGGGTCCTTTCCCGAGCCAAGGCAGACTTCAGGACGGAGTTCTCCTTCTTCAGCGCCTCCTCTCTAGATTCAGCCTCGAGAGATCTTCGGCGAAGCGCCGAATACGAGATTTACTGAGCATATTCAAGATGATTTGACTTTTCGGATATATGATACGAAGATAAGTATGGAAAGCAGAGGAAGGAGAGAGCCATTTACCTTCTTCACCAAGTAGCTCATGCCTTCTTGCAAGAAGTCCCTATTCGCATTGTTCCGAATCGGTGGTCATCTGGCCTCGCGAACGAAAGGCCTCGAAGCAGTGAAAAAAAGGAAAGTTGGCGTTGAATCGGGGCCACATAGTTGGCGAGCCCATGGCATCTTCTTTGGAATTCGGTAGATGAAGTGTGTCTCGGAGGAGAAAGCACAGTTGATCAAGCGAATGTTGGTGAGGACCTGCATGTACCTTCTCTGGGGAAGGAGATCGAGGCGGTGTAGGCTCTGGGAGTAGACGCGAAGGCGAGTTTGAACTGGCCGGGTCAGTCCAAGGATGTTTTTTTTCGGGACAATAAGAGGTCGACTTCAACCAAATTTCAAAGATCGTGTGTTGGGTTTCGGTTGGGGTCAATTGTTGAAGTTGGAGGACGCTTGAGTTCTCAATGGTGGGAATTATTTTGATCTTAATTTTTTGGCACGAAGGACTTTCACCGATCGTCGTGTAGAGGCATGTCAAGTAGACTCCTCTTTATTGGAGCCGATTCGGAAGGTGTGGGGACAGAGCCGGTTGGAGGAGTTGATTGTGGGTTTGCTTTGGAAGAACCTCCTCGCCGCTTTGAGGATCTATCTCATGAGGGGTAGTTCTGCCTTTTTAGAGCCTTGTTCTTTCAAGCCGAGGTCGGAGGACTTCTTCAGAATAAAAGGCTCGCTGCCTTCTGTGTTCATCATTCCAAGGGAGAGAGTCTGGCCTGGAGGTGAAATTCGGTTCGGGAAGGCTCTTCAAGAGGAAGCTCTTTATTCGCCTCCAAATCCTCCCGAGGTAAAATCTCCCAAATCTTTCACTTCCAAGAAGTTGGTTTGATCAGGATACTGCAAATAATCACATATTAAGATCCTTGCCATATAAATACCTCGTAAATTATATTGCAAAGTTATTCAAAACTTACATTTATGATCATACAACCAGCTTGTTTGGTCGTGAAGGTAAAACTCCATTCTTGTGGAGGATCTTCCTTGAAAAAATCGCCATTTCCCTCACACGCCTTTGGAATGTCACCAAAGTCACAGAGATCCGGTCTAGGGTGGTCCGATCTGAAGAGAAGAGATCTACGGTCCGATGATGAAGAACCATTTCTCGTACACCTTTGTTCTTTCGAAGGGTGCTCATCGGGGCCTCTTTTCAATTTAGAGTTTGGGCGTGGAGATTGTTTGCTCAAGATCTTAAACCCTCGTTTCCGGGATCTACCCCACGGAGAAAAAGGGTGAAGAAAAAGGTCGACGGAGGAGTAATCCATAACTTCGTGGCGAGTAAGGCAATGAATGCCAAGATGTGGATATAGGAGTTGGGCACCACCGAAAGCAAAGCCCACTCCTATGAATCCTGGGAGGTGACGACAAAGACGTGAAGGGGGTAAGCGAATCCCTTTTCCAAAAAAAATAGCGAGGCATGGCGACCAAACCGATTCTGTCATTGGTACATTCGCTTCCTCGGAGTAGGAGCCCTTATGGCGTGAATTGTCGGAACGGTATCGAATCCGGGGGCACGAATCTCGGATTTAGTAATGGTAGACGGGATCTTGGCATGAGGAAATTGTTCCCCATCCTTGAAAAAAATCGGCAGGAAATGGTGGGTTTGCACTCGAACCTTCTTGGTTAGGGTTTGAGTGAGAGGAACTGAAGGAATCTGGCTTGGATTCACCATTGTTGAGGTCCCAAAGCTAGAAAGAGAATTTCGAGAAGGAGAAGAAAGCTCAAAGGTTCAATTTCAAATTTAAAGTAAAAACCGTCAAAGTTGGTAAAGTTTACCTTTTATATCGATTTGCCATATTACCACGAGAACGGTAGCCTACAAGATTAAAATGTCAAGAATGATGAGAATTGAATGGGACATGTTTGGGGACGACCTTTGGATATCTTATTAGATCGGGCCTAACCATTGAGTTTTTAACTATTGGTCCATCTTGTTCAAATTCAAATCCTTTATCCGATTGGGCTTTTGTCATTATGGGCATCCAAAACCATCCTAAATCCCATTTTTTGCATTAAAGTGGGTATGCCTCAATTATTTCCTATTTTAGACCTCTAATAAATTCTGATATCGTGGACCGTTTATAGTTTTCCATTAAACATCCTGTTTAACAAAAAACTAGGGAGTAATGTTGGGTCATGATATTTCTCCTATTTGGGCCGGGTAGGTTGGGCTCATTTATTAATTTATTCCATTGAGCTTTTATAATTAAGCCGTGGGGCTTGTTGGGCCCAGTCACTGTGTTAGCTTTATTTAATCCTATAGGATCGGGTCGGTTGGTTGGATTAACCCATTGGGTCACTTAATATCTATTACTTTTGACAGTAATGATGATATAGCATGACAGTTGACCGAGATATCTCGCCACGCATTAATGTGGATGGGATTATAAATACGGCCAGTAGAAAATAGTGTAAAAAGCGGTGGATAAGTTCCATGCAATTTGCAGAACCCATCGATCGTAGGGGTGTCGGGGTAAGTAGTGGGTGGCACGAAGAATCCAAGAAAGGTAGATAACCTAAAGTAAAGAAGCCATCGCTCAGAGGTAACGTTCTCATACATATTGATTTTTCAGATTCTCCCATATACACACGACCGAGAATTATTATCTCTCCAAACACTAGATAAAGACATTCCTCCATTGTTAACCTTGTGAACACATACTAATTCTCACGCCTGAGTTATCCCCCGACGGAACCGCCGTCAAGCTTGTGGTGTTTGTCGTGTTTACTGTGCAGGATCAGAACGTCTTTCGTGATTGGGACGTGGAGAAGGATCCTGGCGTTAACATTTATTAAATATGTTATCATTTATTTTTAATATTTAGATGTTTCCTGGATCACCAACTATATGAGTAATAGTTGTAATCAACCAATATCATCCACATTATTTTGTATTTTTTATATAATCATTCTTTAGTCACCATAGTAATAATAGTATGTATTGTTTTGATATTTGGACTTAAATTAGTTTTTGCATTTATTTATGGAGTGTAATTTTATTATGTTGAAATGTGCAAAGTGTAATTTCACTCTATAGACTATAATAATACACGTACATTTATCACATGAGATTTCACACTATTATGATTTGGTATATGTGTGTGTGCGGGTTAAATCATTTTTTTTTCTCTCTCTAATTTATATTTGTGTCATTGAATAATTTTAGAATGGACTAGCTGTGTTCCGTGACTCCGGCACTACATGAACGATAGAATTTATCCCAAATTTTGAATAGTTTAAATGATTAATTAAGATGATCAAAAAATTTAAAATCAATTGTATTTTATTAATTAGATTGGAGGTAGCAATTCAATTATGAGTCACTAGTAACTACTATATCACGGAACTCGAATCAACAAGGTTTGGTAATTTCTTACTTCTAAGTTTGGTAATTTCTTACTTCTAAGACTATATTGGGATGGGATGGGATGGGATGGGATAATCTTTCTGTTATTGGTCAATAATAATACCTACCCACATCAAGTTCTCTGGCCCAGAAGCCCATAGTTGGTTCAGACAGATAACATAGGCCCATGTTTTACAATTGTACATTACTACGTATACAACTCTGTCAACCTCCAAATGTACCATATCAAGCCTAATACTACTACAAAATTTTACACCCGGGAACATCGATACCAAACCTAATTTCTGGATTCAAAATTGAGGGTTTTGAGGATTTCAGCTTAATCTTTCTCAATGGACAAGCACGTCGTTGGTATGTGGGTGTTAGATTACATTCTCCGGCAGCCTCTCGATGATACTGATTTAAGCTCTTTGATTCGCATTTTACGTCGTTCCGACACCAATTCGAATCTGAAAAAGCTTTTGCTTCTGAGAAAAATCGAGTCCGAAATCTTTAAGGGTTCGATTTCCGAGAATTTGCTCGAATTGCTGGAACAGATCGAAGAGTTAGAGTATAGAGACAAGATTGGGGTTACGGAAGCTATGAAGAACGCTTATTGTGCAGTGGCCGTGCATTGCGCGGTTAGGTTTTTGGAGGAGAACGAGAAGGAGATGTATTTTGAGGCGGTAAATAATATTTGGAGGGCTAGGGTTTGCAAAATGGGGAAGACC
Source organism: Panax ginseng (assembly GCA_020205605.1). Lineage (NCBI taxonomy): Eukaryota > Viridiplantae > Streptophyta > Magnoliopsida > Apiales > Araliaceae > Panax > Panax ginseng. The sequence goes on from CM035150.1 coordinate 98,368,240, forward strand.
GAGAATGTGGGGTTGGTTTCGGATGAACTGATAAGTTGGAGTGATGAGATTGAAACTGCAGTTTGGGATGGAAGTGTTTGTAAGAATTTGTTACTGAAAAGGAAAGGGATTGATGTATTGGAGGCTGTTCGAGTTTATGTTGAAGAAGCTAAGGAAAGCATGGGTCCATCATTTCTTGAGTTATTGGCTGATAAATTACTCGGTCAGTATACGCTATGGGAATTGCTTGGGTTGGGAAGTAAAGGTAAATTTTTTTTTGAGTTTATGGTTTAATTGCAAGTACAGTGAATAATTTTATTGTTCTGAGTGCTAAGAGAAAAGAATTGCCTAATACAAAACAATCCTTAATTGCTCGGATTGAGACAACATTATTCTATTAGCATATGTATTATTGTTTATTTGATATATTGCTGTTTTTTGTTCTCTCCCGTGAGAATTGAGAAATACTCCCTGGTTTATCTAGTTCACTTATTCTACTGGATCTTACGGTTACGGAGCCTATTCATGTACGACATTTGGTTGTGAATTCTCGTTCCACAAAAAGAGTCAAATTTGACAAACCCTTTTTTTACAATAAGATTCTCATTTCTATTGAATTTAGTATAAAATAACACAATGTCATCAAGTTTACCATCGTACTTTCATGATCTTGCCATCACTTTAAACTGGACTCTCAAAAAAGTTAGGGATAATATGGAACTATTACTATTACTACTATTACATTGGGAAAAAAGTCCTACTTTCTTTGTAATTTCCAGTTGAAAATGGTGTACTTTCTTTTTTCTTCACAGTGCGAGAATAAAAATAATCATATTCTTTATTTAAATGTTAAAGATTAATTAAAGGTAGCATCTTATATATATATATATATATATATATATATATATATATACTAGCTAGAATTAATTAATATCCAAAACCTGGCGGGAAATTAACGAATTTAATTTTTAAATTTTTATGAATATTAGAAAAAGCACATTCTTTGCTTCCTACAGGAGGGACAAATTAAACCCTTAAGAAAAATTAACTAATGCATTAGGTGGAGCAATAGGGTTCAAAGTTCAAACCAACATTTTTTCCTAGCAGTTGGTATATTGCTGTATCCATTTCAAGATGTGCACTAATGTAGTCCATTCATTTAAGCTGTATACAAATTGTATTTATATGAACTTCATCTACACTTTGGGAGAAAAAAATAGTAGAAGATTAAGTGGAGGGGACCATGTCTTGCACTAGATTAGGCCTTTTATAGGGTTAGGGTTGGTTTTTTTTTTTGGAAGCTCTCCAAACCCCCGCCCCGCCACCATATGATTCACACATGCCAGTTATCACTCAAATTATTGTGTCTATTGACATGCTTGGATCTTGATATAATCAATCCAGTTCCGAGTTTAATCTGTTTTGCAAGAACGTTTTGTTTCGTTGACCTTATGTTCATCTGCTAAATCATAATATTCGCAGATTTCCCTTAATTTCATTTTGAATTTAACATACAATTTGCTGGATTTTGATACTAGTTTTTAATGCAAAACTCTCCCCTTTGTTTGTGCGTGTGATGTTCTCGTATTTGAGTTTGCTTAATTAACAAATCTCTCCCTCAAAAAACAATTATCAGATTCGGTTAGGGTGAAGTTGACAGCACCAACTTCACCATAGTAAGTTCTATAGTTTATTATTGAATTGGATATAGAAAAAAGGTTGAATGACACTTTTGTACCTCCAAGTTATCACCCACTTTTAAAGTATCTCTAAAGTTTATTTTTCATCAATTAAATTCTTAAAGTGGCATTTTGTGTCAATTTCGTTCCTTTTTCCAATTCCACAGAAACCTGCCAATGCAGAGTACTACTATTACTATTATATGCATAAAGTTTGTAAATTTTGCAAATGAGACTCTTTTTGTGGAGCGGAATGAGCAAGTTATGAACAAATCTATTTGAACGACATATTAGATGAGCCAAAATTAAAAGAAATGAGTCAGCAAGCCTGCACTATTGAGCTTTACGTTTTGTCTTATAGGGTTACCCCAGGTTATGTGGTGACCTTTCTTTATTTTATATTTTATATGGAGTTCTCTGCAAAGTCCCTTTGAGATGTTAGGTTGTAGAGGATTTTTCTTTTGTGCAGGGTGTGTTTTTTGTATTCATTTGTACTTTGTGTACTCCGAGTATATATCTTACTGACCAAAAAATTAAAAGAAAATAGTGAGTCTAAAATTGTCAGCAAATGTTCTCAAGAACATTCCTTGGAAAAGCTATCTAAAAAGTTCCTCGCGGTCTTTTAAGGCTTTTTCTTTCTGATATGCTTATATTACTCTGCCATTGAGCAATTACTATGCAATACAGATTCACGATAATAGCCACATTTTTTAGGATTATGATGAAATTAACATTTGTTATCTATTTTTCTTTTTTGAATGCATTGAGATTTTATATATATCTATATATGTCAATATTAAGTGAATGATATTTATCTTTTTTCAGATATGAACAAGGGGAATCTGCAGCGCAAACGCAAGCGTGCTGCTGGAAAATCATCTAGAATGTCAAGAGGAGTCAAGATTGTTGATACTGATGACTTGGGTGTCGGAACATCACCCAACAAATACGGCTGCCTGTCTAATTCTGAAGTTTCTAAATTACAGGAAGCACTTCGATCAAGTTCTTCAGAGCTGCAAGCAATGGTGAAGGACCCTCTTCATGATGCGTTACAAATGGCCAAAAATGTTATATCTAACATGTCTTCTGCTGATAGGAGTGTTGATGTTGGTCAGGCAGATAAAATTAATCTTGTTAACATGGGTGCTGATTTTGGACAGGCAGATAAAAGTAATCTTGTTAACAAGGGCGCTGATGTTGGTCTGGCAGATAAAATTAATTTTGTTAACAAGGGCGCTGATGTTGGTCAGGCAGATAAAATTAATCTTGTCAATAAGGGCGCGGATGTTGATCAGACAGATAAAATTAATCTTGTCAATAAGGGTTGTAGTCATCAAACTAATGATCCTAAATTCAGCTTAATGGCACGAAACAGTACTGCCCGTACTTATGAGTGGGACGAATCAATTGATGGGTCAGCTGATCTCTCAAGTAGACCTCACTTACCTACCCCAAAGGAAAGAGTGGTCTCTCCTGTGAAAAGGTATGATAAACCAAAACCTTTAAGGAGGAAACGCAAGTTTTGGAGTAACCTTGAGGAAGACACTTTGAGAACGGGTGTGCAGAAGTATGGTGTAGGAAACTGGAAGCTCATCTTGAAAACGTACGAAGACATGTTTGACGAAAGAACTGAGGTCGATTTGAAGGACAAGTGGAGAAACATGACCACTTGATGATGGTTCTTAGCTGCGTGGGCAAACCCAAAAAGACGCAGAAAATCTTAATTAGTTGGCTGATATATAGTCTGTAGGTTAGAAAAAAAAGGTGTTGCAGGGTTTCAAGGATCATGGTATCGCATGGCTTGATATTCTAATAGGGCCTGGGACCTATCTTTTTGGCCTTCTGCTACTTGGTATAATTTTTGGGTGTGGTTATCTCTCTGTGCTTTTTAATTTTGGGTTGGTTAGCTTCCTAGTGTTGGGTAAGGTCTGGGTCATGTATAGTTGCTGCTTGCAACATTCCTAGTGTTGGGTAAGGTCTGGGTCATGTATAGTTGCTGCTTGTGACATTCTGAACCCAGGACTTGTTGCAGTTGTGGATTTCCTTATTCTATGTAAGTATATGCTTTGCTGTTTGTCATATTAGAAAAGGCATACTGACATATTAGTTATTAGGTATGGACAGAGTGGATTGCTGAGATCTTACTGGCCACTATATGAAATTCATACCTTTTGCCATAGTTTGTAATCAATATTAGGCCACTATAGCTCCTTCATTTTTATTTTGTATATGCATATACGGAGCCGTTCAAGAGCATTACCCTTAAAGAGCAATACTCCCTTAAACGACATTACCTACTTAAGGCTTCCGTGTTTTTTCATTTTTTACCTTCTCTCTCCTCAAAGACGAGCTTCAGACTCTCTCCTCAAAGACGAGCTTCAGACTTCCATCTTCAAATCGAACTACAACGAAGCCCTAGAAAGAAACCAAATCAACCCACAAAACCCACTATAGTACTCGGTCTATATATTACGACGCATTCATCATCTACTACTCCCTACAGAAAATTAGGTACTGAAAATCGGAATTCCCATCTATCTATATCTATATCTAGCTTAATTGGGATTCCTCCGATTCCAAGTTTCAACCTTTTTCCGCCCGAATAACTGATCGAATCCTTGGAACGAGCGAGCTCAACCCAGAAAGCTTCATATCTACCAATCCCTGGTGCGGTTTTACTCTCTTCATTTCTTGCGAGTTGTAAATGTAATTTGTTTTGCATCTGAACAAGAAACGCTAATTAATGGTTAAATGGTTTGCAACTTTGTTGTCACACTGTTATAACTACCCAATTAATTTATGTGGTTTAATTGTTTCTGCGTCGGAGTTTTAGTGGGTATTTAGCATTAATTCCAATTTGTTTCACTTGTAACATCAGATTCATTTCAATTTCTTCAAGAATACCCATGATTTGTTTCTTTTAGCTGTTGTCATGTAAACTCAGACTTATTTAATGCATGCCAGCTTATTTACCAGCCATTTCTCTTAGGCTATGTTCAACATGCTTGGACGGGACTATTTGTCTAAATTTAATTTTATTTCAAACTATTTTATAATAGTCCTTCAAATTTGAAGTTCGATGGACTATTTTTTGTCATTCTTAAATCTATTTATTAGAGATTATATATAATATTAATAGTCCTTCCATTTTAAGCTATTAAATGGCATTAGGAGACTAATATTGGACTAATACTCCTTCGTCAAAGGATTAAATAGTTCAAAGTAGTGTTAAATTAAGACAAATAGTCCAATTCCAAACATATTTTCAGCAAACAAACATGACCTTAGTTTTCTCTTCTTGTAGAAAGGTTGTCAGAGGGAAAAAGTGCACCTTTTTGGTGCTTATGGTAGCTAATAACTTGAAGCAAACACTATATTTATTGTCATTTAGAATTAGTAATATATCATATTCATCTATGACATTCACTCAACTCTCCAACTTATTCTTTAGTTTTGATGGGATTCTCTATCTAGTAGGTGTTTATGCTTTGACATTTTCACCAGCTCTTGGCTTGGGGGTTGATCTGTATTCTGTAGTCTGTATTACTTACAAGAAATGGCACTAATATTATCATTTAATAGCTCAATTCAATTTCAGGACAGCTGGTACAATTCCTCACCTCTGTTCATAAGGTCAAAATGGGAATGAGTTTCTCCAAGGTAAATCAAAGATGCACTTTTGTATTTGCTTTATAGTTTATACATGGTATATCTAGTTGTTATTGGTTTCTATTATTTGCTTTTTCTTTTCTTTTCTTCATTTTTCCTTGTGCCACACTGTTGTAGGACACAATGTTTTTGGTTCAATTATGCAGTTTCTTCTTTTAACTCTTCCTGTCCAAACTATACGAGTCTCTCCCTTTCCAAACCAGTGGGAAGACAAAGTGCCAAACATACTACGAGTTATAATTGATATTTTATTTGGGTTAAAGATGCTAAAATGACTTGAGGATGAGAAATGTGAGGTCCATATTGGCAAATGACAAGTGGTGTGTAGAATGGACAGTGAATAATGATCTCCCCTTATTATAATGTCTTTCATTGCATCTCTTTGGGCATCGGCAAGGGGTGCTTTTCAGGGTTTCCTGTTTTGGATCTTCATCAAGATTGGGGGCAATCCTACATTGAGGATTTTGTGTTTTTTCCACTATATATAATCTGTTGTGTGGACATATTGTCCTTCCCTTTTGTCTTATCCTCTCTCTTGCTTGATAAAGCCTTCTTTTATCTAAAAAACTCAAATTTCTCAGATTTATTTTGGAACTAATAGATAAATATCTTGGGTTAGACCTTGTATGAAATTTGTGACCCCCTCCAACATTTCACACCTACCCCTCAGATTGTTTCAATCAATTTTTCATGACTACCATGTTTCTTGGCTGCATCAGTTATTCTATTCTACTTTTTCTGTCTTATTTCTGAGCTCCATCATGTCTCTCTATGAAAATTTAATATCCAATGTGAAGGAGATCAAGCAGCGATTGTCTCAGGGGAGTAACATTTGTGGTTCTTCCATTTAAAAGAATTCACTTTAAAATTGAACTAAATTCTGTTGAAGACCAACTGAAAGTATATGTTACTTGTCCATGTTTGACTATTAGAATGCCTAGATGCTAGATTTTAAAACTTGAACTCACTTCCCTACAATTGCAAAGTGGTTATAATGTGGTTGTTACTTGTTGAATGGAAATGATGGAGAGGAGTCTGATCATGATGTTGAGTTCGCTGGTGGAAATGTTCAACTTGTCACTACGAAAGATGGTTGGGCTCCGTCTCTGTGCAAGAAGATGTCTAGATAGGAAGGATGACTACTAGGTGATTTAGACTACTTTTAAATACTGTTTTGTGCGATGTGATGAAGACTGTACATGTCTTACAGGAACAGGAATTCAATGCAATTATATTACACCATGTTCTATTGAGGTTGATGGACCCTGGGTTAATATCTCCATCCTATTTATCTTCTTGTGTATGAATTCTGATTTCCTTATATTTGGATACTTCATTTCTTACTACATACCAAAATAATGACAGATATTACTCCATCCCTTTTCAAAAGGAGTAAAGGATCAGTTATTAGCAAAACAAAATATGGCAAAACTGTTTACATCAAGCAGCCATAAAATTCCAGCTAAACGGATAATTTGAGCATTTTGATATACAAGCCTTCTATTAGTTAAAGTCACCAAGTTCAATTAGCAAGTAACCAAAAAGATGATGATATTTCTTTTCCTGTGCTAATAACTCTTCAAAAGAAGTATCAGCAAATTCAGTGTCCACGTTGTCCTCCAGCTTGCCAGTTGCAGGTGCCGTTCAAGCATCTTCAACATCAGAAAAGGATTAGCTTTTATTACTTCAGTTGGTGTACTGCAACAAGGATATTGTCATTATAAAATAGAGCAAACGAATAAAAGCTAAAGTCACCTGCAAAATATTAAGTTTCATAGACAGCCAAGCAAATTTCTACATTCTTCCATTCTAGAGCACACAGAGTTGGGAAAATTAAGGAAGACTAAACAAAATAAAACATCCTATACTTTCACTTATGCATCCGTCAAAGTAGCCCATCACCTAGATTAGGTCCATTAAAGTCGTTTCCTTCCATTTCCTACATACTTCCACTAAATATAAATACATGCATGTTCATGAAGGACATATTCACAGTTTCCACTAAATATAAAATATCCACTAAAAGTATTGAATTTGAATACTGAATATGAGCTCATCTGTTCCCCAACTCTATATACACTCTGCCTCAACCTCATTAATATATGATAAACCAATTCACTCATACAACTTTTTTTTTAAGAAAAAAAATATTAAACAGAAAGATGAGATTTTGGACAGTAACCATATTCATACTATACTAGCCTCATCCCTTGCAGTTTCTGCAGAACAATGTGGGAAACAAGCTGGAATGGCTTTGTGCCCAAAGAAGCTCACAGAACATAGTTTAAAATGAACAAGCTTCATCAGAAATGTCAAAACTCATGCTCCAGTTTGAAATCACCAAGTTGAACGAGTTCAATGGACCATATGCATCTGAGAATAAAGGAACTCATTATTGTGATTGTTTGCTTAGAGAACAAGGTCAAAGATAAATTAGAGAAACACAAAATTAATGTTGACAGACAGGCCAAAATTGGGCGGGGAGGGGGGAGACAGCTGACAGGAGGAGTAAATAGTGTAAGCTAACTTGGTAACTAATGTTTTTTTCACAAATCTTTTTAATGAAAACATTGATTTTCATTTTCAGTATGATAAAACAATTAAACACAAGGGGATAGTTTTTCACATAGCTCTAAAACAAATTTAAGGGAAGAAAAAAAAAAGATAAAGCAAATTTGACAAGTTAATTGGATACAGGCAAGTTAAAGAGCAGAATAAAAAATTAGCATATATGTACATTCTTGCCAACCACATACATCCAACGACTGCCTGACTGCCTGCTTCCCCTTTTCTTGTTTTTTCCTCCAAATTTTAGTTTCCTTTCTTCTCTCTTTATGCCTGTACATGCATGTGTGTATGAGAGAATCATATAAACTAAAATCCTACTGTTAAATAGAAGATAGACCTGGGGCTGGGCTGGAGGAAGTAAACAATCTCCTCTCTCTTCGATTTTGCAGCAATCGATTTCAAGGAATATATATATATATATATATATATATATATATATATATATATATATATATGTTCTAAGTGATGTAAGAATACCAAAACTTAAACAGCAGTGCCTTTCTTCATAATATAAACCTCATATTATTAACTATCTGTACCTTTACATCAACTCTAGTAACTTGTTCTGAAAAGGGGCTACTCGTATGGAATGAACTTTTAATTATGTTTTGGTCTAATATGGAATGAACTTTTAATCATGGAGTCGAGTTGATAATCAGATTAACATTGGACTGGATCTTCTTCTCTTTTTTTCCTTCTTAATTTTTCAGGTCCTAAAACTCTAAAACTCTGTTTATTTTACTGGAAAATTGAATTCTACGAGAAAATTTAATTGTCATTAGTAGAATTAGTTACATCTTAACTTTTATGTAATAGTAATAAAAAAAGTGGTCAAACTTGGACCAGATTCGACCATAATTTATAAGTTCATCAAACTAACTTATAAGTTATTTTTTACTATTCAAGTGTTTTGCAATGACTTAATTTTTAATTTATAAATTGACTTATAAGTAAATGTTGAGAAGTAAAAAAAAATCTTATCAAAAATTGAATTATATATAAATTATTTTAAAATAAGTTAGTTTGACCAAATATAAAGATTCTTTTTATCCTTATTTTTTTAATCTTTATAAGTCATTTTTTTGGTAGTATAAATTTGTCTAACATAATTGTACGAACTTGTAGATCATTCAGGAAAAATTAAAACTTAGAACGTTCATGTGTTTTTATAAGACTAGAGAATTGTTTTTAATGAAGAACGAAATTTGCATAAAATAATACTGATTCTACTAAATATATACTAGCTAGCTAATATATATCAACCGCATCAAAGTGGTGTATTGAATTACCTGACCAAACTATTAGAAAGCTAGCAGGCAATCTAGCTAGTACTCCTAGTTAGTTTTACAACTAATATTTCTGTTAATAATATATACAGAAACAAAAGTTGCAACTATATATATATATATATATATATATATATAGTTATATATATATATATATCTAATTAATTAATTAAAACAAAAAGTACTTAAGAATTAAATTGCACCTCTAGCTAGCTAGCTAGCAAGTCTTTAATTTTTTTAGTCAAAAGCTCCATCAACTCCATGACCACCTCATCTATCTCTTCATCCCCTTTCATCGTTATTTTATCACTAAACTCCTTCACTTTCTTCCTCACAAATTCTCCATTTTCCTGCAAAACCACCTCTTTGATCACACTTGCCACCTTCTCTCTCTCAAGCCTTCCTTTCTTGTTCCGTACAACCTCGATCCCTGCGCTGACCACGAGTCGAGCATTGATTGGCTGGTCAATTTGCATGGGCACGGCAATGATTGGGACACCAAAACTCATGCTCTCAATCACAGAGTTCCATCCACAGTGACTCACAAAACCACCAATACTTGCATGTCCCAAAATCTTAGCCTGTGGAGCCCACCCATCCAAAATCAACCCCCTATCCCCTGCCTCCTCAAAAAACCCTAAAGGCAGTTCATCTTCAACCCTAATACTCTCTCCCTTAGGAAACCTTACAACCCATACGAAGTTAACTTCACTTAGCAACAGCCCATGAGCTATCTCTACAAAATCCTCCTTGGAAAGAAAATACTCGCTTCCAAAAGAGACAAACACCGTGGATCCCTTTTCCTTCTCGTTAAGCCATTGGAGGATAGTACAGTTCCAATTGCAATCATCGTCTTCATCATCATCAATAGCTTCTTGAACCAAAGGACCAACCCAAACAATCTTTTTCCCAGCCAAAACAGAAAGATAATCACTATATTTTTCTTCAATCTCCTTAAAACCCTTAATCAAAACTATTTCATTAGACCTCTCAAAACTTTCAATAACTGGATTCTTAACCGACGTTCTATGCCTTTCAACAGACTCCATCAATCCGGTTTTAATATCGCCCTCATATTCACGATAATAAATCTTTGAGAAAGGAAACTCGTTACCTGGATTCTTCAGAACATGAAACGTCAGACACGTCATCGTGGCGCTACTGGTCACAAACTGGACGGCTGGAATATTTAAAGACGATGCCATGCCATCACTTGTGACCATGGCTGAAGGCAATCGTATATGAGCAAATCCGGTTGTAGAGTTTTGAGGAGGTTGGAAAAGTTAGTCTTTGACATGTCAAGCCTGTTTGAGGGTGTCCATGAGATTTGACGGGAGTCCATTAGTGGTGTGGTAATGTGGAGGAAGATCTGGTAGGGTTGGAAGATGGAGTTCAAGTAGTTGGATCGAAAAAGTGTGGTCATGACCAATTTTTCTCCTAATGGAATCAAGATTAGCAGGAGTGGAACACAAATAAATATTAAAGTTTTGGTGGACGAGTTTCTTGGCTAGTTCAAGAAAGGGAGATATGTGACCATGACCTAACCATGGAAACATTAAAACACTCATATTTCTCTGCATGGACTCCATAAATGAAAGCTCCCCTCTTAATTTGTTTTCTCTCTAGTTTTTTAGGGTTTGTGATGTGCAAAAGCTATCGGGGCTATTGGTTTATTTATAAGGAAAAAAGTTGCATGGTTACGTATAAAAAAGGAATGATTTTCTCATAAATGAAAACTTTGACAGGATGGAAATAATATCAACCTAAAAAACTGAATTATCTACATGCATATTTAAGTATATACGGACATGATTATGTTTCCTTAATTTGTTGATAATAGATTCGGTGAGTTTTTATTTATTAAGCATACTTATTTATTATTTATTTATTTAAAATAGTAAAGAACATAACACTGGTAAACAGACAGTCAGACATGCACGTTGGTAAGGTGAGCCGTGCAGCCTAGAGTTCACTAAATTGTGTATATTGTGCTAGTTAAATTAATTGTATCATTTGGGAAAATATAATTGATCAGAGTATTATATGCCAAGTTGATTTTTTTTAAAAATTCATAAACTTAATTTTTATTTTATACAAATATGAAAAATACTTCCCTTTTATCTCCTGATAAATGTCCCTTAATGATTTGAAACTTTCTTTATAATATTAGTACTATAATTTATTAGAAACAATATAATTAATTATTATTTAATTTCTTCCAATTTCTCTTTCCTTTATCCCATCTAATCACTCCTAATTTCTCTCCTTTTTTCTCTCTTCTTTCCTTCCTAGTTAGCTTTATCATGAATTTACATATTTTTAATATAAATATTATTTATACTTTCTATATATATTTTATTTCAATGTATTGATAATAATAAAAATAACAATAACAATAATAATAATAATGTGAAGAGAGAGTGTGTTTAATATTAGAAATTAATCAATTAAATTCAAGGGTGTCACTGAAATTTTTAGATAAAAAAAATATAGGCTGAGATAAAAGAAAGTATGATTTTTTTATTCTTTTTCCGACACCTTAAGGGTGCCATCTTTTCCCTTTTTCTTTTATTTATTTATTAGTTAATTATGTTTTTGTAAGTCTAGACTCTAGGGTGACGAATTTATTTAGGGACAATTACATATATTAGTACATTTTTTAAAATAATTATAAAAATCATACAGTTATAAAATAATTACAAAAATACTATACTTCATCATTTTTATTTTCAAACCTAATACAATTAAAAGTCCTTAAATTAAGGGATTAGTATTAATGGGTTGATATAACAAATTAGTTTTCTCTCTCTTCATCCGCCCTTATTATTTCTCTCTCTTCTCTCTTACTACTTCTCTGTCTCCTCTCGAAGCATCTCGTTGTCATCTTCTTCCGTTGCCGTCGCCGCCGCAACATCAGTCTCTCAACTCGTCGCCGCCGCAACACCAGTCTCTCAACTTGTCGTCGTCCTCTTCTTCATCTACTGGTATTTCTTCATCTACTGATATTTTTTCATCTAATATTTCTTCATCTACTGATATTTCTTCTTCTTTTTGTATTGTTATTTCTACTGGTATTTCTTCTTTTTCTTCATCTTCATCATTAATTAATTAGTCTTCTTTTTTTCTATTAATTAGAAATTTGATATTTTATTTTTATTTTTTCTTTTTTGTATCTTGATATTTCTACTAATATTTCATTTTTTTTCTCACCGATTAGTCTTCTTTGTTTGGTGTAAATTAATTAGTTAATTATTTTTAATTTACTTTTGTCAGCACTTCTCGATTCATGTGTTGTTCATTTTAGTGAAAAAAAGGTTTTGGATCGGAAAGCATACATATTGTTCTATTATCATATAATTTTTAAAGGTGTGTTAATTTAAATTTTGTTAGTGTTACTATCATATAATTGTTTAATTCTTTCGCATTATGTTTTGGTTCTTTGTTAATTTGTGAGTTAGGATATCATTTTTGTTACCTTGATTTGGTATTTTGGTTACTTTTTATGTTGTTATGGTTACCATGTATTTGCTTAGTATACATGGTTGACTAAACCGGTTTTGGTGTACATGTTGTTTATGTATTGGTTACCATTATTATATGTTTTGTTCTTAACATATAACCTGTTTGGGTTTTTTCATTAAGATATTTTTTTTCATCGTTACTTATGATTTGGATACCATTCTTTTTTCTCTCAATTGGGATTTTGATTACTTTTATATGTTGGTTTGGTTACAATGTATTTCTTAGTATACATTGGTCGATTAAACCTGGTTTGGTCATATGTTGTTTATGTGTTGGTTACCATTAAAACATGGTTTGTTACTTAGATATAACCTGTTTTGTTACTTCTTTAGTATATATTTTTTGGTATACATGTTTTGTTTACTACATAAAATGGTTTCAGATTACATGTTATTTATATTTTGATCATTAGATTATATAATATAACTTTTGGTTATTGTTTTATTATGGTATGGTTAATGTTATATTATGATATGATAACTATTATCATAAATCAATTTGGGACGTTGGTTATTTGTTATAGTCTGTTTTGACTCTTTGTGTAATTGTTATATTATATTTTGGTTAGTATGCTTTCTTATTTGTTAATCACTATGTAAATATTTATGATATAGATAAATAAAAACCCAAGACATAATAAATCATGTATTTACTTAGTATACATTGATGTATTATTTTTTGTAAAGTCCTTCAAACATAACCATTTGTTATGGTTAAAGTATGTAATGTTTATTGGAGCTTATGTAAATGGAATTACATATTTGATTGTATAATTGACATTATTTGTTGGTTCAGTATTAAGTTGTTTCTAATACATTGTTTGAAAAGGTGCGATTGATAACCAAACATGCATAGAAGAGTAACCATTTTATTTTTTGTAAGAACCAGATATTTACAAGCTTGTATCGTGACATATATCAAATGTTAAATGTACATGTGAGAGTATACATGGGTTGCCTAAACTAAATTGGATATCTGAGTTGTTTCATTTTGGTTACCATTAAAACATGTTCTAGTTACTTTTCATATTACTATTTGGTTACTTCTTTATTTTGTTTTAGTTACTGTTACCTTATGGTTTGGCTACTATTATTGTGCCCTCGATGTGGGATTTTGGTTACTGTTATTTTTATTCTAACATGTACATTATGTACCCTCACATGTACATTATTTTTTGGTTACTAACATATAACTGTTTGGTTACTGCATTAGTATATTTTTTGTTACTATTAGCTTATGATTTGGATACCATTCTTTTTTCCTCAATTGGAATTTTGGTTACTTTTATATGTTGTTTTGGTTACAATGTATTTGCTTAGTATACATTGATTGACTAAACTGAGTTTGAACTACATGTTGTTTAGTATACTAGACTAATTTATGGGGGCTTGATGTAATGCTTACGTTGTAGCTACGTCAAGAAATAAAAAATAGATACTATCATATAACTGTTTGGTTACTTCTGCATTATGTTTTGGTTACTGTTAGCTTGAGATTCGGATACCATGTTTGTTACCTTGATTTGGTATTTTGGTTATTTTTTTATGTTGTTATGGTTACCATTTATTTGCTTAGTATACATGGTCGATTAAACCGATTTTGGTATACATGTTGTTTATGTATTGGTTACCATTAAAACATGTTTTAGTTCTTATCATATAAATATTTGGTTACTTATTTAGTATGTTTTTTGGTTCATGTTAGTTTCGATTTGGATTCCATTTTTGTTTCCTTTAGTTGGAATTTTGCTTCTGCTTTTTGTTGTTGTTCGTTACAATATATTTGCTTAATATATGGGTTGACTAAATTTTGTTTGGTCTATATGTTGTTTATGTATTGGTTACCATTAATATATGTTTTGGTTACTAACATATAACCTGTTTGGTTACTTCATTAAGTATATTTTTTATTCTTGTTAGCTTATGATTTGGATACCATTCTTTTTTCCTCAATTGAGATTTTGGTTACTTTTATATGTTGTTTTTTGGTTACAATGTATTTGTTTGGTAAAGCTGTTTATGATATAAATATTGTTTATATCTGGTTACTAATGATTGTGTAAATCTGATTTTTTTTATTTGCAGTTATGGAATCTTTACTATGGGGAATGCAATAGAAAATTCATTGGAAAAGTTATATATTGGTGTGACATGGAAGTCCCCGACATTATTACCAAGAAATTAAACCCAAGACAGTTGAAGAAGTTTAAGGCATCATTAGTTTGTGGATGTATTATTTTTATAAATAATAAACTCAAGTCATAATAAACCATGTATTTGCTTAGTATACATTGATGTATTATTTTTGTAAATTCCTTCAAATATATTCTATAAGGTTTATCTTTATTCTATTTCTACTTCCATTTCCACAAACACATCTTACATGTTCTGGTTACTTTCATATAACTATTTGGTTACTTCTTTATTATGTTTTGGTTACTGTTACCTTATGGTTTGGCTACTATTATTGTGTCCTCAATGTGGGATTTCGGATACTTTTATTTTTTTTATTCTGGTTAATATGTAATTGTTTAGTATACATGGATTGCCTAAACTGGGTTTCATTACATGATGTTTCTGTTTTGGTTACCATTAAAACCTGTTATGGTTACTATCATATAATTATATGGTTCTTTGCTTTTATTATGTTACATTATGGTTATAATATACATGGATTGCTTAAGCTGAGTTTCATTACATGATGTTTCTTTTGGCTACCATTAAAACATGTTCAGTTACTATCATATAATTATATAGTTTATTGTTTTATTATGTTACATTATAGTTCTTGTTATTAGTAACTGAGATAGTTCTAAGCTTGTGTCAGACAAACATTAATTGTTAAATGTACATGTGTGAATGTCCTATTTATCTACAAGCTTGTTAGTAACTCGAGATAATTATCATAGATAGTTACTTAGCTTGTTAAGAATGAGATAATTATAAGCTTCAGATCAAGACCGTTATAAAGCTTTCAGATCAAGATCAGTTATAAAGCTTGTATATGTTTACTTTATATTGATAACTCATGATGGAATCAAAAATAAAAATATTAATCAACATCAATTTGGAGTTATTTGACACCATCAAAAATGTTACCAACCATGTGGTTAATGGTTAATAACGATAAACAATTATATATTCTGTAAATAATTAGATTTGTTGTATTGATTTTTATGTCGGTCTCCATTGTCTAACAACTGAATAAACATTATAAAGTAACCAAATCAATATTAGACAAGAACAAATTACATAATATTAGTAACTGGAAAATAAATCAAATTTTTTACATGCAAATTTGAAGGCCTAAATGATGAAATTGACCAAAAAACCATGCAGTTCACCAAAAAAATTTGGTGACTTTTGATCGTTGACGCTTCCAATGAAATTAGGCTAAAACGCCAAAATCCAATACACTCCAAACTTGATGTAAAATTGCCAAATTGTCATCGCTGCAACCAAATGAACATTATATCGTAACCAATTAAATAAGTATACAACAACTAATATTTAACAAGTTGTATGAAGGTAACCAATGTAGTCAATAAGTAACTACCAATATAAAATAAACAATTATAAAACTCAATAACATTATAGAGTAACCAAATAAACACCTTTCAAAGATCTAAATACATATTATACAAAGAACTCAAGATATATGTAATTAGTAGCCAAGATTATAAAAAATATTTTACATTCATTTTACAACCAAAATAATCAAGAATGACTTTGTTATAAATTAAAGACTAACAGTGTATAAAGGTAACCAATGTAGTTAATCAAGAACCATCAATATAAAAAATCAAGATAAAACACAAGAATATTATGTAGTAACCATGGTAATATTACACAAGATAAACAAGTCAAGATTATAAACTAACCAAATCCAGATTAGACAAAGAACCAACATATATTTACTTAAGTATCCATAACATAAAACATATTTGACAACATTTTATAGCAAAAATAAATAATATAAAAATATCAATATGTCTTAAAGGTGTATTAGTTACTATTAGTCCAAACATCAATTTGGTGTATTGGTTACTATTAGTCCATGTAACCAATACAATGTAGTCAATAAGTAACATCCAATATAAATGAAACAATTATAAAAGAATATAACATTATAATTTTACACAAGAACTGGTCAAGACTATTAAGTAACCATTATAATTTTACATAGTAATAACAAGATCGGACAAGAACTCAATATAATGTAAAACAAGATCCGTGTCAAGATTAGTCAAGAACTATTATAATTTTACATAGAACCAACTCAAAGAATATTCATTAACCATATAATGTTACACAAAGAATCGAATCAAGATTAATCAAGAACCAAAAACAACCAAAGAAAATAGGGTTTTCCTTGCATTTTACAATAAAAGTAACCAAGTCAAAGAATATAATCAAGAACCAAATCCATTTTAAATTGTAACCAAAGTAACCAAGTCAACATTCAATCAATAAACAAGTTAGCATTATAATTTTACACAAGAATCAAGTCGACATTAGTCAAGAACCATTATAGTTTTACACAAGAAGTTAAAGTCAACATTAGTCAAGAATCAAAATAATGTTACATAAGTAACTATATCAAGATTAATCAAGAACTAATTCAACATTATTTAGTAATTTTATGCAATAACCAAGGCAACATTAGTCGAAGAAACTAAGATAGTTATAGACATTTTAATGTTTTACAAGAATCAAAACAGAATTGTCAAGAAACAAGATGAAGATTAGACAAGAACAAAGATAATGTTAATCAAGAATCAAATAAAAATTACCAATAACAAGTTATCATTTTTCAATAACCAACCAAAGATTGCTCAAGATGATTCAAAGATTAATTAGTAACCAATATATTGCAACACATAATCCAATATATAATGCTAAAGTAAATAATCTGAAGATTAGACAAGAACTCTATTCAACATTAGAGAGTAACCAACGATTGCATGAAGGTAACCAAATTATTTGATGAGTAACAATTAATATAAAAAAATCAAGAGAACTCATTTAAAATTATAAAGCCATTAAAATAAATATTATTTAGCAAACAAATACAATAATAAACAAAGAAACAATTTATATCTATTTAGAAGTTGCTTTGACTACGTAACCACGCCTGTCTGTTGGAGCGATTGGATGATCGCCGAGGTCGCCTCTTCCCTCACTCTCCTTTCCCTAATATGAACCTTGAGTCATCAAAGCCTTTTCGACTCGGCTTTCGGCTTGGCCGCCTACTGCTGACCCAAGCAATCGTTGTCATAGTCAACAAGGTTGAAACTTCAAGAAAAAACTTTGAATTGGGAGGCGATCCTCCCAGTGAAAGAGGTTCCAAACCGAACCACTCATTCTTCTATTATTTACCGCTCTTTTTCTTTCAGTAGGAAATCCAGAGGTAGAACCGGGGATCCATTTGGAGCCCTGTCAAGTCAAGTTCAGATTAGATTGGTTCCCGGAGAGAAGAAAGACCAACCGACTACCAAACAAACAAAATGATAGGCGAGAGGTGTAAGACCCGAGGTGTGAAGCGATCTCGTATTAAACGAAACAACTTTCACTTTCCATAACCAAAATGAAAGAAAAGAAGGGAATCTTTTCGGTGAGGTAGAGTAATGGTCAAACTCATCGGGCCTCATGATCTGAAGACTACAGTTGAATCTCGCCCCACCAAAAAGAGAGCCGTAATAGAAAACATATCAATGATTCAACAAATCGTTATATGAATTTGTAGTAAACATTTTAAATCGTGAAAAAGCAGATGAAACTATATGTATACGATTTTTAACCTCACATACCTCAATATTGATTTTTGTAGAGTCTTTGCGATTTTGTTTACGAACTTCAACAATGAGCCAGTAGTTCGATTGGTTTTGTTTACTAGAATTGAAGTTGATGTTTATTTTGTATGCTATTTTCCGGTCTTAGCGTCTTCGTCATGACATTTAACAGTTTGTCTTCTTCGATCTCACCAAGGCGTGAAGTTCTTTGTGATCTTAGTCATTGATGATGATTTTGTATTCTATTTCGTCTTCTCCGATCTTAGTTGTTGCTGTGAACTTGAAGTTGTTGTGATCTTAGATCTCACTCAAGCATGAAGAATTGGATTTCTCCGATTTCAAAATATGAATGTTATGTTCCACTCGCTTGATTTGGTGAAATGGTTTGGGGATGAGAGAGAATGTAACCGACGTGTATATGGAAAAAAGATCCGCGTAATATTATGTTGACGTTATTTTTGTAATTATGTTGTTTGTGTTTTATTTTTATAATTATTTTTTATTTGTTGTATACTTATGTAAAGGACCCATTTATTTATAAAATCTACTTAGCAAAGTGTCTTTTTTCCAAAAGGCTTGTAGCCCCATCCAAACTTGATGTACGGAATTTCGGATTATTTTTAAGATAGCCCAGCCCATTATTTTTATAAAATAGCTTTGTCTGAAACCAAGGCCCATAACTTCATCCCACTGCCTCGGGCCCAAGAGAATTGTAAATGATTATGTCACATACTCACATAGAGTCGACATTAGACAAAGCGATGTCGTATCATTGTCAACACAGTTCCGTTGATATTTAATAAATAGGTCATTTGGGGCTAGGGTTATAGGGTTTCAGCAACTCCAGGGAAGAAGAGGAACAAGAACACAGACAACTACCATGGTTCTCAAGTGCGCCTCTCTTCTCTTTTTGTCTATATATACACACACACGTATAAATGTGTATACGTATAATATTATGCATATGGGCAATGCATTCCCTTTGATTTGTTTATCAGAGCTGAACAATGATTTTTTCAAAAAAATCTACTTACTAGCTTTTCTTCGTCTTACATTGATTTGTTTTTTGATGGTAATATACATTTTGTAGTCATATATTGTATCTGTTTATTTTTAGCTTTTTAATCTTGCTCGTTTCAAGTGGGTGAAATGAGTCGGTGGATCTGGAAATGCTATAGACAGTTTTATTAATAAAACGAAACTTAAATCTTATTTATTGTTGAAACGAAATTTAGAGAAATGAAATTCCCAGCTACAATTTTTGAAACATAACTGTGCCAAAAAGAACGTACGACTGTGTGCTGCAATTAAAAATTTTATGCTGGAAATATTAGCTCCGACAAATTTTACTTAAAATGGTTCCTATAGGTCGACGTGTCTTGGTAATTTAGAACCTCTGGAACATTTGTTGTATCATACCTTTATCGTAGTGGAATGCAGAATTATGATAGAGCTTTTTATGTATAATAATTAGGGCATTTATACTTTTGATGTATTATTTCAATGTTATGTTCATCAATTACAAGGTTTTGGTATATTTTAGAAAAAGAAAAGATAAAAATAACAAAAGAATTAGAAGTATAAGAATGTGAATATTTGCTTTGATGACTCTTTACCCACCCATCTGCTAGTTCTCATGAGGTTTGTTGAGCTCTAAGTATATTAAAACTAAATGAACTCGCATTCCAAGTATACAAGAGTAAAGCTGATGATTGTCCATAGGGTCTTGAATGGAATTCCTTGCCTAGAAAGTAGTGGAATTTAACTCTATCAAAAACATGAATATGATCACAAACAGTGAAATTTTCCTGTGTATGTAATATAGATAGATATATGAAGCAGCAGCAGTTGCCTTAAATCTGTAGGATATAACTCTTCCTACAATTATTCAGGACATTCTATTTACTAGAGATGTATCATGTATAGGCATTCGTTACATTATACATATGTAACACTCGCATGATATAGTACAAATTTACAGCTTCATATATAACCTGTGCTACTTGAAGACAGAAATTTGAGTAATTTATTAATGTTATACATTTTTTATTAACAGAATGCATATGCAGGTACACATAGTAAGCTACGCATCTACTTTGACGTATCTTCACATTTTCACACTATCTATTTTCTTTCTTGAATTTGTTATATCTGCATGTTCATTTCGTGTAGCACACATGCCATGTTAATATGTTATATGCATTTATAGTGCTTTTGAAATGGTATATTGGTGTTTTAGTTTAATCTAGGTGTTTGTTGGGTGCCTTTCTTTTCATGCTCCTACTTAGTGTTGCTTATCGAAGCCTATGCATCTTTTTGGATCTCATGATTACCATTATGTAGATATTATTTAACTCGGTATCTTGGGTTATATTAGGACTGAACTTTGCCGCTTCAGTGGTGCGAAGATATACCCTGGCAGGGGTATCAGATTTGTGCGTGTAGACTCCCAGGTAACTTCTCTGTTCATTTCCTTGGTTTCTTTTTTTACTCTTGATAGTAATCTTGGTCTAATATCTTATTTTTCTCCATTTTCTTCTCCCTTATTACAGCTTTTTTTGTTGATTTATTGATTAGTTTTTTTTTTTTTTTGAGTAACAGGAGTTTAGTGTTTATATGATTTGCTTGACTCCATTCTGTTACTGCACTTGCTAATTATTGCCTTGATTTATTATTGAGAAGGTATTCCTCTTTGCTAATTCAAAATGCAAGAGGTACTTCCACAACCGACTGAAGCCTTCAAAGCTTACTTGGACCGCGATGTACAGGAAACAACATAAGAAGGTAACTTATCTTTTGTAATTCAAGAGTGAGTCTTTTTGACTCATTCTTCTTCCATCTCTTAAATGAAGAGTTTAGAGCTTCATTAGTTATTATGGTTTACACTTCTGGGTTGCAGGACGCTGCTGCCGAAGCTGTGAAGAAAAGGCGTTGAGCCACCAAGAAGCCTTATTCAAGGTCTATAGTTGGTGCTACCATGGAAGTAATACAAAAGAGAAGAACCGAGAAGCCAGAAGTGCGAGATGCTGCCCGAGAGGCTGCTTTGCGGTATGATTATTCTTTATCTTACAGGATTTTGCAAACATATCTTTGATTTTCAATTACATAAGTTCATTCCTCAAGTAATACATCATTTTTATTTTAAAAAAAATAATGTTATCCTCAGCGAAATCAAGGAGAGGATCAAGAAAACGAAAGACGAAAAGAAGGCAAAGAAAACAGAGGTGATGGCCAAGTCACAGAAGTCATCCAAGGGTAACATCCCCAAGAGTGCTCCAAGGGGTGCTAAAGTCGGAGGTGGAGGGGGAAAGAGATGATTGCTTTGACATTTTCTTATGAATTGGTTAGCCCATATTTGTGGGGTTAACTTTTTGAGCACATTCTTAGATTTTAAATTGGAATATGTTTTGCTTTTATTAAGCCTTCAGCATTCAAACCAAAAGAATTGTTTTGTTTCTTCTTCTCCTCCTCCTCTACTTCCATTTGTGTAGAAAAAGAAGATACATGAAAAGTGAAGAATGTGTTTAAAAGTTAATAATGATGATAGTGATGCTTTTTCCTATAACAAAAAAAATACAACCTCTATAATTTTTCTTAATTTATCTTCATTCTAAAACAGAACGTGAGAGTTGAGACGGCTATTACTATTTCACATTCAACAAATCCATTTCACACGCTACTCGTTAGAAGAGGAGGTCCAAACAGATGCATACAACACAAAAATGGTCATTTTCATAATCCATTCATTTATATTTTACTTTTGATGGAGTAAAATCTAAACTCCAGAAATACGAAAAGTTATTACTATTATTTACCTATATGTTAGTAGTAATTGTTATGTTCTTTTAAAAACCAATGGGGCCCTTAAAATCTGTCCAAAACTCTGTTTATATATATATATATATATATATATTGAAATTTATTTAAATTATAAATAATAAATTTAATATTATTAATTAAAATTTTATAAATTTATATCAATGTTATTTGAAAATATTTTAAATTAAGCTTTAAAAAGTCGTAACAATTTTATACTTTAAAATGGAGATAATATATTGTTTCGTTCTCTAATTCTCTATAATTAGGGAGGGATTATCTAGTGCATACATGCATAATTAATTCTTATTTCCAAAATTTAATGAAGGGTTTAGATCTAACAAAGCAATTTGAAATTATTTTTTCGGTAATTAAATAGCAAAAATTCAAATTTAATATACTCAATCTATTAGTATGATATAGTTAGACGGCACGATCCCCTGTGACTTGAGCTGGATCCATCCATATTCCCTCTTATTGACCATGATTTTATTTTAGAAATTTTGCTTATTTTATTTACTTTTTTGCTCATTTTGTACAAATCTTGTTTGTGTGCAAGACTTTCAAAAAGAAAAAAGAAAATTTATAATCCAATGGTAAAAACAGAATTTTGTACCAAAGAAAAAAAGATTTTTAAAAAGCATTACAAGCAACCGGAAAATCCTGATATTTTTTGCAGGCCACCAACACATGAAAATGAAAGCTACTGAATATTTCACCATAAAAACAAAGCTCTGGTGACATTTCTCTCTCTAAAACTCTCTCTCTCTTCCAATGCTTGCATTCTGTTGATAACTCCACCGACTCCCTTACAAGTTACTTCTTTTCTGGTTCTGCTACTTCATTAGTATATAGTTATTATATACCCATTTGGTTATAAGGGAGAAGATCTAAGATATAGAGAAAAATGGCCAATAGAGATCCAGAGAGCAGGGGAGGTTCGAAGAACAGAGGCAGCAGCAGCAGCTACCCACCTACTTATTATTCTTCTGGGTACTATGTAGACTCTACAGAGACTCAATGGACTTCATGGTTGGTACCTATGATTGTGGTGGCTAATGTTGCTATGTTCTTTGTAATCATGTATGTTAATGATTGTCCCAAGAACAATTTTGGGTCTAGAGGGGATTGTGTGGCTAAATTTCTTGGAAGATTATCCTTCCAACCTCTCAAGGAGAATCCCCTTTTTGGTCCCTCTTCTTCTGCGTAAGATTCCATACACATTTCTTCTCATTGATTGTGTTATTTGTTCTTGTGATTGAGCTGGATTTTGAGATTGATTTATTCATTTGAGTTTCACATTAGTTTGGCCCAGTGGGTTTCTCAAATTTAATGATTTTCCTCAACTAAATCTTAGCATATATCTATGTCTGAGTGTTTATTTTTCGAATTGGGTTGGATTTGATTAATTAATAGAGTGTGTTGAGGGTAATTTAATCACGATTTTAATTTATTCTTATGCTGATTATCTTGTTTTTCTACTACCCATTTATCTCAGTTTTCACTTTGTTGTCCTTCGATCAAGTCCTTTTAGGCAATCTTTTGGATTTGGTAGCTGTTAAACCAGCAATTGGTGACAGAAAATTTCCTTCAAAATTTCTGATATTCTATTACGACATCAGGACATAAAAGTTGGTATTGCTTCTTACGTGTATCCTTTGGAAAGAAAGTGATTTTTAAGGTCTCCAAATAACAGCTCAGTTATTTCGTACTTTCTTCAAAAATCCTGTCTTGTAGTTTGCTGTTGTGAACCCAACTGATGCTTCTATCTCGGACTAAATTATGATTAGATGGAACTTTTGTTGATGGAGGTTGCGAGTTATCTTAAAAAATATGAGACTAATGAGGAGGACTTGGGTCAATCTCTATATGTTTAACTTCCAACAATTTTGAATTATTTGAAGGAGCAATTTTTTGCATTAAAAAAGTGTATGGGTTCACATGAGTTATTTATCGAGTAACACCACTCTTTATGCTAATTCTGTGGGAAAAATTCTTGATGAAGTATTCTTTTATTGCCTCCCCCAACCTCTCTCTCTCATTTCACTTATAGTATTTCTTATGGAGTATTCAGAACTTTTTTTGAAATAACAAAGTTATGAGCTTAGTTGATTTATTTCTCATAAGATTTTACTTCTCTAATGTGCTGCTTTATGCTATACTTTCATAATAATGATCTATCCATTCAATCTTGTTGCAAAATTGTAAAATTTTGTTTTCACTCTTTCAAAGTTTCTTTGAAATTCCTCCTGGACTATTATTTTAGATTCTGTCTATTTTCGTGATTTATGTATCCTGGTATGACCAACGAGTTAATTAGTTCTTCACACAATATTTATGGTTTTCCTTTTTATTTGAATTTTAACTTCTTGTAAGCAATTGACATCCAGTTGTTTAGCTGTTTGGGTCAGGTGTGACCTTCTTTTGTTCTGGAGGCTTGTAAGTTGTAACACCCTAGTCCCGCATCAAAAGATATGAGAAAATTTTGTCTTTACTTAAGGAATTAAGTTACTACCAATAGTATATTCAGTCGTGACCTTTTGGGTGAGCTTGTGGTGGACTATGATGACTCAAAAAGATAATATTGGGTCAGTAGTTTAAAGCCTTATTTGGATTGATTCGATTCGGACTTGGGATTTGACCCGAGATGTTTCAAGGCTATTAAACAATAATCTATTTAAGTAATGATTGACCATAAGTTTAGTCAAACATTGCATCTTTTTCTTGATAAACCCAAGTGCAGAATCGTTTTTTCTCAATTCAAGTTATTCCTTCTGATCATTGTATCTAAGAAAAATAAAAATTCTGTTTGAAAATAGGCTTTATCTGGCGTTTTATAATATGAAACCTTTATTTCATTTGAGAAATACCTCTAATAGCTGAAACATGGGGATTCTATGAATAAACATGGAAGTTTAACATAGTCTATATTTTGGTAATTCCCCTACTACACAAATGCGGTGATTATAATTTATCAACTGGTGGCTAAAGGTCTAAATTGGTGAGGCAGTTCACTTTCATGTTCTCTCTACTGCAACTAATCGACGTTTTTTGCTTGTCCTAGCCAAGAGATAACTGAATAATTAAGAATTAAAACCTCTTTCAATTCTTAATTTCATATGCCTGTTACTTATGCAGACTGGAAAAATTGGGAGCTTTAGAGTGGAACAAAGTAGTGCATGGGCATCAAGGATGGAGACTCGTCACTTGTGTCTGGTTGCACGCAGGTGTAATTCATCTACTTGCAAACATGTTGAGCTTGGTATTTATTGGAATTCGACTTGAACAACAATTTGGATTTGGTACGTTATTATTTTTCATTGAAAAAGAAAGGATCTAGCAAATTACTCCACTTTCTCCAAGTCTTTAGGTCTCCCTTTTTTCAAAGGCAGAAAGGCTTCACTTGAAGTGGATGTTTTTGTTCTTTCAAGTATACAAGTTAAATTTGTTATCTGTTTCCTACTTTTCGGTACTTTGTTCTGTTTCCTAGTGATGATATTTCTGCTGCGTCATGCCGTCATTTGCAACCTTTGTTTGATCTTTTTATTCTTCCACTGTTACTACTCTATCAATTATTATAGATTTATACATCTTTACTTTTTTGGTTTTCCAACTGTAAATTGGCAGTGCGAGTTGGAGCGATTTACTTGTTGTCAGGATTTGGTGGAAGCATACTCTCTTCCCTTTTCATTCAGCGCAGTATCTCTGTTGGTGCTTCTGGCGCTCTATTTGGACTTCTTGGAGCAATGTTATCAGAGCTTATAACTAACTGGACTATTTATGCTAATAAGGTGAGTGCTGCAAGATCCTTACTTTTCTCTAAAACTTCTCACCCCCACCCACCCCCGGCAAAAAAAAAAGGGAAGCCCCTTCCTTACTTTCAGTGGGAATGAGGCAAATTCTCACAAGCTGATAGTTGTGACCATGAGAGCTAAATGATGCTCCTTGACAATGGCTTCTGAAAAAGATTCAGGGTTCTTTGTTGGGGATATCTTGAGATTGTTTTTACATAAAGGTTAATCTCAAAATTGGTGGTTGGAGCAAATTTAATTGTTACAATTGTTTTAAAATGAGTGTTTGAATCTGTTATTATTACGTCAAACTACTTTGTCATGCTGTGAGTTTTGATTTTTTAAAGTTAAATTTAATATATATATATAGTTCCCTCTCCTTGTAGGTTGCAGCTCTATTTACCCTCGTGATCATCATCGTAATTAACTTGGCAGTCGGAATTCTTCCTCATGTCGACAACTTTGCACATATTGGAGGTTTCTTGTCAGGGTTTCTTCTTGGGTTTGTGTTGTTAGTCCGTCCCCAATTCGGCTGGATGGAGCGTCAGCATCTTCCAGCTGATGCTCGCTCGAAGTGCAAGCACACAGTTTACCAATATGTATTTTTGGTGGTTGCCCTGATACTGCTTATTGTCGGGTAAGCTTAATTCGTAAACTGCTAAACTTCCATAAAATGTCTTGCAGAAATAATTTTGCTGCCTCTGAAAGCATGAGTGTGCTGTTTTGCTTCCAGTAGACCTTCTGTTCTTTCTAAAGTTGGTATGCATATGTGGAATGTACTCCTCCGTACTTGTACTTGTACTTGATACTTTGCGTAATAACTTAATTTCCACAGAACATCCATAAGCCCTCGTATAAACGCTTTCCACAGACTAGGCCCTGTTGCAGATTGTTGCTCGTCTTAGTACTAATTGCATTTTCATTTTGTGGCAGATTTACGGTTGGTTTGATAATGCTTTTCCGGGGAGAGAATGGGAACAATCGTTGCAGCTGGTGTCATAACCTAAGCTGCGTGTCTACTTCAAGATGGAACTGTAATAACAAATGAGAGCTTTTTTTGTCATTTTTCTTTTTCCCTTTCTTTCTTGATAATCAAAAACGCTAATTACAGAATGGAATTATATTTTTATTGAGCCTGTGGTTTTTTATATTTCCTTTTTTTGATTGAAAAATGTAATGGCGTCGCCCGGGTTTGAACCGGAGACCTTCAGTGTGTTAGACTGACGTGATAACCAACTACACCACGACACCCGATGACTACTTTCTAAAATAGCTTTACATATGACCCTCAAACACAATACATGCCATATTATACATCATAAATGTTGGATGATAAGAGCGGATATTTTAGGTTATAATTATCGTGCAATACACGATTACATCATGTGCATTAAAAATTATACAATTGTCATTTACACTGAAAATGCAACTCCATAGCTAGAAAATTTATTTACTTCAAATGCAGTAATAGTTGAGAAGAAAACACTTGACTGAAATTACATATCCATTCTTCAACATAATTAGAAATAGAGAGATATACAGTACTCAAAGGTGCATCTAGAAACAGAATTAAGATGATATTACTAACAAATTCATACCACCATATAATGTAACCCCTAAAACAAAAAGGAGAAACTCTCCACCATGGACAGCATATAATTTAACTGGTTACATAATTAGTTTGATTAGCTCATGAACAGAAACCTAAAAACTCATACAATTGGTCAAATCTAGTATTTGTACCAAAGGCCACCACTAAACCCAACACCATCAGCTCCTATTGGCATTCCAAGTCTATCCAGCCGACCAGACCCCGGATAAGCTTTGTTGGTGAAGTTGGCATGCAAGGCAGAAGAAACCTTTAGTTCACCGTATCCACCATGAACTGAAAATCTCTTTGTTGTGCTTGATCTCTCCAATGGAGGTCTTTGCTTAGGGGCACTGAGAGACCTTACTTTAGCCCTTGATGATTCAGTGTAAGACATGTAACTTGGATAGTACGAGCATCCACTTAGGCAGTTTCTTGAAGCGTCGCTCCTAATAGGAGTAAATGGTCCTCTCATGGAACTACCACCTTTTGACGAAGCTGAGTAATATTGTGGGCTATTTGCAGCAGTGCAGAAAGAGGTTTCCTCAACATCGTCCGTATAATTTTTTGGGCTTAGTGATTGAACTTCATAGGAAGATGGACTTGGAACCATTTGATGGATTGTTGAGTCTTTTGATGTGGTAAAACTATGACTTTTTGGATCAGAAGCTGAAGGGTAAAGTGAAGATTGAAAGAGGTTTCTCCTTTTGGGGGTGATGTGGGGCTTCCCAATATCTATTTCAAGGATCTTGTCACTCTTTTGGTCATTTGCTAAGCCACTTCTTGTGGAATATACTCGTTCCCATGATCCTTCATCCACACTGTCGTGCAACCGTACTCTTCTTTCTTTATCAGTAACAACCTCACCATTTGATATTGATCCATTTCTCTGTATTTGTTACAAAAAAATTACTCCCTCCCTCCCTCGATAAAAATGTTGGTCGACTTTTTGCGCATATTAAAAAAAATGATCAAATAACAAATTGTCCATATTTAAATTATCATCTAATTGCATAATAGTGATACTCCATAAATATGCATATATAATAAAAATATGACATTTAATACTAAGGGTATTATAGGCAAATTATTGAAAATATAGATTATTTAAGATAAGTAAACATTTATGTTGAGACCACCAAAAATATTACTAAAGATTTTTATCCCGAGACAAAAAGAATATTAAACATAATATATCAATATTCTCAAATTAGAAAGAACTTCAGCACATACCTTAAATATAAATGATTGCTCATGGTTTGTACTCTTGCGTATGGAATGTTCCGATTTTTCAGGAGTTGCAGGGCCCTGTAGATAGAATAGATACTAGGTCACTACTCAAGTAATTGGTAGTAATCTACCAGCTTGAATGGCCAATTATTAAGTAGTTTATCTCTTAGAAGTTTCTAAATTTGTCAGGCTATAGACAGCAATTTTACCTTGTGTCGATAAGTAAAGTTGGCAAGGACCACAGGTATAAAGATATGGTACAATAGTTGTTTATTATCAAGGACCACAGGTATAAAAGCATCATGTAGTAAAATTATTTATAGGAAAGGTGATGCAGAAAGCTCTTTATATTTGGAGGTACCTCTGAAATAACCTAATAAAAGAATTCAAATTTAAAATTTGGTGGGAAAGCAAAATCTTCTTACAGGGTGATGAAAATGAGTAGACTTGATAGTTGCATGTGAAGATTCATAAATTTGGGCCCGCAGCAAACGGGTTCGTGCTTGGGCTCGTAAGATTGCCTGCATGCGCCGTAGCCTCTGTGCATATTGCTTTCTCACAATGTGACCTCTAACAAGAGCTTGAAGTTTCACCAGTGCTTTTAATGCCCTCAAGGCCATCCTCGACTGCAATTAACAGCCACCAAAGAGAATAAAAGGTCAGAACATTGAAATTCTTGAATTTTAAACTATTGAAGTTCAAATGTAGACAAATTAACCATTCTCATATAACTACTGTTTAACTAATGATGGACCAGTTGCACAATATAGTAGTAATAATTGCGTAGGTAGGAGTATTAAATCAAATTAAAAGACATTTTCAGATTTTGGCGCCAAGAGATTTGCACAGAAACATGAATATTTTTAAAAGTCGCAGACACTTTAAGGACATCAATTATTCATAGTCAGCAAGTTACTTTCCAAAGTGATAGGCTGAGGCACGATATTCAAGAAGACTAGGACATTTTACCAGCCGTTCTTCTACAAACAAAAACAAAAAATTACTCAAGAAAAAGCTGGAGGAATCATTTTACCAGTAATTCTTACTGATCCGGTTAACATGAAGCGAACTTCATGGTTAGTTCACTTCAAAATTGTGAAGTCTTTTCACTTTCCTATTTTACCCTCAACTCTCTTTACACAAGTCTTTTATTCACTTTTCTCTCTCCTCTCATTATCTCCCACCTCTTATCTTTTAGCATTCTATTTTCGTGTGCCATGGAAACTAATAAACTTTAATGGAGTAATAAATTAAGAGTTTAAATTGGGAATTTGACAACATTTCTTAAAAGGAATAATTTTTCAAAAATAGGACTCAGTTTGGACCCGAGGGAAAACTGAATAGTAGTATTAATTAGTTCATCACAAATCAGTGGATAAAATAATATAGTGGTAAATAATTTTCAAACAGCTATTCTTTGCCAAGGTAAAAGTTGTGCCCCAAAACAACTGACCCATTACTATATTTGTGAAATACTCCACCCCTAATAGTTGTATACTATAGTATAACATCACCATCTACTGATCTGCAGTACCATCAACACCATATATTTAGATATAAAGAGCCAAAATTCACCCAACTGGCATTGATGTAAGCCACTCCACTACAAACTTTTTACCACTAATGTGTTGGGACATTTTGGTATAGTTCCATTTCCCACAGCCCAACCCAGCCTAGTGCATGAAATGGAACACAAATTTAGTACTACCTCCGTCCAATTTTTCTTGTCCTAATTTCGTTTTTGGTATGTTCAAATTTATTTATTCTTTTTCCTTTTTATTACTATTATTTACCTTGTTGTACTATATTCATGTAACTTAAAAAAAATTAATAAAAACATGACATCACAATCTTTTATTCCCTCCTCTATTTTATTTTTCCAACAAAGAATTAAGAGCTTAAATACAACAACAAAAACATTACAAAAGAAAAATAAAGATGGATAACTTGGTGATAAAAGCATTTTTAAACTAACACAAGTAAATTTGGAAGGAGAAAGTAAAAACATAGACTGCCAAACTAAACACACATTTTTTTCCCTTAAAAAAGGTTAATTATGCAAGTTTAAAAGCAATAAAACTAAAAAGATGAAATAAAAATTAATAGAGAAATGGGGATGAGAGAACCAACCAAATAAGCCCGGAAATGCGACTGCAACTTAATTGCAGCCCATTCTTCACGATTCCCGAAACCTGAATTGTTAACGTGCGCCACCGTGTTAACGGTAGCATTTGAGGCAGACCGGCCACTGCTCGTTAACCTCACCACCGCAGCGGCGCTCGCGGCCGGGACGGTATAGGTTGCCTTAGCCATCGCGATCGTGCTCGGATCACGCCTCTCCTCTACCAGAGACTGAGGTGGCGGCGGTGCGCCACCGCGACAAGGTAGCCGTTCTCCGGCGCTTTTGCTGGGAATGTGTTGGTTTTTTATTTGTTCTCTAGATGATTTGACGAAGCTCCATTTTCGCTTTGGTGTCGGTTGTTTAGGGTCTGAGTTTGGGGCGGGCGAAGATAGTGGGACGGCCTTTTTGAGACCGAGTAGTTCTCGGAACCACCTCGATGCCTTTCCCATTGCTGTTTAGTTAATGATGGTGGTGGTTTTGGTTTGGACTGGTGAATATTTTCAGAGAAGAAGGAAGAAATGCGTGAGCTAGTGATTTGTGATAAGAAATGGAATATGGAAAATATTAAATGAAGCATGGTTTCGGAAATTTTTTGTCATTTACGGAAGTACCCCATAACGGATTTACTCTCTCCGGAAAATAATACTAACTTGGTTACAAAGTTATATATATAATTTAACTTTTAAAATCAATTTATCAAATATTAAATATAAAATTGATCTAAATTTACTTAATTTTAGTTGATATAATTATTATAATTATATATTATATAATAAAATTATAATTATAAATTTATTTCTTTTAAAAAATTTATAAATAAAATTAATTTTAAAATTTAATATATTGTTATTTGATTTTTAAAAATAAAATTAAAATAATAAATTATAAAAGTACCTAAATTTTGTAAATATCTATTAATAAAGTTTTTCCATTAATAAAATTTTAAAGTTTAGTCTAATGATTAAGATTGATGTGATGAGAACATTAAGTTTTAAGTTTAATTCTTACGGTATGTGAGTTTTTTTTTTTATGAAAGTTTATTTTTATGATACTTATATGTTGGTTTGTTTATTTTTTTTTAATATGAAAGTTTGTTTTCTCTTTATGCCATACTTATTTGTTGGTTTATTTATTCTTTTTCTATGAGGTTAAATTGATTATTAATATTGTAATAATGAAGATGAACTTAATTATAAAATTATATTGTACTCTCTAAAATATAGAGCTTTTAAAAAAATCCTCCAACTTTTGTAATCGTTTTTTTTAACATCCAAGTTTCACATAGTAAGATATGAAAAAATTTGTGTGTGTATAAGAAATTAAGTTACTATAACTAATATTTTCAAGTTCTGACTTTTTGAATGAGCTTATGGTGCGCTAAGATGACTCAAAAAGATACTATATAACCAGTAAATTTGTTTTGGACTCAAATTCGATTCGGATTGTTTCATATTGTGACGCCCCCAAAATAGGTCAATTCCACCCAACCCATTCTGAGTCGCCAAATACATGGTACAGAAATAACTACAATTTCAATAATACAAATGTCGTGTGAAATACGACAATACATACTGTAAGTTTAAATACAGATATTGCCGTCTAAACAATATCCACACGCAAATAAATTCCCATCATAATTATTGATACATTATTTTACAAAAATGGTGAGGACAACTAAACAACTCTCTCTAGAACCTTCATTCCATATTTTCGACTCGATCCTCGCTTATGTTCTCACCTCCCGAGAAGAAAATGGAACAACAAGCAAAAGGGTGAGCTCAACTAGCCCAGTAAAAATATTATGACTAAGATAATATACAACAAATTATCGTTAGTCTTCAAC
Source organism: Panax ginseng (assembly GCA_020205605.1). NCBI lineage: Eukaryota > Viridiplantae > Streptophyta > Magnoliopsida > Apiales > Araliaceae > Panax > Panax ginseng. The sequence continues at coordinate 98,401,124 of CM035150.1, forward strand.
AGGGAAAATCTAATAGAATACAATAGACAACAAGTTTTAGATCAACAAATGCAATGGAAGCAAAGAATCCATTGTAAGAGTCACGTAGAGAATGAATTCTACCGTCTTCTAAGATTTAAAAGTCCATCATCAATATTTCATCCCTGTAACAACAATCAATATACATCTTTAATCATCTTTGCACTATGTGCCAAAGATATTCATTTTAGATCACCGATTGGTCATGTTCATCTCAACACTGCTCATCTTTGCACTCACGTGCCAAAGAGATTCATCATTTAATCATTCATCTTTTGCACTACTGTGCCAAAGATATTCATCAAATATCACCATTAAGGACCGAGGATGATGAAAAACATTTTTAAGAAACGAATCCGGTGAGATAGAAGGACAATTATTAGGGATTCGTTTAACGGTTTATCCAAGATCGATAATACTTCATAATAAACGATTTTGAAGCGTAACTCAAAAATAACGATCAAAACATGGATACAATCAAGGATAGTAGCCAAAATAGACATCTTGGACAAAAAAAAAATTTCATTTTTATGAATGAATAGTCAGATATCGTGAATAGTCAGAGTATCGTGAATAATAACCCACACACAAAAGATAGAAATTTCATAAAAAACATCTTCACGCTTCGTGAATAGTACTCGTGAATAGTAACTCATGAATAGTAACTCGTGAATAGTAACTCATGAATAGTAACCCCGACATGAAAAAGGTCTAAATTTGATAAAAAGTTCAACCAATATTTTGGCATAATGATATTGAAGAAAATAATATCATTTGCGAAAGAAATAACATCCTTTACCTCAAAATAACCGTACTTGATTGAATTTCAGATAGTCTTTGAAAACCGAAACTTCGCATCGTATAAGCAACACTCAAAGTATCTTGTGACATTCCCAAAATAGGTCTACATCCCCCATTACGAGTTATCAATACACTAAGTGTGAAACAACTACAACTTTATTATTACAATAGTAAAAGCGTGAGTTTAAATACGAGATATTGCCATCAGACAATATTCACATACAAATAAATCCTCATCATAATTATTGATACATTATTTTACAACAATGGTGAGGACTACTAAACAACTCTCCCTAGAACTTTCATTCCATACCCGACTGCATACTTGCTTTGCTATATTCTCGCCTCACGAGAAGAAAAATGGAACAAAAAGGAAAAGGGTGAGCTCATTAGCCGATAAAGAATATTATGACTAAGATAATATACAACAAAATTATCGTTAGTCTTCAATGAGGAAAAATATAATAGAATACAATAGACAACAAGTTTTAAATCAATATTCGCAATGAAATAATAATTCATTAGAAGAGTTAAAGAGAATGCAAACTACTATCTTCTACATGTATGAATTTTAAAGTTCATCGTCTATTTTTATCCCCGTAACATCAATCAATATATATCGGGATCAAATATTTATCCTTGCACTTTACAAAGCCAAGGACATTCACCGATTGGTCATGTTCATCTAAACACTGCTCATCTGCACTACGGCCAAAGATATTCATCAAAATCATTCATCTTTGCACTTCTCGGCCAAAGATATTCATCATAAATCATTCATCTTTGCACTACGTGCCAAAGATATTTAATAATATCATCATTTAAGACCGAGGATGATGAAAATATTTTTTAAAAAATGAATCCAGTGAATCAAAATGACAAGGATTAAGGATTAAGGATTCGTACTTTGTTTTATCCACGTCCAAAAATACCTCAAAAATAATCATAGTGGCGTAAAATTCAAGAATGATCAAAACATGGATACAATCAAAGCTAGTATCCACAATAGATATTTTGGACGAAAAGAAAAATTTTCATTTTTCGATGAATAGTGCCGTATTCGTGAATAGTGCCGTATACGTGAATAGTAACTTCGACACCAAAAGTTCCAAATTTGATAAAAACTTCCAACCAATATTTCGGCATAATGATATTGAAGAAATAATATCATTTTCGAATAAAATAACATCTCTTACCTCGAAAGATCAAGATTTTAGCTGGAATCTTTGGATATAGACTATATCTTGAACTTTCACCGTATAAGCAATACTCAAAGTATACTCAAAATACTCACAAGAATACATTTCGATAATATAGAGAGAAAACTTGATTTCGGTGTGATTTTCAATTCTAACCTAAGACCTATTTATAGAAATCGCTTAGAACACAAAAGCAGAAAATTTAATAAAATATTAATATTTATAAAATATTATACGTATTCTTTGAAATCTGAATCTCAGCAATTCACACATGCCAACCTTCTAGAAGAAAATAAAAAAACGTTTTTCTAATTTAAAATAATTTAAACTTCCAAAATTAATTATTTGAGACTTTGAACTTCAATAATTCACAATAAATAGTCCTTTTATCAGAAAATTCGAATCTCATGCGAGTTTTTATAGAAATCCAATTCTCTACAACTTTGCAGAAGAAAGTTTTTCTAAATTCCAACAGAAATTGACCGAAATCCATAAACGGGTGATTTTTATTTTATAATCAAATTTCATCAATAAATGGGGTCCATTCGACATGTTTAACATGTTTTAAACATTTATTGCAAAAAAAAATACTCTTCCTCCTCGTATACTCATATATCCCACATTCATTGTAAAAATATCACCATTATTATATTATTAAAATATAATAATATATATTTAAATGAATTATTTTATCGAGAAAAAGATAAAATTTCAATTTTCAACAATTGTCACATTAAAATTTTCTCCATCTATATCCACATAAAATCAATATTTTCCTCATCATATGAATCAATAATTAATTATTCACAAATAATATTATAGAATCACAATATTGACAACCAGGCAGTTCCCAAGAAAGAGGGGGCTTTCCAATAAGAATTTCTCCTTCTTGGCAGCGCAATTAGGTGACCAAACCTTTCCTTGAGGCAGAATTTTCTAGACATTGCCAATAATGTTATCTAATAATATTATTAGAGATAATATGAATTATTGCTTTGATAATGAAAAAAATCTTTGTGTAATGACAATTATGAAACAACAATGATACAAAATATCAACGCGAAGAATTATTGAATCAATATAATATTGAACAAGAATTAACTCGTAACAATTATTGAGTAAGTGCCTTCACGTAAGGATCAATAATTCAACAAATCATGCAATACCGTGTATTTCTTGTGCAACCACGCATTATCAGATGTATTTTAACCAATGCGGGTATTCTAACAACAGTAAAGCCAGAATAACTACGCCTTTATTTTTAAACAACTTATATTTGTCGTACAAGTATTTATAACTTTTATCCACTTTAAACCTTTTCTTTGGGGAATCTATCTTAATGATATTTGTGCTGTATCTTATAATCTTGTAGGCAAGCTTGTTTATAATTCGTTGAACTGTATAGGACATGACAACTCTATATCTGAGAAGACTAGCATTACATGTACAATTTAATTCTTTATGATATTGTATTTTAGTCAAGTGACACTTGGTACTACAGCACCGCAGATGGTGTCTATGCTAGGAAATTCTTATTCTGCTGGTGGAGGGCAACTATCACAAAACCACTTCCAAGGAGGCAATAATCATCTAACTTCGATGGCTTTGTTTAGTGAGTTAAACCGTGATCATGCTAGCTTTGATATGAATGATTTCCCTCAGTTGACTGGGCACTCTAATTCTGCCGCTGGTTCTCAAGGGCAATTAGGTATTAGAAGTTTAGAACAATTTTTCTTCATTTGTGCCTTTCCGTTGCATATACAGTCATAGAAAAACATCTGACTTGTGATTTGCAGGGTTGACCCGTAAACAAGGTGTGGGGTTTATCCAACAAAACCAAGAGTTCAGCATGCAAAATGAAGATTTTCCTGCTTTACCCGGATACAAAGGTAAAAAAAAAATTGACTTCGTATATTATTTGATGCTATAATGTGGGCATAATACTTCTAAACATTGTTTTCAGGGAATTTGGTTTTTCCATGCAATACTTATCATATACACATTTGTAAGGAAAAAATATATATTCGCTCCTATACTAATACTCCCTCCGTCCAAGTTTATGTGGACAACTTCCTTTATTTGGATCTCCAAAAATATGAGTCCACGTACCAACAGCAATATACTTTCTGATTAGAAATGTTTTTGCTCACTTGAGAATGATAAAGAAAAGCATGTGGACCCCGCAATATGTTAAAATAGAGGACATGCATGAAATATGATGTTTAAATATTTCTCTCCTAAAACTATGGTCCCATGCAAAGTGGCCACATAAATTAGGAAGGATGGAGTAACATATTTTTCATAATTTTAATTGTCGAAGGGGTCTTGGTTGGTTGAAATGTATTGTTGTACTTTGTTTAGCGTCAGTTCAGCATATAGAGGATTTGTGGTGTGTACATGTTCTTGAGGAATTTGGTTACTTATTCTTTGGCAAGCATGAATACGGATTGCGGTCACCCTTATTGTTGCGACTTTCCTGACAGTTGAGGCATCTGATGGTTTTACAAATCCACTCCTTTGATAAGAAATTTAATAAATGAAATATTGATGTGGCATAATATTACTTTATTATGAATTTTTTCCAATTAGAATTTTTGAGAATCTCTCTCCCCTCCTACGTTGTCTTTCTCTCTCTCTATCTCGCTATATATATATATATATATATATATATATATATATTATTCGCATATATCAGGGAATCTCAGCTTCTTGTTCATGTGTCATGTTGCAATTGGTTCCCGATTTGATCAAGGGAAGATTATTCAAGGTGTTCTGAGGAGCAGGAACATGGAATTTTTTTTAAACCAGTAAATTATATAACATAGTGGAACATAAAAGGCTTATCCAATACCAGTTTAATCATTTAATGTTCAGTTTCTTATTTTGACTCTTAACTTATTTTTGAAGAAAAGGGTGATATGCAGATTCACAGAACAGGAATTTGGCACGCAAATCAATTAGAACTGAAAATGTGAAATTTCTACGAATTGAGTAAAATCAATCCTCCAAAAAATAATCTATAATCAGTATTTTATCTGATTATTTATTTTGTTATCACTAGCACAAACAGTGACATCAATTGGTCTTATTGGGGTGGCATCAAATTTCAATCAGCTACCAGTTTAGCTATTTTCAGTTTAGTTGGTATAACTCAGTTTTCTGAGACCTGGAGAATGTATTTGCCTCCTTTATATATTTTGTTACTTCAGAGTGTGTTATCTTGCCTTAGATTTGAGCCTTGTTCCTGAAGTAGGTGGTGCTAGTAGTGAGTTTCCGGTAAATATGCACCAGAAGGAACAACTTCATGAAAGTGTGATGTCTATGATGCAATCCCGGAACCTACCCGTAAGCCTTGTATTATATGTACCTTATTATTACAGGTAATCAGATACTATATATTTTCTCATGCGTTCATGCTTTTCATTTTGCAGGTGGGGAGGTCTTCTGGATTCAGCTTGGGGGGTGCATATTCATCACATCATCAGCAACAACAGCAGCATGCTCAATCAGTAAATGGTGGTGGACTCTCCTTTTTACCTGCAAACAATCAAGATCTCCATTTTAATGGCTCTGAGGTATTGTCATCTACCAAAGCAAGCTGCCATTTGCACGCGCTGAAATCCATTCTTACATATTGTTAAATGCAAGCGTGATGATGTTTAATCTTCTAAATCCTAGATCCTTGTGCGCGCACAGATGTGTGGAGCAGGAATCCCTCTTTAGACAAGTATATCATTCTTTAATTTGTAGTTGGCTAAAGTTCAATCTCAACACCTGTTCATCTCAACACCTGTTCATCTTTGCACTACGGGCCAAAGAGATTCATCATTTTAATCATTCATCTCTGCACTACTGGTAGCCAAAGATATTCATCAAGATCACCATTAAGGACCGAGGATGATGAAAACATTTTTAGAAACGAATCCAAAGTGAGATAGAAGGACAATTATTAGGGATTCGTTTAACGGTTTATCCAAGATCGATAATACTAAATAATAAACGATTTTGAAGCGTAACTCAAAAATAACGATCAAAACATGGATACAATCAAGGATAAGAGCCAAAATAGACATCTTGGACAAAAGAAAAATTTTCATTTTTTAATTGAATAAGGTCAGATATCGTGAATAGTGCCGATATCGTGAATAAGAACTCCCATTACATAAAAAAGATAGAAATTTCATAAAAAACATCTTCACGCTTCGTGAATAGTATTTCGTGAATAGTAACTCATGAATAGTAACTCGTGAATAAGAACTCATGAATAAGAACCCCTATACATTAAAAAAGGTCTAAATTTGATAAAAAGTTCAACCAATATTTTGGCATAATGATATTCAAGAAAATAATATCATTTATGAAAGAAATAACATCCTTTACCTCAAAATAACCGTATTGAGTGAATTTTAGATAAGGTCGATGTGAAACTCGCACCGTATAAAGAACACTCAAAGTATCTTTGTGACATTCCCAAAATAGGTCTACATCCCCATTACGAGTTGTCAATACACTAGTATGAAACAACTACAACTTTATTATTACAATAGTAAAACTCGTGAGTTTAAATACGATATTGCCATCTGTACAATATTCACATACAAATAAATCCTCATCATAATTATTGATACATTATTTTACAACAATGGTGAGGACTACTAAACAACTCTCCCTAGAACTTTCATTCCATACCCATTTCATTGCTTTGCTATATTCTCGCCTCCGAGAAGAAAAATGGAACAAAAAGGAAAAGGGTGAAGCTCGACTAGCCCGATAGAAGAATATTATGACTAAGATAATATACAACAAAATTATCGTTAGTCTTCACGAGGAAAAATATAATAGAATACAATAGACAACAAGTTTTAAATCAATATTCGCAATGGAAATAATAATTCATTAGAAGAGTTAAGTAGAGAATGCAAACTACTATCTTCTATGTATGAATTTTAAAGTTCATCGTCTATTTTATCCTCGTAACATCAATCAATATATATCTGGGATCAAATATTTATCCTCAGACTTTAAAAGCCAAGGACATTCACCAATTGGTCATGTTCATCTAAACACTGCTCATCTTTGCACTACTTAGCCAAAGATATTCATCAAAAAATCATTCATCTTTGCACCATTGGCCAAAGATATTCATCATAAATCATTCATTTGCACTACACGTGCCAAAGATATTTAATAATATCATCATTTAAGACCGAGGATGATGAAAATATTTTTTAAAAATGAATCCAAGTGAATCAAAATGACAAGGATTAAGAATTAAGGATTCGTACTTTGTTTTATCCACGCCCAAAAATACCTCAAAAATAATCATAGTGGCGTAAAATTCAAGAATGATCAAAACATGGATACAATCAAAGCTAGTATCCACAATAGATATTTTAGACTAAAAGAAAAATTTTCATTTTTCGATGAATAGTCTTAAATGATTCGTGAATAAGTCTTAGTATACGTGAATAAGAACCCGACACCAAAAGTTCCAAATTTGATAAAACTTCCAACCAATATTTCTAAGCATAATGATATTGAAGAAATAATATCATTTTCGAATAAAATAACATCTCTTACCTCGAAAGATCAAGATTTAACTGGAATATCGGATATGACTATATCTTGAACTTTCACCGTATAGAATACTCAAAGTATACTCAAAATACTCACAAGAATACGCTTCGATAATATAGAGAGAGAAAACTTGATTTTCGTGTGATTTTCAATTCTAACCCAAGCTTTTATTTATAGGAAATCGCTAGAACACACCAAAAGCAGAAAATTTAATAAAATATTAATATTTATAAAAATATTATACGTATTCTTTGAAATCTGAATCTCAAAGAATTCACACATGCCAACCTTCTAGAAGAAAATAAAAAAACGTTTTTCTAATTTAAAATAATTTAAACTTCCAAAATTAATTATTTTGAGCTTCTAACTTCAATAATTCACAATAAATAGTCCCTTTATCAGAAAATTCGAATCTCATGAGTTTTATAGGAAATCCAATTCTCTACAACTTTGCAGAAGAAAGTTTTTCTAAATTCCCAACAGAAATTGACCGAAATCCATAAGCGGGTGATTTTAGAGTGTTATAATCAAATTTCAAATCAATAAATGGGGTCCACCGACATGTTTAACATGTTTTAAACATTTTTATCGAAAAAAATACTCTTCCTCCTCAGTATACTCATATATCCCACATTCATTGTAAAAATATCACCATTATTATATTATTAAAATATAATAATATATATTTAAATGAATTATTTTATCGAGAAAAAGATAAAATTTCAATTTTCAACAATTGTCACATTAAAAATTTTCTCCATCTATATCCACATAAAATCAATATTTTCCTCATCATATGAATCAATAATTAATTATTCACAAATAATATTATATAATCACAATATCGATAAACCAAAGCAGTTCTAAGAAAGAAGGGGCTTTCCAATAAGAATTTCTCCTCTTCTTTGGCGCAATTAGGTGACCAAACCTTTCCTTAGAGCAATTTTCTAGACATTGCCAATAATGTTATCTAATAATATTATTCAGGATAATATGAATTATTGCTTTGATAATGAAAATCTTGTGTAATGACAATTATTGAAACAATGATACAAAATATCAACGCAGCAATTATTGAATCAATATAATATTGAGCGAAGACTCATCGTAACAATTATTGAGTAGTGCCTTCTTACGTAAGGATCAATAATTCAACAATCATTGCAATACTGGTGTCTGCTACCGCAACCACACGCATATTACGTATTTTAACCACGGGTATTCTAACAGTGTAAACGGTAACAACTACGCCTTTATTTTTAAACAACTTATATTTGTCGTTTTCTTCCTCCAATCGCTTTCCGTTATGGGACCACACATATGGTTGGGTCATACGAATATTCCCGACAAGCGATTTAATATTCCACGACCAAACGAATATTCTCCGACAACAATGAATATTCTATAACCACTTGCTTATTTTGTAAAATTTGCGCATTTTACCCATAACTAACCACATTAATCAAATCAACCCTTATTATTTCAAAATAATAAATAAAGGAAATTCCATTTTATTTATAAAAAAAAATTCGGGGTCTTACACATATGGTATTAAAGTTCAATTTTGAAAGCTCAGGTCTAGTATCACAATGGAACGAGTTGTTAGAGATGAAGACACGAAGATTGATGATATTATCTAAAATTTGATTTAAAATCTATTTTAGACTCAAAATTTAACCCGAATTATTTCGTATGATATCAAAGTTCAATCTCAAAAGCTCAAAGATATGAGAAAATTTTCTCAACAATTTGATTCATATCTATTTATTCATTATACTCTCTATACTCAGATTCATCTGCTTAGCCACTTATCTCTTCAGTACTCACACTCTATATGAGGTTTTATTAATATTATAATAATGACTATAAAATTATATTATACTCCCAAAAAACAACTTTTGTAACAGTTTTTAGTAATTTTGGGTCACAAACTAACATAAAAAAATTAACTAATTTCTATCAATACATTATTCTCTCCACTATAGTCATATTTTATCCTACTTATCTCTTCATTACTCTCACATTCTACTCCTCCTTACCCTTATCCTTATATGATGAATAATATATCTCCCATATATTTCTCTTTTCATTATCTAAAATCTATCTTATTATTTGTTTTTAATTAATTATTAATATTTACAAATAATTATACACACGTGAGTGTGTGTGCGTGAGATTAATATTAATTATTTATTCTTGTTTTATATATGCTCTTAAAATAATAATACCGTATTCATTTTAAAATTAAAAATATATGTGCAAAATGAGTAATTTTGATTATTTCGTATTTTATGAATTGCACTTGTGTAGAATAAAAACTGTTGTATTTAACACTCCACTTATTTTAAATTATAAAAATTAAAATTTTATATTATGATTGTGAATTTTTAAAAAGAGAGAAGAAATGACAAGGATCAAAATATCAATGGAAGAAAAGTCTTATAAAAATATTTATTTTTTGTTTGGAGATATATATAAGCTTTAAATCTGATTAAGAAAATTAAGCTCTTGTCATCTCACTCAGGATGGGACTGGGACTGCAAGAGAAGACCGTAGAGAAAGAGCTAAGGGGCTAGGGGTTAGGGCCCTAGGCTAAGCATGTTTGTACTTGGATTTTTGACACAAAAATTGGACGATAGAATAAAATAAATTTGTTATTATAAATAAATTAATTGTATTGTCTAATTATTTACAAAAATAAATTTAATTTAATTTTTCTATCCAAAATTTTTGTCTGGTTAATAGCAATACATTTGGAGAGCACATTCTTTGTTTTCATTTTCTGTTGTGTCTCCCACTTAAATATTTTACATATCATCACTTACTTAATATTAATTAATTTTAAAATTAAATAAAAATTTATGTGTCAAAATTTAATTAAAGAACACAAGTAAAACAAGAAAAATGGGAACAGAGAGTCTATCTTTACTTGGAGTTTCAGTTTGACCCGCATCCCCAAACAAATACACAATCCGGTGGAGAATAACTACCACGTGGAGTGAAATCTTAGGATCTGCCGCATAGATCTTCTTTTGTTGAGTCCCAAGGTTTTCAATACTGGACATCGAACTTAAAAAAAATATGGAGTAGATGTGTCACTGCTCTCTAATCTAATCAGTAATCAAACTGATTAAATAACGTTATTAATATATAAAATTGTATATTATTAATAATTAATAAGTTTAAAAAAAATTAAAATATAATAAGTTTAAAAAAAATTAAAATATAATAAAATTAAGTTATAATATTATTAAAATTAATTAATTTTAATATTAAAAAAATTAAAAACCAGTTCATTAGGTCAATTAATTGATTTTATTAGTTGAACCACCGATCGGTGGGTCAACCATGCCAATTAACCGATTGAACCGACGGTCCGATTCCAATTTTAAAACCATGTTCAGTCCAATATTAAAAAGGGAATTGTTAAATTCACAACAGAAATTGTTATTTTCACAACAAAAGTGTTGATATAGATCATATAGCGACGGTTTTCACCGTCGTTATGCATCTATAGCGACACTTTTATTGTGAAAATAATAAAAAAATATTGTGGATTTAATAATTACCTATCAAAAATTATCATATACTCCTCCCCCTTCCCAAAACAATAAACAAAATATAATTTACACAAATATATGGGGGAAAAATAATTAAAAAATTCTAAATTTTAATGTAGTGATCACAAAATTATATAAAATAATAATAAATATTTTAATTTTTTATATTAATAGACCTATTAAATGACTAATTTATCATTCAGTTTATATATTTCATCTCAACTTATTAGGGATAATTTTTTTTACACCAATAGTCTCTTTTTAAGGACGAAATGAGTATTTTGAAGGGGAACAAGTATGTACTATTGTTAGCAGCATCCGATATAGCACACCGCATTGTGTTTATAAATTCTATAGGATAAAATAATTTTTTTATAACATTTAAAGAACTAAAAAAAAGGAATATAAAAAAAATAACATAATTGAAGTTTTAGGGACAAAAGGTAGTGAAAAGAAAAAAAAATAATACAACACATTTCCATGGTTGACTTGTAGCTCTAGAGAGCAGCTTTATAAGTATAGATATAGATGATTTAGCGTATATTCTACAAATCAAATACTCCATCATACAAGTTCAAAATAAAAATTTTACACAAATACCATTGAACCTCTCTTTATCTTCCAACCGTAAAATTCCAAGACTTGATATACTTTATTGGCAAATAGAAAACTTAACACAAACTCCATACAAGGTTCACTATAACTCTCACTTGCTCAAGTCCTAAAAAAAATCACTCCATGCTGTATTAATTGGATTCCACTCCATATTTCTTGTCAACAAGTAAATTTGAAGATTTTAGATCTCTGTGTACTATTGGGGGGTGTCTGTGATGCAAGTAATTCATACCTCTTGCCTGCATTCAAAGGAACGGTTTTTAAAAACACTTCTTACTGCGAAAAGATTTGAGAGAGAAATTCAGATCAGAAACTAATGAATTTTGGTAGAAAACTCACAACATCAAGGGCCATCCTCAGACGACGTCCGATGTCTAACGATTGGTTACTTTTGTGAAGTGTTTTAAAAAGGCTTCCCCTGAACATATACAACAAATTCAAAACATGTAAGATAACCCAGGTACGTACTAACTCTCTTTTTTTTTTTTTGAACTGGTAAGCAGCACCGTATCAGAAGAGATTACCTTGGTAGAAACTCTGTAACCATTGCTAGTTTTTTCAGGGAATACACTGCCCCCATAAACAACAATACATTTGGATGTCTCATTATATCAACCTGAAGAATATCCACAATGAAATTGGAATCAGGTAGTGCTCTTTTGAACATGATAATAAAAAACACTGAACATTCTCTGAGAGTTTCACACACCTCTTTTCTGTAGTCTAGCAAAGCCTCCTCACTGTATTCATCCCCGAAATAAACCTTACCTGATGACCCAAACAAAAAAATGAAAAACCAGTTTCATTCTTATATATGAAAAAACATGAATAGCTTCTGAACTTTCAAAATGTACCGATAAGTTCCAAATCCCACGGTAAACAACAGCATATGAACCTAGAAAATGAAAACAAATGTACATAATGTGAAATACGAGGATATGGAAATGTAATGAGCTGAAAAGCAACCAGCATGTTGTAGGAGTTGAGCTAGCTTACATTTTTGCAGGAGCATCGACAAAACGCAAAAGGAAGTAAGTTTCTACTACTTTCTACCAATAAAGAATTTATTATTCTGACACCAAACCTGGACTATGTCAAGGATCAAAATTGTTTAAATTTGTTGGGTTTTTGTCAGCAAGGAAACTAAAAATGTTTCTGAAAAATTATTATATTCTCCATCATGCGGATGGTTTTGGCAGTTTTCTTGAAAGAAAAATATATATTTATTCAAAGATATACAAGATTCAACATTTAAAATGTCATGTAATTAATTTGAGTTACTCAAGCTTTACCTTGCCCAATTTCCTCCCGCAATTGTAGGTCTTCCCAATGAATTTCACAATCTTCCCTTGAGTTCAACCACGTTTCTCCTTTACTTTAAGAACTTCCAGGGCTGCTGCCAATACTCTCCCCTGAATTTGGACTCCGTTGAGGATGTGACAATTTCTTGCTGCATCTTCTATCTCTGAACTTTTTCCAGTCTCTAAATCTGACTCCAACTCCTTTGCCTCGATTTGGAAGCTTGGTATTGGCAACAGATCTACAGATTTTGGAACCTCAAGACACTTGAACTCTGTTGGAAAGGCAACATCAGTGGGAGTCATTTTGCCACTTATGTGTTAGTCAAAATATTCCTCACCCAGCCACTCAAAAAAAAAAGTATTCATCACTCACCCACTCATCACTCACCCACTACACTTTGTTTGCCATTTATTTGAATTGTTTGCTCAACTCATGATTACTCTTCTCCTCCATTGCACTATAAAAGGGAAGCTAAGCTTGAGGATCAAATACACCAAAACCAACTCTCTCTCAAGTCTCATCCGAGAGCAATCCAAGAGTTGGAAGAAATAGAGTGAGAGAAAAAGCTTTTATGAAGCTTTAGAAAATAGAGAGAGAAAGGTAGTTCAAATAAATAGGAGTTTTATTTGGGTTCCATCACATCATTATTGTACAAGTAATTTGGGTTTCAGATTCAAATTAAGATATATTTTTGTATTCTCTCGATTTATTATAGTGGATTTTTTGGAGATCGAACCCGTGGTTTTTACCTCTTAGTTTTAGAGGGTTTTCACGTAAAATTCTTTGGTGTCTCGTGGTTTGATAATCTTGGTGTCTCGTGGTTTGATAATCTTGGTGTCTCTTTGTTTGTTTTTCTTTCTTATTATTCATTTAATTTATCAACAACAACAGTCTTTGGGTGGTGTTTTTCCCAACATTATGTTTACATATCTCCTCCTTCCAGATAAGGGACAATATTCTTTATTTTTTTCCTCATAATCAGTATCAACAACACAGTTATATGAAGTTGTCACCTTAAAAAGTCTTGGGAAATATGGCTCACCGGTCACTCCACGGCTTACTGAAATGTTAGTGAAATCACTTTGTTGAATGCTTCCATCTTTGTCTTTCCCAAGTTTACCAATATTCAACTTTGATAATAACTTCGCTGCCTACAAGATTCCAAATAATTAGGTAAGCAGAAATGTGGGACAAACTATGTCTATACTCTACTTTGGCCAACACATTGACAAAATTATGCCATATTCAGGGATTGTACTCTACCACTTTCATAAAAAAAGAAAACAAATTAATCAGACGTGGTTATATGATTCTCTACTACTTCAACAGTTGGTTCACCAAAAACACAGTATTCACTTCCCAAGTTACTTGCATAATTTCCAAACCGAATTCTTGTATTCACATCTGTACTATTTTTATGATTGATTTCTCCATTGCTAACTTTTTTTTGAAGGTTGAAGGAAATGGATTCCATACAAATTTAGAAGGTTGGGATGACTCAAATGTAGATTCATCTTTCGCAAACCTCTCCGTGTCAGCAATGCTCTTCCCAAAGTGTAAACCAAAGCGACTTCAAGAGCTAAAATAACAAAAGTAATTTTATAGATAAAATTTGCAGAGTACGTACCACACTATCACTGAAGTAAAGTAGATTAGCCAATTGTATGGAGAGGCATACCGGAACCTTAGGTGGCTTCTCTGACGTTTTATCTTGAGCATCCAATTTGCTCTCCTCTCTATCCACGGAAGTTGTGCATGTGTTGTTAGCTAGGATTCTGACCATGTTTTCTTGATAAAACTTTTGAGGCCTGATGAGTTCAGCAGACGACAAGTGTAAAGAATCATTCTAACAAAGAAATGAAAAGGAATATAATACGAATATGATCACAAGTGTAACTAATAAGCACCAGACAGGAAACAGAAGATGCAAACTGCGGCACCGATGCAATTTGTGGCTTAATTGGCGTGCCACTGGATCTTTTTCAAGTCTAAATCCCGTAGTCTGAGTTGGTCTCTCGGGTGATCCTGATTAGTGCTGATCAGGTTATCTGAGTTTATTAGATTTAAAATGTCCCCATCAACTGAAACAGTGATAATACCAACAAGCTCACCAACCTCGTAAAATGGGCTTTTTGTTATTAATGCCATGAATGTCTCGCCCGACCTCTTCTTAAAAGGACAGTGACCTGACCACGACTTAACCTGGCTCAACTTTTCCATAAATTGTTTTGCAGCATGATGAGCTTCGTCGTCAATATGTAGTTCTGGCAAGCTTTGTCCAAGAACTTCGTGGTCCTGATATCCAAATAGTTTTTCAGCAGCACTATTCCTGAATGTGAAGACCATTTCAGATAAAAGTGAAATAGTGTCCAACTATTATCCTAAAAATGGTTTACGAAAAGACACAACATGTAACAACTCGGATCAAGGCTTAATTCCACGCACTGTCCCAACATGCAAGACTTTTTTAATAACATAAACGTTAAAAAATGTAGTAATAATTCATTTTATCAAAATAATAAAGGCATACACTTTTTGCTAATTAATTTTTTTAAAGATTAACATTTATGTAATATACATTTAAATATATTTTTGTAATTCCAAGCACAGAAAAAAAGTAAAATTTTAATAAGATATTTTTCGCGGGTAAAGTATAAATTAACTTATTTTAAAATATAAGTTTAATTAAAATTATATATATTTTTTTCCCAAATATTAAAATTTACGAAAATAATCTATAAAATTTAAACTTAAAATTAAATTACATAATGAATCTTATTATTCACATAAAAAATAACTTATTTTTGAAAAAATTATATTAATTATTTTCTCAAATATTAAACTAAACATAAATCACATTTAAGTATAATTATTTATAATAAAAATGTAAACAAATTTCATTACTCAAAAATATAAAAAAACACATTATTTTTAATGAAGATAAAGGTAGTAATAAATATTATTATATTTTTATTTTATTCAATATTGTATAAAAACAACGGTGTTCTGTTGCTTGATTAGTGTTTTTGTTCTGTTTCAGTTTGGGCTTGGCTTTTATACAGAAAAAATGTAATTAAAATCTTAAACATCTCACCCAAATTTTGACATATATTCAAGAAAATTTATCTTCATATAAAAATCATAATATGAAACTAAAAATTCTAATAATATTTTTGTTATTAAACACCAATAAAACTAAACTATCAACATACTCAATCACTTTAATTAGAAAACTCCATTAATAATTTAATTTAAAATTCTTAATATTTATATCACTTATTTAAAAATACGTGTTAATTAAATTAAATTATTCTATAATTAAAATTTATTGTATTTAAAAGGATAATTAAACATATATATATATATATATTATTTATGAATTAAAATTTAATAACATATATAAGTATAAATATATAATTTTATCTATTTAGTCAACCCTAAAATTTGTAAAGGTATTATCTCTTATTTTAAAAACTAAAAAAAAATGAGTTTTATTATGATTATGTAGAGGGGTATTCCTGTATAAAAACTCTTAAAATTATATAAAAAAATAAAATAATTTATCGATATAGATCGTAGACGTCATTAAAAACATAAACAATACCCCAAAAGGCCTCGTCAAAACTCGTTCAGTTTCATGAGCGAAGAAGATCTACTAAGCACAAGCTTCGTCTCGTTATCGCCTCGCTTGCTCAATTTCCAATTAGCCTTTATTTTCCCATCGATTATTCCGTACGGTACTTAATAGATTGCAGTTGTTTATAGTTGATCAGTATTAATTAATTTGGTAATACTAAATTGTTGCTTTTATTAGAAGTTTTTCTTAATCGGAATGATTTCGCTTTTACTTTGAGCTTTGTGTTCTCAATTTCTTTCTGTTTACTTGTTATTGAGATTGATCCTTATTTGGTATAGTTCGAATTGACTAGATAATTATTAAAACTAGTATAAGTATATGATTTGACTACCGATATATTTAGCATACTCACAAATTTATATGCTTTAAAGGTCTGTAATCATGCTTTGGAGTAATGTGAGTTTTACCAACATCAAAATTAGATTATTTTTTTTAACAAAAAATAAAATCAGGCAACTACTAGCACTAGAAGGTATTAATAAGTTAAATGATGGGGTTCCCTTTATGGAAGGAGTTTATAAAAGAAATTGATTTGGTTAATATAAAACAGGTAACTGATTTCGAATTAATTTAAATCCTCCAATTTTAGGATTTTAAGTTTCAGATAACGAGAAATAGACTTCTTGTTGTCTCATGTCTGTTCCACTTCTTGTTGTCTCCTGTCTGCTCCTGTGAACTCTCAGTTTCAGTTGTAGGAATTAACAAGATTCATTCACTGGATTCTGTAATATATATTCACATTAAAACACAGATGAAGACTCATGCAAATTGTATACACAGATTTCAGGTGATATTCAGCTCCCCAATAGTTTGCAGTTAAGAGTTCGAAATTGTAGACTATACAGAATTTGAAGCAAAAGTCTCAAAGTGTATTGTTTTCGGCTTTTCGCAAGTAGTTATTTTGCTGATTTATACTATCTAGTATCTAGTTTGATGTTAAAGCTTAGTTGTTTAAAATGGTCTTAGCAGTCAATAGCCTCAATTAGGAAATCGAACAACATTTTGTTTTCTTAATAGTTGACTTTGGAAAAAGCGAGTTCATGTAATGTGGTAGCCTGGTAGGTGATTTCAGCTGCCATTTTTTTTTTCTTCATTTATTGCCCTCTTCTCTTTTCTGTTAATGTCTGCGCATTACTATTTTTGGTTTATTAATTTTATTCATAGTCCTCAAATTATCCTTATGCTTTCTAAAATTATATGAGGTAGTCCGCGAAAATTTAGAGAATCATTTTGGTAAGTTCTAAGTTATTGACTGTACCCTTTATGTTTTCCTTTTTCAGATATAATTCTTTTATCAAGCCACAACCAGGGACAAAAAGAGCTCCAGTTATAGAATGATTTTCTGCTCTTTGTTTTGACTTTTGTTCTGCAATGTCCGGTCTACTCAATGTATCTTCTCTTCTTTACTCAACCTATTGATTTTCTGTTCTGAATACTGGTATATTATTATCAGTGGCGGAATCAGAACATTTTTAGAGGGGGGTCAAAATACATCAGTAAATTTTTTTTATTTATTGACGTTTGGAGTGCTTCTTTCAAATTCATTTTACCCAATTATAGTATTTCACAAACCCTTGTCAACCTTTGAGTTGTGAGTCTAATGACTTTAAATACATACATATATATATATATATGTTAATTTTCTCCGAACTATGAGACTATTAATCAAACTTTGAAGTTTTTAGTCAACTGATTAGTTATTTTTATGGATAAATTATAATATTATATATTCAAAACCTTTGTTCTTGTCATCTTCCTTGAAGACAACTGAAAGGAGCCACTCAAAGCAAGAAAATGAATTAAGTTATTCTCATTTACAAAAAATTGATACCAAGGTATGATTAAATCAGCAAGACAAATGAGTGCAATATTAATTAATTAATTATCAAAATTATTTAACATTATTTTATTTTATAGTAATATTGTTAATTTATTATAGGGGGAAGGACATGAGGAAGCAAATGAATTAATACCATCTCATAACAAAGATCAAATTTAACTAATATTAGCATACTTCAGATTCCAGGGTTGGGGGGTCATATGACCCCTTGGCCCCCCTAGTTCCGCCAGTGATTATTATTATGCTGCTGAAGTACTTTTGACTTTTCTAATAAAATTAACAATGTGGTCTATTTTAATTCCTTTTCAAAATTATTGCTTATACTTGATTTCAACTGTAAAACACGAGAATTTATATTTCAATCAGGTCAGAGAAGTGGTAATAAACTAAAACTGATATCCTGTAATCTCAAGGATATTGCATATGATGCTTGCATGCGATTTTTTTTAAAAATGCTTTTTGTTGGGTGCAGTCAGGCCTTAATGGCTCAACTTCAAATCTTCCAGACTCCGGTGAAAGAGCTTATGCAACAACTTTTCTTCTCAATCAGGTTTGAATCATTCTGATGGAATAATTTCCTTGTGTTTTTAACTTTCAATCTTTTGTAAATGCATAAAGTTCATTTTTTTCATCCAATAGGTAATCTTCTAGGGCTGCACAGTGCACATGGGAGCTTCAACATTCCCAATATGCCTGGTACATTTGCATCAAGGAATTCTACACCAAATGGTGGTCCTCAAAGCGGAGTTCAACAAGCTGCAGGAAGTATATCTAATGGGCGATTCACTATTAATAATCTTCCTCCTGCCCTTTCTCAGGTACTTTAAGTGTTGCATAGTGCAAGGGAGTTTGCCCTACATGTAACTACAATCTAATCCCAACCCCTCAGTCCACCCATCCATTCCTCTCAAACCCAAGCTCATAAACATATTAGAGCACGATTTCCATCCTAATGGATATTTTTTTTGTATGCAGCCCTCTCCTGCCAGCTCACAAGGGCATTCAGGAATAACAAATAATGGAGGTATGATTGTTTTCTGAATCTAATAAATGAAGATTCTCTTTCTTTTTATGTTTCCCGATCTTTTCTTTTTATTTCCTCATTGGTTCAAGAGTGTGATTGCAGGATTAGGTGTGTCACCAAATTTAGGAAATGCAGGACGACTTATTAACTCAATGGGTAACCTTGTCAGTGGGGGCAATGTTGGAAGGAATTTAAGTTCTGGTGGAGGGTTAAATATGCCTGGTGTTGCTTCACGCTTAAATTTAACAGGTAATAAGGATTTGCATATCCTGTGATCAAAACTTAATTTGCAACTTGGGATTGAATAGTGACGATGATACAATTTTAAAACAGTTTAGATAACTGAAATTCTGATATTAGTTATGTGCATGTTCTTGTGCCTTCCCCATGAAATATTTGTATGTGTACAAGTATTTATAACTTTTATCCACTTTAAACCTTTTCTTTGGGGAATCTATCTTAATGATATTGTGCTGTATCTTATAATCTTGTAGGCAAGCTTGTTTATAATTCGTTGAACTGTATAGGACATGACAGCTCTATATCTGAGAAGACTAGCATTACATGTACAATTTAATTCTTTATGATATTGTATTTTAGTCAAGTGACACTTGGTACTACAGCACCGCAAATGGTGTCTATGCTAGGAAATTCTTATTCTGCTGGTGGAGGGCAACTATCACAAAACCACTTCCAAGGAGGCAATAATCATCTAACTTCGATGGCTTTGTTTAGTGAGTTAAACCGTGATCATGCTAGCTTTGATATGAATGATTTCCCTCAGTTGACTGGGCACTCTAATTCTGCCGCTGGTTCTCAAGGGCAATTAGGTATTAGAAGTTTAGAACAATTTTTCTTCATTTGTGCCTTTCCGTTGCATATACAGTCATAGAAAAACATCTGACTTGTGATTTGCAGGGTTGACCCGTAAACAAGGTGTGGGGTTTATCCAACAAAACCAAGAGTTCAGCATGCAAAATGAAGATTTTCCTGCTTTACCCGGATACAAAGGTAAAAAAAAAATTGACTTCGTATATTATTTGATGCTATAATGTGGGCATAATACTTCTAAACATTGTTTTCAGGGAATTTGGTTTTTCCATGCAATACTTATCATATACACATTTGTAAGGAAAAAATATATATTCGCTCCTATACTAATACTCCCTCCGTCCAAGTTTTGTGGACAACTTCCTTTATTTGGATCTCCAAAAATATGAGTCCACGTACCGACAGCAATATACTTTCTGATTAGAAATGTTTTTGCTCACTTGAGAATGATAAAGAAAAGCATGTGAACCCCGCAATATGTTAAAATAGAGGACATGCATGAAATATGATGTTTAAATATTTCTCTCCTAAAACTATGGTCCCATGCAAAGTGGCCACATAAACTAGGAAGGATGGAGTAACATATTTTTCATAATTTTAATTGTCGATGGGGTCTTGGTTGGTTGAAATGTATTGTTGTACTTTGTTTATTATCAGAGTCAGTTCAGCATATAGAGGATTTGAGGTGTGTACATGTTCTTGAGGAATTTGGTTACTTATTCTTTGGCAAGCATGAATACGGATTGCAGTCACCCTTATTGTTGCGACTTTCCTGACAGTTGAGGCATCTGATGGTTTTACAAATCCACTCCTTTGATAAGAAATTTAATAAATGAAATATTGATGTGGCATAATATTACTTTATTATGAAATTTTTCCAATTAGAATTTTGAGAATCTCTCTCCCCTCCTACGTTGTCTCTCTCTCTCTCTATCTCTCATATATCAGGGAATCTCAGCTTCTTGTTCATGTGTCATGTTGCAATTGGTTCCCGATTTGATCAAGGGAAGATTATTCAAGGTGTTCTGAGGAGCAGGAACATGGATTTTTTTAAACCAGTAAATTATATAACATAGTGGAACATAAAAGGCTTATCCAATACCAGTTTAATCATTTAATGTTCAGTTTCATTTTGACTCTTAACTTATTTTTGAAGAAAAGGGTGATATGCAGATTCACAGAACAGGAATTTGCACATAAATCAATTAGAACTGAAAATGTGTAATTGGTAAAAATCAATCCTCCAAAAAAATAATCTATAATCAGTATTTTATCTGATTATTTATTTGTTATCACTAGCACAAACAGTGACATCAATTGGTCTTATTGGGGTGGCATCAAATTTCAATCAGCTACCAGTTTAGCTATTTTCAGTTTAGTTGGTATAACTCAGTTTTCTGAGACCTGGAGAATGTATTTGCCTCCTTTATATATTTTGTTACTTCAGAGTGTGTTATCTTGCCTTAGATTTGAGCCTTGTTCCTGAAGTAGGTGGTGCTAGTAGTGAGTTTCCGGTAAATATGCACCAGAAGGAACAACTTCATGAAAGTGTGATGTCTATGATGCAATCCGGAACCTACCCGTAAGCCTTGTATTATATGTACCTTATTATTACAGGTAATCAGATACTATATATTTTCTCATGCATTCATGCTTTTCATTTTGCAGGTGGGGAGGTCTTCTGGATTCAGCTTGGGGGGTGCATATTCATCACATCATCAGCAACAACAGCAGCATGCTCAATCAGTAAATGGTGGTGGACTCTCCTTTTTACCTGCAAACAATCAAGATCTCCATTTTAATGGCTCTGAGGTATTGTCATCTACCAAAGCAAGCTGCCATTTGCACGCGCGCTGAAATCCATTCTTACATATTGTTAAATGCAAGCGTGATGATGTTTAATCTTCTAAATCCTAGATCCTTGTGCGCGCACAGATGTGTGGAGCAGGAATCCCTCTTTAGACAAGTATATCATTCTTTAATTTGTAGTTGGCTAAAGTTCAATCTTTTGTGTCTTTTAGGTCAGAACTGCTGGGCTAGTTGCGTCTGGATCATGGCCTACAAACTTATCAAATTCCATGTCAGGTGTGGGATCCTATGACCAACTAATTCAGCAGTATCAACACTTCCAGAAGCAGTCCCAGTTTCGGTTGGGTAGTACATTTAGAGATCAGGACTTGAAGTCTAATCAGGCATCGCATGAGGCGCCACCGATAGATTTGGACTGCTTGGTTTGTTGAGTGTCATTAGGATGAGTAATCCTGACTTGACCTCCCTTGCTTTGGGAATTGATCTGATGACACTGGGTCTAAATTTGAACTCATCAGAGAATCTTCACAAAAAGTTTGCCTCTCCATGGTCTGAAGAACCTGCAAAGGGAGAACCACATTATAGCGTTCCAGAGTGTTTTAATTCCAAACAACCACCTGCACTAACTGTGAGCACTTTTGAGATGATATTAATTTTTTAAAGAAATCCTACATGCCTTGCTTGTCTCATCTCTATTTATGTTCTTGCAGCAAGGTTTCTTTTCAAGATTCCGACAAGAGACACTATTTTATATATTTTACAGGTGAATCTCTCTTGTTCTATAACTTTCTTCTATTTTCTATGATCTGACAGTAAGAATCTATTCTCCCCTTTGCAGTATGCCAAAAGAAGAGGCCCAGCTGTATGCTGCAAATGAACTGTACGTCTTCCTTGGCCTTCAGGGCTTTTTTAGTTGTGCTAACTATTGAAGTTTAATTTGGTACATAATAATGTATTAAAAGGTTTAGAATTGGCTAGAGTCAAATTTCAAAAGAATTGAAAGCAAGTGATTTCAAATTGCAAAAATACAAGGAAATTCTATAGAACTGAAAAAGGCTTTTGGATGGAGTTTTATAGACGAATTGGATTCAATGGGATAAAAACTTCTTTTAGAAGGTGCTGAAGTACTTGATATTCCAACAGGGTGATGTTGTTTCTTATGGAGGTGAGGAGACTAATAAAGTTTTTCCTTTTGCTCTTGATATATTTTCTTAATTAATAGTTTTAGCAACAGACCATAAGGTGTTTCTCAAAAAAAAAAGATAAGAAAAGAAAAAAAAGGGTTCTGTTAGTAGATACAAAATGTACCACTTTAATAGGCAAAACTTTCAAGGATCACAAAGAAGACTTGTTGCAGCTTTATTTATTTAATTTTGTAAGACTTGCTGCAGCTGCTTTTTGTTTGTGCTTCTTATTCAGATTCTTGACATTTGACACAATAAGTAAGCTGCCAAATAGAATTAGATCTTTCACCAACAGAGTTGAATATGTTAAAGATAGGGTGGTATTAAGTTCTTGTATTAATTTATTGGCATTTGTGACTATTTGGTGAAAACTAATGTGTTGAAATGACAAAGTTGGAGGAGTAGATATAATCACATGGAATATGTTCAAGTTGGATAATGAAGTTAAGTAAACTTATTGTACTTATTTGGTAACTTTGGAGGGAAATAAATATATATGCATATATAAGTAGTAGATGAGCGCATGCTTTTTCAAGATGTGGTGTCTCATACTCCCCCACTTCCTGTCCTTCTCTCACCCTCTCTCTGACCTGATTTTATCTGTCATCTCTAGTTCAGTGGCACTCGTGAACATTTAAGTTCAACTCATTCTTGTAGGCATGTTAGAGGATGGTTTTATCACAGAGAGCATCACTTGTGGTTCATAAGGGTCACTAACATGGAACCTCTTGTTAAGACAAACACTTATGAGAGAGGTTGCTACTTTTGTTTTGATCCGAATACTTGGGAGACAACTCGAAAGGTTTGCAATATTTTACGTACTGCATCTTTTTTATACACATCCGTAGTTTGAGTAATTTCAAGATAATTTTTTCATGGTTTTGACTTGCAGGATAATTTTGTTGTTCAGTATGAAATGGTTGAGAAAAGACCCACACTCCCTCGTCAGTAGCCGGAGTAATTTCCAAGTTTTATCATTAAATCTTTAGAAATCTTTTGGTAAAATCTACTAAGTTAAATGGATTTTGAAAGAAGTAAAGGAAAGACCAAAGGAGGGACAAGAAGATGGTGTTTCTGAAGGAGAAGAGTGCTTTCATGCTCTGTTATTTTTTAGTTATGGGAAAGCTGGTGTGCACTTCCTAATTATTGGATGATAATCCTATAGATTTACATGTTACAAATCAGTTGGTGGTGTCAGGATTAAGATATATGTAGGCCTCTATAGCACTGTAATTTATTTTATGAAACCTTTGATGACAAATACAGGGCAAGTTATGAAACAATGAAATCAGTTGCATAAATTTAAGTTTATCAAGGCGTTTGCTTCTTTTAAAGTTTTCATGTCCCTGCAAAACTACTTTTAGCTGTGGCAAATGAAAAATCAAACAATATACTTGGTATGCCTAATGCCTTAATGTCTGAATTTCCTTTTTGTGGGTAAGAAAAACTATTACATTATTCTAGGGGAGGGTTCAATTCAACGTGTAATGTTTCTTTTTTTAAACCTGTAGATGCTTAGCAATATTTCCGACAAATGTACAACAAACTTAAAATCATACATACATATGCCAACTCATTTATAACCAAAGAAAAAATTGTCCCACTATTTGTCAATAACTAAGTTGGTCAATGTCTCAATTTCATTTTATATTTATCTTTTTTAAATCTTATAACTTTAATATATTACAAATGAAATACTTATTATTATTTATATAAAAAAAGAAAAACTTGTGTAAAAATCCCCTCTAGCCTTTTTTGTTGCCTATTTCATTATTTGTATATAATATATAATGGGAGAGATTTAGTTTAAAAATAAATATATGGGGAGGGACTTGTAATTAGATAGAACTTAATGGATCATGTGCGAAAAACCTAACCGCTACCGGCAGTTACACCCGCCTAAATCGCCCCCTTCCCTCTTCGTATTTTACTCGACACACACTTCACCAAACACAGTAGTTCGAAAATGAGACCGCTCACGTTGTTATTGTTGATAATGATGATGATTCCATCAATTTCAGGAGCCCAAATCCTCTCCAAATCAAAACTCCAAAAATGCGAAAAGGTTTCTGAAGATTCCAGTAGCCTGAATTGCACCTCAAAAATAGTCATCGACATGGCCGTCCCTAGTGAATCCGTAAGCGCTTTCTCTCTCCTTTACTTTATAAACAGTTATTGATGTAAGATTGTTTGTTCAGAGTGGGAGAGAAGCTTCGATTGTGGCGGAACTAGTGGAAGTGGAAGAGGACGATAATTCAACCCAAAATATGCGAACTCTTCGGATTCCTCCCGTCATTACTATTAACAAATCAGCCGCTTATGCAATTTACGAGTTGACCTACATAAGAGTACGTTTCGTATTTTAGGCCTCATTTTATATACTGTTTTTTATGAACTAAATTTGCTTTCTCTTTGGGGTCTTTTGTAAAATTTGCAACTTGTTTTGTTTGGCAGCAAAGCATGCATTTGAAGTTCATAGTAATTACTTAATTAGACAGAATCCATCGCAATTAATTGGCAATTTTCCATATTAAAGACTGTAAAATTGGACATGTGTTTATTAATAGTCTTCACTCTTTTACTTTTCCATTCCTTTTCCCTACTCTTTCCAAGTTCTGAACTTTTAATATTTTATAAGATCCTATTTTCTTCCAAATCCATACTTCCTTTTTGAGGATATGTTTTATTTCTCTTTTGTACTTCACAGATTGATTGGACCCGAGGCTACGGGGCTTTGGATTCCTTTCATGCATCAAAAGGATGTAAAATTGACTAAGAAAATTTGACATCTTCGAGGGTCTATAGAACAATTTACATTAAAAGAGAAAACTGATATCTTGCATTAACTGGTAAGAGAATCTATATACATGCTGACACAGACTATATCAGCTTAGACACAAGCTTTTAATTTAATTAAATGACAACTATGTATAAACACATTATCTTGATAGCATTCAAAGTTATCGAAAACATCTTGCGATGGTTGAAAATACATTTAGATGGCCAATCACACTTTTATGTTCTCCCATCGAAATTACAGGTTGCTGGCTATTGAAATATTGCTCTTGTTTGTTAGTGGTTATTTTGGTAAAAATGTCCTGGTTTGATTGATTAAAAATTAGCTTCTTAAGGTCCGAAGATGTTAATAGATTTTATTGGTTTTAATGAGTCGTTTATATTCAGATAGAGAGCATCTCAGAATTTCATTTTGTCATTGATAGGGTTTTTATGGCCTGATACTTAACAATTTACTTGTTGAGGAGAGCACATTCTTTTCAAATATCTTGTTTGTAGATTTTCAGGCTTATTAGTTATTTTGTCATTTAATTTACATAACCTTTTCATTGTATTATTTATTACAGGATGTTCCTTATAAGCCTGAGGAGTTGTATGTTAAGACACGCAAATGTGAGCCGGACGCTGGGGCAGATATCGTGAAGATATGTGAGAGGCAAGTAATGTACTGTTTTTTACTTTTCTTAACATGTTGTTTACTACGTTCCCATCTTGTCACTAAGGTACTTTCCATTTGTAATTATCTCTTCCCAGGTTTGGACCCGGGTTTAACAGCTTACATACACATTTGCAAAAGGCTAGAATTCTTTTATATTAATGCTGTTGACTAATGAGGTGCTAAAAAAATGTTATATGACTATCACTACCTTCACTGGAAATATCCTTTTCCTTGTTACGACCTTGTACAGATGCTTCTATAGCTGCTCTATTAGCAATGGCACTGGGTGCATTTCCCCAAGGGGGTACAAAAATTTCTCCATTGAAATGTAGCATGGATCCGAAGTTTAATAGTAGTTACTTATTGTACATAAATCTTTATCCTAAGTTGAAAATAATTTATTTGAATTTTAAGCAATCAATAAGATAAATTTTTGGTGGTAGTGTTCAATCCTGGACGTTGACACAGCTTTCACATCCAAATTCACAGAAAAGTAATTAAATATGTTATTATATGTTGGACTCAGTAATCCTCAAATAGGAAGAACGAATTCCGCTTTGAGCTTGAACTTCAACATTTTTAACCTGATCAAGTTTGAATGTTCTTTGGCTCGCCCTTGTATGCATATGAAGAGTTCAAATGGGCAAGGAAATCAGTAATTTACTCCGAGTCCTAAAAGCTCCTAATGCATGCCCTCCATAAAATCTGTTTACCATATGCTGTATCACTCTTTTACACCTATTCTTTTCCTTTCTTTTCATTATTCCATTTGATTTATGCTTTATCTAGTAATGACTTGTACCGCTTCATAAGCTGTACATGTTTCCTTGTATGAGGCAACAAATTGAATTAGGTTTTACCGCAGGTTACCAAAAACCAATGTTAAATAAAGTTAATTACTAATCAAAATAATTACCAGATTAAACAGAATCACCCATTAGTCTCTTTTCCAATGTGAAGTTATGTTACCTGATCAGTCACCAAGATGCGACATTTGAGAGTTCACAGCGATGAAAATTTCCTTAAACACTCATTCTCTATTTTTCCAACCTATAACTCAATATTTTAAAGAGATTCAAGTTTGATTATGGAATTATAAATCTATGATATATGAATTTAACTTTTTGTTAATTTCATCTCAGTAGTTTATTTGACAATGATTCATACTAGCTAAGGATACATGATCACCTCTCTATGAAAGTATTTCAACAGTAGAAATATTCCATTAAGGAATTTTTATACTTTTTTACTTGTATTCCTTGCCTTCACTTTCTTTTTGTAGGACAATTTTGTCGTCCTTTTGCATTGATCTCTCTCTTCCATCTCTAATAAATTCTTCGTATTTTATCCTAAAAATATATAATAATATTTTGATAAACTCAACTGATTGATTTCTTGGGTTTTTTTCTTAGGTTGCGAGATGATCAGGGTCATATCATTGAGCACACTCAGGTAAGATTTTTAGTGGTGTGATACTAGTCTTCTCTTTGTAGTTCTTCAGTTTACTTTAAATATGGAAATTATATTACCATTTTGTATCATTATTCTTATGTATCATTTTAGACAATGCAAATGCCCCTTGATGTCAGGTTTATAAATACCAAATACGGAAAACCCTAACTTGTAAGAAGATGTGGGACTATAGATTGAAAGACATAATTGTTTACAAAAAAATTTCATACTAAGGTTGTGTTTGATAAAATTGAATATTAAGATCTAAATAACTTAGACATCTGTTTAGAATTATATCTGAATGAAGAAATGTTGTTTGATAATTAATTTTTTTCAAATGTCTGAATAGTAGTATTTTACCATTTTAACCCTTAAACAAAACATCACTTTCCCAATAGTTCTCCATTCTTCCCCATCTTCCGTCTCTCATATCTCTCTCTTCATTTTTTTCCCTTCTCCATCTTCCGTCTCTCATATCCCTCTCTTCATTTTTTTCCCCTTCTCTCATTTCTAACAGACAAGAGAAAGCAAAAAAATGGATTTGTGTTTCTTCTTCTCTTTTTTTTTCTTTCTATTCTTAATATGTTCTTCTTCTCTTAATCTGTTCTTTTTCTTCTTCTTCTACTTCTTCCTCTCTTTTTTTCTTCTCTTCTTAATCTGGATATTGTTAGGTTGGATGGCGAGGTAGATCAGAGACATGAATTTGTGCTTGGTTAATTATTTTTAAAAAAAAATTATTCATGGTGGAATTGTAGATCTGGTTTGTTATTCTAGGTATATATATATATATATATATATGTATGAATGTGTTTTTTTTTAATTTCTATATCAGATGGTGGGTTTCGTGTTTTGGCATGGTTTCAATCGGCAGGGATTGTAGGGGATTTTAATGGAGGATTAATGGCAGATTGTTGGTCAGATTAATGGAGAATTTGGGGGTTTTTTAATGGGTGAAGGAATTTAGGGATAAAGGAGGAAATTTATAATATTGAAGAGGTTAGTTCTGTAAAAAAAATAAATTGTTCAGTCATACCTCTGATTGGTTTAGAATTAATTTTGTATCTAACCGATTAAAAGGCATTAAGAGCCAAAAAAAAATTTATCAAACAAGTTTTGCCTGTGACTGGAGGCACACCAGTTAAGAGGCGTTAAGAGCTAATCAAACAAAGCCTAAGATCTGTTTCTATAGTCCCATAAGAAATTCTTTGCAGACACAAATAAAAACAACATGATTTTGAATTTTCCAAAAACGCATATGTAGGATGACCAGACGTTTCTTGAAAGTTGAAAAAGTTTCAAGGCGAACTGAATCTATCATCTAAAGTTCTCTAATATACTGTATGATATTAATATCGTAATAGTTGTGAATTGAATGATTATAGTTATAGAACTTCTTTTATGTAGCATTCATTTGTTCCAAAAGCTATTTTGTTACTCCTATTTTACTTTTGACCGTTTCAAAACAAGTTTTCATGCTCTTTTTACTTTCTTTTTCCTTTTCCAACCTTTTCTGCATAGCCAACCTGTTGTCCATGTGGGGACCAGCGTAGGGTGCCTTCGTCATGCGGAAACTTTTGTAAGTGTTTTGATAACAGTTGTGGGCAATAAGCAAAAAGCTCGTGCAGGATTTGATTTATATTTTGTAGGAATTGATGTTTTCTTAATGAACTAGTTGACAAGTTGATGAAAGGGAAGGCCAACACTGCACATTGTCTTCGGTTTCCAGGTGATTGGTACGACCTTTGTTTTTCTCTGCACGTAGTGTTATGTTTTGTAGACAGATCCGTATGTTTTAGGTGAAAATTAATGTATAGGTCATGTAGTTAATGAAGTGCAGAATAACTTCTTGGAGTTGGAAAATTTAAAAGCTATAGATGTTACTTTTATGTAGCATATTGTTTAAGATTCATTTAAGTTTTAAATTTAATCTTACATTTACCATACCGTGAAAGTAATTGATTATTAGTTTCGGGAACTACGCTCATCAAATCTTTACAACATGATATTTCTCTCTAATATGGATTATGGATGTTGTATATTTCTTAATTTGCAGCAAATTGTGGTTGTCTTAAAACTTTATAGCTGTCATGTTTGTTGGAATCTCAACTACATGCTTGTTGATTAATTCTGTTCGTCTAATGTAATTATTTTTACTATTTTTACCCTTCTTAAATTTCAGATGTTAACAATGATACATGAATAATCTTTTCGCTATGTAGGTTCCATATATTTGGTATCGGGCAACGCTCAATTGGATTTAATGTTCGGATTGAAGTGAAAATAGGATCTACAATGACAGTATGTTGCTCTTAAACTTTTCTCTACATTTTCTAGTTTCTATGTAGCAGTTCCTTATTGTTAATCATTTATTTATGTATCACTTTTTATTCTTTTACCTCAATATTGAAAAATATGAGCAAATATTTTCTCATTTTTTGCATATTTTTTGTTATTCACATCAAATGCACTAATTATTTTGTTTGATGATCTCAATGAAAATATGGGAAAGGCAAATGCATCAAAGTTTACAGTTCAAACATGCCATATCCAGTTGAACAAGAATCCATGTAAATAAGTTTCAAAATAAAGTATCTTCTATATCCATTAGAGACATACACATGACATATGGATTCAAGTCAACTCCTCTGAACGCATAAACCTTTATGCTTTCACTTTTTTATACAAATATGAAATTTCTAAGTATTTCATGTGGCCTAACTGATTTATCATAGGATTCACAATCCATCACACTTTTCAATTTAGTGAATAGAAAGCCAACTTTTTTGTTTTCTTACATAGACAAAGATAATGATAAAAGAGAGAAGATCTTCTGTAGCTAGAATTTTTCTTGGTCTTGTTAAATTGAGCTTGCTCTATCCTATTTTTGTGTTTAAGGAATCTTGGTTATGTCTGTGGGCTATCTTCTCAGCATTGTAGGGGTTTTTTAATGGAGAGGAAAGAAAATAACTGCCTTCCGTTGGAGCTCTGTCACATCTAAGTTCTAAATTCCTTTTTCTTCCCACCTTTTAACCTTGCAATCTCTCTTATATTTTCTCACTCATAATTTTATTTTAGTTGCACATAATGCGTATTTTATAACTTTTATATAAATTTTGTTTATTTATTTGAATTGTACACACAGTGTGTAAAGTTGGAGGGTAGGTTTGGTGTAAATAGTTTTTTGAAGTTTTTTAGCTTTTTCTAAAATGTCCTTCAACTTTTAAGATAATTTCTACTTTGTCCTTTTTGTATTAATTTTTTTTATCTTTCTATTTAGTCCAACTAATCCATAAAATTTTTATTTTACTCCACATAATTTACACATGAATTGCATGTGCTACTGGGTGCAACATATGGTTAAAAAATTTAATTAACGTGTTTAAAAGATCAAAAACATTATATTTTAGTATAAAAGAAAAACAGAATATTTGACGATTACAATTTCATCCCTTCATATCTATTATTATACTCTCCCTCATCCCTATTTTTTTTCTCTGCACTTACCGTATTGAAGTTCAAATTTCCAACCTATTGATAAAATCAAATTTAGGGTCACGTTTTAGAAGTTTGTTTAATGGAGCTTATACACGGACTATTGCATATGCACGAAATATTCATATAGAGAATCACATATATGGTACAAATTTTGACGTTTTGTTCGGTTCATATACCTAAAACCTGCACTTTTAACCTTAGCATCCAGTTGATGCCACACCTGAAAATTTAATTAAAAACAAATCACTCAGAGATTCCCAGACTCCTCAATGTAAAAGAATTAGAATTTTGCGGGATCCAAACAAATAACAATATAAGAAAAGTGCGAGCAAATGGTGTTCATTGCATTGTTGTGGGGTTCAATTATTAAAGAGTGTTAGGCTTATGCAATTTCTAATTTTAGAGAACTAGAAAGCCTTTTTTAATTATTTTTCAAGTTTTTTTCCATTCTAAAAAAATTTCAGTGTTTTATTTTATTCTACTTATATTTATTTTTTGAAATGTGGATCTACACAAATCACAATCAATGTTATGAGTTATTGAGAATTTCAAAAACTTTTTCTGTCAGGATATGATTGTAGGTCCTGAGAATAGAACGGCAATATCTAGTGATAAATTCTTGAAGGTGAATCTTATTGGAGACTATGTTGGATACACAAATATTCCATCATTTGATGGTTTCTACCTTGTTATTCCTAGGCAGGTATGATGATGTTTCTTTCAATTAGTTTGATGAAGATAATTCAATTAGTATTTGATCATATATATGCCTTGCACTATGAAGCCCCATTTGTTACATAGTTTCTGTCACGCCCCCAAATCAATCCGGGTCTCCTTCAACCCCTGATCCAGTGCTGATGATACAACTTCATCTATTAAATCTACCAATAATTCTATTGGTTTAACTAGTCTATTAGAGATATTACATCAATTCTTTACCTCTAACATCTCTCCTAATATTCACTAATATACTTGGTAAAAACTTATTTAATTAAAAACTTTAGATCATACTCTTTATTCTAGAATCGTAAACTTTACAATTTTCGGTTACATTTTAAAGTCATAAAAATTACAACTTATTCTAATGCATTAAATATGCAACTCCTCAAGTATTCCATAACTTCAATCCAACACTAAACCCTTTTTCTCAACTTTATCACCATTTATCTATCTTAAACTTTCAATATTAGCAACCAGTCAGTTCTCAAGAAAGAGGGGGCTTTCCGATAAGGATATCTCCTTTCCTTATTGGTGTGTAAGTAGATAACCTAACCTTTTTTCTCGACAGAACTTTCTAGACATTACCAATAATGTTAATCTAGCATAGTTAAATGACTCCTACATCTGCTAGCTTAAATGTACAATTCACAAACAATACATTCTTATAATAATTCCCAACTCTTTTAATCATATCTCTAAAGTTATTACAACTTTAAGTTCTATTACATGAGAAGACAACAATAATAATATCTCTTGACCTAACTATTTTTATTTCACTTTCTCTTTACTGCCAGATTCTGTTGGTAATTCTTCCTTAACTGCAAATAAGATTTTATTCGCAAGAATGAACACAAATGCTCAACAAGTCTAACAGATAACACATTTCACACTTCTCAAGTTTATACAGATAATTAAGTTATAGGGTTCACACTGCCCAAGTTATAGAGTTCACAATCCTCGAGTTCACAATCCTCGAGTTCACAATCCTCAAGTTATACAAGTAATTCACATATCACAACTAACTTCATACAACAACTGAAATTCAAAACAATTTTATAGCACATCGTTGCACATAAAAACAGGTAGAAACTTGCTCAAAAACTTGCAATAAGGAAGTTATGATCTGTAGCTCACTTAAGGTTCAACCTTGTTCGAAAAACTTTTCTGATTCCGCTTCTATAGTTTACGCTAATTTTTGCGTCTTTCGATCAACCTATATAATTCACGAGGTTGACATACAATTTAGTCAAAATATGACTCCTTACTTTAGTTCACCTTAACTATCCTTACATATGAATTTTATTTCATAACTTTATCTTTTACGATGTCCGATTACCAAAAAATTAACAAAATAAGCTTCGGAAAAACTCGGACAAAAGTATTCTATAAGTGTAGCGCTTGGACGCCCAAAGGCGTCGCCCAATTTTTAACTTTGTGCATTTTTACCCTACTTGATTCAAATATACATAACTTTCAATCTACTAGGTATTTTTGAGCGATTATTTTTCCTATGCATTCGTAACTCCCCCCTCTATAACTTGGATATTCATTTCATGATCAAATCCAAACATATGAGGCTGCATACCTCTTGCAAAAACTACTAAAACTAGGTTTTACATAGCTTAGGTTTTACATAGCGATAAATCTAATTTCGATTTGGATCGTTGATTAAATTGTCTAAAGGCTACACTTTTCTTTATCAAAAATGGAAATATCAGCTAAATGATTAAATTGTGATGATTTTTACTTGATGATTTAATTAATACTAACATGCAATCATGTTTTATTTGATCCAAAATAGGTTTGTCTAATGAATCCATTAGGTTGTTTAATCTATTAAGCTTTACTACTTATCTATACTAACATGCATCTTCATGTTTTACACCATTCATTAAGTGAATTAAGACATCACTTAGCTTAGCTTAACATGCTATTAACATACAAATTCTTAACTTTAGCATGCTATACATCGATAAATTAACGAACTACTACAAGTCGTAAATTACCTCTTGAAGTTGCAAGCTTTACGTTTGACTTGATTATGCAAGTCCTTAAACTCATTCTTTCAATTAGCAATTGATCTTACTATAGTTCTCTCTTATAATTCTTGTGAAATGATGAAGGAAAATAACATGGCATAAGGCTTCTATTTATAGGCAAGCAAGACCTAGGGCATAAGGGTCATCTAACCACAACCAACCAAAGTGACCAACACCACAAGCAAGAAATGAGGCAACATCTCACCTCTTAAAACAAGCCAATACCACAAGCAAATTAAGAAGCCACATCTCACCATCCTAGGCTTGACAACACATTAAAGCAGGCAAAAGCCAAATTGATGACCAACTCTTCAAAGCAAGCAACAATACTTACAAGTTTGTAAGTAATACATACTTCCATAATGGTCAAAAAGCCCTCACTTTCTCTACACCCTAACCAAAGTCCATTGTTTGGTTAATCCAACTTAGTTTACTTTGTAGTTAGTCTTCTAGTCCGGTTAGTCCAAAATTGACTTTACGTTTTTATGGATAGTGATTTAGCATTTTTATGAATAGTGATTTCGTAGTTAAGTTTTACAAAAAAATTCTATACTTATACTTATAATAAAACCACACACATTCAATCACATAACACATAATTTCAATCACAAAAAGATCCTTTATTAATCATATAAGGTTACATTAATATTACAGCTTCTGGGCACCCATATTTTTGTATATGATGATTTTATATGTTTGTGTTTATATGATGATTTAATTGCAAGCTATGCATATGGTAGCTAACAGAAACATGGAGTAGTGATGTGGGATCATTTGCGCAGATTTCTGTTTGAGCAAGCTTACATTCTCTCTGACTGGACTACCGAACTCCAATCAGCCTATGTCCTTAAACTCAACTACTCAAGTAGAGTAATCCTATATCTAGCTTTCTCACTGATTTCTTGGGTGCCTTATCATGATCATCATTCTGGTGCAAAAGTCTGGCCTTGCACAGTGATAAGTAGGCCATACAAAACTGTATTACATTAGCAGTTCATAAACCATAGATTTTCTATAAATAATACTCCCTTCATTCCTAATTATTTGACGTTTTGGAGCTTTGCATAACTATTAACGAAGTTAAAACTCCTATAAAAACTCCACTAAAATTACTATGTATTACCAAAGATACCCTTGCATAGATAAATGAAAAGCTAAATTGTAGATGATAAAGATGAGAGAGAAATATTATTAGAGGATAGAGAAAATATAGGAAGTATAAGAGAGAGAAGAAGAGTATACCATTAAGATATTAAAAGAGAGAAAAAATAGTTTGAAAAAGTAGGAGAGAATTAAGGAGAGTATTAAATGTTTAGGCGTAATTTAGGAAGTAATGTAATCAATATCTCCTAGAAATCTACAAACGTCAAATAAATAGGAACAAAATTTGTTCTTTAAAACGTCAAAATAAATAGGAATGGAGGGAGTAAAAAACATAAGACTGGGTTTAATAACCCCAAGCTCATTCACAGATGTATAATTAGTAAGAGGATTTGCTCATCATCTATGACATACTGGATTATATGATGTATGAGATAATAATAAAACATATTCATTTAAGCTTTATTCTGGTATTTAAATGATTAAGAATAGATTAAAATTATATATCACTTTAGTAGAATAGTATTGTAAGGTTTGGTATAACCCCTACAAAATTTTAAGTGATTGCTGGTTTTTGAGCAAAACGAAGACGTCGTCACTTTCGGCCAGAGACTAGTAGGTAATCACCCTTTTCTTGTGTTTCCTCGATTTACATCGAGGATGCTTGGAGAGTATATCCTGACGTTGAATGTCTATCTTCTGGAACCCTAATAAAGATGTGCATGTAACTGGCCAAAACAGAATCAAAATAAACATTAAAAAAATATCTGTGGGGTTTATACTGTAAGCTTTGATTGGCAAATGTATTGTTTTTTTTTGTGAATTTTTCCAAACAGAATGCCTGCATCAGCAAATAAAAAATGTGGAATTTTGTCAAAGCAAAGTTTTGTGGATGCATATTCCTAACACTATATCTACTGTAGTAGAATAGTATTGTAAGAGAGAGACTCTTGAATCAGTAATTTATGACATGAAGACTCAATATATAACCTTGACGGGCTACTCCATTCATTGCCAATTGTTTTTGAGTTGGATGCTTCCACAAGTTGTATTGGTGGTTCTGGTTTAAGAATAAAACAGAAAATGCTCTTGTTCCCTGTCATGCCATCAAATGAGAGAGTTAACTCCAAACAGGGAGGAAAGGGCAGGGGGCGGAGGAATAAGGAGAGGCAGAGAGGAGAGAGGTGGGGAAAAAAATTTCCAGTAGAACGTTGCTTATTGTTATTGTAGAGATTTTCCATTTATTGTTATTTGGCTCCCCCTACTGTTATATCGAGATCAGAGCAGCAGTTTATATTTTGTCTTTGAGTGAGAAGAATTAGTTGTGGAAGTACTCTAGCTCTTCCATAGGCCTTCCGCCTGCCAATAATGATTAGATTTGAATAATCAAATACCTTCATGTGACATAATTTAGAGTAGTACTTCCAACTGATTTGATTTATGTATTTGATATTCTGTCATTCAAAATATACATTCCTTCTGCTCTCTACGCAAGTGGCAGATAATATGGCCCTAGCTAATTTTTGAAAAATCAAAGATAGTAGATCAGATGACCAGTGTAGAAGTGCTTAGCATATAAGAAACTACGTACTGGCCCATCTAGTTATTGACACTTACAAGCTGAATTAATACAGCATTATCATCGTAACTCCCTCTGTCCAAAAATAGATTCCCATTTTGACCTTTTGAAGTCCACAAAAATATTGTAATCTATATAAAAAGTACTACTAATAACAATATTTGTTGTTTTATAAAATTTAAGTGAATTCACATCAATTTTTACTTTTAGGATTTTGCAATTTGACTTTAAAAATTCAAAAATGTTTTATTTTCCTTTTTTTCAGAACAGATGAAGTAAATCATGTACCTAGTTAAGTGTGTAGGTTACCTTAATGCATATTTGGCATCGCGTATGCGATTCATTAGAAGAAATAGGTTAGATTTGTTTGAAACTCCATTGCAAATGAGTGAAACTTTTAATTTTATTTTTTTTCACAATCTTTAGTGGAAAATTTGGGTTGATTTTCTATTGCTGAATGTTTCTTTGTTCTCCTGTTGCAGGGTAGCCCAGGTCAACCACATAGTTTGGGGACGAATTTTTCTATGTGGATGCTGCTGGAGCGAGTCAGGTTTACCTTGGATGGCCTTGAATGTAACAAAATTGGTGTTAGCTATGAGGCTTTTAATGGGCAGCCAGATTTCTGCTCTTCACCATTATGGAGTTGCTTGCATAACCAGTTGTGGAACTTCTGGGATGTTAGTAAATTAATCTTATATTATCAGTCATTGTGATTTGTGAACTCTTGAAATTTATTATTTATCTTAACCTTTTTTTCCATAAGTATACTTTTTATGTTGTTATGAAATACTGTTTTTGTTTTGCATGACGCATACTTCCATTTTTTTTTAATTTTTTTTTTACAGTCTAGGTATGCCAATGCCACATTTTTCTGAAGATTTCTTATTGGTCTGATCTTTTCAGATTTTTAAAGGATTCTGATCATTTATGTTGCAAAATATGATTTTTTTTCTTACCGTTTTTGTTAACATGAGATTTTGTTGTTAACTTGTTAAGTAATCATCTTCTGGCTCAATACCATGATTCATTCATTGATTGAAGCATGACAGAGGAGAATGGAGAATGAAGCTTTTAGTCTTAAAATAATAGGCTGTTGCTAAATGTTTAATTGTAGTTACTAACACCGAGGAGTCTGTGGACAGGCTGATCGGAACCGAATCAGTAGGAATCAGGTGCCACTTTATTGTGTGGTAGGAAGGTTTGAACGGATAAATCAGCATCCAGTTATGTTTCAGAAATTTTATATAATTCCTATTTAATTCAATTTCTAGTTTTTTTTATTTTCAATCATTTATAATTTGGTGCAGAATGCAGGGAGCCATTCGTTCTCCATAGGAATTACGGAAGTTCTTAACACAAACTTATTGATAGAACTAAGTGCGGACGACATAGAATATGTCTATCAAAGGTTAGAACGGACTCCTTCAACTTAAGCAATGAATTAACCTTATGATGGATTTGTTATCATTGAAAAGATTCCTTTTATAGATTCTTGGTGATGATTCTTATAGATTATGGAATTGCATTCTTTCATTTAGTTCTTAAAAGCATTATGTTCCATTTAGATTAGTTTTATGATAAATAGGTTCAGTGATTATATAAATTTGTTTTGTGGTATCCCTTTTACCTTGTAGCAAATGCAATAATTTTGAACTTGCTCATAACCTCATTATTTTTTTATCAAACCAACTTAGTCAACTCCCCTAATCCTCCACGACGGCAACCTTAATACCTCACAAGCTCATTCATTCTTATTATATAGCTTCCTTTTGTTTTCGCTCAGACATCTTAGCATCCTTCTTTGGGAATACTTAGGTGGTGTTTGATAAAAGTGATTATTAAGATCTGAACAATTTAGACATATGAATAATTTAGAGTCTCTGTCCAGAATTGTGTTTGAATGAAAAATATTGTTTGATAATTACTTTTTCCAAAATGTCTGAATAACAGTATTTTACCATTTTAACCCTCTGAACAGTTTAAACAAAACCTGTTTGATAATCAGAAAGGTCTGAATAGTATTTTAAATACATATTTATAATATTTTGACCACAATATGATAAAATAAAAATGAAAACGTACAAATTAAATTAACTTCAAACATAGTATCATGTCCCAAAAATATCAACACAGCATAATAATTCAACCATACAAATTAAATTAACTTCAAGCAGGTTGTTAAGAGTTGAAGTGTAATTTGTTCATGTAGATTAACCATAAATTCTACGCCTTGATCACCCATTGTGGTTCATCTTGTCCTCTTCTTCGTTTTCTTCATTTTTGCTCCGCTTCATCGCCAAACATGTTATCTCGATCATATTGAGCAAACAATTCATCCTCAATGTTATGCTTCCTTATGAAATTATGGATCAAGCAGCGATAACTATATCCTTCAGATCGTAAAAGGGTAAGGAGCCATTCGTTTCAAAATTGGGAATCTTTCTTTCAACACACCATAAGCACGCTCGATAACATTTGTGAGTTGTGCATGAGCATGGTTGACTTTTTCCTCTTTTTTCAAAGCGTGTCTGCGTCGAAAATCAGCTAACCAATACATTATATTGCGATATGGAGATAAAAATCCTCGAGTGTTTATGTATGCAGTATCACAAAGATAATATTTATCTGTAATTGAGACAAAATAATGATTATTATTAATAACTTGAATGATGAAATTTTATGACAAAAATAAATAATAATTGGAAATGGTAAAAAAAATTGTAATATATACTCGGGGGAGGAAATGGAAAACCAGAAGATGGATCAAATGTAACTTCTTTTAACACTCGTGAGTCGTGTGCAATCCCTTCCCATCCGGCCCAAACAAATGTGAATATCATGTTAAAATCACATATTCCTAAAACATTTTGATAACATTCACATCTTCCTCTTCCTCTATAACGCGTTTGTTGACTAACAAGAACAACTGCATGTACAAGAGTACCATCTAATGAACCTACTGCACCCTGCATTAAAAATTTTAAAGATCTCAAAGTATTTTATTGTATGGAGTAAATGAAAAAAAAGAAAAGAATTTATATGCCACTTACCGAAAATATTTGTCGTAAATTTTTATGGTTCCCTGGAATATCGGGATTTGGATCAAATGATGTAGGCATTATAATTTCTTTTGAAAACTCAATCATTCCGTTTAACACCTCATGAAAATATCTATGTATTGTTTGGGTAGAATGTTAAAATCTGCGTTTTACAACTCTAAAGCGTTCATTATGGCCTATAATAGTTCAGAATATTGTCATCTTCTCCTCAACTGTCTACTATTGTGTACCCATTGTTTTTCCTTGAAATGTTCATATAGATGTACATGTGCATCACGAGAGAGACGCATCAATTCTTGACACTGTGTATATTTGATCCATTTAATAACTCTAATGTGTAAGCATGTCCGCTCAATGCCGAAGTATTATCCATAATCCTTGGTATTCTCCTTGAAGATCGTCTTTTCAAATACTAATATATAATCATCAAACATAAAATTTGATCCTCAATATCCATATTACCTATATAAAACATAACAATTTTAAAATACTATAACAATTAATAAAAGAAAAAATTCATTGGATCTATCTTGACAAGAAGCAGGGTGGTACAAATGTATACAAAAGATAATGACAAAAAAACAGAGTAATAGCAAATATCACATCCATAATTTAACTTAAGATGTTCAAAGTCATCTATAGCAAATATTACATCCATAATTAGTAATAGCAAATATCGCATCCATAACTACCAAATTAGCCCCAACATATTCAAGAGTTTATATCCCAAAAATATCAAATTAGCTAGCCCCAAAGATAAGAAGTTGTACCCAAAAATATCAAATTAGCTAGTCGCAAATATACCCACCAACATAATACCAACAACAAAACAATATATCCTAACTTGCGTGAAACCATCATAACCCAATTTTCAACCTCATTTTCTTTTAAAATCATCCATGCTTCTCTATAGCTTGGTTTCTCACAAAATATTCCAAGAGCCATCTTGTGTAGTGGATTTTTCGCTCCCACCAAGTTCTTCCAACTTATCTTTGCATTCTTTCACGAAGGTCCACTATTCTTTTTAACAATGAGTTTTAAGGCCTTGGACATCTCTTCATCTAGGTTAGTGTTGTAGGTTTGTTTAGATGAACGCTAGCTTTTTTCTTTGGTCTTTCTCCTCAAAGCTAGGAGCGGAAGCGTGAGATTGCATACCGGGAGTTGATGCATAAGGAGATGGAATAGAATACTCTTGACCTTGGTGCTAAAAGAAATGTCCTCAAGACTAACAACCTCTAAGTCCAAAGGTGTATCTTTAGTCCTACCTCTTCCACAACTAGGACCCCAACTATCAAGTCCCGTTGCCGACTTGCCGCAGTTCCATCAAATAATGCAATACAAAGATCGGGGAAGATTAGAGGTGAGGTCTTCAACGTTTCTACCATTTTATTTGCCTGTATTCAAACAGTAAGTTCAACATGTTATAATATATTTTTAAGGACTATTACTAATTAACTTAAAATGTAAAAATATTAAAAATACACCTTTATCTCTTGTATCCATTCCTCATCAGAAAGGTTGAACCTATTCATTTGTGGGTCATATACATTTCTTCATCTTACTTTTGAGTTTGCCCCATGCACCATATTTTCCTCGCAAGTAGTCAAAATAATTCTTCATTTGTTTTTGATCCACAATCATGTTGTAGGTATCTTTTAGTATTTCTCCTACCTTTCTCCATGATTGTGGCTTGAGGCTTGCACCTTCCCTACCATTTTCCACAACCTCACGAATACATGCTTCTAAAAAAGTTTTCACTAGTGATTCATTCCTCCAACTCACTCTAGTCCTTTTTGGTTTTTGAGTTTCTTTGGTTTGTTCTATACCTAAAGTACATAGATTAAAAAAGGTGTAAAAAATAAAAAACAAACATAAGGATTGCAAATTCTAAGTGCAGATTGTTTATATAACTTTACTAACAATAAGGATTGCTTCAGAAAAATGAACCACTAAGAAGTCAATATCGCAGTCTCACTGAATTTTAACAAATTTACACAATAAACAGAGAAACAGATTCAAAAAGTGATGAAAAAGATAAACCAAGTCCTCTGACTTCAAAGCCATTTAATTCCATAATTGTAACATATAACATGAAAACTACAAAAAAACAGTACAAACTTCGGTATGCATTTGGTTTAATGATTTTCTGTTACTGTATTTTTATGCTGATGAAATAAAAGTTTTAAAGTTATTGAAATTATTTCTATGTATAAATCATGAAAGTAAAGTATAATATCTTAAAGGTATCTACAGTCAGCTTTTATTATTGACCATAAGTTTTGAAAATAAAAACTAACCAAACAACAGAATCTACTGATCATGTATTCCTTCAATTTCTTTTGCAACAAAAGTTTGGAGAGAAGTTCTAAATAGTTGTTCGGTCAGTAGAACTGCTATAAGAAGGTAGTATGAACTTCATTATAGAATTTAACTTTATAAAAAAATATCCTTGCTACTAACATCAGGAGGATTGAATTTTCTGATGCATAATGCAGTCTATATCTTATGAAAAGATTTGATAGTTTACTCAAATCCTAGATTTGATAAGTTCACTTTTTGTTCTATACCTAAAGTACATAAATTATAAAAGGTGTAAACAATAAAAAACAAATTACACTTTATAGACTACAACATTCAACTCAACCAGATAGAAGTAAAGGGAAAAAAAAAATGCAAGCAAAATGCTCTGGCTACATTGATTAGAAAATATGACCTTATCTTCTTGAACCAGCCACATTTCATCCAATTAACAGATTGAATCTTTCATCTATATAGTTCATTCGCTGGTTGTAAAACTAAATTATAATGGGTTTTTAGAATTTGCATAATTAGGATATAAAATAAAAGAAAAGAAAAAAAATCAAAAGGAATCTGTGGCCGAACAGAAAGAACTCATTTCTATAATTGGTATTATTACTACTGGCTTTGAAGAAATCCGTGAAGAGAAATTTGTGGGAGATAGGAGAGAGAATAACAGAACAAATTTGAAAATCCATCTGCTTATGTATGTTATATGTATATATAATTATGAATATAGAGAGGGTCACCGTTCGCCCCAAATAGGAATACTCATGGATATCCGCTTAAACTTGTTCGAAGGAAATCGTGGTGAGAATTGATAATAACGAACAATAGATGAAGAAGAGAGAGAAGATTACCGACGAAAGAAGACGAAGGAGCAGCAGCGATTCAACGAAGGAGAAGAGCAACAGCGAATTACCGAAGGAAAAGAGGCGATCTAGGTTGGATTGGGGATAAAAGACGGAAGAGGTTATTATTGTCCCCAAAAAAAAATTTCTCGCTCAGACAGCCTCTGGATGCTATAGATTTATTTTTGTGTCTAACCGATTAAGAGTCATTAAGAGGCAAAAAAATTTTTACCAAACAAGATTTGCCTCTGACCGAATCAGAGGCAAATCCATTAAGAGCTATTAAGAGGTAATCAAACAGAACCTTAATCTTCTAATATTGTTCTTGATATTTTGTAAATTGAATTGAGGGACGATTAGCTTTTGTTAATTCAGAATTTCCTCTCTTTTTTATTTATTATTTATTTCAATTATCATTCATTCAGTTTTTAACCTTTCTGGAGACTGGTAAATACAATTGGTTAAAATCTTTTTGATGGCTGACACTTTTAACTTCATGTACCCATGGATTCTTACTTTTAGGATTAGAATATACTGACACTATTATTTCTTCAGCAGTTGAAGAGATCATTCTAAGAGCCCAACATAATGCTAGTTGTGTTTCATTTTATGTTCTAAAATATTGTTCACTTTATGCTACTATGGACAACTGAACTACATTTTCAAATTTTTGTAGGAGTCCTGGAAAAATTATAAGCATTACTGTCCCAACTTTTGAATCCCTTACACAATTTGGAATTGCTACGATTACTACTAAAAATGTTGGTGAAGTTGAAGCATCATACAGCTTAACGGTACCCCTACTGGAACTTTACTTGGCATATGTTTTGATACTAGAATGTTTTTAAGGGCACTCTTGCTTGAGCCATAGAGTTAATATGCGAATTTTTTCCTAAAAGATTTTGCAAGTCACTGACTTGGTTGAATTGTCAAGGAAATTATTCTAGGATCTAGTTTTGCCTCTATTTGTTGTGTACTATTAACTTTTGTATAATTTAAACTTATTTCTGAAAGGTACCTCTTCTTAATGTATTTTAGGGACCGTGTACTTCAATTTTTCTTTGATTAGTGGTATGCTATACTCTTTCAGTTTTTTGTGGAGCCACTGTTTATAGTTTAGAAAGGAACTTCTTTAATATTGCTTTTAACTTTTCTAGTGATTGATTCATATAATCTCTTTTATATTGATTATCAGCTTGTTTCTAGACATTGATAGCATTATGATTTCATTTATCATTTTGCAAATGAACTTCACTGATATGGAATGGAAGCAGTGAAAGGAGGATTAGAACACGACTAAAATTTTAAGAGTAAACGTAGAATCCACTAGAGGTCCTTGAATCCACAAGGAAAATGAGAGAGGCATAAGATCTGGGTAGCATGTTCGACTGCCAATTGCCTCTAACAGCAAAGTTGTATTAGGGAATGGGTGGGGACATATATAAACTCTAGTTA
Organism: Panax ginseng; assembly: GCA_020205605.1. NCBI lineage: Eukaryota > Viridiplantae > Streptophyta > Magnoliopsida > Apiales > Araliaceae > Panax > Panax ginseng. The sequence continues at coordinate 98,446,024 of CM035150.1, forward strand.
ATAAGCAATTAGTAATGTTGTAAATAGGGACTGCGTTACATAAAAGAACTGTAGCCTTTAATTATACAACTGTCTTTGGACGAAAATCTATGGTAGTTTTCCAGTCATAATTTCCTTTCACATTTTTTGTTTGAAATTGAACTTGTAACACAGGGAAAATGGAACAAGGTACATCTCTTATTAGTATATTTTCATCACTGTAAATAATGCTGCCATAATTAGGTATTATGGAATGTGTTTGAGAGTTAACCGTGCTCAAAATTTTCATCTTTCAGTTTGATTGCTCAGCAGGTGTCAGCCAAGTTGAGGTAGCCATATGAAAATTTTCAACGTCTTTATGATAGATCTATGACCTAGTCATGATTATGATTTAAATGAGGTAATATTTCTGAATGTTTTTGAAGGAGCAATTTTATATAATGAAGTCAAAAGAAGTTCTTACTCGATCATTTAAATTGTACCCAACTACTGATCAAGCTGCCAAATATGTGTGCGCAGGTACGATACTAACTGCTCTTTTTTCTGGCCTCGCCAAATTATTCCTTCTTCTTTTCTTTTTCATTTTTTTAAAAATTTTAATGTTAAACAAGATGGTAGTAATACGATATTTGGTTCATGTAATTTACTTGGTTGCAGCTATACTTAAAGATTCTGATTTTAGGGAAGCTGATAGAGCTGATTGCCAATTTACTACTACAGCCACTGTTCTAGAAAATGGATCACAGGTTTTGTTGTAATTTTAAACCTTATTTCCCTCAGATACATGGGAACAAAACAAAATATGCTTTACATAGATAATATCTGATATTCTAACTTAGTTTCCCCAGCATCACTTCCTTTTTCGAACTGGGCTCACGCCTTTCTCAGGTTCCCAGCGCAGCTTGAACCCCTACATCAGTATTCAGTACATCTAGTTTTGAAATATGTTTATATACCTTATACATAAATGAAATGTGTGCATTTGTGGGTATGGTCGCACGTATACTCATGGGAGTTTTTTTTTGTAAATCATGAAGACAGTTCAGAAATCAGATAGCTTCATTTATCAGGTTAGGATAGAAGGAGCACTTACCTTTGTAAATATTTTTCATGTTGTAAAAATCTGCTTTTGACACCTAAGTCAGCCTGGTGATATGCTTGTCGTAGACGTTTGCTCTTGTAAAGTCTCCAGAGATTGTCACTCTTAGGTGTGAATTGAGGAACTTTTGATCTGAAACTTCTGGGAAATTAATGGTTGCTATGTAGGGCATGTATTTTTTGGACTTTATGACTTGCATAATTTGACTAAACCATGAAAAACGTTAATATTTCAGATTCCTTTTCTGCCACCAAAGACCAGTATAAATGGCTTTTTTGAATCCATTGAGATCTTGTGGAACAATTTGTGGGCTGGTTTGGCAGACTTCATTACTGGAAAAACTTGCAGGTATATTTTTAAGAACATTTATTCAGTATTTGCTAGTCAGAAACGATAACATATTTTTAGATTTTGGTGTCTACTTTTGGATATAAATTTTATTTTGATAAAAGAAAAAAAAATTATTAATAGAGAAGAAAGGATACAAGACGAGAAGTCCACCCTCAGTAATCTAAAAGATCAAAAATAAGAAAGAACTTAAAGCCTTCCAATCTCTACTGATTTGTAACAGAGATACCTTTAAAAGCCCCAATAGCAGAAGCCCAAAGAGACGTAAGAAAAATAATCCTATCATTCAGTAACTTCAAGGATAAGTAACTATCTCTAAACAACCTAACATTACCCTCATTCCAAATTCTCCACAAAATAGAAAAGAAGGCACACTTCCATAAAATTTTGCCATCCCTCTTGCTTCCAAATCCTCTAAAGCAAATTAATAACATATCTTCTACCGTAGTAGGACACACCCACTCCTCTCTTAGCACTCCAAAGAGAGAGCTCCACAATCCTCAAGCAATAGGACAATGCAGAAATAAATAAGCATGCGTCTCATAAAGGTGGTGATCATGAATTTTGCTTGATTGGGTGGATTTTATTATTCCTACTATTTGAATTATCAAATTTAGTTACTTGAGCACCATCTTGTGTATCATTTAATGTCGTAAATGTGCTTGCAATGTAACCATTGCTTTTTCCTGTTTTTTCCAAAAGAGTCTAGATATTTTGTATTCTTATGTTGCATGGTTATCAACATCTCTAATTTCCAACAGTCCAAATATTTATATGTGGATCGTTAGATCAAGAATAACCCTGAAAGTTTGGTCTAAACTCTTGAAACCATTACTTTATACTTGATTTTAAGCCTCTACAGTTTATGCATCACATAATAGTATTCACTTGTTGTAAAAATGATCAGCATATTGTATCAAAAGGCAGTTCCTTGGTTGCCAAATTAATCTACAACTGGGATTCAGAATCTTTCTTTTCATTGTGCATTGACACGAAATAGAAATAGTTTCAGGCTAGAATCACTACGCTTCTGACATTTGGGACCAAAGATTGAGTTATGATGTCTTTCTGCCTTTTAATAGGAAGAAAGAAAAAGTGTGAGGCAGTGAATTTTAAGATAGACCTTATTTAACAACATTACTTAGGCTAATTCATGTATGCTTGTTACTTTGAAGTAAGGTCAATTACTAATCTAGTGACAAGTGTTGAATCAATTATTGGCATGCTAGTTCTGTATGATTTTTCATTATGCGGGCAGGGTTCATATTCAGCGTTTACCTGGCTGGTTTGTTAACATTTTTTTCTTCCTGTAACTAGTAATAATTTTTTGGCAAGTTATTATTATAAACTGCAACAGCAGATTTGTATATCTGGGTGTTAAAAGTTCTTATTTTCTTTGGCAAGTTATTGATGAACATTGGCCATGAACTCATGACTTAAAAAACTATTTAACCTTTTTTTCCCAGATAGATACTGACAATTTTCAATCATAATTTTTATTCAACTATGTACCTAATAACGTGGTTCTTTCCATGAGCAGACAAAAATGCTACGATTTTTTTGACTTAAGCTGCCATATACAGTACATCTGTATGAGTTGGATAGTGATGTTTGGTCTACTTTTGGCAATTTTTCCTACAGGTACTCACATTTTATTACTCATTATTTAAAACTCGGCGCAAGAATTTTAACATTTTATTGTGCTTTGAGCTGCAGTGGTTGTGCTAGTTTGGCTTCTACACCAAAAGGGACTTTTTGATCCCCTGTATGACTGGTGGGAAGATAATTTTTGGACTGCTGAACATATTCAGATGCATAGAGGAGATGCTGACCTGTCCCAAGTCCGTTTGAGGAAGCATCATAAGCATGATGCAAGGCATCACAAGATTGATGCTAAAAGAAAGCGAAGAAGTGTTCGTGGTGAACATAAGCACAAACCTTCAGAACAGGACAATGATTATCATTATTATCTCCACCATGTTCATAAGAACAAGCACAAACATGGTAGAACTAGGAATTTAAGTATCATGCAGCAAATTCACTTGGACAGAGGGGAAGATGATATAATTGGGCATCACAGACACAGAAGAGAGAGAGAATCTGTGGAAAGATTAAGCAAATTTTCCAGGCATACAGATGAAAATGAAGAGGAACTCCACAAGCACAAACATGCAATGGTGGGAACACAATATAAGCTCCATGCTAAGCGGAGAGAATAGTGGGAACTGATTGAACAGAATACTTCTCATTGTTTGTTTACATGTTCATTCATCCTGTTCATTTAATTACCCTGTATTTTTTAGGGGGTGGGGGTTTGTGGATCTAAAATTCTGGTGGTTTCTAGTTGCAAATATTTATAGATGTTCTGACACTAATAGTTGGTGTATACAAGACTGACACTAAAAGGGGAAAAAATTATACTAAATGTTTACATGTAATTACTTATATTGATAAGTGTGTTATGTATTGGCCTTTTTACATGCATTTTGTATTGTTTTCATTTATCTTATACATACTAGATGTAAAAGTGCAAAACTCCGTATTCAATCCTGAGTAAAAATATCCTCAGCTTGATCTTGATTTCGGGAGAGACCCTCGTGCTTGCTCATTTTCTAGGTTTGATGATAGATTTATATTAGCTCCTACTTCTAATTTATTTTTCTCAGATATCTGAATATGGAAACCGTTGGGAAATTGTAAACCAGGAGTTCAGACAATGTCTCCTCCTTTGATTGGTAGCCACCTGATGATATCAGATGTAATAGGTCAGTGTTCTCTTTACTCATGTACTTATAGACTATGCCGTGTGCTTACCTGTACTTGGTAACCAAGCAGTGGAGAAAAACAGCCATCTGAACTTTAGTGAAATCTGTTCCAACACAAAATCTCATTCCACCTCCAAAAGCCATGAAATGTTTTGATGCACTTTTTAGTTCCATTTCCTGCATGTGATCATTTTTTATACGATATGAGCATTTCGAATAAAGATAGTTTTAGGTAACTCAAACTCAGTTTCTAATTAGCAAACTGCTTGCAGGTGCAGAAGAAATATATAGATAGAGCACAAGTTAAATTGACATCCTTGACTTGCCTCCCATCTCCGTGGATTGAAGTCAAGGGGATCTTTGTATCTGGAAGGGTTCAAGTGTACAGCTGGAGGACAGACCATAACTGCCCAACCAGCTGGAATGGTATGTCCTGCATCAATAACAATGTATTTTTAATTTTTATTAAGTTATGCTCATTTGAGCAAATATTGAGATACTATTTTAAAACTTTTCTAGTTAGTGGTAAGAATTTACCCTTAAACTTGATATCCTTAAGTGCTTTTCTGAATATTCCTGGGACTATGTTTGCCAATCTAACCGTTTCATTGATGAACTGCAATGTCAGTTAGTCGTTAAGCACAACAGAACTACTCATGTGGATGTTTCTAAAACAATTTCTAGCTTTATGTGTGAGAGTGGAATTCTCAAGCCACCTGAAATGTGAACCTCATCGATTTGTATTCTTTCCATGTTAGTCCATCCTCCAAATCATCCCTTTTTCTTAGAATTGCATCATGTTCTTCCTGTGGAGAATGGATAGAACATGTCAAATTGTGGTTTTTGTGAAATGTTATTAAATGGATCATCAATATCTAGATAAATTGTATTTACTTACCGTTAATTCTTTCAACACATGAGGATGGTCTGCAAGAATTTTGATAGCAAAAGTTATGGCCTGGGAAGTAGTCTCAAAGCTAGCAAACAGGAGCACAAACATCAAATCCAGAGCAATTGCTTCTGTAAGGACAGTATCCTTTCTCTGAAGTTCTTCGAGGACGTAATCATAGAAATCTCTTTGGAGCTTATTAGGCATTTCCCTTCTTTCTTCTAGCATGTTCTTGAGCATCCTCATTGCATTCTTTCGTCCTTGACCAATCTCAGAAAAGTCAATATAATAGGATGTAGTATGTTTTTCAAGAACTTAAGATTCTAGTCTAGTAATTTATCCCACGTGTCCATCGAAGGAAGCCAGATAATTGATAGGACAATAAATTATAAATAGGCCTATACATGGCGCACAAAGTTTTGAGTAGCGGTTACTACTTGTTTTCCTTTGACTTTCATCATGCATCTAGACTGAGTTTCTTTAGTTAGAACCATTATTCCTCTTCACCAATGTGATAGCATAGAATTACAGAAGCTTATTAGGTGATCAAATTTAGAATGATAATTCGGTTCTGATGTACCTGTAAACACTTATGGTAAGCTGTTCCAGGAATGTTCATTGGGGAGGAGATTAATCCCTTTATGAAAGATACGAAATTCTCTCTTAGATTTTCTGAGGATTTCTCTGGATCGTAACTGATCAGTTTTTTGGCTGTCAGATCAAATATCATCTACAGCACCAAAGTACAAGTTGATTATAAAAAAAAAAACCAAGAATTTGGGTAGTGAAACGCCAAAAAGAGATAACAGTGAGTCTATACTTACTGCTGCACTTGCGTCCTTCAGTTCTACACTTTCCTGTTCTGACCACATCTTCAACTTTCTTCGTGCTGCTTGTTCAACTTCCGGGAGCATCTTTTTCAGGCTTTCAGAACCAAATAGATTTAGTACCATGCCCTTAAGGTACTTGTACATGAACCCATGCAAGGAACCTACATTCTGCTTCCCAAAAATTTCTGTGAAGGTATCAGGGTACCAGCTCTGAAACAATTGGCCTTCTTGTTGGAAAACAAAATGATTAAGATCCGACTCTGTTGTTACTATAACTGGCCGCCCCACTAAATTGGTTCGAAAAATTGGCCCATATCTGAACAAATGAACATGATGGTAAGTTTATTTATTTATTTGATAAGCAATCAACTCAATAATGTCTTTTATCCCAAACTAGTTGGGGTAGGCTGTTTTTTGATAAGTAATATGGTGGTAAAATGTAATATAAGAAGAGAAACATAACTTGAAGCGGATTCAAAAGGTCTACTGTTTTTTTTTTTTTGGGGGAGTTACTATCTATCTGTATATGATTTACCCTACTAGGGGATTTTTGACCAAAAATGAGTGGATAGTTAGGAAATTGATACTGGTGATTTGAATGTAGCATTCATGGAATAACTGAAGCGGTATGTTAGTAATTACCTTTTCATTCTCTCTTTAACGAAAGGAGGAATGTCAGATGATGAACTGGGGGCAAAGAACTGAAGAGTTTCACCCAAAAGTGGCAAGCCCATTGAACCAGGGGGGAGTTTTCCATTGCATCTAGGATTCCTCCATCTGTAAACCCAATGCATAATGCTTAGAGCAATCAAAGCTCCAATGCACAAAGCAACTGGCCACATGTTTATTAAAATAAAAGAAGGGTAGCTGTATCTTGTAGAAAGACTCATATTCTGATATTGTTTCTCAGAGGAGTAGTAATGGGAAGAGAGACAAGAGAAGGAAGTGCTGACATGTATCTCAGTATCTTGAGGTGAACTACTTAAATAGGCTGGCCAGGTTCTGCAACGAGTTTGAATAATAATGTGAAGTTGGTTCTTTGTTTTTGTGAGGTTGGTTGCTCTAAAAGCTGTACAAGTAGTTGAGATAAGAATATAATAGCTAGAATAATTTTGTCTAGAACCCACCAATTACCCTATGTCAACGGAATTTATAAAAATTAGTGAAAAAAATCCTAGCATGACTATGAAGCTTACACTATGTTTCCTTCTATCTCCCTCTCACAAACACACATCTTTGAATGGTGTCCTTTTTTAAGGAAGTTGTACAGAAATAGGTCTTCCCTAGATTTGAGAAGATGAGAGTTTCAAAGGATTTGTAGGACTAATCTCACTACAAAAGCAATCTAAAATGGATCATTAAAAACTAGAATCTAATGAAGTTTCAACTACCATGTAAATCTTCCTAATATTTGTGCTAAATACTCTGGTATCTATGTGATGTTACACAGGTTGTTTTTGTCCTTGTTTTTTTTTAATTTTCTTCTTTGTTTTTCTAGATTCATATCTCATCCTAGATCTACTATTAGCTGTATCCAAATCTCATGCCACTTACTAAATCTCAGTTGCATAACCATTGATTTCAGATGAAGTGTTTTAGATATGCATGCAACTACTACATATGCTTTAGAACATAATCATGTCCGTATACTATCAGCATCTTATTGAAATACCAGTTTTAGGATAACTAGATGGAAATTAACCCATTTTCCACATAGAGCACCACCCTGCTGGCCCTTTGAGCCACGGGCTTACTACCTTTCCTGTACAACAATGTAGGTAGGTCACTGTGTATTATGACCAGCAATTATATCCCATTGTTGTGTGTGTATCTGAGTAATTAATTCCATTTACCAACATCTTATTGGAAGAAGTTTCAATATAGAACTGATAGAATGGAATTTACTCACTGTTCAGGTCAAAAATAACACAGAGCACGAAGATTCAAAACTTTGTCTAGTTATGGGGCATGTGAGTATTTTTTACATCTCTTGTGCAGAGTGCAGACTACAAATAAGTGCTTTAAATTCCAAAATGTTCTCTTTGACTCCCAAATATTATTGTTATTTAGAGTCAGAAAAGAAAACTTTAGGAATTTAAAGCCTTAAATATAGATAATGCATTTGCTTGGGTATTAAGAGTATTTGGGTGATACTAGTGTTTCCATATGCTCTAAGAGAGTTGTTATGGTAAAACAACTAGCAATTTGTACTGGTTTTTCAACTGTGTTGTTGCACCCACTTTTGCATCTAATAAGTGATGCCCTTCCAAATGCTAAATCCAAACACCGCCTAAAGTTCATCTTTTCGGTGATTTGTTATAAACTTTTGAATACTTGAGGGGTATTAATTATATTACTGAACAGTTCAATGGATTTGCTTAATATGACTTTGGTTGGGGTTGGAGAGGTCTCCTCAAGGAGGGGATGCAGATAAATGACAGCTCAATTAAGACCTATATATATATGTGGGACTTCTGATTAAAAATTTCGACTGTTTTTTTTTTAAAGAATTTATTTCAAACAATGTTTTGTGAGGTCATGTTTTCTGGACTCAGTGAAGGGTGGATTATAAAAATATGTAGGGGAATTGCTCATGTATGGCCTGGTCTGGTGGGAAGACTGAATTAGAGGGTCCTACCTGCCTTTGATTTTATAGTAGCACAGATATGATGGTATGCACGAGGAGTTGTATGTGCACAAATTATACATAAGAAAAAGTTGAGCATAAACAGTATAAGAAAAAAGAGATGATAGGACATATCATTTGGATTTTTACACATCTTTATTGGTATGTATTACATTAGTCCCACCATTTGTGCACATATAATTATTCTGGTATGGAAAGGACCGATTATGTCGATGGGATGATGAAATGGCTTGCCTGGAAATTTGGAAAACAAAAGAAATGCCTCGGTTGGGTTTTAAATGTTGGTTGGACAACTAGTGTAAATTTGACTACTGGTAATACCATACCAATAATTAATATTCGTTGGAATAATACATGTTTTTAAGTTTAAGGTAAATATGAACTACTATGTTCTTTTAGCTAGCAATTAGCATGAGCGTGAAGTACTATTATGCTTGTGAGTTATGATGATGAATTAATTTTTTATTAATGAGTTTTTAGTGCCACGTTCTTGTGTATCCTGCCCTTCATTTCATGTTTAGATTAAACTTCGTCTAGGATCAATATAACACGGGAATTAATGAGATGTTTATCTAGAAAAAAAGAAAGGAAAGTGGTAGTTTATAACTCTTATCGATTAAAATTGAAAATTATATGAAATGTCAAAATCCGAAATCACCATAACTCAATTTGAATTAAATTACACTTATACTTGACCTGCTGTATTTTTGCATAAGCTAAACTAAAGATTGGAAAATGAAAACGAATAATTTAATACTACTAGTAAAGATATTCAACAATTCAAATTGGCCTGTTTTTATTAATAAATTTAACAATACGAATAAACAAATAGCAATACACAGTAAACAAAACAACTCTTGTATTCAATCCTGCCGCGAAAATTGGAAGTAGCCAAGAGGCATTTAAATTCATTTCATATTATTTTGCAATAGAGCCAGCAGGTCATTACAGTCGGGAAAACATCAAGGGCGGCTTTGTGTCAACTTACTCCTCTGCCGGAAGCAACCAGCATTAGGGCTGAGCAAGTAATTAAATTGGAACCGAAATTGCATCAAAAGTTGCACAAACCGCACCAATTAAAACCGCACCAACGGTTTCGGCGTATGTGGCGGTTTTAGGTGGGTTGAATAACCAAATTTACGGTTCCGGTTTGGTTACTAGCCAAAATTGCACGCATAAAATCGAAACCGCACCATATGTGTGTATGTATATATTATCTCTAGTAAATTTGAAAGTTATTTTTCACTTGAACACGCTCAAAGAAAATCTCAGTCTTGCATTGTTATTTTTTCACCAATTGAAAGAAGATGTTAGAGGTTATAGAGTCAAAAATTAAGCAATTGGGTTTTAAAATTTCAAATTTGTTTGATGCGTTATTGGAGGGACTTATAGCTGAGGGACTCGAGCACTTGATGCATTGGTTAATGTTAATGCTATAATAGTAATAGTCTAATAGATTATTTTTCAAATTAGGTATAGTTATGATTATATTCTATAAGTCCTTCCTGCAATATATGAGATAGAATTTTATTCTATCTCCAGTATATACTTTTAATTTTTGGGAACTAGATAAACATTCTTGCTTGTTATCGAATATATGGTCTCCGTTGTTTTATATAACGTATGTTTTAGTTTTAAAACATGCTTGATATAATTCCCATTGCCGACTTTGTCACTAAATTAATTGCTCGATGTAAGTTTTATGTTAAATTTTATTGAAGACTTAGATTTTTTTGTTGTTTTAATTAGTTTTGGAATCGAAACCGCACCGCACACTTTAAAACCGCACCGCACCAATCACAAGCGATTTCGGGTGCGATTTTGAATTTTTCAAACCGCACCTAAGCGATTTCGGGTGCGATTTGGACTTCAAACCGCACCAAACCGCACCATGCTCACCCCTAACCAGCATTATCAAATTTGCAGATGAACACAAATACCAAGACTTCCCCAGGTTGTGGTGCCTAGACCTGACAATATAGTTGGTTAACTGTCGGATCAATCCATATTAACTGGAACCAAATGAATTGGTTAACTATATTTATTTATTTGGGTTGGTTAAAGTTTGAAACCATATTTTTAAAAAGAAATATAGTTCCGACCCGGTTAACTATTTTTTGACTCATATTTTATTCCAAATCCAAATCAAAAAAATTTTCCACCCATATTTACATATTCAAGAAGCTCACCCACTCACCCCACCCCAGCTTCACCCCCACAAAAAAAATATTATGTGATTATATATACTCGTTCCCCCCCACCTTGCCCCCACTCCCACTCCACCCCCATCCCCATCAAAAAAAAATATTACGTGATTATCCACCCCACCCACCCACCCCCCACACCCCACCCCACCCCACCCACCCACCCACCCCCCCACACCCACCCCCCACCCCCACCCACCCACGCCACCCCACCCACCCCACCCACCCCAACCCCACCCCACCCCACCCCACCCCAACCCAACCCAACCCAACCATCCTCAACCCCACTTCCACCAAAAAAATAATATTATGTGATTTTGTATACACCCCTACCCTCCACCCCTACCCCACCCACCCCCCACCCCTCCCCACTGCACCCACCCCACCCCCACCCCACCCCACCCCACCCCCCCCACCCCTCACCCCCACCCCCACACACTCCACCCCACCACTTATCCCATCACTTCCAAAAAATTTAATATTAAGCGATTATCGCACACCACCACCCTCTACCCCACCCCACCCCACCCCACCTCACCTACCCACCCCACCCCACCTCACCCACCCACCCCACCTACCCACCCACCCACCTACCCACCCCTTATATCAGTCTTTCTATCTATATAGTATATATTAATATTATTTTTTAAAAAAAATTTATTTAAAAGTCAAAATATTTTAAAATGGTTAATATGGTTAATATGATTTTTAACCATAACCATATAGTTCAAACCCAAATAACTCATATTAAAAATAGTTAATATGGTTTTGATTCTTAAATGGAACCATAACCATATTTTAAAAACCAAAACCAACCCATAACCATATTTTGTCAGGCCTAGTGGAGCCATTGAATACTCCAAACCACAAAGGGAAGCTGAATGACTTGCAAATCATACATCCATCAGCAAAAGCTCCTTCAAATTGGATCGATCACATTATCTGCCATCTCAAGCATTAGTAGTGCAGAGCTTCCTTATCTTTCTATCATGGTTGAGAATTGGCATCAACACTCTTGACCACCGAAACAATCTGGAAGCAAGCGTAAGCCATAGCAGTAGCAAAGTAGAAGTTTGCATTGCCAGTAGTCCCCCTCCAAATCCATAAGTTGTGTATCACAGTGCTAAGGAGAGAAACCCCCACATATCCAGAAAAGAGAAATGCATATCTGCATGAAAATGTAATAGTTCCTAAGATGCCAACCCACGTAAAAAAAACTAATAAAAAACAAAAGATACAAGTTAATAGTGGTTACCTGCTAATTCATTGACAAACAAGCTTAACAAACCCAAGTAGAGGGCTGAGTCTCCTACCTGATCAATTCAAGGAGATGAAACTATAACTAAATCACATGGAAAAACTATTACCTTGGTGAATGAGCAATTTTAAGACAGTTGAGAAACTTACTGAAGGATAAGATTTGAGAATTGAAGAGATTGCAATGTACAAAAAAGCCAAAAAAAAAGGGCCGGTGGTTTAGCCGTATGTATGGCTAGTGGCAGCATCATGAATAGAATATTAACATGAAAAACCATCAGAAAGAAATTTCTGAAAAAACCAAAAACTTCTGCAAAAAAGTACCTGCATTGAAGGGTGGATTACTTAGACGTTGAACTAAATTACTCCACAATCAAAAAACAACATAGAGGTCAATTAAAACTCACCATAATACGCCTATGTTGGGAGATAAATCTTCCACAGTGAGTATAAACCCGTAGGTTCTGCATTGATCAATAATAGAAGCAATCAAATCCACTTAAATAAAGAATGCACTAGAAAGCCATCTTGATGAATTAGAAGAAGTGTAAAATAAGAATTAAGAAAAGATGAAAGTTATGAAATTATACACAGTATTAGTAAATTCAAAATTTCCTTTTACCGTGCATGCATATAAAGTTATCATGTCAAGTATTGCGCATGGAAAACTAATCCTTTTATTAAGTGCAAGATGTTGTTAATCAATTATAAAACTTCCTGTTTTGGATAAAGAAGAAAACTGTTAGCAGATGTCATGTTACAGTTGATATAGTTGTTAGTAGAGTATGGCAACACCTAATGGAGCATGGGCTCCTTGTACTTCTGAAAGTTTTTTCTTGTATAAATAAGCTTCGTGTAATTTAAGAAATATAAGAGAGAGAAATACATTTCTACATGGTATCAGAGCTTGATCCTTGTCAAAAAGAAAAAAACCCACTGTTCTTCAATTTTTTCTCCCTCTATTCGCTGCTGATCTTAAATCATCTTAGAAATCAGTCGAATCAATCCATTTGGAGAAATTAAGAACATAAGTGGTTTACCCATTGTCAGTCAATCAACACGAAGTGAAGTGTCACTCACCACCTCGTCGACGCGCATTGCCTCCCATCCGCGCTTCCCTCACTCGCCAGTCGCCGACGCCACGCGCCACTCTCTGTCGGCGAGTGAGACAATTTTCGACGACCTTTTCCGGCGCGGTTTGTTCCAGTGAAGTCGGTTCTCTCTCTTCTTGCCATCAACAGTAGTCGATTAGCGTGAAATTCAGGTTTGCTTTTATTGAGCATTCGTTTGGCCTATTTGTTCACTGTTAGTTTTCTAAACCTCTGTACTGAGTATTCGTTTGGCCTATTTGGTCTGTACTGGGCTTATTTGTTCATTATCTGTTGTATTGAACGTACATTGCACTAAATTAACCCAACTGCTCCAGAAAACTCAATTTCTCCCTTATTGTTCACTCACTGCCATTTGTTTACTGTTGTCCGTTGCATTTTTTGGAATAACCCTGCCATTTTTGTTGAGCCTTCTAGATTATCCTTGTTGATATTTCCTTGGATAATTCTTGTGACTCCTATTAACATGGCCAAATCTAGTTCCATTCATAATGATACTACGGAAACAAATAAAGGGCAGTTAATTAGAAACAATCATCTCAATTCTGCGTTGGCTCTCAGTCCTTTTAAATTGGATGGATCCAATTACCTGGCATGGTCTCAAGCATGTCGTATGTCAATTGAGGCCAATCGTATGCAACATTTCATCAATGGGACAACTACTATACCTGCACAACCGGGGATGACTCGAGAAGAATGGAAGTCTGAAAATTCCATAGTCAAAACATGAATTTTTAATTATATGGAACCAAATATGCGAAGTAGTTACATGTTTCTAGGCACTGCCTATGAACTTTGGAAGACCATTTCCCAAACTTTCTCCGTTTCTAGTGATATGTCCAAGCATAAGACATTCGTAAGCAAATCCGTGAGTTGGGTCAAGGGGAGAAGCCTGTTGCACAGAACTTTGCAGAGATTAATGCCCTTTGGCAGAATAAATAGATTAAAAATGATTTTATTGATTTAAAAATCATTTAAAAAGGATATAAATAGTTTAAAAATATTTTAAGTTATTATAAATGAAGTTGGATTCTGGCTCTACATCCCAGCGCTGCCGTGCTCCAATTGTTCTTGCCCATGGTGCGGCTGCATTGTCGTGCTGTTCAGCAACAAATTATTACCGGATTTTTTCCGCCAAATGTACTCATAGAATAAACAAATAATTTAGTTGTGTGGTGGTGTGATGTTATACATGACTGTAGGAAAGTATGACAAATTAGGAATATGAATATTATGTCATTTTGTTGTCCTAACGTAGAAATATAACTACTTTTTTTTGAAACGGATAAAAAGGGAAAACGTATATCTTAATTTTGGAATGAAGGGAGTATTAATCAAACGGCTGGGCTAGACATGGGGTGACAGCCTTCCCCTTAACGGTTAACCCCACCCATAATCTCTGTAAGTTTGACTACCTAGAGAGACTTCACTATAGACTAATTTAGCATCAGTGTATAGCAAACACGTGCAGCTACAGCAAGAAACAAATAGTACCATCCCTCTATATTCTCAATTTAAGGCATTTTAAACCCATATTCCTACAATTAATCATAGTATATGTTTGTGCAAGTGTGTTAATGTCTAGAATCAGATAGACAGATACAAATAATATAGTTTGCCAAAGCAATCACTAAACCAACTATGTGAAGAATAATAAAAAGATAATAATGCCTTTATTCTAAAATGACAGTCCACTTTCAAATCAACCAACCGTATAGAACTATATACAAGTAAGTCAGAAATCTTGACCATTGATCATGTTAAATTCAAAGTTATTTATTTACCTATGTTTGCTTTTAAAAGAGTGTCCTTTCAAATAAGTCAGAAATGTGGCACGTAATTAATAAGATGAAATGTTACCTGCATAAAATATGATTGGGTTGCCCTCCAAATCTGCAAACCCATCAATAGTTCATAAATATAACTCGAAATGAACTGTAAATTCATTAAATATGTGATCTTTCATCAAAGATCAAATCTTTACTAAATTAAAAAAAATATATATATATATATATATATATATATATATATATATATATATATTCATAATTTTTTACCTATTCACAGCAAGTGGACCAAGGATTGACAATAAAATTGGAGATCCATGGTACATAGAACATGTATGCAACACTATTTTTTTTTTTGTAAATTTTACATTTTTTTTATATAAAGATATGCATATACACAGAAGTATGAATGAACGAACCAGCATAAGGCGACATTGATGATTGCTTTAACCAGTAACCCTCGGCCACTACAAAATTAACCGGAAAATACAGATTAGTTCAATTGAATTACTTGCACGAATTTATACACAGAAAGACGCAAATAGATGGAATGCACGGCTGCGAAGGCTAGTGAGAGGAGTGGAGACTTCAGGGCGAGAGGATAAATTGAGATTCTGAGGGAAGTAAATGATTACTAATCTCAATATTACTGATGTGATTGCCCAATTCCAAAAGGATCCTGATGATGATACCTTCTTCTTATCTATTTCCTCCATTTCTTTTCTTTGGCAGATCGGAGCAACAGACAGTAATTCTAGAGAGAAGTGTTGAGGGCTTAAAAACACTTAGATGACAAATTAAAATATCAAAATTATCTTTCTAATAATTTTTAAAATATAATTTCATAAAAGTAAAATATTAATATGTTATTTTAAGTTAATTTTTTTTCTAAAACTCACAAACATTCTCTTAAAAAATTTAAATTCCTTTTTTTTCTCTCCCGAAACTCAAAAACACAACTCTAACAGTTTTGAGTTACACGTCGTGTGTTATCAGATAAATATTGAACAACAAATTTATTAGTTTTTTATATTTGTATTTTTGTGATTTTTTTGAAATATTACATGATTAGCAAGTTATTAATGAAATCCATCATCACTTAACCTATCTTTTACTTTCACTTTTATTTCTTTTAATATCATTTGAATCATCTCTAATATAATTTTTTAAAAATAAGAAAAAAGAAGAAAAGAAAAGAAGAAAGTCAAGCAACTATCTATAATATAATTTTATAAATATATTATTAATATTATTATTAGAGTTTTTTATTATTATTTAGTTTCTTCATATATCTAAATATACAATTAATCTCATGATTTGAATAAAAAAAAAAACATATTTAAAAACATTTAGACTTTTATCGTATTATAGATTATTTTGACTGTTTCCACATTTTTTTTTAATTAATTTAAAAATATTTAATAGTTTTAAAAATCTGAACTCATGTTTTATATATTACACAGAATACAAGTTTTTTTGTCAAAATTTTATAATAAAAGAGTCCAAATAACATGGTTGTTAAACTAATTGAGAAATATTTTACAATATTATTAAATTAAAATGATGTGACCCCACCCAATACTCCGTCTTTAGCACATCAACTCCTCCTTAAGCTACTTTCACCCTAAGATAAGAAAACCTTATATGACCAAATACCAAATATTCCAATTTATTTATTAATTATTTTTTCTTTTTCTAAAGAAGTATACTAGTAAAAAGAGGTATAGAATAATGAAATACTGGAGAAGGGGCAAGGTAAAACACTATCGTCCAAGTTAATTACCAAAATGGACACCCCTTCCCTTCAATTTCCAGCCTCCTCCTCCCCAATAAAATGACACTCCATCTCCTTGTATATTTTCTCAGTTTCACGTAACATATCTAATCTCTCTATTTCATTCACGAAAAAACACTAACAAATATATAATTTAACATTTATCTGGAATTTGTTGCTTCAGGGATGGATAGACCAGATCAGGAAGCAATCGAGATGTTCATGAGCATCACCGGCGCATCGATGCCTGTTGCCATACAAAAACTTGAGGTAATAATTATCCTTCAATCATCCGATCATTTTTTTTGGATGAATGTAATCCTTAATCACGACTTAAGTCTGTTCAAGTATGCTTTTTTTTATGGCGTGTAAAGTGTGATTGCTGCCAAATGTTGTAATTAGGGTTTTTCCTGTTTTAAGTCGCACCATTATGCCTATTGGTTTGGCCATTTTAATTTACTGTTTGGTCGTGGAGAAAATGGAAGAAAACAAAAGCAGATGTAATATTTGACTAAGTACCTTCAGGTGGATTTTGTTTATGTGTTTCTGTGAGTTTAGAGAAACTAAATTTATTGAATTTGGAACATTACAAGTAGTGCAAACCCCTGAGAGGTTGAGCTGAATAGGGTTAAGTCTGTTTTGTTGGTTGGCTGGATTAATTTGCAAGCTTTATAAGATTAGAATCTGAGTTAACTGACGGATTATGGACTTTTGTGTTTATTGGTTTATTTCTGATTATTTGTTCCAGTTCGAGTTTGTGTGCAGTTTGTATGTAATCCAGAAACACTTGCTCATCAGTCTTGAGAGTTTACTGTTAGGATCGTTTGCTGGTGAAGTTAACTGAGAGGGATTGTAAGGTTGGTACTTTGTTAGTGGGTTGTACACTAGTTTGTGAGTGGTATATCTGCAGCCGTCCCGTCTCTTCTAATTCTTGGAAAACATCTTGCAAAGTGGTTAACAAAAGCCTCATCCATCTTCCATTGTAACAGGAAATACTCAACAATATCCATAATATTTGGCGGACCATCACAAAACCGCACGCTATTAGATCTACATCTACTAACTTCTGTCTTAGACCTTTCATATTGTCATACGCATCTTTAGTTTCCATCACTTCTAAACCTTACATGCCACATATGAGAACGGAAGCCTGGGTATTACATCTATCTGTGCATGTGTTCTCTAATGTAATACCCACGAACCATGAAGTTTTCTTTTCTCTTGTTTACCTCTCCCATTTTGAGTAGACTTCATTCACAGTTGTCGTCAGCAATGTGATTAGAAGGTTTGGGTATGTTTTAGGGCTTGCTACAATATTTCCATAACATGGTTAGCTAGATACTTATTACATATATTATAGTTTAATTATATATCTTTCATTGCAAAAGCCGCTTGGAAGTTATTATAAAAAAAAGGAGGAAAAACAAATAAATAAAAAAGAGTTTTTGGTAAGAGATTCACGCAACAAAATTTTAATTGATTTCTTAATGTTGGTTCCTACATGGCTACATCCATCTTTGCATTAAAAAGTTGTCGTAGTCGTATATGTCATCATGCTTTTTCTTACATATGAATTATGAAACTATATCATTTTGGTATTCGTAATAGTAATTATTATTATTATTATTATTTTGAGTTATGGGTCCTATATCTTGAAATTTTTACTTGGCTTTCAATTTTGATATACTTACTATGAATTTGTAATATTTCTTTAGTCAGGATACTTGATTCGTAAAACAAGTTGATAGTTTTAGAAAGAAGTTTATATGTGACTTCTACCATTATCTTACTTCGGACAGATGTGACTTGTTTTCAATATTGAGATACTTCAGGTCTAGTATCATGATATAATTAAATGTTTTGAGGAAATAATAACTTTTCAAATACTTATCCTATTTCTTAAAGAGAATTGTTATTTCCACAAGAGAATTTGATATTTCCACAAGTCTTTACTCACATGAATGTGGGTTCCATTTGCTATTCATGTGAGGAAAGGCTTGTGGAACTATCAATTTCCCTTGTGGAAATATCAATTCCCTTTCTTAAATCAGCAAATGAAATATAAATGTTATTAAATAACTTGCTTATATTCAGTTAAAACTAGTTTTGCCACGTTAATTTGACAATAAACATTTGAAGCAGCCCAAATAATAAGATGTATTTATCATATTATTTTGACGATGGAATAATCCGCAACCACACAAAGTGTGGGCACTGGGTAGTAAACTATGTTTGGGTGACCTAAAGGAGATCATTACTTCACATGGTCTTTATATTTATTGCTTATTAGAAATTTGATAAACATGTTGGAACGGATTAGTTTCAGTCTTTATATTTTCAGAAGGAATTTTGTTCCTTGTAAATATCTAATGTCATAACTGTGTTCCCTGATTTGAATGATCAAAAGTGCTTCTGGTAAAATCTAGGAAATCATGTTATGCAATTTTGTGGTTTATGGTTTTTTTGTGTGGAGGAATTTTATGTCACGAAGTACATTTATTCAAAGGAGTAGCATTTGAAGGTGATACAAGTTAAACTATGATTTTATTTATATATTATATTGCTTGGAATAGATAAAAAGTGTTTTATGCATAAGTATGTGAGCTAACATATTACTCATTCAACATAATTGAGCTTTGATCCCGTAATAATTATCTTGCTCAATTTTTTTTCCAAAGGCTGTTCTTGCTTGCATTTTCCTTCATTCTAACTTCTACTTATAATATTAATCTGTTCATTAAGACTGTTGGTTGGAATGATGCTTTTTCCACAAAAAAAAACTATTAGCTATGTACAAAGTAGCTGGCCGACAATTCCTGTTAAGTGTTCTGTCTTGTTCTTGCACTCCTAATTTGAGAATCGTATTCATTATGGTAACCAGGCACATGCTGGAAATCTCAATGAAGCTGTTAATGCACATTTTAGTGAAGGAGATAGAAACACGTAAGAGTGTTTTCCTATTCCTTTTTTTTTTGTCTTTTTTTTGCAGTTATCTTTTATCTTCAGAGTTTTCTGTGGTTTAATTTTTTTCAGCACGCATGAAGCATCTATTGCTGTACCTCAAGATGATTTGATGGACATAGATGATCCAATTCAAGTTGAATCCCGCAGACCTCCTTTTCCAGTATTACTGTCTGCTAGAAATATGAATCCGTTATCTCTCCTCGACCCTAGCCTCACTAGAAGTATATTTGGCACTGGCTTTGGCTTTGGGTCAAGTGCTGCACCATTTGTTTCACATCCAAGAGAAGTAAGGGAGATACCTATTGAGGTGAAGGATGGGAATGAGCAATCTGGGCATTCTGGTCTCGCTCCTAACATTCAGGATGTCACTGAAACTGCACAGGAACATGGTCCAGAAATCCATGGAACTGTCATAATTGATGAAGAAGATGAAGACATTCAAACAGCTCCAACTGCACAGGGTGCTTCATGGAATGAAGGAAATGATAATGTGTTGGGTGGTTATTCTCATGTCACACATTCTAGACCAAGTGCTCCTGGAATAGATGATGTACCTGACTATGGAAATGATATAGAAGAGGAAATGATTCGAGCTGCTATTGAGGCTTCTAAGCGAGATGCTGAAATTGGGTACCCAGATCAAAGTGCTCCCATACTTCCACAAAGGCAATCTCATCTAGAGGATGCAGAACTAGCTCATGCAGTTTCTTTGTCATTGAAGGTTTGTTGATCTATTATCTTCTTGTGTCCTTGTATTATCATTTGGGTTCCCATCTATAACATGAATTGGATCCAGACAGCAGAGCAAGAGAAAGCATGCAAACTGGAAGAGAAAGTTGGACCGTCGGAATTGGAAGCTTCGAAGTCAGCTGAGGTGGAAGATATAGGGAAATTAACGTCATCAAATGGAAGGTATATATATATATATATATATATATATATATATATATATATATATATATAAATCATGGCATGCCTTGAGATTACTCAATTATTAGATGTGTCTTTCTGGAAGTCTGTCATAATGTGTGCGTGTGTATACTTGTTGGGAGAAAGATTTTGGTCCTTTTGATGAGCTTAATAAATGCAATCTAGGTTGGAGGTGGGAGGCTCATCTGCCCAGGATGAAGCTGAAGACACAGAAGATCAACCATTGGTAAGGCACAGGAGTAGACCTATGTCTTCTGGCTCTGTTGACACTGGCAAAGAAATTGGAGAAATTGAAGTTAGCCCACCGTCAAGTCCCCAACGCGATATTAGTACTGATATTCCACAGCACATTGAAAATGACTTCCGTTTGGATGAGGTACTTTCCTAATCCCCCCTCAACTGTTTTTGGGAGTTAAATCTGTAATAAAAAAAAAATCACAGTATTAATTTCTGATCACATCTATGTTATTTTACTCACCTGTTCTTTAAACGTAAAATCTTTTTGCGTTGATTTATCTTTTTGAAGTGGGGAGGCATATCGTCTTTGGAACATGATGAAGCGGTCATGCTTGAGGCTGCACTTTTTGGTGGAATCCCTGAAGGGAGTGCATATCATGTGCCATATGCACCTCATCAGTTCATGCAGAATGGTTTAGATGGAACTGTGGGTCCTTATTCTCGGCGGATGCCTCGTCCACCATCACCTTCTCTAACTGCTCAACGTTTGATACGAGAACAACAGGTTTGTATTTTGAACTGGAGACCAAAGGCCGTGATCAGATTGATAGATTATCATTACTTCTATGTTATGCATGCAGGATGACGAATATCTTGCATCATTGCAAGCTGATCAAGAAAAAGAATTGAAGGTCAGGGAGGAAGATGAAATTCGTCGTATAGAGAAGCAGGCGGCTAGAGAAGCTGCTCTTGAAGAGGAAATGCAAAAGGAGGAAGAATCACGTAGAAAATTGGAGGAAGAGCAGGTAATGATGTTAGAAACTTCTGGCTTGTTAACAGTAGCATAAATTCAAATGGAAGATAAAATGCTTTACTCTGTCTCTCGCTGTCCATCTTTCTATCCTTCATGTATTTTCTCCATGTTCTGTACTTATGTAATGCTTATAACTGTTATGACCGTATAGTATTCTAGATCCTATGGCTTCGCTTCTCACAATCAGAAGTCATTTTTTTGAAAGCTTACTATCAGAAATTAGATTCTATGGCTTGGTAGTTGGTACTTAGTAATATTGTTGTTGTCGATGTTTGATTTTATTTGCAGGAAATGGAGAGACAGTTGGCTGCAAAAGAAGCTTCTCTTCCTCATGAACCATCCTCAGATGATGAAAATGCTGTAACCCTTCTTGTGCGGATGCCTGATGGCAGCCGTCGAGGTCGCCGATTCCTCAAGTCCCACAAACTACAGGTATGTATTGTATCCGACAATGGGGTTGGCGTTGATCTGATCCACAAAATTTACTAGCTTTTGATTTGCTTTGCAGTATCTTTTTGACTTCATTGATGTTGGCCGAGTGTTCAAGCCTGGTACTTACAGATTGGTATTCCTCTCTCTCTGTCTCTTTTCCTTTATTTTAGGGTGTGGGTTTTGGATGAGTGGGGGAACCAAATGCTAATTAGTCCCTTTGACTACTTATTAAGGCCTGCATGTGACAAATTCAGACAAAGAAATAAGAATAAAGTTTAGTCTTTAAAATTTAATATTGAAGAAGTCGAAATATTTGACAAAGGATTCTCTTTTCCAGACAGTATATCTTGGAAGATCTAATTGACAGTCTCGTGGGTCAAATATTTATTAATAAATATATTGGATGCTTTGGGGGTGCTAGCACAGTGTCTCTTATTTGGCATTGCTGACATGGAAACTGTGAGAGAAATTTAGAGTCAACTCTAAAATATAGCATCTATGCTGTGAAATCAAATGTAGTGGTTAGCGCCAAACTTGGTTTTATTTCATTAGGTTTTCCAAACTATCAAGAGTCATAAGTGTTCTAACTTTGACTTTTATGATGCAAAATCTGGAATTCAAACTTCAAATTATATTTTTAAGCTAGTTGATTAGTTCAATAATTGCTGAGCAGCTGAAACTGAACAGAATGAACTCTCTTTGACCTCCTTTCATTTCCACTAGAGAATCAGATGTTCTCAGGTCTGGACTATTTGCTTGATTTGTTCTGGGTCATTTTTTCACAACTGAGTTTACTCAGAAGTATCAAATTCATATCATCCTACAACTTGATTTTTCTTGTTGACTTCATTCATCTATGCTAGATATTATCTTAACTCATAGACTCCAACAAGTGATATCTATTTGGGATATAACACTTGTCACACTAGATAACTTATATAGAGGATCACCCAAAATAATGTACACATACAAAATATAATATACATATTTACAAATATGCACTTATACTACATTGTTAATTGGGTGATCCTCTAGATAAGTTATCTCTATGTATGCACTGTTACTATCTCTCTCTCTCTCTCTCTCTCTCTCTCTTAAATACACATGGAGGAAAATTATGCATAGTCAAAGTTGGACGGATCTAACTGCCCAGCGTAATTGTAGATCGGACGAGTGAGTAATCATCATCCGCACAACAATTGTGCAGATGGGGTTGGATCTAACCAATGTTGGTTATGGATCATCCATCCCATATGTGTTTGTGTTTGTGTTTTGTGTGTATGCTATGATGTTTTATATGCCAGTTTTAATTATTTTCTTTTTTTCTTCTCCTGGGCAGGTAAGACCATATCCTAGGCGTGCTTTTAGTGATGGAGAGAGTGCTATAACTTTTAATGAACTTGGCCTGACCAGCAGGCAAGAGGCCTTGTTTCTAGAGTTGATTTAGCACGTTCTTTTGTAAAGTTATAAAAAAGTATCTCACTTAGTCTGGTTACCTAAGTACACAAAAACTGGTTGTGGTTTTATGATTACAGTTTGGCTCCTGATAGATTAGGTCTAAAGAAAGGGCAGATTAATCATGATGAGATCATACTTCAATTTGGTGGCTGCAAGTTGGTTGGTTATGTAGTATTGCATTAAAGGGTCAAAAAAAATTATATTGCAGATTGTTTGGTTTCTAATAGAGTCATTTACACAGATATTATTATGCACATTATCATAGTCAGTTTAATTCACCACCCATGATTATGATTATGATGTTTGTATTTCTGTTTCTAGAGATTGGGTTCTTGTGAGACAGGATTATTGGCCGATGCAAATTTCAGTAATAATTTGATCAGCATTAGATGGGGTTCAGTGCCCAATCCCATTACATTATTACTGCAAATCCTGTTTATTTGATGGGTTATAGGTATAGAGTTGAATTGATTACAACCTAAGCTTCTTCAGCTTTGACGGTGCATACAAAATCCTTAGGCGAGAATCTAAGCCTTGACTATGTAATCTGACAAGGGTGTTTGTTGATCGGAAGTGGTTAGCATGAAGTTCAATTTTAGATAAGTTAGTTAATGATTAAATAAATGACGCTGTGGCGAGGCTACTCTATGATTAATCATCGACTAACTTTTAAAAAATAAATTTTATATTAACCCAATTCTTGACGATAGCAGACAAGACTACTAGAGATTCTTTATTACAATGACCCCCGCGTCATAATGGGCCGAGCTTGGTGTCTATAATAGAAAATACTAGACTAGAGGCCTTTTGTCACCCTTTTAATTTAATTTGATACCATATGAGAAACTTATATTGGCGTTTTTGTTAAAAAATAAAAAAATGAAAAAAATGAAAAGTTTACAAGTAGTTTCCAAATGTGATATGTTAAGGCTAATAATAAAGTTATCTTATATTTTACGAGAAAATATTACTATTTTAGAACAATAACAGATTATTACAATAAATGTAAATATATTAATAATATGTACAAAAGTCACAATCTTTTTGTGACAAGACATCATGCCACGCGTCACTTTTCTCTTTTCAATTTATCTCTTCTTTTATTCTAAGGGGATTATTATAATTAAAGCTATGTTTTTAATTTAATTAAATAATATGAAAGATGTGACATGAACCATAGATTAATCCATCCACGTGTTTGACCGTACACAACTCTTAAAGAAGCTTAGTCATCAAAATCCTTTTTTTTTTGTTTTGTTTCGTTATTAAAGATCTTATTCATCAAACTATCAAAGTATAAGAAAAGTTGAGTTTGTTAATTAATGATGGTAGTACCAAAAATTTGATGCGGACATAAAAATTTGATATAATTGTTTTATAATTTTATTTATTTAGATTTATATGAAATTATAAAATATTTATATCTAATAATTATATCGCATAAAAGAAATAGTAGTAAAATGATGATGTAACACAACGGTCAAGTGAATGAGTATCAGCTGACAAACACGTGCAACCTACGTGTCTTCATCTGATCACTCCTCCCCCAAAAGCAAATTGCTCCCTAGTCTCGACTATTTCCCGTACAGACCCCTCCAACGGTCACATTTCATCGACAAACCCCAACGGTCATATAACCGACCAATCTCCACCGTCAAATTGCCATCACACGGCCACAAATCGAAATTCCCTTTTTCTCTTTTCTCCAAACACCCTTTTCACTGACCCATCATTTTGTTCAACTGGAGGGAGGAGGTGGTAAAACAAATCAAATCATGGAAATAGTATTATTATACCTCCACTAACGAAACAGTTTCAGCTTCATCTTAAGGCCTTTCACTATATAAAAACAGAGCCTTTTTTAGTGAATGGTTTTTTTGGGTACTGGGTTTTATTCAAAATTTTGTCTTTCATGACTTTCCTTGCATTTCATTTCATGTATATTTGAAGATTTGTGTTGGGATCAAGAATCAGCTTGTAATGGCCTTGTTGAAGGTCTCAATTGCTGATATGGGTCACTCATCAATTTCTCAGTTTTTCAGTTACCAATTTGAGCTGGAGTTCCATGCATGGTGTGAGTTTCATTCAGCTGATAAAGTAAGGTTCTTCCAAATGAGTCTCCACTGAACATTTCGGAATCCGATGATCATTTTTCTGTAGGTTGGTTTTCGATATTCAATTGTCTTGAATTCTTTGATTCTTTATTGTGTGTAGTTTCTGCTGATTCTGTTATATTCTTAATTGCACATATCATCATACCTTCATATAGGAACACAAAGATTTTCACTTGATTTTATTCATTGTTTTGGCATCGGATTCCTAATCTATTTGTTGGTTTTTGGATTTGTTAAACTTTCACACACTCACATAGTCTGTTTCTCTTGATTTCTCTTATACATGCAATTTCATATCAGCTATAGAATGCATACAGAGTGATTATACATTGCAATTTGCATAGTTAAATTAATTTTTTTTGAACAAAGAGAGATAGAGAAACATAGAAAACAAAAGTGGGTGAATTGGGGAGTGTAACAGATAAAGAAAATTGGAAGGGTTTAAAGAATGTTGGCTGGGTGTTCTTCTACATTGTTGTCTCCAAGGCATAAATTAAGAAGTGCACAATTTCAAGCTTGTCATTTCCCTTCAATGAGCACACAGAGATTGGATTTGCCATGTAGTTTTCCCCGAAAAGATGCCTCGCGGTCACAACCCATTAGGCCTGTTGGCCTTTCAGTTGAGAAGCCAATTGAAGCCAGGACAAGCGGCTGTTCTCTCAAGAAGAGCATTAGTCTCCCACCCTTGGCAACAACTGGTCAAGGTACATTTCTTGAGGGTAGGAGAGAGAAAAAGGATGAATTTTGGGGGAAGAACAAGAATAAGTCGAAGAGGTTTGCAGATGAGGGCTCCTTTGGTGATGAATCTTGCATGAGAAGAGCTAAAAGAAAAAGGGGTAACACTAAATCTGATGATTTAGGTGGCCAAAACATAAGCTTAGGTCAATTAGGCTGTGGAAATTTTTGGTTTAGTCCAAGTTTTGAGGTGCCAAGGTCTGTTTCACTGATTACAGGTCTTAATCCACCACAAGTTCCTTTTTCTCTGTCATGTTCAGGAGAGGAGGATAGGGTCTGTTTTGTGCCTAGCGAAGTGATTGGTCCACCTTTGCCTTTGCCAAACAATCCCTGGGTGGATTCTGTTGTAACTGAGATTACCACGCTAGGTGACAAGAATGCCGAGACAAGCCAGGGGCCTGTGAAGGAGACATCAGGATCGAGTACTTCTTCAGGAAGTGAGAGTAGTTTGGCTATTAGGCTAAATAAGGACACCTCTGAACATGAGATAGATAATGGGTCTAGACCACATAACCCTAATGAAAGTGCTGATTTTATAGCAGGGGGCAATGAAAACCATGGGGAGCATGATGGGTTTGAGCTCATTAGCTTACTCATGGCCTGTATCGAAGCGATCGAGTCCAAGAACATTGGGGGAGTTAACCATTTTATAGCTAAATTGGGGGAACTTGCTTCTCCAAGAGGATCTTCTATTAGCCGTCTCACTGCTTATTTTACCGAGGCCTTGGCTCTGCGAGTTGCAAGGATTTGGCCTCATATATTTCATATTACTACTCCGCGAGAGCTTAATCAGGTTGATGATGATAGTGGCACTGCGTTAAGGCTTTTGAACCAAGTTAGCCCAATTCCACAGTTCATTCATTTCACTGCAAATGAGATTCTGCTGAGAGGTTTCGAAGGGAAGGACAGGGTTCACATCATAGATTTTGACATTAAGCAAGGGCTTCAATGGCCAAGCTTGTTTCAGAGTTTGGCCTTTAGGAGTAATCCTCCAAGTCATGTTAGAATCACTGGTATTGGTGAATCCAAACAAGAGCTTATTGAAACAGGTGAGAGGCTAGCTGGATTTGTTGAGGCATTGAACCTACCTTTTGAATTCCATCCAGTTGTCGATAGGTTAGAAGATGTTAGATTGTGGATGCTTCATGTTAAGGAGAGAGAATGTGTGGGTGTGAATTGTGTTTTCCAACTGCACAAGCTGCTGTATGATGGCAGCGGAGGAGTACTTGGGGATTTCTTAGGTCTAATTCGCAGCACTAACCCCACAATTGTTGTCATGTCTGAGCAAGAAGCGGAGCACAATTACCATAGCTTGGAAACAAGACTTTCCAATTCGTTGAAGTACTATTCTGCCATTTTGGACTCTATTGATTTTGGCCTTCCATTAGATAGCCCGGCAAGGATCAAAATAGAGGAGATGTTTGGTGGTGAAATTAGGAATATCATTGGCTGTGAAGGACGCGACAGAATGGAGAGGCATGAAAATTTCGCCAAGTGGAGGAAGTTGATGGAGCAAGGAGGAGGAGGGTTCCGTTGCATGGGAATCAGCGAGAGGGAATTTCTTCAGAGTCAAATGCTGTTGAAGATGTACAACTCTTGTGAGAATTATAGTGTGGAAAAGCAAGGAGATGATGGCTCTGGGCTTACTCTAAATTGGTTAGATCAACCTCTTTACACAGTTTCAGCATGGGCACCTATCGACGTTGCAGGCAGATCCTCATCTTAATTATTCGCAGCCAAGTTAGATTTTAATTCCATTTTCAAATTATTATACAGGGAGGGAAAAAGGGAAACAAATTCTTTGTAGGTAGAAAAAATCTGTCATCATTCTTAAATTCTTTGTAGTTTTTGGGAGTTGCATTACATTGGTTTGGTGCTTTAATTATTCTTTGATTCTTTATGTATTGTTGAAGGATAATTAACATTTACTTGGATCGTCATTTATTTCATTTTTATTTTATTTCCTGACATGAAATATCAAATTTATATAAATAGTATGAGATTCATGTATCAAACTCATTATCAGATGTTGATTGTGGGGCAGGGCGGGCAAGGTATTAGAGTCGCGTCATTAAAATGAAGGGGGATAATCTATGTTTGTAACATAAAACGATAAAAAGTTTAAACAGCTGTAGATGATGATTAATTGATATTTCCTTCTGATATTTTTCGATAAAACTAAAATAAATGACATGAGATTATGGAAGGATTCTTGGTGATATACAGATGCGGGTGATAAAATTGTCCTAAACTCATTGACATAGGGGTTGAACTGTCGCGATATACCTTGATTCAGATTTTATGACAACGAATTTAATGTCCACATGCAAACCATTCCTATGTAGGAATCTCACTATGGATATATATATATATATATATATATTGGTTAGCTCGTGAAAGTGATCGAGTGTGAATTTCTCAAAGAAGCTTGCAATAACGTTCGCCTTACTCAACCCAACATTCTCCTTCAGTTTGGTTGATTTTTTTTTCTTTCAGTGACTGATAGTAGACTGATAGTAGAATATTCAGCGCTTGAAAATAAAAAAATGAATATATATTTCACTTTTTTTTGAGGGGGGGTTATCTATGACAAATATAATTCAACATTCTTTCCAAACAACTTTTTCATTAATAAATTTCACAATGACATGCATTAATATTAAATAATTCATCAAAACAATTTATGTTAATAAAAAAGTACTGTACACAGCTAAATGGTTCAATTGTTATTATAATGTAACTTATTATTATTATTAAGAATATAATTAAGGTTCCGGAGAATTTTATTTTAGAAGTGAAAAAATGATTTCCATCCGAACTCAAATATGTATGTATGGGTCTAGTCTAACCGACATGCTTGTTTGTTCTCTTTCACACAGTTTGTGAGATTTAATCAAAATTTGAGATATATTTTTCAAACTATACAAAAATTCATAACACATCATTATTTATATTTAAGCTTAATTGACCATTATCAAGCATCATCAAAATCTACATTTAGATATTTTTGAAAAAATAAATAATTTTTTTTCTTCATAAAAATCATTATTTTTAAAAATATATTTTCATTTTTTAAATAAAATAAACAAAATTCGGATGGATTATAAAAATCAATCCTATTTACAGCATTGATTAGGTCTTCAATATTGTTAAATCTCTTTATTTAATTTTATCCTTATCTTATCTTTTGTACGTATAATTTTGCATATCTATCTATAATTTTGTAGCACCACAATTTTAAATTACATTATCAATAGTTTAAATAATACTTCCCCCCTGCTCCAATATAGACTATGTACTCCCACCATTCCATTTTAATAGACGTGCGTTTTGTTTTGTTTGAAGAAAACACATATTAAGGTCTCTCATTAATATATGATATAATATAATATTGTTTAGTATTAGCCACCAAACTATAATAATTAGGATTCATCCACTTGTCTTGAGCTTAATTAACAAAATAATAATACTAATAATAAATTGTTTTTTAATTCAAAAGAAATGACCCAAATTTTGTTTAATAATGAAAATCATCATACAATCTTCTTTTTCTTTTGAAACTGAAATTTATTGTTTTATTTAATAGTAATGGGTTGCCGAAAGTACTACTAGGAAAACCGAAAAAGGAGAGAGATAAGAAGAATGGAAAAGTAAAGGAGAGAATCAGATAAGTATAATTAATTAATTAATTAATTAGATTGTTAATAAATAGTTTATACTGTGATCAATTATTTGATCCTTAACCACTCTAAAGTACAAGCCATATAATAATGATAATAGATATACGGTGTCTGTTTTTTAACTTTTCTTTATCTAAATAAACATTTTTTTAATTAGAACAAGAAATTGTATGTAGCCCACAAAATTAGAACAAGAGGCTGTGTATTTATTGTGAATATTTTCAATCAATGCTTATGTAGGAGTGTTATTCTCCTTTTTTTTAGACAATTTTATCCATGGAATTAATTACACATGAAAATAGATCTTCACATTATATAAATCCTAAAAGTAATAATCTTTTAATTTGCATTAAGACTTCTTAAACATACTATAATCTTTTTATCTCAACATAATTTTAGTTGATACTTCAGAAAGAAAGGCCATTATTTAGAATAAAAATAATGTCATTTATAATTGCTATACTAATTTGAAATTTTTTACTACATCATTACTTTAATGATAGAAAATGTTGAGCCCTAAAAATCCCAAATCGTCAAAATTTTTAGGGATTTTGAAAGGGAAAATGCTGAAATCCCAAATTGATAATTTTATTTTATTTACTACGTGTGTTTGTTTTCAACTTATCCATTTTCTTTAATCCATTCTTTTTCTATTAACTTTTAAAATAATAAATACTAGAGCTCTCCTATATTAATATATAGATTTACAATTTTACCTATTTGGATTTTAACCCTTCAATGAAGATAAAAATATAAATAAGTGAAATTGTAAAATAGTCATGTTCAATTAATATGTCTGCGTAGAATTTTTTCGAAAAACTATCCATTTTCTGGTTAAAAAAATATTTTGACTTTAAAAGGAGTAATACAACTACGAACTACCCAAATAATAGAATTATGAAATGGTGTAAAAATTAAAAAAGAAAGGGAATTGATATATATATATATATATATATATATATATATATATATATATATTATTAGTTTATTTTTAATTATCAATTATGTGAATAAATATTATTTAATTTTTTTGTACTCCATATTTCGTAATTTTCACAGGAACTTTAAAATAACGTTGTAAAACGTAATAGGATTCAAAAAGAAATAAGCTTAAATTAAGGCAGAAATCCAAATTTTTTAATATAATTATCCAAAGACTTTCTAGTTTATACAGTTAATCAATCTCCTCCCTCCAAAAGCAGATTTTCTTTGACCACAGTAGACAATTTTCTCTATCCTCTTCTCCTTATAAGGAAATATCAAATATGGCAACAACAAAGGACACTAAATTGTGTAAGCGTCCTTCTATAAATTCATGACCAACTGCACTCTTCTCCACACTTCCTCTCTCTGCTCTCTTCCCCCTTCCCCAGTCCCTGTAATTCTCTGTTCAAAACCCCTCAAAACCTTGATTTTCAGGCTGCTGCTTTAATGGGTTCTGGTTTTTCTTCTATTTTCACACGCAGGGAGGTGTCCTCAGCTCCGTCGCCGGAACTCAGCCTCGGCGATTTACCTGAGAGTGTTGTGGCTTCTGTTCTTGAGTACATGAACCCACAGGAGATCTGTCGGCTGGCACTTCTAAATCGGGCTTTTCGGGCCGCTGCTTCCGCCGATATTGTTTGGGAATCAAAATTGCCTTCGAACTATGATTCTATCATTCGGAGATTGTTTAAAAAACTTCCTTCCAAATTGTGTAAGAGAGCTATATATTCTGCTCTCTGTCATCCCAATTTTTTTGATAGAGGAACTAAGGTTTGATTTTTATCTCTCTTATCACTATCCTTTATTGCATTGAATGTATATATTTATGTGGGTTTGCATTTTCTTTAATATTTTTTTTGGAAACTGTTCTCTGTTTTGAAAGTCGGAAAAAATTGAATGATTAACGATGAAAGTGCCAATTGAAATGGATTTGCTAGAAATCTATTGAGATTAATTTTGTGCTTAATTTGTTTTAGATAGAGAATAATTTGTAAATAGTTTTGTATAATTGAAAAGATTTCTGTAAAAAGTGTTTCCAAACGGGTCGCTTGTTTTTTTTTTCTTTGGTGGTTGGGATTCCATGTGTTAAAGTTTCACTGATGATGATGATGATTTGGGTTTCTTGCAGGAAGCTTGGTTGGATAAGATTTCGGGAAAGATGTGTTTGTTGATATCTTCATATGGGTTAGTAATTACGGGGATTGATGATCGGAGATACTGGACTCGTATTCTTACAGAAGAATCTAGGTGAGAATTTTGGAAATAATATTGCTTTTATTTATTTATTATTGTTATTTTTTATTTATCTGTTTTGAATTTAGTGGAAGCTGGAATCTGTATGTTATTTATGGGGTATTTTTATACGTTGGCTGATTTAAGTCAAATGTTCTGGACATTTCTCGCTTGAAATTGAAATCCTCCAAAAGCAGGTTATTTGTTTTCTATGTTATCTTTTTGTTTAGAGTCCTTCTAAGCTGACCGGTGGGTGGCGACCGGCCAGAATTTTAATTTAAATTTTTTTTTTTTGCTTTTGACTCTCAAATAATTAATGTGATTTATTGGAACTAAAATTTTTACAAAATACAGTGATTTAGGTGTCGTTTGGATACATGTAAAAAATAGGGTTGCATAGACTGTACAATCCTGTTTTTTACATATATCTAAATGACACCTAAATCACTGCATTAAAATTTCAGTTCCAATAAATCACATTAATTATTTGGGTGTCAAAAGGAAAAAAAATATCCGGCCGGTCGCTAGACCAATCGGTGCAAACCTGTCGCCCAAGACTTATTGTTTTGTTTACGTGATTATTTATGTGAGATACTTTAGCCGAGCTTGCAATTTATATATATTGTGTGCCTTTGAATATATGTGTATTCTTGTGCTGGATATGCTTGTGTTTGGAGCTATATAAATAAAATGACTACATCTTATTTGAAGATTTCTGAATATTCTGGATCAAGGTTAAAACAACTTATATAAACATTTATGCATTGATTCTGCGTCTCTGCATTTACATTTCAGGTCCCATGTTAACCTATTGAACAATGGTCCCTTAAAATTTCTTTGGTATATTTTTTTGGGAGTTGGGTTCTAAATCTGCTTTTGTACTGTATTGCGAATTAAACATCTGAATCCTTGTTGTTTGAACAGTTAGTTATCTTGGATTGTAAGGAGGTTCTTAATGAATGAGCAATCCCCTTCAACGCATACAACTACTTGTGTATTTCTATTGGTTCCATCGCTTTTATTAAGAGAAACTTAGTGATCCACTATGTTGCTCTTCTTATGTAGTAGAATAATGGTACTTTAAATATGTTAGGATCACTGCACTTGATCCCTTAACCCAAGGGGTTAGTTCAAGTGGTACTGGTTCTCCTGACAAGTGCCTGTACTAGGCAAAAATCATGGGTTCAAAACTCTGCAAGTAGTTTGGGACCCAGTGATTTACACTGGTAGTGGCTGCAGGTGACTCCATTATAAATATTTTGTGAATAACAATAATAAATGAAATTTCTCTTGGCGTTAATTGGAGGAAAATGGGAAACATGTAATAATTCGGAAATAGCAAGTGCTTAGCTCGGAGATGTGGGGATCTTGAAGTACTTGTCCTTTAAAATTGATGCCACCCCTGTCCTTGTTTTTGGCACTTGAGGCAACTGTCTCACCAATATACTTGTCCTTGTTCATGTATGTCTAGTTTAACTATATCCCTATGTATTTCAACTCTGTCAATCTTATTCTGCTCATGCTACTATGATTTGCTAGTTTAATAGTTGATTTGTCTTAATTTGGTCCATAGAAGTAGGGGCAGTTGCTTAAGTGCAGTGTCTGCTGCATCTACTTCACTGACGGTATTTACACCTTTTTCCCCCTCCATTTATATTTTTTAAAGAACCTTTTGTTTAGTAAATATCATATGATCTGATCGCATCCGACTATTGCCTATTTTTGAGTATTATGCATAATATAGGGTACAATGAGGCTGATCACTTCATGTTTAGAAGAGTTGATTTAATCACGGTTAACAACCTGGCTGCAAACTTCTTACTTTCTGAAATCTTACTGCATTTTCAGTACTACGACCTTTTGATATTCCTGTTGATATAGTTATATCATACTATAACTTGGATTTTTTTCCAACAAGTTTCAATTTCAACGTGTTAACTATGTTTGCTTCTCGCGTTCCCTATATTTTCTATTGAGAGTTTCGAAGAGGAATTTTTGTCATCAATAATTATTATTTTCCTATTTTTTTACACTAGATTTGTAATGATTTGGAGCCCCTTTACTTGCATGTAGATTCCACTCAATTGCGTATCTCCAGCAAATCTGGTGGTTCAAAGTTAATGGTGTGGTCGAGTTCCCACTCCCAGCTGGAAACTATAGCATGTTCTTCAGGTTGCAGTTAGGAAGGTCTACTAAAAGATTTGGTCGCCGAGTTTGTAACTCTGAGGATGTCCATGGCTGGGGTATTAAACCAGTGCAGTTCCAGCTATCAACTTGGGATGGTCAGCGTGCCGCTACAGAGTGTTATTTGGATAAACCTGGAAATTGGATTCACTACCACGTGGGAGATTTTGTTGTTGAAAATCCTAGTGTAGCAACAAAAGTCAGATTTTCAATGACTCAGATTGATTGCACACACATCAAAGGTGGCCTTTGTGTAGACTCTGTACTAATATACCCAAGTGAGTTTACGGAGAGGTTAAAGCATTAACCTTTCTAGGTGTAGGGAGTAATATATATATATAGAGAGAGAGAAAGGTAGGACAGGTTTAATCGGATGGATATTAGTCTTTTCGAGGCTTAGAATTATATTATGTACTTATTTTAGAAATTTATGTGTAGAATAATATAATATCTATGCCTTAATAACTACTTTTATTATTCTGTGCCTGTATTGTCATTTTTGACTGGAATGTGATGCGGTCAAGCAAGGTATGAGTGTGAGAGCTAAGAGCTGTGTAACATGAGAGCAGCTTTTCTTGTCCAAGCTTGTACTTTTGTCAATGCTAAGAAATGTGATATTATTTGCTTAGCGTGCATAATCATACTTGGCTTATATATGCAATCTGCTTCCATTGTTGATACTTTTTTTGTGAGCTGGGAAGAACAAACTTGCACAGGGATTTTGATCAAGGAGTGCTATCAACTATTTACTTGTGATATCAATTACCTATTAGAATCCTGCGCACTTCTGCACTGAGCCAATGGCATTCTGGACATTTTCATAGCTAAATCTTTTGTTAATTCATCTCTCTTCAATATTTATCATAACAAGACCAAACAATTACACGGACCACAGCCAAGAACTAGCAAGTGAGGGGGGGAACTTAATTGAATTAGAATCCAAGATCATGTATATGCACTGAGCAACCATAAACCAATTCATTGTTCCAAGTTCTAGCTAAACTTCTCCAGAAGCTCAAATTTATCTACTAATTGCTCTAGAACTGAAATTAGTGCTTCACCTTGATAAATGCATGGCATGGTCTTCAAATGGTGGTAGATACTATGCTGAGCACCAAGAAATATAAAATAAATACAAAAAAGTTTTGATTCAATGGAACGTAATAAATTCAAATTCATGTTTCTGCCAACTCTGCCGAGCTCTGGCAAACACAAAGGAAATATAAAATAATAAATACAAAAATAGTGTTGATTGAATGGAACGAAATAGATTCAAGTTCTGTCAACCATGCCATAAATACGAAATGTTACACAGGCTTGCTCCTTTTCTCAAGTTGGAAAATAACAAGGCAGATGTTACTTCGACCCGGAAGGAAACGCATACAACACTTGACACTGGCATGTCATTGCAATCAGCCTAACATCAACTACTGAACTTACGTTTGTTGTTCACTGTCGTTGGAACGTCGATATGGCATATATCTATGATCTTTGGCAGCATTTTTCCTTCTTCTTTTCTCAATGAAGGACTCGAGCTTACCAGATGCCTGAAAGATCACATAACAAACTCATTGCTTTATAATGTCATTCACTAAATTTGCATAGCTAATGGAAATAAGCAGAATAACATGAATTAATAACTATACCTTGAGATCCTTGTATTTCTCTATAAGCTTCTGCTTGCGGATTTCGGCTGTGCAAATAACATAACTCATCAAATCCAAGAATAAAATGCATGTTAAGCTCATGACTTGCAAAAGTGCCATAGATAACACCAATATACTACTCTATTGCTTCAAAGACCCCTAAAAATACAGTCATTAGCAATCTGAAATTTCACAAGGTTAGAGTTATAAATGTTTAAGGCAGAAGAAGAGCACAAATAAAGAAGGAAATATAAGCAATGACTAATTCAAAAAGCTAAACAAAATTTATACATTGTAAAAAAGGAAAACAAAACAAAACAAGAATACGATAAATGATTGTATGAGTATCTACCACCATCACCAGCAGACTAGTCTTCATTTACCAAATAATATTTTGTGTCATTATTTTTGCTCACTGAAGTACTTCAGACAATGTTTTCAAACCCGGACCGTTCAATGGGTCATTGCTCCAACTA
Organism: Panax ginseng; assembly: GCA_020205605.1. Classification (NCBI taxonomy): domain Eukaryota; kingdom Viridiplantae; phylum Streptophyta; class Magnoliopsida; order Apiales; family Araliaceae; genus Panax; species Panax ginseng. Next base: position 98,482,536 of record CM035150.1, read on the forward strand.
GTGGTAATGACCCAGTGATATCATTAATATATAAAAATAAAAAATAATTAAATACATTAATTATTATATAATAAAATTAATCAATTTATCTACACAAAAAAACTAAACCTATTTATAGAATATTTACTTTGTACAATTTAAATAAATACTAAATGTATATAAAAAGAAAGATTCTAAATCAAATAATACAAAAGAACATAAAGGAAGTGTGCTTTTGGCATATTCTAGTCAAAACATGGTGTCTAATAACAATTCAAATACTTAAATCGGGTGGATGATCCAAGTCCCCTTTTTTTATCATATTAATTATTATAATAAAGGAATATGCTTTTAGCATATTCTCTCTTTAAAATCTGTTGCTCCCCAAAATCTTTTGGTATATAGTAATAAATCTTTTACATATCTAGAACGGTAGAATACTTCTTTTTTAGCATATTCTTCTTTTGCTCCCCCAAAATCCAAATCAGCAGTACACAACCCTTCTCTTTTTTTTTTTGCTAAATTCACATAATACTTCTTTTGCTTGCTCGGTTGATGAGTCTGATCTAAATGGTTGATGGGTTCAATCTAAAATGGTTGAAGGCTTTTGATTTTTATTTTAATTTTGCTCTTAAACCTTTTGATATCTTCAGCGATTATTTCTTCTTCTTTTCTTTTTGATTTTGTTTTGTTTTGGCTCAGATCCGGATATTATTTTGTCATTGTTTTGTGAGTATTATTTATAAATATTGTTAAGCTATTGGGTATGTATAATGGGTTTGGAACGCAACGGAAAAGAAGAAGCAGAAGAGCAGACTAGCAGAAAGGGCTGAAGCTCTTTTTTTTTTCTTTAAGTAGATAGGGAACCGGTCTAACTCGCGAACCAGTCACCGGTTCGCTGGGTCAGACGGTTTAACCGCCGGTTCTCCGATTTTGAACAAAAATGGGTAATTGGTCTAAACCGGCCCGGAGGGCTGGACGATTCCGGTTCGGTCCGGGTCTGAAAACCATGTTCAGAGTTCAAACAAGTATAGTCAAATGTGGCCTCTATGTGTGTGTTACACACACATGCATGCAGAAAGAGAGAGAGAAAGAGAGCATTACATTTCTTCAAATAAAATGGCTGTTTCCCTTGCTTTGCTGCTTCTCTCTCTTTCTTCTTATGCTCATCAAGAATCCCTTTATCAGTATGCTTGGTTGGGGCAGACTTCAGTTGTTTATCCTAGCACGTGGCACAAAAATCATAGCAAAATAATAAGTCAAAGAATGAATATGTCATCTATTTTTAGAAGGGGAAGCATTTGTTAAAAGGCCACTTAAAATGGTAAGATAAATCAGCATGACAACTGCTTTCCACATGTTTAAGCACTTACAACCCATGTCATACGATTCTTTAGTTCATCAACGACATTTGGATCATTCGATTTCTTGATCAATTTTTTCAATTCCTATCAGTACCAAGAATCAAAAATTAAGAACTATTAAATAAAGCAATGAAAGAAGAAGTACTTTATCTCCAAAAGCATACCTCTTTTTCAGCTGGAAGTTCATCCTTGTAGAGAAAATCATATCTCTTCTTGAACCTGTGAGATCCGAAATACATATTATTATCTGTGTAGAAAAATGCTTCACAAGACAAAAAAATAACTCCTGCAAAAGGTTAGTAATGTCTATAAATGATCAAAGTATCAATGCTACAATGACAATCAATAATTTATATGGGAGATTGGGAGCAAATCCACTTGCATGCAAAAATCCACATATGCACGGAAATGCAAGATTGCAACTTATATACTAAAATTTAGACTGCAGGTTGAATAACTAGTGGTATAATATTGCAATGTCCAGGCTCATTTTAACAAGAGTGAAGAATGAGGTCCGGCCCTTCACCATCAATGTCTTATAAAATGAACTGTCTGGCCCCGACTTCCAGCTCAGAGCTGCCACTTTCTATCTTCCTACAAGTTACTACTGTGACTACATGTGCAGTTCATTGATTTAGGGATCTCTCTCTCAAGATTGCGTCAACTCACTCTTATTCCAAGACCCTTAAGTCAACCAATACGTGCACCCCACGAGAGTTGAATCACTTATTTAGTTATTTTAATATATAACTAGTAAATCCTATGATGAATGTATCTGTCTGTATGTCCTACGTAATCTTATCAATATGATTGAGTATCCAAGTCTGCACGGCATGAATTTCCTTTTATGCCAGCTAAGAACGTAAAGCTGAAGCACTTCTCAAGAATCTCAAGTATTGGAACTACTAGCAGGTGAGGGGCTGCATAGGCTAAGAAAGCAATGGTGGAAAGAGGGTGCCTAGTCGCTTCCATTGCATGTGTACAATGAATATTGTTATCCTGTAATGCTGCTAGCATGTAGATATTCTCGGGGATGCTATTGAAAGGCTTTACTTTTCACTTAAAACGTATAGAGCCGATAACGGTCGCGCCCAGATATATCATAATTTTATTGTTTGAATTGTATTATCAAATTTAAAAATGACTACTTCATATTAATTACATAATTTTTTTAGCTCACTCTTGATATTACACCTTTTTTATAGATGCCGCTAAAAAAATATCTGATAACCTCGGAAACAGCACTTTAGCTAAAAGCAGCCTAGAGACTAGATCCATGATGGAAAATACAGGATTTTAGCAACAAACAGGCAAAAAGTTGAATTTGAAAACCAAATAGCCAGTTATGTAACAAAGAGAATATTAACTAGGTAATAAACACAAGGATCTAAGCTGGTATGCAGGCACGCGCACAAACACACACAGAGAGAGAGAGAGAGTCTCACCCATCTACATCAAGTGTACCACATAATGTCTCAAAGCGTGGGTCACGTGCCACCTGATCATAACAAATATATCAGTTAAAACCGGTACAGAACAATTCTAAACCACTAAAGATTTTACTTTTTATTCGATAAAAGGTTTATATTGGTCAAACTTAATCATAATTGCCAACTCATATTCCATTATAACAAAGTTCATAATATGAGAAGACAAACAACAGACTCCTCAGTAAGGGAAACTAGTTGGAATAAGAAATAGATTTACAAACTTGTAACGGATACAGAGTCTTATGAATGAGAGAAGAACTACCACAAACATAATAAGCCCATCAGTGAAACTAAGCTGATGTGAAAAACTGATGGGGGTGTGGGCAAAGAAAAAGAATAAACACACACGAGCACAAACTTATAATGAGCATCCACAACCCAGTAGTTCTTGAAAACTATTGAAGCAAGTACAACAATGGCAATTTAAGTCCAATTTCTTCTCAAATATCACATACAATATCAAGTGGAATAAGTAGATGCTGATCCTATAAATACATTGGTACCCATAACAGAAAAAGAAGAAATTTTTAGCAGCTTTTGTAATGTTAACACAACTTGACTCACCCTTTTAGGAACTTGAATGACTTCTCTAAATCTACCAACCGGCTTCTTGCTAGTAATCTCCATTGGCCTTCAAACAAACCATCATCAGCTATTAACATGGTATTACAAAAATTACAAAATCAGTAAACATAAGTAGACTACAGGCATAAACAACCTGTTCTTATTGGCACGGCCAGCATTTTTCTGCAAATTAGGCTTCTGATACACTGCGTGCGACCCATTAGAGCGTGCTTTCTGCAGTTCCCCAAATGTAACATCCGCAAGCTCCCGCTTTATATCCCCTTCCTACCCAACTCATATAGTAAATTTATGTACAAGTAGTTGTATGCATATACAGTAATACATATACATACGTGAAGCTTGAGATACTCACATCTTCAGATGAAGATTCATGTTCTTCGCGATCATCAAACTTGATTTTACTTGAAGTTGCTATATCAGTTCCAGGTTTCTTCATTTGAAGTTGATTTTATAAATTAACACCTCAATCTGACAATTCATATCAGTAATATTACGTTTAGAAGATATATTAATGAGAAATTTATGCGCTGAACAATGAAAACTTCTAGTTCAAATTCAGTAAATAAATATATAAAAAAAACAATTGATTTGTGGATTTGATGAATATGATAGAGATTACAGCTGAGAAAAAACTTACTGGGAATCTGCGAGTGTGTAGTAAAGGGTTTTACTATTTTCTTCTTCTACCTTGCCGAACCTGAAATTGTTTTGTTTTAGTTGGAATACACTGGTCGATATAACCTGAATTACGGGACCCGATATAAGCTTTAATTGGGTTGGGCTGGCTTGAGTAATTTCATCCCACCGATAAAGGGTTTTGCCCAATATAAGTTCTGTTTTTAAATAGTACTTGGATTCACTTCAAACTTCAAACCACCAATAATCCAAAATAAAAACAATGACAACCACACAAGATAAAGATTTATTTATTGTTAATGACGGAGTGTTAAATTAAATTTGGCAACTTCATTTAATGGATTGGTTGGCTAAGGAGGATGACCAACCCAAATACAAGCAAGGTACATCGATCACCCCTAAAAGCACAAAAACTATTAATACATATATATTTAGTTTTATATTCTAAAAACATTTATAATTTTCTAACTTTGTACAAGTATAATTTTATACAAAAGTTTAATTTAATACATCGTTAACATATGTAGGAACATTGTTAGCATTATGATACATCATTATAAAGTAATTAATTAAAATAATTATTTTTATTTTAATTATGTATCATGAACTTAATACTGCCTTGATTCAGTATACATACACACACACATATATATATATAAATCAAATTTAAAATTATTTTAGAATAGATAGAAATATTTGAAAGTGCTGATGTTTGATAAAACTTAGTTATTAAAATCTGAATGAATGGTTAATACATCTTAATAAATTAGATCATCTGAATAAAATAGCATCTGAATTTAAAAAACTGTGATAACTAAAAAGTGTAAAACATCTGAACGGCACTATTTTATCATTTTAACCCTCTGAGTTATTTAAAAAATTTATTTGAATGATCTTAAAATTTGAAATTTAAGGAATAGAATATTTATTGAGGCTATTTTTGTCCATAAATTTTAGATAAACTATTAAGAGACAATTCTTAATAGTTAAGATTTGAGTTTTTGTCTTAACGATTAAGAGGCAAAAAAATTTTACCAACCAAGATTTGCCTCTAACTGAATTAGAGGCAGGTGAATTAAGAGGTATTCAGACACAAACAAACACCACCTTAGTATCAGTATTAGGCGATACTTGATGGAGAAAACAAGTGAGAAAATATGAAGAAATTAATGATATTTTATTTAGTTTTAAATGTAGCATGTAGGTGAATGTATAGGGAAGGAAGCAAAGAGGGGACTTGTGAGTAAAACGGTAAAATGAACAAATAATTTGGGCTCGATTCATACCAAGTCGACTAAAAGTTTGATTCGAGCTCGATTTGAAATATAAATTATTTAAATATGAGTAAATTTTAAAGTTTGATAAATTACTCGAACCTCTTCAAATTATTTTTATTGATACTTGGATCATATTCGTTCGAAAATTTCAAACTATTCAGACTCGATTTGAGATTGTGTTCGACTCGTTAACTAAACGAATATCAATCAAACCTTATTTTATACTCGATAAATTTTATGAATCAAATTTAAACAATTCAATACATAGTTCGACTCGGATCATTTATACCTTTACTTGGAGGCCGTTCAGGCTCGTTTAAATAATTAATGTTGTATGTTGTTAGATTTTTAGACCCGGACCGTTCATCGAACCGAAAAAGGTATTGAGTGGATGGGTCATTGGTCCAACCAACGGTCGTTCTATTAACCCAATGACGTCATTAATATGTAATAAATAATAAAATAAATTTATTATTATTATATATTATATATTATATATATAATATTTAATAAATATATAAAATTAATCAATTTATCTTTAAAAAAACTAAACCTATTTTCATGTACGGTTAGAATGAAAACTAGCCACACAAATCTGATAGGACCACATTCAAAATTTATCATATTTGCATACAAGAGACGGTGTAATAAAATTTCACAGAAATTACTACTACAACTTATTAAATTAGTAAAGGCATTCTTGGTTAAACATATGTTTCATAAGTGATGTGAATTGTGAAGTGTGATAATAAATTTGGTTCATAAATCCATTTTGCTTTGAAATCGAAAACCAAAAACAGTAACAAGATTAATGAACTATGTAACAATTCATGCCAATTCAACAGAGAACACTATGCATTTTGGTAGATGTCTAATGTGTTATGTCTAAGGTGTTCATCTCCAATTCTCAGTATATGCTTCCAAGTTCTAATAACTTGAAAAAAATGAACAGTCATCATTCATACACACATTTTCTATAAGCACACAATGCACACATATCTATATATTTCTCTGCTGCAGAATGAAGCCAAAAGTTTAAAAACATGATCAATATTCATACACAGCCTGTTAAACAGCAACAAACATGTAACAATTTAGATAAACTACAAGTAAATGATAAGAAGTGGTGTCTTAATTTCGTAATCATGGTTTCATAGTGAATTAGTGATTAATGAACTAATTTTTTGTCTCTAATGTCAGCACATGATATCCCAAATCCCAATTTGATATACAACTCATCTTTAGAAGCCATCTAAATCTATGTAACTTGAGGATCAACAAAACAGGCATCATATATAAAGACTCAAAGTCTCAGCTCCCAAACACGATAGGTATAATTGGAGGTTACCAAAGTATACTTGGAATTTGGAAATAAGTAATAACCAAAAAAAATCACAACTGACGAAACAGGGGCAGCAGAGCATCAAAAATTCAAAACAATGAAACATGATTGTATGATTCTATCACTAATTCACTATGATTACCGTGTATTGTATTTGTGTGTACCGCGTACTGTGTAGAGTGCTCGCTGCAGAGACCAAACAGGGGTGGAGGGGAGGTTAGGGATCGGATGGGCAAGGGTCGCGACTGGCCAAGAGTTGCGATTGAGAGACAGAGAGAGAGATGGTGACGAAGGTCGATGAGCAGAGGCTGGGATTTGGGCGCCGTGAGAGACAAAGAGGAGAAGCTCAACTCTCAAGCACTGAAGAGGAGAAATTAGAAAGGTGCAGATCGAATCCCTAATCTCTAAATTTATTTTTGACTAAAAGACAAATTGCACCCTAAACTTTACTTCGGTGTTGATGTTTGCACTCTAAAAAAAAAAGAGTGTCTAAGTACATCTCATACTTTACTTATGTGTAACAGATTAGACACTTTGCTCTCTTAACTGGTCAAAAGTGACCGGCTAAGGCACATATCCACACAAGAAGGGGTATTTCAGACTTTTTTCTTCTTTATCTTCTCCAACGCCATTACAGAGTCATTTGGTAGCAAACAAGATCTCGATCTTGGAAAATCGATCAAGAAAATCAAGGAAAATTAGGGCTCATGGATCGAAACTACTGGTGCATGAAGAAATCAATGATGAAGACAGCTTGGAGAAGCTCAAACAATGTCGGTAGAAGATTTTTCGGTTGTCCAGATTGGTGTGAAGATGGGCACGGTGGTTGTAATTATTTCGCTTTGGCTGATCCTCCAATGTGTGAGCGTTCAAGAGAAGTAATACCTGGATTAATAAGAAGATTAGAGAATTTGGATCTTTGAAATCAAAGTCGTGAAAGATGATCTCTAACAAAGACAAAACTAGGCAAGGTTTGCAATTTGGGTGATATCTATGACTTGGATTGCAATTTTTATTTTATATTTATCTCGGACAAAGAAGAACCACCCATTCAAACTTGAAAACAAACAACTTGGGTTCTACTTGAAAGAACTTGGGTTCTCCAGAATTGAACAGTGCAGAATTGGGTTCTAGCAATATAGTGGTAGAAATTAGTTGACTTATGGAATGTAATTGTTGGGTATCTTTTGTGGGTAATTTATTGGTTGTAATGTATGGGCAATTTATGTGATTTCAAATGTTGTAATATATGGGCAAATATAGTTGTTGTCTTTCGATTCTTCTTTCTTATTTATGGTTGGTGTGCAATTTATGATATCATCTTTTAAGCGAAAGTGTTCATGCACAAAATGTATAATGCAAACAACAAACCGCAATTGCTCAAAAGGACACAAAAATGAATAAATGCAAACAACAAAATGCAATGGCTCAAAACAGAGCCTCTAATGCAATTGCTAAATCAGATAACTGCTACACACATCAGAACTTTTATACACACCGCAAAACACATGTAATTAAACACTGCAAACACTGCAAAACACATGTACTTAAACACTGCAAACACACACCGCATCATGTATACATAATTGCATCATTAAAGAACTGGTTATGCCATTCAATTACCAAATTAATCCCCAAAGACAATCCATAAATCGGAGGCAATTAATAACAAGATTCTTTGTCATAGTCTAATAACAATGGCTTAATCCTATTAACAATCCCAAACGCACACCTTCATAAGTTTAGGCCCCAAAAATGCATCCTATGCACAAAAACATACATAAAAGTCTCAAGTTGATTCCCAAAATCCCCTAACTGGATATATACATCTATATAAGCTTAGACAAAAAAAAATCCCAAAACCCCATGTCGTTCGCTATTAATCTGCATTAGGCCCTCCTTTGGTTGGTTTCTAAGCTGGAGCTTCTCTCTTTTGGATCCGGCTGCCTTGAGGTCCCCAAGTGTTGTACATTGTGACCCCTTCCATGTGAAATCCTTAGGTTGTAATATATCACTAAGATATTTCTTTCGCTACTCTTGTAATGGATTCCACCTTGCCACTTTATAGAACCACCGGCTTGATCCACATTCATGCCAATCGTCATGTGTGTTGATGACATTGGTTGAGAATCTTGAGTATGAGCACGCTTTAGTATGGTGAACCCTTTTTTGCCCTCTTAGCCTTTACCTTAGGTTGAGATGATTGACTTTACGGAGGAGGTTGAGATGATTGACTATTGAGTTTCGAAAACCAACACACAAAAATATATTAAACCCAATATATGATCTTGATAAAATAATCACATGAACACACACTTAACTTACTTGAGGACACCTTCTTGCATTGTGACCCCATTCCTCGCAAAAGCCACATTTCGTTGATGTTCCTTTCTCTTCAACCTCAGACATACGTATTTGACATGGAATATCATTACCTTTCCTCCTAACAAGTTTAGGCCTACCCACAAGAGTATGTTTAACTGGTGGCCAAGGTGGGGAAAGCCCAGTATGATCCCACTCATCTTTGTGTTTTATAGGCTCGATGTTGTGGATGTAAACCTTTAAATACATGTCCTTTGTTAAACACTCATATATATATGTGTATGGATCATGTCCTATTTTGTTGATCATGATATCGCATTTAAACACATGGTATTCCGCATAATTCCCACCTCCTACAAGATACATGTATTTTTCCCAAATCCACAACAAATGAATGACCCCTAGAAGTCATCACATCCTTTGTAAACCTACCACCACCACCGACCACAATGGCAATCCACCCCCTGCCTGCACTTTCCATTTTTCTATCTTCTTAGCTATTCTAGGGCACACTACACCATTATGTTTCATCATCATATCTCTCCTGTTAACAATCCTATTCATGCAATATAATCTCAAATTCTTCTAAATAACCTATTATTGGCTTCACTCTAAATTTTCGAATTTTGCTATTAAATACCTCACAATGATTATTGACATACATGTCACTTTTTGATATGGTGTTAAAATGAGACCTTTCCTCCATTCGAAAGGCAGTTTCTTGGGATCTAACCATTCAAATGCACTCTTATCCTCTTTATGTAACACATCCATTGCCTTTTGAAAGACATATTGATTTGTAGCTTTGGCAGCATTCCACACCAATTTCCTTAATCCAGAACCTTTATGCTTTTGCCAAAAGTTCCTATACAAATGCATAACACAATACCTGTGTTCAGCACTTGGGACCACATCTTCTAAAGCATTAATCAAACCCTGGATCAACACCAATGAAATAATCAGATATAATCATAAATGACATCTTCTAAAGCATTAATCAGAAACTGATTCTCAATGAAAAGTATATAGAAATGGAGAGATGAAAGTAAATAGTAAAGTATATACCTTTTGTTTATCTGAAATGAATGTCCAGCCTCCATCATTTGAAATCCCAAGGTCTTGCACTCTGTGAAGTTCATAAACCAGTCCAAGAATGAGTGTTCTCAGATTCAACAATGGCCCAAACAATCGGCCACATCCCATTGTTTGGGTCAACACCAATCGCGATCAATAATCGAATTTCTATATGGTCCTTTGAGAAAACATCCATCAAGCCCCACCAATGGTCTACACCCCACCTGAATCCTTCTTTTAGTGGTTGGAGATGACACATAAAACCTCAAGAATCTGCCTAAGTCTTGTCCGCATTTCTCGTTCTCGCTCTCTTCAAAATACAAGTACTCCTGTGCATGGCTCTTTCCGAGCTCTGCGAGTATAGTCGTAACTAGACCATACTCCTCCTCAAAGACTACCTTCAATGCTTCTCGGTGCTCTTTTCTTAGCTCTATATCTTTAGCTCCTTGATACTCCAATATCCAAATCTTTAACTACTTTAGTATTAAAATCGATCTAATCCCCATGTTGGATTCATCCGAAGATCATCTTCATACTTTTGGCAATCCACTCTGCATTTAAACAATAATTATCCCACTCTCTACTACAAGTATGGTCTTTTTTGTAACCTAGTAATTTTAAATGTCATTTCTTTGCGACCTTTCAACAGATAGAAGTACCATGTACATGGCTCCACACACCTTGCTTTGGATCTTATTGGACATGTTTTTCTTGAAATACACCTTCCTTCCATGTTTGATACCATGATTTCTGATTGCTGCCCTCACTTCATTGACATTGGAAAATGTCATTTCCAACTTAAACTCAAGATCCTCACTGTCACCTTCCTTTCCGGATACACTTTTATGTTCTTGTAAAGGGTGGTTCAGGTCCCACTCATCAACCCTAGGCATCCTTTCCACATCATCGCCATCATAGTCGGAGGATGAAAATCCGTGTTCTTGTGGTTCTTCAACTTGGTGTGGGGCTCTGCAGATTTGTTTTCCCTTACCTTTGTTATGCTACAAATCTTGTTTCTTTGCCTTTGTCTTTACGTGTTCCGACAGCACCCTTCCCTTCCCTTTGTTTTCCACTTACCTTTGTCATTTGCATCATCCTCGGTCCCTCTCCCCGCCTCGGTTTGATCTCCCTCACCCCCCTCCCCGCCTCGGTTTGATCTCCCTCATCCCCTCACCAATTTCTACATCTTCTTCATCCTCGGTTGATTCTTCCACGTAACTATCTACATAACTTTCATCAGTTGACTCTACTTCATCATCCCCAATTCTCCTCAAATCTCGCATTCATTATCAACTTCAATATTAATTTCAAAGTCGAAACCTACTCCCATGTGTCTAACAACCTCCAAATATATTTCAACAATTCTACTAGAATGGATAAGTGTACACATTGTTAACACATCATCATCATTTTCTAACCCAAATAATCCCCTCCATATCGATTCTGGGTGACTTATAATGGAACAGGAGGTGTCCACCTTTATATCCCAACTCCTTCCCCATTATTACAAAATGTCAAGTAAAGATATGAAATCGGGATGTAAATCAAAGAAATTAAATGTACCTCCCACATACTGTTTATGTGGGCTCTCTTCAAAGTGTCCACCATGAACAAATTTTACTGTAAAATACTACGGGTTGCTGCATGACCTAATAAACACAAATAATTCCTCGGTTAAAATGTGGACCACATCATATTTAATTGACTAAAATCCAAAAAAAATCAGAAAAGAGACAGAGAGTTTTGAATTTAATCATCAAAAAGGGTCTACCATTCCACTTTATACTACAAAAACAAAATAATATACTACAAAAAGAACATGCACTAATTTCTAAAGCGAATTACTCAAAATAGATGCTCGTGGAAGATTTCTGTGAAGTACTTACTGTAATCTGGGACACCTTTAACTCCATAAACGTCATTGTCTGTAGAATCCCTCAAGAATCGCGAATCACTCATTGTGATTCTTCTCCTTCAAATCGCGAACCCTAGCCTCCTACTTTGATTTGGGATATTTGTCTGATAACCAACGACTAACACTTTGTAAATGTAACCTCTCTTTTCAATAAATGCAAACTACCGAGCTTACCCCTCTGCAATAAGACTTACCTCCTTAGTCGGTCATTTTGATTTAAGTTAAGAGAAAGCAAAGTGTCAATCTCATTATACATAAAGAAAGTATGGAATTGTCTTGACATTTCTTTTTTTTTAGGGTGCAAATATCAACATCGAAATAAAGTTTAAAGTGCAATTTGTCTTTTAATTTTTATTTTTTTAAATGTTTAAGGCTTTAAAAACAAAATCAGTCAAACCCGTAAACCGATTACGGCGGAGTAAAATTGGTTGAATGATTTCTATTTCTATTGATTCAATCGGTGGTCCGTCCGATTTTTACCAGTAGTCGTCTAGTAGCAGCAACATTTAATTATTAGTATATCTGATTTTTGGACGGTAGTAGTAATTACTGTCAATCAGTGGCACGTAGTAATTGAAATTTGAAACTCCCCCAAGCCCCAACAACTTTTGCCTTTGACGTCTGTGTAGTGTAGTGTACGACAGGTGGGCGGAGGCAGTAAATAAGTAGCTAAAAACTCCCCACCCTCCTTAAAAAATAAAAATAAAAAATATAGCAACCAAACCTATTTTTAAAGGAATTTTTTATCTACATAAATGCGAATATCATTTATTATTTATGAGTAGATTTTTATAAAATTATCATTTTTTATTTGTAAAAATATCAATTCTCATTTTTTATAGTCAGCAGTGAGTTTGCATTTTAATTATGGTATTATTTTTTTTTTGTCATTTTGATTATGTGATTACCTTTTTATTACACTTTTTGTTCTAACAAAAATTTAATTTTTTTTTTTGTTTTAATTAATTTGTGAAATTTTAAAATTAATTTTAATTATATAATAGTCAATATTAAAAATTACTTAAAGAATATTATTAGGTAAAATGTTTTTTTAAAATTTAATTAAATTCAAATTCCAATTTAAATTTTAAAAATTCGAATTAATAAATTAAGTAGAATCAAACTTAAATGATAAGTATTATTTTTTCGTGTGTGAAATAGAAGGAGAATCATTTTAGCATCATATATCACAACTCTTTCTTTTTTGACTTAATAATTTTGAAAATACCACAAAAGTGAGTTAAATGCAAAAGTCAAAAAACGATGACCAGATCTCACATTTTATTTTACTACTACTTATTTATCCAAATCTCCCTCTGTTTATATCGTTTTTCGAACCGGAGGAGTCCGAACAAACACGCAATCACAACTATTTTAAAAAAAACACTCATTACGACCGACTCTCTCTGTGTGTTTTTTCTCGTTATGGAGTTGGATTTGGGCGCAATGGCGCCGGTGATCGGAGTATCGGTCCCGGTGCTCCGATTCCTCCTCTGTTTCGTCGCCACTATTCCGGTCAGCTTCTTCTGGCGCCTCGTCCCCGGTGGCCCTCCCGCTAAAAACTTATACGCCGCCGCTTCCGGCGTCATACTCTCTTATCTCTCCTTCGGATTCTCTTCCAATCTCCACTTCTTGGTTCCCATGTCCATTGGCTACTCTTCTATGCTCCTCTATCGCCGCCGATGTGGCCTTATCACTTTCTTCCTGGCTCTCGGCTATCTCATTGGCTGGTAAACTCTTATTTTGATTTTATGTATTTATTTGTGATCTGTATTTACCCCAACTCCCGAGTTTTGATTGTTATGTATATTTCACTAGATTTCATTTGTTTAGGAATGAGAAAGCTGTAAACTTTATACTCGGGGGATTGTAGTTAAGTTGATTTTGTGAATTCTTGTGAGTGTTCCTTTGGGTTCTGTTTGGTTACGAGGAAATACTAGAAACATTTTTACGGATTCAGTTTGTAAATTTTATCTGTTCATAGCATAAAATGCTATAAACTTCACCAAGAATGGATATTTATAGTGATTGCCACACTGTATACTACTGTTCAAGCCATCCCGCTAAAAAAGTGGATACTTTCCGAAACTTTTGAAATTATAGCAGAGAATGGTAATCACGCGTTGGTGTACGTACCTTGATTTAGTTTTTCAGCTTTACATCATTATTTTTATCTTTCTTGTTTTTTTATTATAATGTCTAAGCATAGAGTGCACAGTAGAAGTTCTATATAGTCCTTTTCTTTCTTTTGCTTAGTGTGTTCATCCTTTGCATTTGTTACAAAATATGTAGGTTGTTTATGTATTGGTAGAAATATTTATTCAGTCATAATACAAATAACTTATGATAAAATATCTAATGGTGTTTGAATCAAGGTTTCTCTATATTTTGGCTTCTCAAATAATATGAAATCATCGATTTGGCTGAATTTTTCATGAGCTTTTTAAATGAAGATTAGTATCCCTTTCAGTTTTCTCAGTAATTATTAAAACCACTAGAAGTTCAACTGTTTCAAAAGTTAATTTCAGTCCATTTAAGCAGCTTGTATTATTACATAGCTTCTTCTATTGTATTGAGTGGCCCATGATAGCTACCTATAATGTTGTTCACTTTCATATATGTACTTACTAGTTGATTACTTTTTTTTGTTTTGGTTTATGTTTTCCTTCAATGTTGAGCTACATCCTTGAACATAGTGATTAGAACTTTATGAAATTCTGCAATTATATGGAAGATAGACATAATTTTTGACTATTGTATACATGTGTAGCCATGTATACTACATGAGTGGGGATGCATGGAAGGAAGGCGGCATTGATGCCACCGGTAAGTAGTCTTTCACACTATATGTCCTCTGTATATCATCCTATTGATGTAAAGAATAACCTTACTTTTTAAAAATTGTATTGTACTTTGTTTAAGTGACTACTTGAGGCTTGAAGCTTGTGGAATTGGGAGTTTCAGACTCAAACTTGTAGTACTTTATATCCTTGCAAACAAAAATTTGACAAGTCCCAGTCATTGAGAAGTATTTGATATTTCTAATTTCAGTTTTTTCTTATATGCGATTCAATTAATAGCAGAATTGAGATAAAACAAATATTCATGAAGCCAGGTGCAAAGCAGCAAAACCAAGAATTTCCTCAATTTTATAACTTCACATATGCATGGGTAGCTATAATTATATCCGCTTTTTAGAGGATCCCTTGTTGAATACTATATTTCCCCCCCGCAGACAAGTACATCTATCAGTTGCTGGCTATGCATATTACTTATATTGTGATGGAAATTGAATAAGTTGGATTAATTCCTGTGCAGACGTAGATAAAATGTGTGCGGGGACGTGCATTCACTTGCGCGAGTTAACTGTGAATGGTCACTTTTCAGATATGTAAATGTGGGTGCATATAAAAATTGATTGTGTAATTTTTGATTTAATATTGAAGTGCACTGGCCACCAGCAAACATACTGCTTTTCCTTTTCTTTTCTAAGTTAAATCTACATCAATGAACAGATGTGCAATACCAATAAACTGAAGAAGTTGCTGCAATTTGTGATCTATGATATTGAATTTATTTCTTCTTTCCTTTTTTCATTATTTATTTGTTACTTTGTCAACATCTTTACTGGTTACCTTATACAGTTGGGTTAACCCCACATGAACATAATGTCCTCTTTTATATATAGGAGCCTTAATGGTGCTAACGCTGAAAGTCATTTCATGTGCAATTAATTACAATGATGGATTATTAAAGGAGGAAAACTTACGTGAGGCACAAAAGAAAAATCGATTGCAAAAGTTGCCCTCTTTAGTTGAGTATTTTGGATACTGCCTATGTTGTGGTAGTCACTTTGCCGGTCCAGTTTTTGAAATCAAGGATTATATTGAATGGACTGAGAGAAAAGGGGTAAATTAGCTTTGTTATTCTTTGTTGGTTATGATTTTCATCTTATTGAAGTTAATCTATGTGTAGGTCTGATTTTTTTTTCTTCCCCTAAATAGATCTGGGCGTAATCAAAGAAGGGGCAATCACCATCACCATATTGGCCAACACTTAAAGCCCTTTTCCAAGCTGCTTTATGCATGAGCATTTACTTGTACCTTGTACCCCAATTCCCACTGTCCCATTTTACTGATCCCGTATACCAAGAATGGGGGTTTTGGAAACGACTGGGTTACCAGTACATGTCTGCCTTTACCGCACGTTGGAAATATTATTTTATATGGTCAATATCGGAAGCTTCTATGATTATTTCTGGTCTGGGTTTTAGTGGATGGACAGATTCTACCCCACCCAAACCATTATGGGACCATGCAAAAAATGTTAATATTTTGGGTGTTGAATTGGCGAAGAGTTCAGTTGAGCTGCCACTTGTGTGGAACATACAAGTCAGCACTTGGCTACGTCATTGTAAGTTCCTCTTCTTTCTAAGGTTGCATGTTTATTTCTCTCTAGTTTTAGTGCGATATCTTTGCTAAAATGCCCACGTTCAGTGCTAAAACCACTCCTATGCATGACAACGTTGAAGCATTATGCAATATTAAATGTTTACCAGTGCATATTGACTAATGCTTTTCTTTTCCACTAGATGTCTATGAGAGACTCCTCCAGAAGGGAAAGAAACCTGGTTTCTACCAATTGCTGGCTACACAGACTGTCAGTGCTGTATGGCATGTAAGTTTTGCTTAATAAAGTTTTTTAATCTGCTCTAATAGTGAATCAATTCCTTGTTCATGTATTCTGTGTTTTGTGCCTTAGAATAGCTAGTTGTAATTAATCGTGGCATGAATTTTCTCCTCAAGTCAGTTTGCTAATGAATCTGTGGCTTCAGTTTACTAATTTCATTTCTGTCTTAAAGATTTTTGTGGCTTGTTGACATGCTTTCAGAAATTAATGGAATAGAAAAAGGAGAGAAGAAGAAGTAAGATTTTTCACATTGATTGATGAGCTACTTGTTTTGCTCTCAATTATTGGAGAGAATAATAATATTGGTTATAGATTGCTGGACTCTTTGTATGTTTTTTCATCTGCTTGGGACTGTTAGAGCTGGCTTTTAGGATGATAATTAGATAATCTTTTATCTTAGAATTTGTCAATCTGCATAAGTACCAATACTTATCTTTCATTATCCGTGGAATTTTATACGTCCCAAAGACCCAATAATAAGTATTAATAACAGCAATACACTTATTTTTAATTATTATTAGCCTTTGATTTAATTTGATCTCTTTTTTGATCATATTCTTCTCCAATGAGTATCACTGTTTTTTGTGTAAGATATACTGTCCATAATTCTTCATTTTATATATGATTATGAGCATCAGCATATTTTCTTCTCAAAATTTGCTTTTTCAACAATTTGACTAGTTGAAATGGTCTTTTTTATATGACAGGGTTTATATCCTGGGTACATTATATTCATCATACAGTCAGCTTTGATGATTGCTGGTTCAAGAGGTAATTAACAAACAGGCATCCCACACTCTTTACTTTTACAATATAATAATTAGGCATTTCTTGATTAGCTAGATTCTAACTTGGGGTGTTTATGAGCAGTCATTTACCGATGGCAGCAATCTGTTCCTCCGAATAGGGCTATCATTAAGAAGATTCTTGTGTTCATGAACTTTGCTTACACACTTATGGTTCTAAATTGTTCTTCTGTTGGTTTCTTGGTTAGTCTTTTTTTCCCCTCCCTTCTTTTTTAATATCATTTTGGGCACATGAAGATAAAATTGAAAGATTTGAAGATTAATGCTTCTTTGCTTGAATGATCACAGGTGTTAAGCCTACACGAAACACTAACCGCATACAAGAGCGTTTACTTTATTGCAACCGTTGTTCCTATCTTATTGGTCCTTCTCGGTAAGATCATTAAACCGGCAAAGCCTGCAAGAAGTAAAGCTCGGAAAGGCGAGTGAGGTCGAATTAAAATTTTGTATTCTTTTCACAGTACTTGGATTGAGATTTGTATAGTCAGAGAGCGCTTTACTCTGCCACATCGCGTCGTCTTGCTAATTTGTAACATCTGTTTTGATAATTGAAACTTTTTAGCCTGTCCATGTTTGAGCTCACTCTTTAAGTTATGGTTGTTTATTCATTTCAATCTGTAGGGGTAACTTGGCAATCTTGGAGATAGAAGCAATGATAGGAATTGTATTTCAATCAGAATGATCTTTCTAGCTTATTTTAAATGCCATACATCACCAATAATTCTGACTTTTAATATTTGTCAAAAAAAAATCTTATTTCCAGAGGGAGCATATGGTTTACCCAGAAGACCCAAGTGATGAACTGGCCTTAACCCCACTTGTTGATAATAATGTGCATTTGATGTTATATACACCGGAGGAGGATAAACATGTTCTTCCCCATGGTCTGTCTGTCTCTAAATATATCTTTCTTCTTTCCACATGGTCTGTCTGTCTGTCTCTTTTATGATTATATATCTAATCAAATCAAATATTTTCTTCCTCATTCGTACTTATTGCCAATGTCTGGGTTTATCTATCTACACAAGTGACAGAGTATGGTCCCTTTTATGATTCCTTATAATTAAACTAATGGACAAATCAAATATGTATCTTCCTCATTTCCCGGGAGGGAAATGTTAAGGTACTTGTTGTCTCCAACTAGTTTTAACTAGAAATGTTAAGGTATATGGATCAAGTCTTTAGGGATTTGTATGGGATGCGGATATGCTACTTATCTATTCATTCTGCTCTTTCTCAATTAGCCATAAAATAAAAGTTGGGAGTTTCATCAGTTGAAATTCACAGCGCATATTATGTAATGATCAGAGAGAAATTCCAAAATCACCAGGGACACAACATCACTTTCCCTTTGTCTTTTTTCTTTTACAAGAAAAATCTTCATTTTCTCGCGAATTTTTACACTTCTGAATCCATTTTCTGTATTATTGTCCATTATTTAATTAATTAAGATACTGATGAATATTTGATCTCTTAAGATTTTGTTAATAATTAGATAATCAATCAAAGGACGTGACATATGCAATTAAGATAAGAGTAAGAATCTTTGCAAAAAAATAAAAATAAAAATAAAATTCACCCTGATTTTTACTAATTACTAATCACAAATCAAGCAATGATTAATTCTTTAATTTATCTTATAGCCGCGTGCATAATCATAAATTTAGGAGAAAATCAACAAGTTTAATTGTATTAACATATTCACCTTAGTTAATTAAGTGGCTTTTCACAATAAAATCAATTTTCTCCTATATAAAGATTAAAGAAAGAATGTATCCTCATAATATTATATTGTTGACCAAATATTTTATTCATATTCTTCTTATCCATTCCTACTAATTACTATTAACACTAAAAAACAAGAGGAAAAAATGGAGGAAAATATTGTGAATTTTTTTTTTTAATATAAATAATATGCACAACAGTACAGCTCCTCTCTCCACCCTGCCCTTTGCTGGCCATTCATATTTTTCTCTCTCTCTATAAATATATTTCATCATCATCATCAATTGTGATGACTTCTGAATAAAATTAGTTTGGTGCTTATTAATTAAATTTCAAAGATTTGTATGCTCTGCTCTTTCTGTTCTGACAAATAAGTGAGTCAGAAATTTGGTTCTTTCGTCATTTATGGGTTTCCTATAGCTTCAAAGTCAAGTACTTTGACCAAAATATATACACCCTTTTGATGACAATGAAGCACAAGTCCACCGGCATGTTTATGGCCGGAAAAGGGAGCACGGCTGCCGGAGGCGGCGTGATGGAGGCGGCTTTGGCTTTGGCTTTGGAAATTAGGCCAGGTGGAATGTTGGTTCAGAAAAGGAATTCTGATTCAGATCATAGTTCAATTCCAGTTCCCACCATTAAAGTCAAAGTGAAATATGGATCATCATATCTTGAATTCAGTATTAGTTCCCAAGCAAGCTTTGGTAAATTTTAATACCCTTTATGAATTTGTGTTTATTTATGAAGAATTGTACATTTATTTTTGGGTGGGTGGGTGGGTGGGTATGCAGGGGATTTGAAGAAAATGGTGGCAGGACCAACTGGTGTGCACCATGAGGACCAGAAGTTGATATTTAAAGATAAGGAGAGAGAATCAAAATCGTTTCTTGATGTTGCTGGTGTGAAAGATGGATCCAAAATGGTTTTAATTGAGGATGTAATCAGCAGAGAAAGACGGTGCCTCGAATTGCGCAAAAATGCAAAGATGGATAAGGCATCAAAGGAGATAGCTGAGATTAGTTTGGAAGTAGACAAATTTGCTAAGCAGGTAAAATTTTCAATTCTTTGGGTTTTGATTTTGTTGTTGTAGTATTTGATTGAAAACTTGATTTTAATGAACTGGGTTGGGTTGGGTAGGTTGCAAATTTGGAATCACAAATTTATGGTGGCAAGGGAGTTGTGGAAAAAGTTTTGTTGAATTTGATTGAACAGTTGATGACACAATTGATTAAACTTGATGGAATTGTTGCCGATGGAGATGTAAAGTTGAGAAGGAGATTCCAGGTATTTTAAATCCAAATTTTGTATGCATGTATGTATGTTTTTTATTATTAAAGGAAGGTTAATGATTATTATTATTATGAAGGTGAAAAGAGTGCAGAAGTATATAGAAACTCTTGATATGCTGAAGGTTAAAAATTCAATGATCCGGGCCGAGGAGGCGAAAATAGAACCAATGCAGAAGATTTCAACAGGGCAGATGCCAATAAATCCAATCCAAAAGCAGCAGCCAGTTGTGGTGACAACAAAATGGGAAACATTTGATACGGGTATGTCGCCGCCTTTTTATACTGCAACAACAGCGATCAAACCTAACAATAATGCTGCAAGTTATAAGCAAAGTTGGGAGTATTTTGTGTAAGCATGCAAGTTGTTTATGAACATTTCTTGGTTTAAAAAAATAGGTAGATCATATTTCTTCTCTTTAATAATAGGACTACAATAATTATGGTATGGTTTCTTTGTTGAAGTTGAATTTGTATATAGCAAAGTATATATGGTGAATGGATGAGTTTTTATATAATGCCTGCCTACTTGATTTTTGTTACTGGCATATTCAATGTTAAGATGGCTTGTTGCTTGCTTGTGACTTGTGAGGTGGTGGTTAAAGAAGATATACAAGTAACTGAGAACAGAATTGGACTGTTGACATTATTATCAAAAAAATATGAAACTAATCACACCAACAATGATATAAGGACATGTTTGACTTTGTAGTTTTAATAATATGCTTTTTAATCATTGCCTCTCAAATCATGCATCTCTTTGTACCAATAACAATTGCAGTTTTTTGTAAAATTTGTCCCAAAACATAGTGTGCTAGGCCATAGGGGGTAGTAGGTCCATTAAACATTTATTTCTCCATTTCATTTTGTTGATGCATTTATAAACATATGTATATAATAAATAGGTTTATTAATATGCAATTAAAAATAAATAGGACTTGTACATTTACAACTCATAAGACACTAAATGCATGTGATATAGAAGAAGTATATAGACGTACGTCTTATTATGTACATGCATACCAAAATTGTGGTTTCAAGATTTTATTGAAATTCTTAAATAGAATCAACTTAATTTTGGTGTTCTGATAGGGTTATGTTTTGACAATGGATGTTCAAACTACAAAAATAAGATCACATTTATGTTACATTTGGATTCAAGTAATGAATGTGAGAATGAAATGACTCATTCTTATGGAATGAAAAAAATTGTGTTTGGTTGCAATTGTAATGTATTTAACCATTCTTATTCCACCCAAATTTATGAATTTTATTTCTTGGAGAGGGAGCTAGAATAGAATAAATCATTGCACTCTTCATTCTATTAAAGTCTAGAGTATTCAATAATTCAGAGTAGAGAAACATGTTTTACAGGCTGGAAATTGCTATTTGCTAGTGTTCTTATATAGTACAAGAAGAATCCAGTTCATAAGATGGTGATGTTTTGAAGGAGGTCCCAAAAAGGTTGCTTCTTTGCATTCATCATGACAAACTTTAAATGAATAGTACCCACTAATTGAGCATGTAATGGCAAACTATTACTTAATTGTTATATATATATATATATATATATATATATATATATTAGCCTTACTTTACTCTACTTAGTTGCCCATCATTCCATTATGTATGGAAATCCAGACAGAGAAATTGAAATGGCTGAAAAATCCTGAAATTAATACCCTTGATCGGAGCATACGTGGTGAGTGAGTGAGTGAGTGAGTGAGTGAGTGAGTGAGTGAGTGAGTGGGGGAGGATAAAGTCCCAAAAGAATTTAAGAATATAAATAAAAAAGAGGAATATATATATATATATATATATGGGGAATGATCCATAGCATCTATATGTTATGGAATAAAAAATGGCATACAACATCTTAACCCTCTGTTTTGTTGATGGATGACTCAGATTAAATCTGGTATTAAAACGTCCGCTAGTAGCGAACGTAGTTAGTAAAATAATTTACCAATTTTGCCCCATTTACCCTGCAAGACCTTTGAAATTAACAGTATATAATATGTCCGCTAGACGTACTAGCGGACGGTAACCCACAAATCAATTAATGCAAGCACACCCAGTACAGATACAATTCAATTCCCTGATACAATTACACTGCAATCACACGAAGTACATATAATATTCAATTCACTAGCACTGATTCACTGCAAGCACACAAACTTTGCAACCTGTATCATCTGTAATTCAATTCACTTATATATATCACTGCAAGCACACGAACTTTGCAACATGTACACTGATACAATGCACTGTAAGCACTGGGATACAATACACTGCAAGCGCACGAACTCCTTTGCATGTACACTGATACAATGCACTGCAAGCACACCCAGTACAAATACAATTCATTATAACACAGCTAGCATATTGTAAAGCAATTCAATTACAACACAATTTGAATTCTAATATGGGCAAATTTGGCAAATCTTTTTACTAACTACGTCCGCTAGTAAGTCTAGCAGACGTGGGGCAAAATTGGCAAATCTTTTTACTAACTACGTCCGCTAGAATGTCTAGCGGACGCTATAATACCAATCTTAATTTCAGCCATCCATCAACAAAACAGAGGGTTAAGATGCTATATGCCACTTTTTATTCTATAGCATATAAATGCTATGAATCATTCCCCTATATATATATATATATATATATATATAATTTGTCATGTTTGCCCTACATGCTTATACTATATAGGTGGTCAAAAGATATTAATAACTAAAGACTTCTTCCCGCATGCGGCAACCCTTGTGTTGGGGTTGGGTACTGGGTAGGGTAAGGTGGCCGAATATGCTTCCTTATAGTATGCAGTATTGGTTAAGGCGATATGAATTTTGTGGCACCTGCATGCAGCTTTTTTAATATTGCCCAACGACTCATCTTAATACAAGATTCATTGCTTCATATGTTTGACATTTGTATATATACATCATGCTTGGCACCAAGTAGCATGAAGACGCTTCCTTTTCGTCTTTAATTTTTTTTCCTGCACATTAATATCCAAAATATATAAACTATATTTTTCACATTTAGTCTCTTAAACTATAGTTATTTACACTTTTCATTCTCAAAATAAATTTCTTCACTTTTAGTCATCAAACTATAGTTATTCCATATTTAGTCCCCTTACATTGATATGATTTTGTGAAGTTGGACAGAGATTGCAAAAATTATTTATAAAAGTACAGTTAGAAGACCAAAATAGGCACAATATGGGAACTAACTAAAGATTATCCTTAATCGAGTATTGAGTTGCTCAGATTTATTTCACAAAATTTATTATAAAATAAGGCTTGATTGAAGTTCATTTAGCTACCGAGTCTAGCACGATTCCGAATAGAGTTAGAACAGTTTGAACGAATATGAGTATGAATAGAAAATTACAATTTGAGAAGGTTCGAGTAATTTATTCAATTTTAAAATTTGTTCATATTTGACTCATTTATATTTCGAATCGAACGAGTACAAATCGAACCCAAATTGTTTACCCATTCTACAGCCTTGGGTGTAGATTATTTATTACTCATCAGAAAAACATCCCAAATCTTTAAATAAGGTTATAGACCTTATAGGATGTGGTTGGTGGATTGTCAAGCCCCAATTAGTTCAGGATTATGTCTTACTTCCATAGATTATATATGTATACTACTCCCTCTGTCCCAGCATAAAAGTCATTATTATTATTTTGGGTTGTTCCATGTTAAATGTTCACTTTCCTTAAATAACCAAACTTTTACATATTTTTTTCTATTATGCCCGTAGCATTAAATATCTCATACTTTTCTTATTCTAATTCTCTCTCCATATTTAATGACATTATTATGGACAATTTTGTCATTTTATTCCTCTTCTTAATATACGTAAAAAGTCAATGAGAATTTTTATCCTGAAACGGAATGAGTATTTGGGTAGGTTGAATATCGTAAAATGGTAGTATATGTCTTTTATTATTTTTTCTATAGGCAGGCAGGCAGGCCTATCCTATTGGGCCAAGTATTGCCTACCAAGCCTTAATTTTTTTCTCAATTTTAATAATATGTTAATGTCTCCCATCAAACTTACATGGCCCATCTTCCCACCCTACCTAAATTTCACATTAAGAGCGTTCACAACAGTTTTCTCAATAAACTCTCTATCCCTACATTTGAAGAATATATCAATAAATCAGTATCCAACAGTTTTCTTATCCTTATATAATTCTCTATTTTAATCCCTATATATGATTTGACTCTTCAGGATGAGGGAATCAAAAGAGCGTTCCATATTTATGTAAAATGACATTTCACACCTTATTTATTACAATTTTATGTTGGTTAAAGGATCTTATCTCACTTAATTGCTGATTTGGGTATGCCTATCAAATTCACTCATTTTTATTTTTTAAACAAAGAATTTAAAGAAGAAAGAGAACTATAAAAAAATTAAAAATCAGTCAAATTTTGATTTTGTTCATTTTTTGTAAAAAAATATTACTAATTATTATAAATTTATTATTTTATAATTAAAATAAAGTTCTCATAAACACATAATGATCGTTGCACATTTTGATTTCTAGCAATATCTATTTTAAATTAAAATAATTGCAATTTTTAAATTCAAACAACAATTATTTTTAAATAAAAAATAGTTACAACGTTCAAAATATGATTTGACTGTTGGAACTTTCAAATTTTACTTTTAAATTTCAAAATTAAAAATTTAAGGAATCAATATAAGGAACCTGTTGGGTACATAGTGAAAAAATTGAATCTCTATCCTACAGAATGACCCAATAGCACTACAGAGTAGGGATAAAGATAAGGAAACTGTTGTGAATGCTCTAATAAACTAACCCCAAAGAGAAAAAGGGAAGAAAGGCTAACAAATATTTAACTTTTAAGGAAAGGAACCAACAAATTAAACCCACAGAACCACTCAGCCTGGCACCGGCCATGCCCTAAATATATTAGTATTAGTATTAATATTAGTGTTGGGTCATGATATTTCCCTTCTTTGGGCCGAGTAGGCCGGACTCACTTGTTTAATTAATCTATTGGGCCATCATTATTGAACCTTGAAAGTCACTGGGCCTAGTCACCATATTACTTCTATTTAATCCTATAAGACCGGGGTGGTTCATTGGACTAATCCATTAGATCATTTAATATCTATTACTTTGACTTGTAATGATGAAAAAGCATGACAGTTGACTAAGACATTTGCCATGCATTAATGTGGATGGAAATATAAGCCCGTACGTACTACTAAACGATGACCAAAGGTGGTGAGTAGAGATGCAGTGCAGAATGGCAGAGACCCATCGATCATCGTAATGCCGTGGAGGAGGTAGTGAGTGGGTACCAGAACTGGGCAAAGAAAGTATAACCTATCAATTAAGTCTTCGTAAAGAGGTATGACTTCATTCATGATCACACACACACAACTGAGAATTATTATCTCTCTCAATACACTAGGCATTACATCCTCCATTTGTTAACCTTGTGAACACGATATACTTCTTTCTCACGCTTCGAAGCTATCCCCGTGGTCCGTAGTCCAAGCTTGTGGTGTTTATTGTGTTTACTGTGCAGGATCAAGGCGTCTTACGTGATTAGGACGTTGGAGAATATCCTAGCGTTAATATTGGTGCTAGAAGGAGGGCTGAGTTCTAGTGTCCTGAGTATTTTTCAATCATAGACTGTGTTTATTCTACATCAGTATTCATGGTGAAGAGTAGAACACCTACACTGAAGCGGCGTAGATGGTCACATCGTTGAATCAAGACCATGAAAGTCTCGCCAAAGATCGTTTGGGACCTCATAATAAGTGTTCACGCTTAAGACAG
This sequence comes from Panax ginseng, assembly GCA_020205605.1. Taxonomy (NCBI): domain Eukaryota; kingdom Viridiplantae; phylum Streptophyta; class Magnoliopsida; order Apiales; family Araliaceae; genus Panax; species Panax ginseng. Next base: position 98,508,865 of record CM035150.1, read on the forward strand.
GCATCCAAACGTTCACCTGAAGATTCTCGGCCGAAGGCGGTGGGCAAAGCTAAGCGTAAGCTAGTCTTCCTGAAAAAGAAGGGATCTGGCCATGGTCGAAAACGAGTAGAAGGAACCTCGCCTAGAACTCGATACCGAGATGACCAAGATGCAAAGGTCTCCCGATTAGCTAAGATGGCAGATGAAGCGGATAGAGCTATGGAAGTACTTGTGAAGCAGCGACAGGATATAACTGAGCAGATGGCTCGGATGGCAGAGTTGAGGGACGAAGAGTTCAGTTATGATCAGTCCGAAGAGCAAGGGCATCGGAGTGGAAAAGAACCTGCTCATTCAGGACGAGAGTCTCGGGGCCGAACCCGAGAAAGAAGAAGATCCCGAAGCCCTACTCCTCAAAGATCGAAGAGGACATATCACTCTGCCGATTCTAAGGGACAGGGTCGAAGCGAATGAAGAGGTCGACCCAGAGATCGCACTCCTGAGCATACAAAAAAAGCACTTGTTGTTGCACATTCTCACCCTAGCGTTCGAGTTCAGAGACGAAGTATATCTAGAGGTCATACTCCCAAGAGTCTACTGAGGGTACACCGCCCTGTGGACGCTCGTCATCGGAAAAGTCCATCCAAAGTTGGAGGTTTTGTTGAAAGAAACCGGTCTGCTCAGAAAAAGAAGGAGTCACCGGAAAAAGAAGCATCATCTCAACCAGAAGGTGTGGAGTATCTAGTTAAAGAATTAAAGGAATTTCGAAAGCAGCTTGCCGAAGTACAAAAAATGAAAGATACTTCGGGAAAGAAGGCATCCCCTTTTTCCGTGGAGATTCTTAAAGAAAAAGCTGACCCCACCAAGAAGTTGCCCCACATCGAAAGTTATGATGGATCGGGGGATCCTTACGACCACAACGCCAAAGCGCTTCAATCGACTCATGGATTATTATGACTTTAAGCGATGTCGCTAAAGTGCCATACTTTTGTCACAACGCTTTCGAAAGGATGCGGCAGTGGATGTAGACTTTGCCCTGATTCAATTTCATCTTGGGCAGACATGTGCAGTAAATTTCATGCTCGCTTTGGGAGCAACAAAAGAAGGGGAAAACCAACTGGTTCGTTGGGTCAGGTTTGACAGTATTCGAATGAGTCTTTGGGCCAATATGTGAAGCGGTTCCGTGAAGCAGTCGGCCAAGTGACAGACCTGAACAATCTACAAGCTGTTGGACTATTTCAGAATGGGTTAGATTTGGTCAAATCAGAGAAGTTGGTGAAGAAGATAATGTTTCATCACCCGAAAAGTCTCGCTGAAGCCTTCGACAAAGCTGAAGGCTATATCGTGGTGGAGGAAGCCATAAACAGCCTCAAACGTCCTTCTTCAGACCGGCTTAAGGAGACAGATCGGGACAGAACCGATGGGGACCAGAAGAAGAATGAAGGGAATAAAGACCGCTACGAAGGCGGGTCAAAAAAAATACAACAATTGGAGATAGGGTGGAGGACGTTCATTCAAATCCAAATTTCGTAGAGATGAATAGATTTACACAAAGACTCAACACGTATATGGTGTTATCTTGGATCAGATTAAGAATCAACCTATCTTCGAGCTACCTCGAGATAACATTAAGCCCGAAAAAAGGAATCCTCGTAAGTATTGTGATTACCATCAAGCTTCGGGTCACGATACGAACGACTGTGCTAGTTTGAACGACTTCATTGAAAAAAAGGTACAAGGTGGGGCTTTAGTTTAGTATGTGGCTGCCAGAACTAATCAACAGCAGGACAGAGGACCTGTTCCGGCAGCTCAACCATTTTAGCAAGCGTTGCCAGCTCCAGGACAGCCTACAAGGCATGTGATATATGTCATCACTGGGGGTACTTCTGGCAAACTCGTTGGAAAAAAAGCGCCGGTTATTGATTCGGCCACGCCAATTGGCGGGTACCTTCCCAAGATCGACAGATCTTATCCGAGTGATAATCTCCTTTACTGATGAAGATTACCCTTCGGAAGTCATCGAACCACACGAGGGATCATTGGTGCTGACTGCGCAAGTGGGTTCGGTGGATATGAAGTGAATGATGGTAGATCATGGGTCTTCTGTAGATATTCTGTATGTCCACGCTTATCAGATGATGAATCTGGACGGACGGAAGATGGAGATAGAGCAGGAGGCTCCTTTGTATGGTTTTAGTAATGATCCGGTCAAGGTGGCTGGAACCATTGAGCTACCGGTCATCTTCGGAACGGCCCCTCAACAGGTAGAAATTATTTGCAAATTTTTTGTTGTGCATGTAGATTCTGCCTATAATACTATTTTGGGGAGGCCTACTTTAATTGCTTTGCAAGCTATAACCTCAATACCTCATTTCAAAATAAAATTTCCTACGGCTCATGGGGTCGGTGAGGTGAAAGGAGATTTGGATCTGGCCAGAAGGTGTTATAGAAATGTTGTGATCACTTCGGGAGTGGGGATATCGAAGCAAAAGCAGACCATGGCGATAGAAATCAAACCCTTCACTGAGAGTAGTTCCGAACCATTGGTCATGCCAGCTGAAGAAACAGATGAGATAGAGCTCATCCCGGGCAAGGTGAACAAGACAGTGAAAATAGGTTCAGGTCTGTCGGAACCTCTCCGGACGAACCTCATGGAGCTCCTGAGATGCTATGTTGACATCTTCGCATGGGAACCTCAGGATATGCCAGGAGTAAACAGGGATATTGTTGAGCATCGGTTGGAAGTGGACCCGTCAAAGAAACCAGTCCGACAGAAGAGGAGGATCTTTGCACCTGAACGTCAGCGAATCATCGACGAAGAGATTGCAAAACTGTTGGCAGCTGACTTCATCTTTGAGATCGACTACCCGCTGTGGATGGCAAATGTGGTGCTGGTCCAAAATCGAGCAGTAAATGGCGATCTCAAGATCGATTATCCGATCTTAACAAAGCTTGTCCAAAGGATTTCTACCCGCTGCCCCACATCGACCAACTCATCGATGCCACTTCGGGGTATGCTTTATTAAGTTTTATGGATGCATTCTCTGGATATCATCAGATTTCCATGTGTAAAGAGGATATACCGAAGAAGACGTTCATTACATATCGTTCGGTATATGCCTATAAGAAAATGACTTTCGGCCTCATCAATGCCGGAGCCACATACCAAAGGATGATGAATTATGTCTTCAGATATCAGCTGGGCAAGAATGTGGAGGTGTACGTGGATGACATAATTGTCAAAAGCATGTTGGTGCATAAACATCTGGATGATTTAGAAGAATGCTTTCAGACAATTCGTCATCACAACTTGAGATTGAACCCCACTAAGTGCACCTTTGGCCTCAGGGGCGACAAATTTACGGGTTATCTTGTCACCCAAAGAGGAATCAAGCCAATCCGTAAAAGATTCAACGATCCCGAACATGAAGACTCCTCGGTCATTTAAAGATGTTCAACGTCTCGAATGGAAGGATCGCGACTTTAAGAAGGTTCATGTCCAAGTCGGGCAGAAAGATGTTTGCCGTTTTTTGATACGTTGAAAGGGCCGAAGAATGCAAAGACGTTCCAATGGACTTCGGAGTGTGAAGACGCATTTTAAAGCATCAAGTCCTACTTATCTTCGGCGCCTTTGTTGGTGAAGCCCGCTCCTGCTGAGCCTCTATATTTGTACTTAGCAGCTAGTTCGTTGGCGGTAGGAGCAGTTTTGGTGCGTGAAGTTGGGGGTAAGCAGCACCTTGTTTATTATGTAAGCCATGTCCTTCGGGATGCTGAAACAAGGTACCCAAACATTGAAAAGTTTGCTTTTGCTTTAATAACTGCTAGTCGAAAGCTTAGGCAATACTTCCAGGGTAGATTGGTAATAGTATACACAGATCAGCCTTTGAAGAAGATTATGGGCAAACCTGAGGTATCGGGGAGATTAGCTGCATGGACGATGGAGTTGTCCCAATTTTTCATTGAATATCATCCCCGAAACGCCATCAAAGGGCAAGCCTTGGCTGATTTTGTAGTTGAATGCTCGTTTTCTGAAGTTGATGAAGTTGTGGCAAAAGTCAAGGATCCGACAAAAGCGATTGCGATTCTTCAAAGAAAAGCGAGTAGTTCGTGGACGTCAGATGTAGATGGGTCTTCTACTACGGACGTCAGTGGAGCAGGGATTATTTTGACGAGTCCGGAGGGATTCAAGGTGCAACAGGCCATCAGATTTCAGTTCAAAGCGACGAATAACGAAGCTGAGTATGAGGTGGTATTTGCAGGGTTACGACTAGCGAAGAGTCTTGAAGTGCAGAAAATAGTCATCTTCAGTGATTCTCAGTTAGTCGTTAAGCAATTCTCTGGGGAGTACGAAGCTCGAGGCCCAAGAATGATCAAGTATTTGGCAGAATTGAAAGAACGACTTTAGTATTTCCAATCCTACGAGTTTTAGGGGGTCGAGCGTAATAACAATTCCATTACTGATGCACTCTCCAAATTAGCCACTACGGATGTTAACGTCTTTGACAGGTCGGTTTACTTAGAAATTTTGCAACATCCTAGTGTTCATCATGAAGCGGTGATGTGCGTTGACTGAACCAACTGCTGGTTGACTCCATACCTAGAGTATATGGCAGATGGCGTCTTACCTTCGGATCGGATGCTAGCCAAGAAAATCAAGTACAAGAGTGCTAATTTTGTTCTGATTGATGGGGATCTGTTCCGAAGGGCTTTCTCATCTCCACTACTGAAATGTTTTACTCCATCTGAAGCTGAATATGTTCTCCGAGAAGTACATGAAGGCATCTGTGGCGACCATATGGCTGCTAAAGTCATTAGCCTATAAAGTACTTCGTCAAGGGTACTACTGGCCTACCATCTTCAAGGAAGCGACTGAATACGTCAAGAAGTGCGAGAAGTGCCAACTCAACAGTCCAATACTACATCAGCCACCAGAAGAGCTATACTTGATCTTATCTCCTATACCCCTTCATGTCGGGGGTTGATATATCGGGTCCGCTAATCAAAGCAAAAAGGTCAAGTCAGTTTTGTTATAGTTGTCATCGACTATATGACCAAATGGGTAGAAGCAAAGCCACTTAGGTTAATAACGGAACAGGAATGGTTGAAATTTTTGAAAGAATCAGTAGGATTCCGTTTTGGAATTCCTAAGGTGGTAATATCAGACAATGGACGTCAGTTTGTGGGATCGAAATTTGAAATATTTTTGAAAGAACTGGGGATCCAGCACAGAAAGACTTCAGTAGCCCATCCTCAGTCAAACGGACAAGTTGAAGTGACCAACAGAACGCTGCTGAATGGGATCAAGCGCAGATTGGACGAAGCTAAGGGCAGATGGCCAGAAGAGCTACTTAGTGTGTTATGGGCTTATCGAACTACTCCGAGGACTACAACGGGGGATTCATCTTTCAGATTGGCTTATGGTACTGATGCCTTAGTCCCAGTTGAAATTGGATCTCCAAGTCTTCGAGTTAGTCAATTCAAAGAGATCTACAATGAAGAAGGGCTGAAGGCCAATCTTGATTTGCTTGAAGAAGTCAGAGAAACAGCCTTAATCAAATTGGCAGCCTATCAGCGAAGAGTGGCCAAGCATTATAATAAGGGGTAAAGTTTCGTAGATTCAAGTAGAGATTTTGTCCTCGAGAAGTCAAAGCATCTACACCTCGTAATCTGGGAAAGGCGATGCCAAACCTGGGAAGGACCGTATGAAATCATCAAGTGTCAGGCCAGGGGACTTATCGGTTGAAGGCATTAGACAGGTAAACAATTAAAAATACTTGCCTTAGCACGCCTCAAGGTGCTAGGGAAGTACTTTCAAGAAAAACGATGTCGAAGACATCTAAGTCTCAGAATATTTACGTCATCATCAATAAAAGTTCCTTTTTTCTCTCAAACAAATTTTGCCTCCGTTGCTGATCAGTTCAGTGGTGTAAGGAGGTTCGGGGGGACTCGCTGAACATTTGATGGTAGCCTTAATGGCAGGTGGGCCTCATAGACCTTGTCAGGCCCTTCGTGGTAGGCAAGTGTCATCCTTAAGACGTTGTCAGGCCCTGCGTGGTAGGCAATTGTCGACACTTAGACCTTGTCAGGCCCTTCGTGGTAGGCAAGTGTCATCCTTAAGACGTTGTCAGGCCCTGCGTGGTAGGCAATTGTCGATACTTAGACCTTGTCAGGCCCTTCGTGGTAGACAACTGTTGTTCTTTAGACTTCGTCAGACCCTTCGTGGTAGGCGAATGTCATATTTTGGTTTTGTTAGGCCTTTTGGGGTAAACAAATTCTCAATGAAGCAGATCTGTCTCACACTTTGGTAACTAAATAAGTATCTCTTTACTTTATTACCTAAATTTTTTCTAAGTGTCGAGTTCGGAATGCCTCATTCTTTGACTTCATCTTATCTATTATATGACATACTTGGTTGTTAATTAACAGTTCGGGTTGAGTCCATGAAAGAGCTTGTACATGTTTCCAGTTGAATTAATATTGAAGTATTGACAGAAAGTAAATGCACCAAAGTCATAAGAGAGGAGACCACCTTTCATTAATATTTAATTTGATTACAATATTAGAAAATTTTTACAAATCCTATGAATTAAAGAAAGTAAAATAACAAAAATTTTCACAAATATTCTTTAATAAAACCAAGGAAAAACAAGAGCATTCGCTTCAGGCACCATCCCCGTCATCTGAAGAGTCGAGCAAGGATGGATCCACGTTGGCTGTAATCAACTTCTCCTTGCCACGACTCCGGCAGAGCTCATAGCTTTCAGAATATATCTTCATGATCTCTCCGTTAATTTCATCCGAGTTCCGATACTCTTCACAGATTTGTTTGCGAAGGTCATCGGTTAAAGGGGGCCCAAGGTCCCAAAGAGCCTTGAGTTCTCAGATTTCTTCTTTGAGCTTCTGGCGCTTATTCAGATGACGAGTTTCTGTCAGCTCAAGTTTTTGGATCGTCTTGGTCAAGATCTTAGCATCAGCCTTTAATTCTTTGATCTTCTCCATCCTTATTTCGCTCCTCTGAACCAAGTCAACATTCATCTTGACGATCTCCTCATACTGTGCTTTAGTTGACTTCAGTTCTTCATTGGATGCCTTCACATCTCCCTTGGCTTGGGCCAACTCTTTCTGAAGTCCTTCATTTGTATGAAGAATGCTTTCACGTTGAGTCCTTTCCTGAGCCAAAGCAGACTTCAGGATGGCATTCTCCTTCCTTAGTGCCTCTTCTTCGGATTCAGCCTCGATGGACTTTGGACCTTGAGCCCGAAACAAAGATTCTGGCTATGCATGTCCAAAGATTATTTGATCGGCCGGATGTATAAGTATGAAGATAAATACGGAAATAAAGGAGAAGAATTTACTTCGCCGGGTAGCTCATGCCTTCGCTAAGTTAAATCCCCGCTCGAATCTGTTCCTTAATCGATGGTCATCGATTTCACAGACGAAGGCATCGAAGCAGTTGAAAGGAAAGTTGGCATTAAATCGAGGCCACATGGTTGGAGAGAGGCCATAGATCATCTCGAAATTTGTAAGTAGATCGGCTCTTGGAGAGAGGGTATGGATTGATCATGAATGGCGTAGGGTCCACATATATATTTTATGGAGAAGGAGATCGAACAGGGAGTAGGTTAGGGGTGGTGAAGGAACAGAGGATGAACTTTGGTCGGGCTATCGACGGTTGTTTCCTTTTTTGAGATAAGATGGGGACAGATTCAACCAGCTCATCATCAGGTGTCTGAATTTTAGTTGGGACTATTGGGGGAATGACAGTCGAAGACGATGGAACTCGGAGTTCATCGGCAGTCAAAGGAGTAATCTTCGTCCTTATCTTCTTAGCACGAAGGACCTTCGCCCGATCGTGTAGAGGTATGTCAAACAAGCTCCTCTTAATTGGGCCAGATTCGGAAGGTGCAGAGCTAGGGTTGGATGAAGGGGTTGCTTGTGGAATTGCTTCGGGAATGATTTCCGGGTCACTTTTTGGATTTGTTTCCGGATGGGTGGATTTGGATTTCTTGGCGGCTCTTTTCCTTCGGCGAGGTCTTAGGGATTCTTCGGGAACGATGGGTTCATCAGTTTGGGGTTCATCATTCTGAAGAGAAGCAGTTGGTGGATCGATGACGGGGGGATCGGCTCGGGAAGATTCTTCGGTAAGAGGCTCTTCACTCGCATTCGTAATCTTCCATGCCAAAAAATCTCCCAGTTCTTTTACTTCCGAAGAAGTTGGTTTGATCAGAGACACTGTAGATAACCATATATCAGAACCCATGTCACTTAAATATCTCAAAAAAACTATGTTACAAAGTTGTTCGAAACTTATTGGTCAGAAGTGCAAAACTCCATTCCTTTGGAGGAATCTTCTTCAAAAAATCTGCCATCTCCTTCACACGCTCTTCGGGGATATCTCCAAAGTCAGCAGAGATCTGATCTGAGATAGTCCAATCTGGAAGAGAAGAGATTTCGGTCCCGTGAAACAAAAACCATTTTTCGTACAACCTCATTGCTTCAAGGGTATCCATCGAGGATCTCTTCTCAAATTTGGAGTTGGGGACGAGGAGACTGCTTGCTCAACATTTTGAAACCTCGTTTCTCGGGACCCATCTACCGGAGAAGAGGGTGAAGAAGATGTCGACATGAGGGAGGAAACCTAATTCACGACATGTAAGGCAATGAATGCCGGGATGTGGATATAGGAATTGGGCACCAATCGGGCAAAACCCACTCCTATGAACCCTAGGAGGTAACGACGAAAGCATGGAGGGTAGAGCGAATCCCTTTTCAAGGAAAGTGGCGGCATAGCGACCCAACCATCCGGGTTATTTGACACGCGTTTCTTCTTGAGGCGGGAGCCCTTATAACAGATGATCCAGGAATCGATAATGAAGTCCGGAGGATACGTATCTCAGATTCCGTGACGGTGGAGGGGATATTGGCATGAGGAAACTGTTCCCCATCCTTGAAGAAGTCGGAAGGTGGTGGAGAAGGGATCAGAGGCGGATTTCTCCCCATGGTTGCTGTAGATTGGGGGTTTGAACTTGAACCCTCTTGGTTAGGGTTTGGATTGGGGGAAATGTTGCTAACGGGAGTCACGCGAAGAGGAGAATTCTGGCTATAGCTCAAAGTCACCATTGTTGAGATTTCGTAAGATAGAGAAAGAAGTTCTAGGAAGGAGAAGAAAGCTCAAAGGTTCAAAGTTCAAATTGGCAGGTAAAACCGTCAAATTTGGTAAAGTTTATCTTTTATACTGACGGTTACACGAGTTATGAAGGCGGCACATTAAATGTTAGTAATGATGAGAATTCGAATGGTAAGCGTCCAGATCAATTCTTAGACATTTAATCAGATTGGGCTTCTCGGTTGGATTTCCGATTTTTAGACCGTCTTGTTCAATTTCCATCCTTTATTGACTGGGCCTTTTACTCTGGACATTCAGCCATTCCCTGTCTCATCTTATGCACCAAATTGGGTATGTCTCAATTACTTCTTGTTATGGGCCCTTAGTAAATTCTAATATCATGGACCATTTATAGTTTTCTATTAAACATTCTGTTCAACAAAAAACTAGGGGGCAATGTTGGGTCATGATATTTCCTTTTTTTGGGCCGAGTAGGCCGGACTCACTTGTTTAATTAATCTATTGGGCCATCATTATTGAACCTTGAAAGTCACTGGGCCTAGTCACCATATTACTTCTATTTAATCTTATAAGATCGGGGCGGTTCATTGGACTAACCCATTAGATCATTTAATATCTATTACTTTGACTTGTAATGATGAAAAAGCATGACAGTTGACTAAGACACCTGCCATGCATTAATGTGGATGGGAATATATTACTTGGCCAGCATAAAATGATGACAAAGGGTAGTGAGAGATCAGCAGGCACGACGGGACCCATCGAGATCACGGGGGCGTGTCGTAGGTAGTGGGTGTACGATCAAAACCCAAGCAAAGAAAGTATAACCTATTAATTAAGTCTTCGTAAAGAGGTATGACTTCATTCATGATCACACACACACAACTGAGAATTATTATCTCTCTCAATACACTAGGCATCACATCCTCCATTTGTTAACCTTGTGAACACGTATACTTACTCTCACGCCTGAGCTATCCTCCGGCGGTCCGGCAGTCAAGCTTGTGGTGTTTATCGTGTTTACTGTACAGAATCAGGACATCTTACGTGATTAGGACGTTGGAGAAGATCTTGGCTAATACTAATTGTTTCAAGGTTATACTTAATATGTTTGATATGGCAATCTCAATTCATTGACCTCATAGTCATACACGGTCAGCATAAAACTACAGGGTCAACTATATGAAACTTAATTTAATTTAATAGTACTATCAAAATGCAGTCTATTGGCCGATGGGTGAAAGATAATTTAGTTAAGTACACTGGATAAACATATACTACTACTATAATCTTGCCGTTTGTATGTCTACGCACGAGTGTGTTAAATTAATCATTCACACGCACCATTTTCAAGTCAAATTCTATTTATTTAATTGTTGACTTGTGATTTCCAATTTATTATCTTTCTAAATTACTAGTACTGTTTATATGTCCGCATATATGGATTTCACACGTATATGTTACACTTGTCACTCTCGAACTCTATATAGGATTATGATCTATACCAAACCATTGTTATAGACATTATTTTAGCAAACAGATCCGTTAATTCAAAAATTTAACGGCCCAAAAAAGAAATTTTTTCACTGGCAGCTACTTTTAGTTGCGACTATAGAGAATTTGTTTTACTGGTCGCTACTCTAAGTAGCGGCTATAGATTTTTTTTTTTTGCTGGTTCTTATTCCAGGAAAAATATTTAAAACACCCCACCATAATTAGATTTAAATTATTTTAATGTATAAAATATTTTTATAAATAATTTCTATTTATTTTTATAAATAATTTTTTATGTAATAAAAATTTAATTTGTCAATTATATTTAATGTATTTATTTGTATGAATAATTTCTTAATTAATAAAATTTAACATTTTCAACTATATTTAATATATTTATTTTTACAAAATATTTGTTTAAATAATTTCTTATATAATATAATTTAACATTGTCAATTATTATGATAATTTGATTATTTAAAATTTAAACTCCATATTGTAATACAAGTTTAAATTACACTATAAATTAATACATTAAAACTATTTAAATCTAACAAAAGTACCGGAGGTGTTTAATACATTTCTCCTTACCTCTAGTCTTAGTAAATACCAACAAAAAACAAATAAATTATCTAGTCGCTACTAAGAGTCTAAATAAAAAAAACCTCTTTGGGCCGTTGAATATCTGAATTAACAGTATTAGATTTGTTTGTTGGAATAATGTCCATAATAACTGTTTGCTATATATATATATATATATATATATATATATATATATATATATATATAGTCAAAGTTGGATGGGAACCCATCCTTACAATGTAGATCCTAGCTTTCATTTCTGTGATAAAAAAATTGGAATTATTCTCAACCGCATTAACTGTTATATATGCGGATGATGGGCCCTATCCGCGCAATAAATATTATGGGGATGAGATACTTCCTCGGTTTCATAATAACTGTCTTTTAAGAAGAAAAAATTTGTTTTAATTTATTTGTCGTTTACAACTTTCTAAGAGAATAAGTTATTTATTTTCGTATATTGCCCCTAACTTTTCTCATTCTCTCAATAAATTTTCTCTCGTGCAATAATAGTTTTTAACTTTCCATAAAGGGGGTAATGATGCAATTTCATACAAATTTTAATTCTTAAATGATAGTATTAAATAACTTTCTTAATTCATATGCATGAAGCTAAAAACACAATTATTATGGAACCGAGGGAGTATAATTTATGGGTTCTTTCTACATAATAGTTTGTGCGGATGAACATAATAGTTGTGTGTGGATGGTATATGTGACGCCCCCAAAATAGGTATACATCACCCATCTTGAGTCGTCAGATACATGGTACAGAAACAAATACAACTTCAGTAATATAATTGTCGTGCAAAATACGACAACACATATACTGTGAGTTTGAATACAAATATTGTATACTAGAGAGTATACAAACTCAAAAGGAGTCCTCATTACAATTATTGATACACTATTTTACAAAAATAGTGAGGACTGCTAAACAACTATGTGACACCCCCAAAACAGGTCCATTCCATCCAACTCATTCTGAGTCGTTAAATACATGGTACAGAAAATAACTACAACTTTATTACAACAATTGTTGTGTAAATTACAATAACACATATACTGTGAGTTTGGATACAAATATATACCAAATGTGACACATGTCCCAACCAGTGGACAACACCTCACAAAGTGACACCTTACATAAAGGTACTCAAAAAGCTGTTTTAAAACTAAAATCTTTGGGAAGTTTCGAGAAACCTTCAGATATGGGAGGCCATGCGTCTCAGGTTATGATAGATATCATATGGCCACGTAATTATCCTTGGTTGATCTAATAGACCCCAAAAAAAACAAGAAGATTATTATCATATTCTTCCCAATGGTAAGTCTTCTCTCGACATATCATTATCTCCATTTGTCTCTAATTGAGAATTATACTTCAAACAAACTCCAAGATTATATAGGTAGTGCTTTCATATATATACTCAAAGAAGTGGATGAGCACATCCATGTTTTATGATGACACGAGGTTGTATGTCATTAGACATCTTGTATGATAGTGGCAAAACACCCTTCCAACGTTGGGTTCGCTTTCACCTCAACAATTTATGAACCACCGATTCTATTCCTTGTTATCCCCAAACGACCCGCAAATACACTTTTATTACACGAAAGGAATTGTGAAGCAAAAAGGGTGAAAGACAACTAACTTCGATAAAGAATATCATGACTAAAGATAATTAAATTATCAATAGCCTTCATCGGTAATAAATCGGAGATTTAGAACATATGGTAGATGATAAAACTTTTCAACCATAGTTTAGTTGTAACGAAGCAATCCATTAGAAGAGTCAAATAGACCATAAAATCTATTATCTTCTCCATGTTAAAAGTCCACCAACAATGTTTTATCCTCGTAACATCAATCAACAATTCCCCATCCACAATCACATGTAACTCATAATCGTAATTGTAGTTCTAAATTCCTTTTCTCATCCAGACAAAGATAATTTTCATCACCTAAAACATCAAAGATCATGGTTATACCAAATCACGTTCATGTTCATAATCATCTTTAATAAATTTATCTTTGCACTACGGGCCAAAGATATTCATCAACAAGTCATCTTTGCACTACGGTGCCAAAGATATTCAATAATGAGTCATCTTTGCATTACGAGCCAACGATATTCATCAACAAATCATCTTTGCACTATGTGCCAAAGATATTCAACAATAATTCATCTTTCTTTCACGGGCCAAAGATATTCACATCTCAAAGAAATATATAATCATTTCAAAATCTATATAAACCATAATTATAACCATGTTGATCAATTCACCTTGCACTTAAGCTAAAAATATACAATTATAAATTCAATGGTCATGATCATACCAGTCCCACAATTCAACCATTCTTCTTTCTTCGCCAAAGAGAACCCCTATAAATGATCATACCAATAATCTACTCATCTTTATACTCCAAAGTGAAAGAGAATTTCAACATCAGGGTTATAAAAATATTATATATGATAATAAAATCAATATATAGTTTTAATCTCCAGAGTAATATTCATAAATCAACTATAATTTGGTTAGAAAAAGAAACCAATTTTGTAGTGAATAGTAACTCGTGAATAGTAACTCATGAATATTAACTCATAAATAGTAACTCATGAATAGTAACCCTGACACAAAAAGGTAGAAATTCTACAATAAAATCTATACCAATATTTTGGTATAATGATATTGAAAGAATAATATTTTTTAAACTTATAAACAATTTATTTTAATTGTTTACACTTTACTAAATAATGCATTTAATCATCATAAAATACCAAACTTATAAGGTTTCATCACCAATAACCAAATCCCTCATCAAAAATCTTCATAGACCACATATATGATTCTCAAGCCATAAAATTATATTTTCCAATTTTCTTCCTTCACATAACATATTTAACTCATTTATTCTAACTAGTCCATTTTCATGAAAAATACCAAATCAGTTCCAAAAATATTTTTTTTTTGGGATTTAACAGAATATAGTACTATATTGAACATATATTTTTCTTAGAATTTTTAAAATTCCTTTACTATTTTTCATATGGCCAAAACCACCGAAAATTTAGACATTTATCATAAATTGTACTTTTATCCAAAAATTCCAAAATTCACAGAGTACACTGATATTATATAGATGTACTCCCAATAAATATTTCATCAATTTTGGAGTTAACCACAAGGAATTATAAGCGGTTACTTTTAAAATAGTCTTTTCTCATAAACTTCATAACTCTTAATCTATACATCCAAAAATCACCATTTTTGGACATAATCAATAAAACTCATCAACATATCATTTTAAATTTTTCCAGAATTTTCTGAAGGTCATAAGAAGTACGAACTAAAAAACATAATAACCCTTAAAATCCCTTACTATCCCTTACCTCAAAAGAGCAGCACTTCTGACTGGATATCAGATATGACGGTGAATGAAACTTGCACTGATGAATATCAACTCACCAATTATCTAAATACTCACAAAATACACTCAATAATCTAGAGAGAAAAAGAGAGAAAGCTTATGTTTCTGGTGTGATTTTCAATTTAACTTAGCCCTCTATTTATAGGAAAATTTAGCGAGACTTGACTCCTTGAACTCCGATGGCTTTTTACTCGCTACTATTCCCACCCACCACATTTAAAATAAATTCAGCACATTTCTTCACCAATCACAAGTGGGGCCCACTCAATTCTAGAATTTTCCACCAAAATCATTTATAAACCTAATTTCTGAATCAGTCACCTCTTAAAATTCATAACAAATCATTCGTTCATTTTTAACGGTTCAAAATTTATGGACATATACTCAACTTATATATGTATAATATATCCAAAAATTACAACGATCCAACGGTCGGATTAAAAATTATAACTCACACAATAGAGCTGTAAGAACACCGACATGATCTTTTAATACCTCCAATCCGACAAAATACTGATAAAATACCTCAACATTAACTCCTTCATTTTTAACCACAATAAATATATCCAACATTTATATCCACATCAAATAAATATTTCCATATCATATAAATCAATAATTAATTATTCACAAATAATATTATGAAGCCACAATTATGATGACAGTAGTCCCGAGGAAGAGGGGCTTTCAATAAGAATTTCTCCTTACTAAGCCAAGCAATTAGTTGACCAAACCTCTCCTTGATAGAACTTTCTAGACATTGCCAATAATTCTATCTAATAATATTATTCAAATAATATGAATTATTCATCTGATAATGAGAAATATTGTGCGTTGATAATTATTGAAACAACAATAATATAAAATATCAATGCAAAGAATTATTGAATCAATAAAATAAAATATTGAAGCAAGTAATTATCGTAACAATTATTGAGTATTGCTTCTTATGTAAGGATCAATAATTCAAAAATACCATGTAAAACCGTATGCTTCTTTGTGCAAATACGCGTAGACATCGTATTTTAACCACCGGTATTCCAACAAGTGTTAATTCAGAATAACGATTACTGTGAATTATTTATAAAAACTTAATTTTGTCGTTTTCTTCATTAAAGACAGTTATTACATTATGGAGCCCACAAATGATCAAGGCAAGTCGTCACGGATATTCTAAACAAAAAAGAATATTCCACGACTGAAACGAATATTCCCACAACAATAAGTATTTTATAGCCCATTGCATGATATTTTGAAAAAAAATTTTATATCTCACCCTTAACTTTAAATTTTTATCAATTTAATCATTTCCTGAATAATAATTATAAGAAAAATTGAATACTTTTATTTCATAAAATTGAGGTCTTACAATCTTCCTCCTTATGAAATTTTGTCCCTAAATTCACGTAGAAAAATTGAGAATACCTTGCTTCCATTTCGATTTCATCTTCCTGTCATCATGATTTCTCCATTGCTTCGTCTCACGTATTTTGAGATATCATTCTAGAATACGACTTCAAAACAAGGGTTAATTGAACAAATTAACATATCACATAATATCCCCATATTATGGTGACGACCAACAAATAAGCTTAGGTAGGACACACTAGCGAAGGATTTACTCGTGCCGCTCCCATCCTAGTTCTAATCCCGATCTCCGCGGAGATCATATCCCTAAGCTCGATACCAAATGTGACACCCCAAAGCAGTCCATTCCTTCCAACTCATTACGAAGTCGCCAAATACATGGAATGTAAAATAACTACAACTTTATTACAACAATTGTCGCAAAAAATATAACAACACACATATCTTTGTGAGTTTGGATACAAATATATACCAAATGTGACACATGTCCCAATAGTGGGCAAAGACCTCGCGATGACACCTTACATAAAGGTGCTACCAAAAGCTGCTTTTAGAAACTAAAATCTTTGGGAAGTGCTTTCATGAAACCTTCGTATATGGGAGGCCGTGCGTGCAGGTTATGATAGATATCATATAACCACGCAGAGAATTATCCTTGGTTGACCTAATAGACCCCAAAAAAACAAGAAGATTATTATCATATTCTTCCCAATGGTAAGTCTTCTCTTGACATATCATTATCTCCATTTGTCTCTAATTGAGAATTATACTTCAAACAAACTCCAAGATTATATAGGTAGTGCTTCATTATATATATACTCGTGAGTGGATGAAGACATCCATGTTTTATGATGACACGAGGTTGTATGTCATTAGACATCTTGTATGATAGTGGCAAAACACCCTTCCAACGTTGGGTTCGCTCACCCTTTCAATTTATAGATCACAGATTCTATTCCTTGTTATCCCCACTCGACCCAGCCTACACTTTTATTACAGAAAAGGAATTGTGAAGCAAAAGGGTGAAGCACAACTAGCTTCGAAGAAAGAATATCATGACTAAAGATAATTAAATTATCAATAGCCTTCATCAAGTAATAAATCGTAGATTTAGAACATATGGTAGATGATAAAACTTTTCAACCATAGTTGCGGTGAACGAAGCGATCCATTAGAAGAGTCAAATAGACCCATAAAATCTATTATCTTCTCCATGTTAAAAGTCCACCAACAATGTTTTATCCCTGTAACATCAATCAACAATTTCTGTCCACAATCACGTATATTTGGTTTGGTCACCTAATTGCTTGCCAAGAAGAGAAATCCTTATTGGAAAGCCCCTCTTTCGGGAGCGGCACGGTTATCGATCTTTGTGATTACGTAATATTATTTTAAATAAGTAATTATTGATTATTATGATAAAGAAAATATTTATTTTATGTGGATATAGATGGAGAAAATTTTTAATGTGACAATTGTTGAAAATTAATATTTTATTTTTTTACGATAAAATAATTCATTTAAATATATTATTTTAATAATATATTATACTATGATATATTTTTATAATGAATGTGGGATATATGAGTATATGAGGAGGTAGAGTATTTTGTGGCATTAAATGTTTAACATATGTTTTGTGTGTCGGTGGACACAATTCTTAATAGAAAATTGATTATAAATCGTAAAAAGCCTTGGTTTGTGGATTTCGGTCAATTTCATTTGGAATTTGGAAAAATTTTCTTCCGCAAAGTTGTAGAGAATGAATTTCCCATGGAAACTTCGCGAGTTCGAATTTTTCTAATAAACGAGCTATTTTCTACGAATTATTAAAGTTTCGGAAAATAAAATAATTTTTATTAAATAATGGGTGGGACCCACTCTTGTTTGAACATGTGGGCTGCTGGAAATTGGGTCAAGGTTGGCTGGTGGCTGAAGTGTTCAAATGGCATGCATAGAAATAAGTTTTTAATAATATTAATTTATTAATTTAGTCTCATTTTGGCGTTCTAACATTTTCCTATAAATAGAGGTTAAGTTAGAATTGAAAATCACACCGTAAACAAAGTTTTCTCTCTTCTCTCTCTAAGTTATCGAGCGTATTCTTGTGAGTATACTTTGAGTGTTGCTATCTGGTCTTGGGTTTACACAAGACTATATCTGTAAATCTGATCCAGTATGACGGTTATTTTGAGGTAAGGGGTATTATTTTCTTCTTAAATGATATTTTTCTTCAATATCATTATTCAAGTATTGGTGAACTTTTTTATCAAATTTGGAACTTGTTGTGTAAGGGTTACTTATTCACGTATACGGCCTTTATTCACGATATCGACCTTATTCACGAATCGGCCTTTATTCATAGAAAAATAAAATTTTTTCTTTTTGTCGAAAATATATCTATTCGGATACTAGCTTTGATTATATCCATGTTTTGATCATTCTTGAATTTTACACCAATATGATTATTTTCAAGTATTTTTTGGACATGGGTAAAAACAAAGTACGAATCCTTAATCCTTAATCCTTGTCATTTTGTTTCCTTTGGATTAGTTTTCTTTAAAAATGTTTTCATCATCCTCGGTCTAAATGGTGATATAAATGAATATCTTCGGTTTTGTAGTGCAAAAGATGAACGATTAATCGATGAATACCTTTGGCGTAGTGCGAAGATGAGCAGTGTTGAGATTAACATAACCAATTTGGTGATACAAATGAATATCTTTGGCTGTAGTGCAAAGATGATTAAAGATGTATATTGATTGTTATTACGAGGATAAACTATTGATGATGGACTTTTAAACCTTAGAAGACGGTAGAATTCTTTCTCTACGTGACTCTTCTTAATGGATTCTTGCTTCATTGCATTTGTTGATCTAAAACTTGTTGTCTATTGTATTCTATTAGATTTTTCCTTGTTAAAGACTAACAATAATTTGTTGTATGTTATCTTAGTCATAATATTCTTTCTTGGGCTAGTTGAGCTCACCCTTTTCCTTTTTGTTCCATTTTTCTTCTCGGGAGGTGAGAACATACTTGAGGATCGAGTCGGGGGTATGGAGTGATGGTTACAGGAAGATGTTTTAGTTGTCCTCACTATTTACGTAAAATAGTGTATGAATAATTAATGAGGACTTATTTGGGTGTATATTGTCTGCAGAAGACAATATTTGTATTCAAACTCACGGTTGTATTGTAAGTATTATTACACGACATACGTATTATCAAAGTTGTAGTTTGCTTTTCTATACCATGTATTTTTGGTGACCCGAGAATGGGTGTTGTATACCTATTTTGGGGCGCCACAGATTGGTATCGAGCTTAGGATATGATCTCTGGCGGAGATGGGGAATAGAACTAGGAGGGAGAGACGAGTAAATCCTTCGTTAGTGTGTCCTACCTAAGCTTATTTGTTGGTCGATCGTAATATAAGATATTATGTGATATGTTAATTTGTTTAATTAACCCTTGTTTTATGGCAAGATTTAAGAATGGTCATGCTAAGAACGTTAACAATGGAGTTTATGAGAGAGTGCGAGACGCCAGACTCACCAGCCGAGAGAAGAGCGATGCAACATCTTTGGCAATGTTCCTCCCATGAACAACGCCATTGAAGCAAATGATTTAACGACAGGATGTTTAGAAGCTTTTGCGAGTTCATGCAAAATCGAGACGAGGAGACTTCGTGTACAAAATACGGGAGGAAATGATAAGCGTGCGGTTTGTCACTACCAAACAATTCAAAGAGTTGGGACCACCGATTTCCATGGAAAGCGGGATCCGATCAAAAGTAAACGTGGGTCAAGCAAATTACCAAGATATTCGATGTCTTAGGGTGCTTGAGGAAGCAGAAGGTTCCATTCGCCACCTTTATGTTTTCGTGGTGAAGCGACTTTGGTGGGAATACATGAAGGCGTACTGACCAGATGCACTTAACATGTCTTGGGAAAGATTTCAGAATCGTTTAATGACAAGTACTTTCCGAAAGTATTCGTCATATGAAGGAGGTAGAATTTATTAGACTCGAGCGAACAACATGACGATGCGGTGTCTCGATGACGAGGCAAGGTTATGAGAATTATCGAGTTTCAGACCTCATTTGGTGGAGAATAAGGAACGAATGATGGCGTATGTTTTTCGAGAGGTCTAAAACCGGAGATTCGTCGATACCTTATCTCTCATAAATTTTCTCGTATTCGGATGTTGTCAATGAGGCTCGGTTATTAGAGCAAAATAGTGAGTATACTCAACCGAGGGACCACAATCAGGGTAGTCATCAGAACGATGATAACTAGCGAGGAGGAAAGAATACGGACAAAGGCGGTAACCACTCAGGTGGTAATCGTGGACATGATAATAGGAGAGGTGACTCAGTGGAAATTTCGGAAAGAGAAGATTCAACAATGACGGAAGATATCAGCGGCAACACCAAAGACCAACAACAAATGCTACGGGAGGAGAAGCAGCGACCGCGGTTAGATGTTACAAATGCGGGAAGGAGGGACATATCGGACCAAACTGTCCACAACAATCCAAGGTATGTTACAACTGTGGAAAGGAAGGCCACATCGCTTTCGAGATTGTACTTATCCGCGAAACCAAGTTCAAGGGAGTGGTGATTCCAAGTACATCCCGGATAAAGTCGAAAATCGGTTCTGGAAGAAGCGTTTGTCGTGGATGGACAAAACGTGAGGAACCCAAACGAGGTGATCACGGGTAAGCTAATCTTGAATTCTTGCGAAGTTTATACCTTACTAGATACTGGGTTCTACCCATTCTTTTATCTCTCTGCTTTGTGCTCAGCGTTTAAACTTGACTCAGGAGAAATTAGATTTTGATTTATCCATTGAAACTCCGTTGGGTGAATCCTTCGTTACATCTACGGTTTATAAATCTTGCATGATCCAAGTTAGCACTATCACATTACCATTGATCTTATCTCTTTAAAGATACTTGCTTTTGATGTGATTTTAGGAATTGATTGGTGAACCACTCATCGTGCCAAAATTGATTGTTTTCGTAAGGTTGTTAGTTTTCATATTCCTAACCAACTTCGTCATACGAATTCAAACCACTAAACCACTAAAATCACCATTGTCATATCAAGCCACAAAGCTATTCGTTTATTGAAAAAGCGGATGTCAAGCTTTCTTAGCCCATGTTATGGATTTGAATAAAGACAAGTCGATTTGAATAATATTTACGTGGTTAAAGAATTCCACGATGTATTTCCTAAAGAGCTTCCGGCCTACCCCGAACGTGATGTTGAATTCTTTATTGATCTTGAACCAAGGTACAAAACCCATTTCTAAAACCACATATCGAATGGCTCTATTGAACTTCGTGAGTTAAAAGTCCAACTACGGAATTATTAGACATCGGTTTCATTCGGCCCCAAGACGTCTCCTCGGGGTGCTCCTGCTTTTATTATGAAAGAAGAAAGAAGAGAGTATGCGACTTTGTATTGACTATCGAGAATTGAACCATGTCACCATCAAGAATAGGTATCCGCCACCTCGCATTGATGACTGTTCGACCCGATTATAAGGAGCCAATGATTCTTTTCAAAGATTGATCTTCGTTACGGATATCATCGGTGAAGATTAAAACTAAGGATATTCCAAAGACGACATTCGGGACTCGATCACGGGCATTATGAATTCTTGGTCATGTCTTTTGGATTGACTAATGCTCCCCGCCGCTTTCATGGATATGATGAAGTGTATTTAAGGAATATTTGAATCGGTTCGTTGTTGTCTTTATTGATGACATCCTTTATCTATTCCAAAAAAAGTGAAGATCATGAGCACCATTTGAAGTCGATATTACAAAGACTTCGTGAACACAAGCTTTATGCAAAAAGTGAAGAAATCGCGAGTTCGGCTTGAGGAAATAGCATTCCATGGGCGCGTGGTGTCAAAACAAAGGAGTATCATTGACCGCGAAGATTGAAGCAATACAAAGTTGGGAGCAGCAAGAAGTCGGTGACCAAAGTATGCATAAATTGGGTCTTCAGAGAGGAAATACAAGACTACAAGATCCAACAATCATAACCTCTAAACAAACATCAGATCGGGATAAATCGTGACCATCAAAGTAGCTACCAAAGTCGTTTTCACGAAGAACGGTTCGAGGTGCCTACTTTGGACCTCTATAACTTGATGATCGTAACGTTTATGTGATCTATCAATTCCAAGTGTGTAGACAACATGTAGGACTACAACTCCAACACTTAACATCATCATAACAACAATAAATCAAGCATCTAAAGTATGGTCAAACCTTGTAAGAAAAATCAACACTTAGAAAATTCAGTGCCTTGAATTTTTTCGATCAATCTTAATCAACCAGGTTTGACCTTAAATAACTCTTAATCCGTAATATATATGGACTGATTCTTTTTGGAGGTTAAATACCACATAACAAGCTACACATATCAACCTTTAGAACACAAAATACATTAAAGATGACCAGAAATAAGGCACGACATTTTCCAAAAAAAACATTTTCGGACACTTAGAATATTTTCTCGGGTTTGAAAAAGCAGTAGAATCAATCTTGCGGTCAACCCACTTTGACCGCTTATAAATCCCGATCTAAAATAGATATAGACCTGATTCCTTTTGAAGTTTAAAGACCACATAACAAGCTACACCTAACAACTTTTAAACAACAAAAGCAATTAAATAATCACGAGAGATATAAGTCTTGACATTTGCCAAAAAATCACAAAATTCGGTTTTTCCAACTTGCTCAAATCTTCAAATTCGTGCACTTTGATGTTATGGGTTCATGATTTTACAACCCGAACATTAATAGACTCTCTATTACACTACTTTAAACAATCAATTGCATCAATTAACATCGAATCGAAGGATTTCTAGAATTTAGGATTTCCTACCTTTTCTGAAGCTTGATTTTTGATTTACGGCTTCGATGCTTCCGATTTGTTGTTTGTGATGGTTGGGCTTTGTTTAGGGACCTGATATGCTACAATAATTCGTAGGAGGTTTTAGAGAGAAGCTTAAGGATGAGAGTTGGATGAATTTTAGTGTATACAAAAATGCTAACTCTCTCCAATCTATTTATAGAATAATTCAAATGCCTTGGATGCTCAATTTGGTTGTATAATTGAGGTGTAATGGTATAGTAGCATGAGGAATTCTAGAAGGTGGTGGTTGGCTAGCTTTTGCAAAGATTCTAGCAATAATGCTACTAATAATACTAAAATGGACAAAAGGGTATTTTGGTAATTTCTATATAATTTCATGGGCATTCTTGTACATAGCAATTAAATGTAATATTTAATCACTAGATGGTAATTCTTATCATTTACCAATTACTTTTCATCCTTTGGTAAATTAAAACATTTATACATTAACATCGTAATTAAACCCAATAATTTTAAATTAGGGTTTTTACATGAAAATTAGGATTTTCTAATTAGGGTTTCTTAACGCCATCAATTAGGGTTTCTAATTGACCATTAGGGTTCTCTAATTATACGTGTATGTTCTAAACACGGTCATTCGATCTCTAACTTCAACCGAATTAGGGTTGTAATAATTAGGGTTTGTCTAATTATAAATAAACAACAACAATTAGAGTTTTCTTCAATTCACGAGCATCTTATACACGGTAACCTTCATATATACAAAGAAACTTCATATACACGAATACTACTTCGGTCATTTCTCATAACTAAGTTTAATAATTAGGGTTTCACAGCACGGTAATATGCTATGACCTAATTGACCGTCATTGTTCAATATTATTTGTCCGCACATACACAGTACATAATTATTGTACTGTAAATCATTATAACAATAATATAATATTATTATTCTCATCTCTTGATCACAATCCCAATTCAGGGTTTGGATCTCATATCTGACTTCTCTTTCGCATATCAAGTTAAAATACTTGATTTAAATATTCTGAACAATTCATATAATAAAATATATATTATATAAATTCTAATTATCACTTCATATATTATTTCCAATCATGTTTTCATGGAAAATAATTAATAAAACATTTCTCACACTGTAAATTAATTACCGTAAAAATATAATTTGTAGTAATTAATAATTCCAAAATTATTTCTAATTTTCAAGTAATAAATATATTCGCATTTATCGTTCACAAGATTAGACACTTATTCTCGTCATTAAATAAAAAAAATTATTTATCATAAAATTTCTTAATTATTTTATATAGAAAATCTCGGGTTATTACATTCACCTCCTTATATAAGGATTAGTCCCGGAATCACCACTTTAAAAACTCATACGCGGAAGGTACATAAAGATATAATCATTGTCGTAGATCTCGATCATACTTGATCGAATCGATCTTTAACTATTCTCCATAACGCTTGTTTATGTCGATAAATGTAAATTTGATCTCTAAAAGAACTCAAATTCCTTCCTCAAAATTTCTTTAATAAAGTAATTTACTATATGTATATATCTGGAAAATCATATAAGACACATAAGTTATTCAAATAGCACACTGGAGTTCTATTTCCACCGCCATCAGATCCTCAATCGCTACGATATCTTGAACGACCATAATGAAGACACACTTTACGGTTTATTTCGTTGTCGCTTTATATCTTCTTGTCATTTCTCGTATTCACATTCCTTATCTCATTTCTTTCTTCTTTCACCTTATACTCTTTCATCTCATACTCCATTGATTCATAAATAAAACATTTATTATACATTCTTGAATTGGGACAATTGGAAGAGATATGTCTCTTCCGCCCACAAACTTTTTCTCTTTATCTCATTTCCTTTTATCGTATAGGTGATAAAAGTTATCTTTTGCCCCTTCTCGTTATCCTAACTTTCATAAACGCTTCTACTTGAGTCACTTAATCCTCTATACCCTAGCAATATGGATTGCGCTTAAAGTCTTTGGCGTTCGACATTCAATTATCTCCGGGTTGATCTTCCGCGCTGGTTTTTGTTTTCGTCTCGATGACATAATCATAAATTATTCTTCATTTCTTACATTCTAAGCCTCATCGTCCATACGCTTAGGCATATAACACAAAATTTTCTACTCAAATAATCATGTATTCCAAAATATTAAATTTTGAAACTTGGTTTACTATCTTAACCAATATTGAGATAAATATTTGTTACCTTTATAACAACTTACTTCATTAATCCAACTTGTGACACCTCATGGTACTTCCAACCATAAAGACCTCACATTAATAGAACTTAACATACCATAAAGACATATTGCTTTAAACATCGATTATCCCTTTGTGACTACAACAAATGGATTTAAAATCTTGACCAACATAAAAGTTGAAAATAGTTCATTACTTATCACACATATTACATAACATAACCCATACTACTTATCTACCAAGCCTTTTCTTCCGGACATTCATTCGCTCGATGTCCTTCTATTCCACAATTAAAACATCAACCTTTCTTATAGTTGGGGCAACGAGGAGAGGTATGTCCCTCACAAACCATAAATATAACATATCTTCTTTCCTTTCTTCTTATCAGTTTTCCTAAGTCGAGGATCTTCTATCTTCTTTTTCCTTACCTCTCTGAATGCATACCGATGTGTTGCTTGAGGCCCCATCCTGGTCAATTTGGATTTTGAGCTTATCTTGCTTCTTCCATTGTTTCTTTTAATGCTTTTCGCAGGTTGAATATTAAGCAACTTTTCTATCTCCCACAACCTTTCTAGTGAAGAAACCTTGTTCTCCAGATCTCGCACTTTCGTTGATGCTTCGAAAGCAGCTTCAACTTTAGTGTCCGAATCACTATCCGTCAAATCCACCATTTCGGATCCGACATACTACGTTTTCCACTATAGCCACCTCGTCCGATTTGGGTTCTTGGTGTTTCTATTTCAATTTGTTGGCCTTGATATTAGCTCGTGGGTATGGATATGATCCTTCTTATTCCACATATCTTTTCCACCGACATCTACATATATAAGTTACCCCGATTAGTATGTAGTATATATATACACAAAGAATCAAGAGTTCTATATATCGTTGTCTCTTATTTTGTTTGACGATGAATTTATTCAATCCATCTCTATAAACACATCAACGCCTATCTCTCTCTGCCGAAGAAAGCGGCTTCCATCCACTTCGTGTCGAATCGCATAAAGGCGATGTCAAAGCCTCGCTTCCAAGGTATATATCCGGTGTCTTTAGCTTCTATCTCAACCTTCAACTGCCTTATCTCAGATCTCTCTCGCTCCAACCTCCTCAGTTCCTCGCTTAACTCCATCTGTGTTCGGTGAGCGGCGTCCTTGTATCATTGTTCGAAATGGAGAAAGACGATTACGTGCCTCCACCCGCCAAATTTAACCTTTAAGTCGCTGCTCCTAACTATCAAATCTCTAATCATTTCACCGCTCGCAGGTACTCCTCATTAGAGTCCATCGTCTCTTGGGTCAAGGAATTACTATTTTGACTTTCGTCATCCATCCTATGACCACAATAAACGAGACAACATCATTACTGAAATAAAATATATTCATTGTTAAAATGAAGTAATATTTTATTTAGTACCACTAAATCTCGATGAATCTCTTCAACTCATCATATCCTATAACTTCTCACCAGAGTACTTCGTCTCCTGGTTCACTGAATATTTATCTTAACTTTCGTCCTCCATTCTACTAAGGTTATAACCTAGGTTTCGCACTCCTAACGTTTATAACCTACAGCTTTGATACCAACCTGTGGCGACACCAAATCCAGGTACTTGAAACCCGAACTCGGTTCTCCACGATACCATTTCTTTAAGCTGAATAATACTAAATAATAATACATTCGAACTTAATTTACATACATCAAAGTTTACTTTCCCAGGTACGTGACCTTCAAAATACATTCCTTACAATACCTGACAATAGATTCCATTGTCTTACTAACTATAACCATTAACTCATACTAATTCTCATTCAATGCCTTTTCTTTTCCGTTTCGTCGCTCGAGCCTTCAGTCGATCGTAGGTAATCGAAAACATTTAGTTTAAGCAAGGATGAGCATTTGAAAGTGCCCAAAGTAAGTAATAGCAATTATATATATAAGTCGAAAGAATATAAGTATTCTCTTTCCATAACACTTCTACAACTAATCGAAAGTTGTGAAGTAATGCATCGATAAAAAATTCACATAACAATTCTCTTTCAATTTCTTGAAATTAGGCTCCACCCATGAATAGGGTTTAAGAAACATACTATGAACATGGTTTTCATTTTCGAAAAGGTTTAATGTAAATTCATCAAGAAACCGTTATAACTTACTAGCACCTGAGGGTGATCACTTCATTGTACCTCAGATTGATCAATACTACATAACTTGAACGAAATTCATTTCACCCTTTTGTCCGCCAAGCCAAGATAAAATTTTCCCATTATCGGGATGTTCATACATGCCTCGCTTCCAAACCCAAAGGTTTTTAATCTTCTTCAACAATAATATGTAATTCAACATATACGTATACGGGTAATTGACAAAGGTATATCAACACGTGAATAAATGCTATGATTATCCAAGTGGGGACACTCAGATAACCATTTAGAAATCAACTTAATGTAATATATATCCGAGCTAACATGTTGATAATCAAAGCGCATATAACTGCATGCGAAAAGAATAATTCTCAAACTTACTCATGTCCATCGATAAAGAAAATGCAAAGGTAGGATACTCACCGATTCAACGATTATAAATCTCAACTTAGGTTTTATCTCTTTATCACAACCTATCGTTAATCGGATCATTCGCTCGATTAGAACAATATATCATAACACATAAGATCGCTCTATTACGGCCAAAGACATAGCCTAATCACGCCATCACATAATCGCAGTGATCATACTTTTAGTTCATAATCTATACTTTTATACATTTTTCAAATATCTCATCCATGCTCTTACGTAAGCCTTTTCTTTCTATTATAGAGTTCCGACATTTGTTGCCGCTGTCTTTAACGAACTTTTATCGGGTAAATCTCGAGTCTAAGACTCTTATTCTATACCTCAACATCGTAAATATCGGACATTTTATTTTTAATCATTTTGAATTTTCCAAAAATTAAAAATTTAAAATAAATCAAATCATTACCTAATCAGCCTATAGTGATATAACTATTATTATAGGTGTTCCTCAAAACTTCATAACTTCATAAATCGGTTCTCAAGTCACTAGTTGGCTTATTTATAACTTTCAAGCATCTAATCATAATTAAATGATTTAAACATCAAACAATTCTATTATCATTAATAATTAATTAATATTAAATTATTAATGAAATTATTGCTAAAATATAAAAGTTATTTATAATAACTCAAACTATTTTTAAAACATTTATATTACCTTAAATGATTTTTAAAACAATTAAAATCATTTTTAAATAATCACCATTAATATATAAATATTAATGTACTATTCATCCAAATATTAAAAGTCATTAATTATAACTTAAAATATTTTTAAATCCTTAATATCCTCTCTTTAAATGATTTTTAAATAAATAAAACCATTTTTAAACTATTTATTTAATAATAATTATTAAATAAACTAAATCTCATTAATATTATCTTAATATCATTAATATTAAATTATTAATGAAATTATCCTTTAAATATTAAAAGTTATATTTTATAACTTAAAATATTTTTAAATACCTTAATTTCATTTAAAATGATTTTTATAATATTAAAATCATTTTTAAACTAAATTATTTAATATAATCATTAAATAACTTTAATATCATTAATATATAATTAATTAATGAAATTCATCACAAAATATTAAAAGTCATGGAAAATAACTCAAAATATTTTCTTATACCATAAAATAATTTTTCATGATTTTTCATGAATTAAAACTATTTTTAAATAATTTATTTAATAGTATAATTAAATAAATAAATACCTTTTATATTCCAAAAATATTAAATATTTATGAAATATACTCAAAATAATTAAAAACTATTTTTCAGATTTTTAAAATAATTTTTCATAATTTATTTAGTATTTTAATAATTAAAACTAATTTTTCTAATTTTTAAATTAATTTTAAAATCGTAAATTAAAATAATTAAAATCGTTGCTAAAGGCCCCTATATAGTGATGTAACCGTCGCTATAGGTGTTCTTGAGCCTACCAGATCTTCATAAGGCGTAACCGAAAGTGGCCTACTTTGACCGTGAATAACTCTCTCATCTTAACGAATTTGGACAATCTATAAATTGGGTCTTGTAGAGGAAATACAAGACTACAAGATCCAACAATCATAACCTCTAAACAAACATCGATCTGGGATAAATCAGCCATCAAAGTAGTTACCAAAGTCGTTCTTCACGAAGAACAGCTTCGAGGTGCCTACTTTGACCTCTATAACTTGATGATCGTGGTAACGCTTATGTGATCTATCAATTCCAAGCAGGTAGACAACATGTAGGACTACAACTCCAACACTTAACATCATCATAACAACAATAAATCAAGCATCTAAAGTATGGTCAAACCTTGTAAAAAAATCAACACTTAGAAAATTCTGGTCGCTTTAATTTTTCTATTAATGCCCACAACCCACTTTTGACCTTAAATAACTCTTAATCCGTAATATATATGGACTGATTCTTTTTGGAGGTTAAATACCACATAACAAGCTACACATATCAACCTTTAGAACACAAAATACATTAAAGATGACCGAGATATAAGGCTCGACATTTTCCCAAAAAAAACATTTTCGGACACTTAGAATATTTTCTGGTTTGAAAATAAATGGCCAATGCTTGGCCAACCCACTTTGACCGCTTATAAATCCCGATCTAAAATAGATATAGACCTGATTCCTTTTGAAGTTTAAAGACCACATAACAAGCTACACCTAACAACTTTTAAACAACAAAAACAAAGAATAATCAAAGAGATATAAGTCTTGACATTTGCCAAAAATCACAAAATCTTGCTTTTTCCAACTTGCTCAAATCTTCAAATTGCACTTTGATGTTATGGGTTCATGATTTTACAACCTGTAACATTAATAGACTCTATTACACTACTTTAAACAATCAATTGCATCAATTAACATCGAATCAAGGATTTCTAGAATTTAGGATTTCCTACCTTTTCAAGCTTCGATTTTTGATTTGCTTCGATGCTTCGATTTGTTGTTTGTGATGGTTGGGCTTTGTTTAGGGACCGATATGCTACAATAATTGTAGGTTTTAGAGAGAGAAGCTTAAGGATGAGAGTTGGATGAATTTTAGTGTACAAAAATGCTAACTCTCTCCAATCTATTTATGTAATAATTCAAATGCCTTCGATGCTCAATTTGGTTGTATAATTGAGGTGTAATGGTATAGTAGCATGAGGGAATTCTAGAAGGTGGTGGTTGGCTAGCTTTTTTGCAAAGATTCTAGCAACAATGCTACTAATAATACACTAAAATGGACAAAAGGGTATTTTGGTAATTTCCCATATAATTTCATGGGCATTCTTGTACATAGCAATTAAATGTAATATTTAATCACTAGATGGTAATTCTTATCATTTACCAATTACTTTTCATCCTTTGTAAATTAAAACATTTATACATTAACATCGTAATTAAACCCAATAATTTTAAATTAGGGTTTTCTATGTAAAATTAGGATTTTCTAATTGTGGTTTCTTAACGCCATCAATTAGGGTTTCTAATTGACCATTAGGTTCTCTAATTATCTCTGTATGTTCTAAACACGCTCATTACGATCTCTAACTTCAACCGATTTAGGTCAGAATAATTGTGGTTTGTCCTAATTATCGACAAACAACAACAATTAGAGTTTTCTTCTAATTAATACATCTTATACACAAGAACCTTCATATACACAAAGAAACTTTATATACACAAATACTACTCACCATTTCTCATAACTAAGTTTAATAATTAGGTTTCACAAAGACTTTTAATATGCTACTTACCTAATCGATCGCCATTGCTCAATATTATTTGTTCACATATACACAGAGATATAATTATTGTAATCAGAAAATCATTATAACAATAATATAATATTATTATTCTCATCTCTTGATCACAATCCCAATTCGTGGTTCGATCTCATATCCGACTTTCTTTCGCATATCAAGTTAAAATACTTGATTTAAATATTCTCAACAATTCATATAATAAAATATATATTATATAAATTTAATTATCACTTCATATATTATTTCCAATCATGTTTTCATGGAAAATAATTAATAAAAACATTTCGCCATGTAAATTAATTACCATAAAAATATAATTTGTAGTAATTAATAATTCCAAAATTATTTCTAATTTTTCAAGTAATAAATATATCGTGATTTATCGCTCACATTATTGTATACACTTATTCTCGCTATTAAATAAAAAAAAATTATTTATACGCTAAAATTTCTTAATTATTTTATATAGAAAATCTTGTTATTACATTCACCTCTCCTTATAAGGATTCCGCCCCTAATCACCACTTTAAAAACTCATACGCGTAAGGTACATACATAAGATATAATCATCAGACGTAGATCTCGATCATACTTGATCGAATCGATCTTTTAACTATTCTCCATAACGCTTGTTTATTCGATAAATGTAAATTTGATCTCTAAAAGAACTCAAATTCCTTCCTCAAAATTTCTTTAATAAAGTAATTTACTATATGTATATATACAGTGAAAATCATATAAGACACATAAGTTATTCAAATAAAGACTGGAGTTCTATTTCCAAACCGCCATCAGATCCTCAATCGCCATTTATATCTCGAACGACCATAATGAAGACACTTACTTACGGTTTATTTCGTTGTCGCTTATATCTTCTTGTCATTTCTCAGATTCACATTCCTTATCTCATTTCTTCTTCTTTCACCTTATACTCTTTCATCTTATACTCCATCGATTCATAAATAAAACATTCGCTATACATTCTTGAATTGGGACAATTGGAAGAGATATGCTCTTCCGCCCACAAACTTTCTTTATCTCATTTCCTTTTATCGATAGTGATAAAAGTTATCTTTTGCCCTTTCCGTTATCCTAACTTTCATAAACGCTTCTCATCGAGTCACTTAATCCTCTATACCCAAGCAATAGGATCGCTTTTTAAAGTCTTTGGCGCTCGACATTCAATTATCCGTTGATCTTCCGCTACCGGTTTTTGTTTTCGCCTCGATGACATAATCATAAATTATTCTTCATTTCTTACATTCTAAGCCTCATCGATAACGCTCGATATATAACACAAAATTTTCTACTCAAATAATCATGTATTCCAAAATATTAAATTTTGAAACTTGGTTTACTATCTTAACCAATATTCAGATAAATATTTGTTACCTTTATAACAACTTACTTCATTAATCCAACTTGTGACACTCATGGTACTTCCAACCATAAGACCTCACATTAATAGAACTTAACATACCATAAAGACATATCGCTTTTAAACATCGCCTATCCCTTTCAGGACTACAACAATGGATTTAAAATCTTGACCAACATAAAAGTTGAAAATAGTTCATTACTTATCACACATATTACATAACATAACCCATACTACTTATCTACCAAGCCTTTCTTCCTGACATTCATTCGCTTCGATGTCCTTCTATTCCACAATTAAAACATCAACCTTTCTTATAGTTGGGGCAACGAGGAGAGGTATGTCCCTCATGTACCGCAAATATAACATATCTTCTTCCCTTTCTTCTTATCAGTTTTCCTAAGTCGATCTTCTATCTTTCTTTTTCCTTACCTCCTGAGTCGCATTACGACATGTGTTGCTTCGAGGCTCCCATCCCGTCAATTTGGATTTTGAGCTTATCTTGCTTCTTCCATTGTTTCTTTTAATGCTTTTCGCAGTTGAATATTAAGCAACTTTTCTATCTCCCACAACCTTTCTAGTGAAGAAACCTTGTTCTCCAGATCTCAAGACTTTCGCTGATGCTCGAGCAGCCTTCAACTTTAGTGTTCGAATCACTATCCGTCAAATCCACCATTTCGATCCGATACTACGCTTTCCACTATAGCCACCTCGTCCGATTCGGGGTTCTTGGTAAGCTTCTATTTCAAATTGTTGGCCTTGATATTAGCTCGTGGGTATGGATATGATCCTTCTTATTCCACATATCTTTTCCACCGTACATCTACATATATAAGTTACCCCGATTAAGATATAGTATATATATACAAAGAATCAAGAGTTCTATATACGCTTGTCTCTTATTTTGTTTGACGATGAATTTATTCAATCCATCTCTATAAACACATCAACGCCTATCTCTCTCTCGCCAAAGGCGTACTTCCATCCACTTCAAGATCGAATCGCATAAAGGCGATGTCTAAAGCCCGCCTCCAAGGTATATATCCCGTGTCTTTAGCTTCTATCTCAACCTTCAACTGCCTTATCTCAGATCTCTCTCGCTCCAACCTCCTCGAATCTCCGCTTAACTCCATCAGTGTTCGGTGAGCAAATGGCCCTTGTATCATTGCTCAAACTGAGAGTACGATTCAGGCTCCCACCGCCGCCAAATTTCTAACCTTTAAGTCGCCGCTCCTAACTATCAAATCTCTAATCATTTCACCGTCGTGGTACTCCTCGCTAGAGTCCATCGCCTCTTGGGTCAAGGAATTAC
Organism: Panax ginseng; assembly: GCA_020205605.1. Lineage (NCBI taxonomy): Eukaryota > Viridiplantae > Streptophyta > Magnoliopsida > Apiales > Araliaceae > Panax > Panax ginseng. The sequence continues at coordinate 98,542,520 of CM035150.1, forward strand.
TATTTTGACTTTCGCCATCCATCCTACGACCACAATAAACGAGACAACATCATTATCAAATAAAATATATTCATTGTTAAAATGAAGTAATATTTTATTTAGTACCACTAAATCTCGATGAATCTCTTCAACTCATCATATCCTATAACTTCTCACCAGAGTACTTCGCCTCCTCGGTTCATCAATATTTATCTTAACTTTCGTCCTCCATTCTACTAAGGTTATAACTTCACCGTAGTTAGACTCCTAATACCATTTCTTTTAAGTAATAATACTAAATAATAATACATTCAACTTAATTTACATACATCAAAGTTTACTTTCCTGTGCACGTGACCTTCAAATACATTCCTTATAATATACCGATAATAGATTCCATTGTCTTACTAACTATAACCATTAACTCATACTAAATCTCATTCAATAGCCTTTTCTTTTTCCTTGTTCGCGTGCCTCGAGCCTTCGTGTCGATCAGACGTAATCGAAAAACATTTAGTTTAAGCAAGGATGAGCATTTGAGTGCCCAAAGAAGTAATAGCAATTATATATATGTTTAAAGAATATAAGTATTCTCTTTCCATAACACTTCTACAACTAATCAAAAGTTGTGAAGTAATCAGATCGATAAAAAATTCACATAACAACTCTCTTTCAATTTCTTGAAATTAGGCTCCACCCATGAATAGGGTTTAAGAAACATACTATGAACATGGTTTTTCATTTTTTCAAAAAGGTTTAGCAGTAAATTCATCAAGAAACCGTCATAACTTACTTACGTACCTGAGGGTGTGATCAATTTCATTGCACTCTCAGACGATCAATACTACATAACTTGAACGTAAATTCATCGTCACCCTTTGTTCGCCAAGTCAAGCATAAAAATTTTCCCATTATCTGGATGTTCATACATGCTCGGTTCCAAACCCAAGGTTTTAATCTTGCTCAACAATAATATGTAATTCAACATATATGTATACGGTAATCGACAAAGGTATATCAACATGTGAATAATGCTATGATTATCCAAGTGGGGACACTTCAGATAACCATTTAGAAATCAACTTAATGTAATATATATCCGAGCTAACATGTTGATAATCAAAGCGCATATAACTGCAGACAGAATGTAATAATTTCAAAACTTACTCATGTCCATCAGATAAAGGAAATGCAAAGGTAAGATATACGATTCGGTCGATTACAAATCTCAACTTAGGTTTTATCTCTTTATCACAACCTATCAATAATCGATCATTCGCTCGATTAGAACAATATATCATAACACATATAGATCGTTTATTACACCAAGACATAGTCTAATCACGCCATCACATAATCGCAGTGATCATACTTTTTAGTTCATATTCTATACTTGAAATATTTTTATACATTTTTCAAATATCTCATCCATGCTCTTACGTAAGTCTTTTCTTTCTATTATAGGGTCTCGACATTTTTGTTTGCTGCACGATGCCTTTTTATTTGCAAATATTTAGTCTAAGACTCTTATCCTATACCTCAACATCTCAGTAAATATCAAACATTTTATTTTTAATCATTTTCAATTTTCCGTAAATTGAAAAATTTAAAATAATTCAAATCATTACCAAGGGCCTATAGTGATATAATCATACTATAGGTGTTCTTCATCAAACTTCATAACTTCATAACCTGGTTCTCAAGTCACCTAGTTCATTTATTATAACTTTCAAACATCTAATCATAATTAAATGATTTAAACATTAAACAATTCCATTATCATTAATAATTAATTTATATTAAACTATTAATGAAACCATTGCCAAAATATAAAAGTTATTTATAATAACTCAAACTATTTTTAAAACATTTATATTACCCTTTAAATGATTTTTAAAACAATTAAAATCATTTTTAAATAATCACCATTAATATATAAATATTAATGTACTATTCATCCAAATATTAAAAGTCATTAATTATAACTTAAAATATTTTTAAATCCTTAATATCCTCTTTAAATGATTTTTAAATAAATAAAACCATTTTTAAACTATTTATTTAATAATAATTATTAAATAAACTAAATATCATTAATATTATCTTAATATCATTAATATTAAATTATTAATGAAATTATCCTTTAAATATTAAAAGTTATATTTTATAACTTAAAATATTTTTAAATACTTTTAATTTCATTTAAAATGATTTTTATAATATTAAAATCATTTTTAAACTAAATTATTTAATATAATCATTAAATAACTTTAATATCATTAATATATAATTAATTAATGAAATTCATCACAAAATATTAAAAGTCATGGAAAATAACTTAAAATATTTTCTTATACCATAAAATAATTTTTCATGATTTTTCATGAATTAAAACTATTTTTAAATAATTTATTTAATATTATAATTAAATAAATAAATACCTTTTATATTCCAAAAATATTAAATATTTATGAAATATACTCAAAATAATTAAAAACTATTTTTCGTGATTTTAAAATAATTTTTCATAATTTATTTGGTATTTTTAATAATTAAAACTAATTTTTCTAATTTTTAAATTAATTTCCTGAAAATCGTAAATTAAAATAATTAAAACTGTCGCTAAAGGCCCCTATAGTGATGTAACTGTCGCTATAGGTGTTCTTGAGCCTACCTGCATCTTCATAAGGCGTAACCGAGTGGCCTACTTTACCGTGAATAACTCTCTCATCTTAACTAATTTGGACAATCTATAAATTGGGTCTTGTAGAGGAAATACAAGACTACAAGATCCAACAATCATAACCTCTAAACAAACATCGATCTCGGGATAAATCACCATCAAAGAAGTTACCAAAGTCGTTTCTTCACGAAGAACAGCTCGAGGTGCCTACTTTGACCTCTATAACTTGATGATCGTAACGCTTATGTGATCTATCAATTCCAAAGCAGTGTAGACAACATGTAGGACTACAACTCTAACACTTAACATCATCATAAAAACAATAAATCAAGCATCTAAAGTATGGTCAAACCTTGTAAGAAAAATCAACACTTAGAAAATTTCGGTCGCCTAATTTTTCGGTCAATGCCGCACAACCCACTTTTGACCTTAAATAACTCTTAATCCGTAATATATATGGGACTGATTCTTTTGGAGGTTAAATACCACATAACAAGCTACACATATCAACCTTTAGAACACAAAACACATTAAAGATGACCGAGATATAAGGGCTCGACATTTTCCAAAAAAAAATTTTTCGACACTTAGAATATTTTTCGGTTTGAAAAACAAATGGCCAATGCTTGGCCAACCCACTTTGACCGCTTATAAACCCCGATCTAAAATAGATATAGACCTGATTCCTTTTGGAGTTTAAAGACCACATAACAAGCTACACTATAACAACTTTTAAACAACAAAAACAAAGAATAATCAAAGAGATATAAAGTCTGACATTTGGTGAAAATACATGTAATCTTGCTTTTTCCAACTTGCTCAAATCTTCAAATTGCAGCACTTTGATGTTATGGGTTCATGATTTTACAACCTGTAACATTAATAGACTCTCTATTACACTACTTTAAACAATCAATTGCATCAATTAACATCGAATCAAGGATTTCTAGAATTTAGGATTTCCTACCTTTTCAAGCTTGATTTTTGATTTTTTCGCTTCGATGCTTCCGATTTGTTGTTTGTGATGGTTGGGCTTTGTTTAGGGACCGATATGCTACAATAATTTGAGGTTTAGAGAGAGAGAAGTTTAAGGATGAGAGTTGGATGAATTTTAGTGTACAAAAAATGCTAACTCTCTCCAATCTATTTATGTAATAATTCAAATGCCTCGATGCTCAATTTGGTTGTATAATTGAGGTGTAATGGTATAGTAAGAGCATGAGGGAATTCTAGAAGGTGGTGGTTGGCTAGCTTTTGCAAAGATTCTAGCAACAATGCTACTAATAATACACTAAAATGGACAAAAGGGTATTTTGGTAATTTCCCATATAATTTCATGGGCATTTTTGTACATAGCAATTAAATGTAATATTTAATCACTAGATGGTAATTTTATCATTTACCAATTACTTTTCATCCTTTGGTAAATTAAAACATTTATACATTAACATCGTAATTAAACCCAATAATTTTAAATTAGGGTTTTCTATGAAAAATTAGGATTTTCTAATTGTGGTTTCTTAACGCCATCAATTAGGTTTCTAATCGACCATTAGGTTCTCTAATTATCTCTGTATGTTCTAACACGCCATTACGCATCTCTAACTTCAACCGATTAGGTCAGAATAATTGTGGTTTGTCCTAATTATCGACAAACAACAAAGAATTAGGTTTTCTTCTAATTACCGACATCTTATACACAAGAACCTTCATATACACAAGAAACTTCATATATATACTACTACTCATATTTCTCATAACTAAGTTTAATAATTAGGTTTCACAAAGAAGGTAATAATATGCTATGACCTAATCGATCGTCATCGCTTCAATATTATCTCGTGTTCACACATACACAAAGATATAATTATTGTAATCAGAAAATCATTATAACAATAATATAATATTATTATTCTCATCTCTTGATCACAATCCCAATTCGTGGTTCGATCTCATATCCGACTTTCTTTCGTGATATCAAGTTAAAATACTTGATTTAAATATTTCAACAATTCATATAATAAAATATATATTATATAAATTCTAATTATCACTTCATATATTATTTCCAATCATGTTTTCATGGAAAATAATTAATAAAAACATTTCGCTATGTAAATTAATTACCATAAAATATAATTTGTAGTAATTAATAATTCCAAAATTATTTCTAATTTTTCAAGTAATAAATATATTCGCATTTATCGCTCACATTACTAGACACTTATTCTCTCATTATTAAAAAAAAAAATTATAATAAAATTTTCTTATTTATTTTATTTAGAAATCTCAAGTTATTACATTCACCTCCCTTATAAGGATTCCGCCCCTAATCACCGCTTTAAAACTCATATACGTAAGGGTACATAACATATAATCATCAGACGTAGATCTCGATCATACTGATCGAATCGATCTTTAACTATTCTCCATAACGCTTGTTTATTCGATAAATGTAAATTTGATTTCTAAAAGAACTCAAATTCCTTCCTCAAAATTTCTTTAATAAAGTAATTTACTATATATATATATATACAGAAAATCATATAAGACACATAAGTTATTCAAATAGCACTGAGTTCTATTTCCAAACCGCCATCAGATCCTCAATCGCCACGATATATCTCGAATCTCACCATAATGAAGACACTTACGGCTTATTTCGTTGTCGCCTATATCTTCATTGTCATTTCTCGATTCACATTCCTTATCTCATTTCTTCTTCTTTCACCTTATAATCTTTCATCTTATACTCCATTGATTCATAAATAAAACATTCGCTATACATTCTCGAATTGGGACAATTGGAAGAGATATGTCTCTTCACAAAGCCCACAAACTTTTTCTTTATCTCATTTTCCTTTATCGATAGTGATAAAAGTTATCTTTTGCCCTTTCCGTTATCCTAACTATCATAAACGCTTCTATCGAGTCACTTAATCCTCTATACCCCCCAGCAATAAGATCGCTTTTAAAGTCTTCAGCGCTCGACATTCAATTATCCGTCGATCTTCCGCTACCGGGTTTTTTTTCGCCTCTATGACATAATCATAAATTATTCTTCATTTCCTTACATTCTAAGCCTCATCGATAACGCTCGATATATAACACAAAATTTTCTACTCAAATAATCATGTATTCCAAAATATTAAATTTGAAACTTGGTTTACTATATTAACCAATATTCAGATAAATATCTCGCTACCTTTTTATAACAACTTACTTCATTAATCCAACTTGTGACACTCATGGTACTTCCAACCCATAAGACCTCACATTAATAGAACTTAACATACCATAAAGCACATATCGCTTTTAAACATCACTATCCCTTCAGGACTACAAAAATGGATTTAAAATCTCGACCAACATAAAAGTTGAAAATAGTTCATTACTTATCACACATATTACATAACATAACCCATACTACTTATCTACCAAGCTTTCTTCTCTGACATTCATTCGCCGATGTCCTTCCATTCCACAATTAAAACATCCACCTTTCTTATAGTTGGGGCAACGAGAGAGGTATGTCCTCACAACCCGCAAATATAACATATCTTCTTTCCTTTCTTCTTATCAGTTTTCCTAAGTCGATCTTCTATCTTTCTTTTTCCTTACCTCTCTGAGTCGCATACCATGTGTTGCTTCGAGGCTCCCATCCGATCAATTTGGATTTTGAGCTTATCTTGCTTCTTCCATTGTTTCTTTTAATGCTTTTCAGAAGCTTGAATATTAAGCAACTTTTCTATCTCCCACAACCTTTCTAGTGAAGAAACCTTGTTCTCCAGATCTCGTGACTTTCGATGATGCTTGAGCAGCCTTCAACTTTAGTCTCGAATCACTATCCGTCAAATCCACCATTTTCGGATCCGATACTACGCTTTCCACTATAGCCACCTCGTCCGATTTGGGTTCTCGTAAGTTTCTATTTCAAATTGTCTGGCCTCGATATTAGCTCTGGGGGTATGGATCCGATCCTTCTTATTCCACATATCTTTTCCACCGTATATCTACATACATAAGTTACCCCCGATTATATATATATATATATATACACAAAGAATCAAGAGTTTTTATATACGTTGTCTCTTATTTTGTTTGACGATGAATTTATTCAATCCATCTCTATAAACACATCAACGCTATCTTTCTCTCGCCGAAAGGGCCTCCATCCACTTCAGATCGAATCGCATAAAGGCGGCGTCTAAAGCCCGCCCAAGGTATATATCCCGTGTCTTTGGCTTCTATCTCAACCTTCAACCGTCCTATCTCAGATCTCCTCTCGCTCCAACCTCCTCAGAACTCGCTTAACTCCATCTGTGTTCGGTGAGCAAATGGCCCTCAGATCATTGCTCAAAACTGGAGAGTACGATTCTCAGGCTCCACCGCCAACTCTAACCTTTAAGTCGTCTGCTCCTAACTATCAAATCTCTTATCATCTCACCGTCTGCGGTACTCCTCGCTAGAGTCCATCGCCTCGGGTCAAGGAATTACTATTTTGACTTTCGCCATCCATCCTATGACCACAATAAACGAGACAACATCATTATCAAATAAAATATATTCATCATTAAAATGAAGTAATATTTTATTTAGTACCACTAAAACGATGAATCTCTTCAACTCATCATCATCATATCCTATAATCATATCCGGTTCATCGAATATCTATCTTAATTTTTTCGTTCTCCATTCTACTAAGGTTATAATTCTTCACCGTAGTTCTTCACCGTAGTTCTTCGCTCACCGAATATCTATCTTAACTTTCGTTATCCATTCTACTAAGGTTATAACCTAGGTTTCGTGATTCCTAACGCTTATAACCCATACTTTGATACCAACCTCGTATGCACCCCAAATCCGTGTACTTGAAACCCTAACTCCTGCTTCTCCATTTATACCATTTCTTTTTGTCAATAATACTAAATAATAATACATTCAACTTAATTTACATACATCAAAGTTTACTTTCCTGTGCACGTGACCTTCAAATACATTCTTATAATACCGATAATAGATTCCATTGTCTTTACTAACTATAACCATTAACTCATACTAAATCTCATTCAATAGCCTTTTCTTTTTCCTTGTTCGTGCCTCGAGCCTTCGTGTCGATCGACGAATCGAAAAACATTTAGTTTAAGCAAGGATGAGCATTTGAGTGCCCAAAGAAGTAATACAAATTATATATATAAGTCAAAGAATATAAGTATTCTCTTTACATAACACTTCTACAACTAATCAAAAGTTGTGAAGTAATCAGATCGATAAAAGATTCACATAACAACTCTCTTTCAAATTCTTGAAATTAGGCTCCACCCATGAATAGGTTTTTAAGAAACATACTATGAACATGGTTTTTCATTTTCAAAAGGTTTAAGTAAATTCATCCAAGAAACTCATTATAACTTACGGCACGGAGGGTGATCATTTCATTGCATTCTCAGACGATCAATACTACATAACTTGAACGTAAATTCATCGCCACCCTTTGTTCGCCAAGCGCATAAAAATTTTCCCATTATCTGGATGTTCATACATGCCCGGTTCCAAACCCAAGGTTTTTAATCTTGCTCAACAATAATATGTAATTCAATATATATGTATACGGTAATCGACAAAGGTATATCAACATGTGAATAATGCTATGATTATCCAAGTGGGGACACTCAGATAACCATTTAGAAATCAACTTAATGTAATATATATCCGAGCTAACATGTTGATAATCAAAGCGCATATAACTCAGACAGAATAGAATAATTTCAAACTTACTCATGTCCATCGATAAAGGAAATGCAAAGGTAAGATACTCACTCGATTTGGTCGATTACAAATCTCAACTTAGGTTTTATCTCTTTATCACAACCTATCAATAAATCGATCATTCGCTCGATTAGAACAATATATCATAACACATAGTAGATCGCTTATTACAACAAGACATAGTCTAATCACGCCATCACATAATCGCAGTTGATCATACTTTTAGTTCATATTCTATACTTGAAATATTTTTATACATTTTTCAAATATCTCATCCATGCTCTTACGTAAGTCTTTTTCTTTCTATTATAGGTTCGACATTTTTTTTGCTGCATCGATCTGCCTTTTTTTATTTGTAAATACCGAAGTCTAAGACTCTTATTCTATACCTCAACATCTCAGAATATCAAACATTTTATTTTTAATCATTTCGAATTTTCCGTAAATTGAAAAATTTAAAATAAATCAAATCATTACCAAGGGCTTATAGTGATATAAAATGCTACTATGGGTGCTCTTCATCAAAACTTCATAACTTCATAATCCTGCTTTCAAGTCACTAATTATTATAACTTTCAAACATCTAATCATAATTAAATGATTTAAACATTAAATAATTCCATTATCATTAATAATTAATTTATATTAAACTATTAATGAAACCATTGCTAAAATATAAAAGTTATTTATAATAACTCAAACTATTTTTAAAACATTTATATTACCCTTTAAATGATTTTTAAAACAATTAAAATCATTTTTAAATAATCACCATTAATATATAAATATTAATGTACTATTCATCCAAATATTAAAAGTCATTAATTATAACTTAAAATATTTTTAAATCCTTAATATCCTCTTTAAATGATTTTTAAATAAATAAAACCATTTTTAAACTATTTATTTAATAATAATTATTAAATAAACTAAATATCATTAATATTATCTTAATATCATTAATATTAAATTATTAATGAAATTATCCTTTAAATATTAAAAGTTATATTTTATAACTTAAAATATTTTTAAATAATTTTAATTTCATTTAAAATGATTTTTATAATATTAAAATCATTTTAAACTAAATTATTTAATATAATCATTAAATAACTTTAATATCATTAATATATAATTAATTAATGAAATTCATCACAAAATATTAAAAGTCATGGAAAATAACTTAAAATATTTTCTTATACCATAATATAATTTTTCATGATTTTTCATGAATTAAAACTATTTTTAAATAATTTATTTAATATTATAATTAAATAAATAAATACCTTTTATATTCCAAAAATATTAAATATTTATGAAATATACTCAAAATAATTAAAAACTATTTTTCAGATTTTAAAATAATTTTTCATAATTTATTTGGTATTTTTAATAATTAAAAACTAATTTTTCTTCTTTTTAAATTAATTTCCTAAAATCGTAAATTAAAATAATTAAAATCTGTCGCTAAAGGCCCCTATAGTGATGTAATGTCGCTATAGGTGTTCTTGAGCCTACCTGCATCTTCATAAGGCGTAACCGAGTGGCCTACTTTGACCGTGAATAACTCTCTCATCTTAACTAATTTGGACAATCTATAAATTGGGTCTTGTAGAGGAAATACAAGACTACAAGATCCAACAATCATAACCTCTAAACAAACATCGATCGGGATAAATCACCATCAAAGTAGTTACCAAAGTCGTTTTCACGAAGAACAGCTCGAGGTGCCTACTTTGGACCTCTATAACTTGATGATCGTAACGCTTATGTGATCTATCAATTCCAAGTGTGTAGACAACATGTAGGACTACAACTCTAACACTTAACATCATCATAAAAACAATAAATCAAGCATCTAAAGTATGGTCAAACCTTGTAAGAAAAATCAACACTTAGAAAATTTCGGGCCGCCTGTAATTTTTTCGGTCAATGCCCACAACCCACTTTGACCTTAAATAACTCTTAATCCGTAATATATATGGACCTGATTCTTTTTGGAGGTTAAATACCACATAACAAGCTACACATATCAACCTTTATAACAGAAAACACATTAAAGATGACCGAGATATAAGGCCCGACATTTTCCAAAAAAATATTTTTCGACACTTAGAATATTTTCTGGGTTTGAAAAAAATGGCCAATGCCTTGGCCAACCCACTTTGACCGCTTATAAATCCCGATCTAAAATAGATATAGACCTGATTCCTTTTGAGTTTAAAGACCACATAACAAGCTTACCTAACAACTTTTAAACAACAAAAACAAAGAATAATCAAAGAGATATAAGTCTCGACATTTGCCCAAAAAATAACATGTAATTCTTTTTCCAACTTGTTTCAAATCTTCAAATCAGGCACTTTGATGTTATGGGTTCATGATTTTACAACCCGTAACATTAATAGACTCTCTATTACACTACTTTAAACAATCAATTGCATCAATTAACATCGAATCAAGGATTTCTAGAATTTAGGATTTCCTACCTTTTCAAGCTTGATTTTTGATTTCGCTTCGATGCTTCGATTTGTTGTTTGTGATGGTTGGGCTTTGTTTAGGGACCGATATGCTACAATAAATAGAGGTTTTAGAGAGAGAGAGTTAAGGATGAGAGTTTAGATGAATTTTAGTGTACAAAAAATATTAACTCTCTCCAATCTATATATGTATAATTAATTCAATGCCTCGATGCTCAATTTGGTTGTATAATTGAGGTGTAATGGTATAGAAAGCAGCATGGGAATTCTAGAAGGTGGTGGTGATTAGCTTTTGCAAAGATTCTAGCAACAATGCTACTAATAATACACTAAAATGGACAAAAGGGTATTTTGGTAATTTCCCATATAATTTCATGGGCATTTTTGTACATAGCAATTAAATGTAATATTTAATCACTAGATGGTAATTTTATCATTTACCAATTACTTTTCATCCTTTGGTAAATTAAAACATTTATACATTAACATCGTAATTAAACCCAATAATTTTAAATTAGGTTTTCTATGTAAAATTAGGATTTTCTAATTGTGGTTTCTTAACGCCATCAATTAGGGTTTCTAATTGACCATTAGGTTCTCTAATTATCTGTGTATGTTCTAACATACCATTACAATCTCTAACTTCAACCGATTAGGTCAGAATAATTGTGGTTTGTCCTAATTATCACATACAACAAAAGAATTAGGTTTTTTCTAATTACCGACATCTTATACACAAGAACCTTCATATACACAAGAAACTTCATATACACAACTACTACTCACCATTTCTCATAACTAAGTTTAATAATTAGGGTTTCACAAAGACGGTAATATGCTATGACCTAATCAATCATCATCATCTTCAATATTATCGTCTTCACATATATACAAAGACATAATTATTGTATCAGAAAATCATTATAACAATAATATAATATTATTATTTCATCTCTTGATCACAATCCCAATTCGTGGTTCGATCTCATATCCGACTTTCTTTCGCATATCAAGTTAAAATACTTGATTTAAATATTCTAACAATTCATATAATAAAATATATATTATATAAATTCTAATTATCACTTCATATATTATTTCCAATCATGTTTTCATGGAAAATAATTAATAAAAACATTTCGCTATGTAAATTAATTACCATAAAATATAATTTGTAGTAATTAATAATTCCAAAATTATTTCTAATTTTTCAAGTAATAAATATATTCGCATTTATCGCTCACATTACTAGACACTTATTCTCGCTATTAAAAAAAAAATTATACGCAAATTTTCTTATTTATTTTATATAGAAAATCTCAAGTTATTACATTCACCTCCTTATAAGGATTCCGCCCCTAATCACCGCTTTAAAACTCATATACGTAAGGGTACATAAGATATAATCATCAGACGTAGAGATCTCGATCATACTTGATCGAATCGATCTTTTAACTATTCTCCATAACGCTTGTTTATTCGATAAATGTAAATTTGATTCTAAAAGAACTCAAATTCCTCCTCCTCAAAATTTCTTTAATAAAGTAATTTACTATATATATATATATACAGAAAATCATATAAGACACATAAGTTATTCAAATAAGACCGGAGTTCCATTTCCAAATGCCATCAGATCCTCAATCGCTATTTATATCTCGAATCCACCATAATGAAGACACTTTACTTGCTTATTTCGTTGTCGCCTATATCTTGTCATTGCCATTTCTCGATTCACATTCCTTATCTCATTTCTTCTTCTTTCACCTTATACTCTTTCATCTTATACTCCATTGATTCATAAATAAAACATTCGCTATACATTCTCGAATGGAGACAATTGAAGAGATATGTCTCTTCCGCCTCACACAAAGCACACAAACTTTTTTCTTTATCTCATTTTCCTTTTTATCGATAGTGATAAAAGTTATCTTTTGCCCTTTCCGTTATCCTAACTATCATAAACGCTTCTATCGAGTCACTTAATCCTCTATACCCCAAAGCAATAGATCGCTTTAAAGTCTTGGCGCTCACATTCAATTATCCGTCGATCTTCCGCTACCGGTTTTCGTTTTCGCCTCTCATGACATAATCATAAATTATTCTTCATTTCTTACATTCTAAGCCTCATCGATACGCTCGATATATAACACAAAATTTTCTACTCAAATAATCATGTATTCCAAAATATTGATTTGAAACTTGGTTTACTATATTAACCAATATTCAGATAAATATCCGCTACTTTTATAACAACTTACTTCATTAATCCAACTTGTGACACTCATGGTACTTCCAACCATAAGACCTCACATTAATAGAACTTAACATACCATAAAGCACATATCGCTTTTAAACATCGCCTATCCCTTCAGGACTACAAAAGTCTGGATTTAAAATCTCGACCAACATAAAAGTTGAAAATAGTTCATTACTTATCACACATATTACATAACATAACCCATACTACTTATCTACCAAGTTCTTCTTCCTGACATTCATTCGCCGATGTCCTTCCATTCCACAATTAAAACATCCACCTTTCTTATTGGGGCAACGAGGAGAGGTATGTCCTCACAAACCGCAAATATAACATATCTTCTTTCCTTTCTTCTTATCGTGTTTTCTAAGTCGATCTTCTATCTTTCTTTTTCCTTACCTCCTGAGTCGCATACCGATGTGTTGCTTTGAGGCTCCCATCCGTCAATTTGGATCTTAAGCTTATCTTGCTCTTCCATTGTTTCTTTTAATGCTTTTCGCAGCTTGAATATTAAGCAACTTTTCTATCTCCCACAACCTTTCTAGTGAAGAAACCTTGTTCTCCAGATCTCCGACTTTCGCTGATGCTTCGAGCAGCCTTCAACTTTAGTGTTCGAATCACTATCCACAAATCCACCATTTCGATCCGATACTACGCTTTCCACTATAGCCACCTCGTCCGATTTGGGTTCTCGTAAGTTTCTATTTCAAATTGTTGGCCTCGATATTAGCTCTCTGGGGTATGGATCTGATCCTTCTTATTCCACATATCTTTTCCACCGTATATCTACATACATAAGTTACCCCGATTAGTATATATATATATATATATACAAGAATCAAGAGTTTTATATACGCTGTCTCTTATTTTGTTTGACGATGAATTTATTCAATCCATCTCTAAAAACACATCAACGCCATCTTCTCTCTCGCCAAAGGCGCTCCATCCACTTCAGATCGAATCGCATAAAGGCGGCGTCTAAAGCCCGCTTCCAAGGTATATATCCCGTGTCTTTTGGCTTCTATCTCAACCTTCAACTGTCCTATCTCAGAGATCTCTCTCGCTCCAACCTCCTCAGAAACTCGCTTAACTCCATCTCGTGTTCGGTGAGCAGTCAGTCTCTTGTATCATTGCTCCAAAACTGAGAAAGACGATTCTGCAGGCTCCCACCGCCAGCCTCTAACCTTTAAGTCGTCGCTCCTAACTATCAAATCTCTTATCATCTCACCGTCTCGGTACTCCTCGCTAGAGTCCATCGCCTCGGGTCAAGGAATTACTATTTTGACTTTCGCCATCCATCCTATGACCACAATAAACGAGACAACATTATTATCAAATAAAATATATTCATCATTAAAATGAAGTAATATTTTATTTAGTACCACTAAAACTCGATGAATCTCTTCAACTCATCATATCCTATAACTTCTCACCCAGAGTACTTCGCCTCCGGTTCATCAATATATTTATCTTAACTTTCGCCCTCCATTCTACTAAGGTTATAATTTTCACCGTAGTTCTTCGCTCATCGAATATCTATCTTAACTTTCGTTATCCATTCTACTAAGGTTATAACCTAGGTTTCAGATTCCTAACGCTTATAACCCCATGCCTTTTGATACCAACCCGTAACCCCAAATCCTGATACTTGAAAACCCAACTCCTGCTCTCCATTTATACCATTTCTTTGTCAATAATACTAAATAATAATACATTCAACTTAATTTACATACATCAAAGTTTACTTTCCTGTGCACGTGACCTTCAAATACATTCCTTATAATATCCGATAATAGATTCCATTGTCTTTACTAACTATAACCATTAACTCATACTAAATCTCATTCAATAGCCTTTTCTTTTCCCTCGTTCGTGCTCGAGCCTTCGTGTCGATCGTAGACGAATCGAAAAACATTTAGTTTAAGCAAGGATGAGCATTTGAGTGCCCAAAGAAGTAATAGCAATTATATATATGTTCTAAAGAATATAAGTATTCTCTTTACATAACACTTCTACAACTAATCAAAAGTTGTGAAGTAATCAGATCGATAAAAGATTCACATAACAACTCTCTCTTCAATTTCTTGAAATTAGGCTCCACCCATGAATAGGTTTAAGAAACATACTATGAACATGGTTTTTCATTTTCAAAAGGTTTAGTAAATTCATCCCAAGAAACCGTCATAACTTACTAGCACCTGAGGGTGATCAAATTTCATTGCATTCTCTCAGATTGATCAATACTACATAACTTGAACGTAAATTCATCGCCACCCTTTGTCCACCAAGTCACATAAAAATTTTCCCATTATCTGGATGTTCATACATGCCCGGTTCCAAACCCAAGGTTTTTAATCTTGCTCAACAATAATATGTAATTCAACATATATGTATACGTAATCGACAAAGGTATATCAACATGTGAATAATGCTATGATTATCCAAGTGGGGACACTTCAGATAACCATTTAGAAATCAACTTAATGTAATATATATCCGAGCTAACATGTTGATAATCAAAGCGCATATAACTGCACAGAATAGTAATAATTTCAAACTTTTACTCATGTCCATCAGATAAAGGAAATGCAAAGGTAAGATATCACTCGATTTGGTCGATTACAAATCTCAACTTAGGTTTTATCTCTTTATCACAACCTATCAATAATCGATCATTCGCTCGATTAGAACAATATATCATAACACATAGTAATCGCTTATTACAACAAAGACATAGTCTAATCACGCCATCACATAATCGCAGTGATCATACTTTTAGTTCATATTCTATACTTGAAATATTTTTATACATTTTTCAAATATCTCATCCATGCTCTTACATGTAAGTTTTTTTCTTTCTATTATAGTGGTCTCGACATTTTGTTCTGCTGCATCGACTTTTTTTATTTGCAAATACCGAGTCTAAGACTCTTATTCTATACCTCAACATCTCAGAATATTTACATTTTATTTTTAATCATTTTTAATTTTCCGTAAATT
Source organism: Panax ginseng (assembly GCA_020205605.1). NCBI lineage: Eukaryota > Viridiplantae > Streptophyta > Magnoliopsida > Apiales > Araliaceae > Panax > Panax ginseng. The sequence continues at coordinate 98,558,691 of CM035150.1, forward strand.
GAAAAATTTAAAATAAATCAAATCATTACCAAGGGCTTATAGTGATATAATCATACTACGGGTGTTCTCAAATCAAATCATCGACTTCATAACCTGCCTTTCAAGTTTAGTTTGGCTGGCTATAACTTTCAAACATCTAATCATAATTAAATGATTTAAACATTAAATAATTCCATTATCATTAATAATTAATTTATATTAAACTATTAATGAAACCATTGCTAAAATATAAAAGTTATTTATAATAACTCAAACTATTTTTAAAACATTTATATTACCCCTTAAATGATTTTTAAAACAATTAAAATCATTTTTAAATAATCACCATTAATATATAAATATTAATGTACTATTCATCCAAATATTAAAAGTCATTAATTATAACTTAAAATATTTTTAAATCCTTAATATCCTCTTTAAATGATTTTTAAATAAATAAAACCATTTTTAAACTATTTATTTAATAATAATTATTAAATAAACTAAATATCATTAATATTATCTTAATATCATTAATATTAAATTATTAATGAAATTATCCTTTAAATATTAAAAGTTATATTTTATAACTTAAAATATTTTTAAATACTTTTAATTTCATTTAAAATGATTTTTATAATATTAAAATCATTTTTAAACTAAATTATTTAATATAATCATTAAATAACTTTAATATCATTAATATATAATTAATTAATGAAATTCATCACAAAATATTAAAAGTCATGGAAAATAACTTAAAATATTTTCTTATACCATAATATAATTTTTCATGATTTTTCATGAATTAAAACTATTTTTAAATCATTTATTTAATATTATAATTAAATAAATAAATACCTTTTATATTCCAAAAATATTAAATATTTATGAAATATACTCAAAATAATTAAAAACTATTTTTCGTATTTTAAAATAATTTTTCATAATTTATTTGGTATTTTTAATAATTAAAAACTAATTTTTCTAATTTTTAAATTATTTTCCTAAAATCGTAAATTAAAATAATTAAAATCTGTCGCTAAAGGCCCCTATAGTGTGATGTATGTCGCTTATAGGTGTTCTCTTGAGCCTACCTGCATCTTCATAAGGCGTAACCGAGTGGCCTACTTTGACCGTGAATAACTCTCTCATCTTAACGAATTTGGACAATCTATAAATTGGGTCTTGTAGAGGAAATACAAGACTACAAGATCCAACAATCATAACCTCTAAACAAACATCGATCTCGGGATAAATCACCATCAAAGTAGTTACCAAAGTCGTTTCTTCACGAAGAACAGCTCGAGGTGCCTACTTTGACCTCTATAACTTGATGATCGTGGTAACGCTTATGTGATCTATCAATTCCAAAGTGTAGAAAAACATGTAGGACTACAACTCTAACACTTAACATCATCATAAAACAATAAATCAAGCATCTAAAGTATGGTCAAACCTTGTAAGTAAAAATTAACACTTAGAAAATTCGGGTCGCCTGTAATTTTTCGGTCAATGCCACAACCCACTTTGACCTTAAATAACTCTTAATCCGTAATATATATGGACCCGATTCTTTTGGAGGTTAAATACCACATAACAAGCTACACATATCAACCTTTAGAACACAAAACACATTAAAGATGACCGAGATATAAGGCCTCGACATTTTCCAAAAAAAACATTTTCGACACTTAGAATATTTTTCGGTTTGAAAAATAAATGGCCAATGCTTGGCCAACCCACTTTGACCGCTTATAAATCCCGATCTACAATAGATATAGACCTGATTCCTTTTGGAGTTTAAAGACCACATATCAAAGCTACTATATAACAACTTTTAAACAACAAAAAAAAAAGAATAATCAAAGAGTTATAAGTCTCCGACATTTGGTGAAAAATAATGTAATCTTGCTTTTTCCAACTTGTTTAAATCTTCAAATTCGGCACTTTGATGTTATGGGTTCATGATTTTACAACCCGTAACATTAATAGACTCTCTATTACACTACTTTAAACAATCAATTGCATCAATTAACATCGAATCAAGGATTTCTAGAATTTAGGATTTCCTACCTTTTCAAGCTTCGATTTTTGATTTTTCGCTTCGATGCTTCCGATTTGTTGTTTGTGATGGTTGGGCTTTGTTTAGGAGCTTATATGCTAAGATAATTCGTAGGTTTTAGAGAGAGAGAGAGAGTGTAAATAGAGAGTTTAGAAAATATTAGTGTGTTTGCATTATCTCTCCTCAATCTATTATATAAGCCAATCATAAATGCCTCGATGCTCAATTTGGTTGGTATAATTGAGGTGTAATGGTATAAGAGCATGAGGGAATTTCTAGAAGGTGGTGGTTATTAGCATTTGCAAAGATTCTAGCAACAATGCTACTAATAATACACTAAAATGGACAAAAAGGGTATTTTGGTAATTTCCCATATAATTTCATGGGCATTTTTGTACATAGCAATTAAATGTAATATTTAATCACTAGATGGTAATTTTATCATTTACCAAACTTTTCATCCTTTGGTAAATTAAAACATTTATACATTAACATCGTAATTAAACCCAATAATTTTAAATTAGGGTTTTTCTATGTAAAATTAGGATTTTCTAATTGTGGTTTCTTAACGCCATCAATTAGGGTTTCTAATCGACCATTAGGTTCTCTAATTATCTCGTGGTATGTTCTAACACAACCATTATTATCTCTAACTTCAACCGATTAGGTCAGAATAATTGTGGTTTGTCCTAATTATCGCATACAAACAACAAAAGAATTAGGTTTTTTCTAATTACCGACATCTTATACACAAGAACCTTCATATACACAAAGAAACTTCATATACACAATACTACTCACTCACCATTTCTCATAACTAAGTTTAATAATTAGGGTTTCACAAAGACTTTAATATATGCTAATTTAACCTAATCGATCATCATCATTTCAATATTATCTCGTTCACACATACAAAGATATAATTATTGTATCAGAAAATCATTATAACAATAATATAATATTATTATTCTCATCTCTTGATCACAATCCCAATTCGTGGTTCGATCTCATATCCGACTTTCTCTTTTCGTGATATCAAGTTAAAATACTTGATTTAAATATTTCAACAATTCATATAATAAAATATATATTATATAAATTCTAATTATCACTTCATATATTATTTCCAATCATGTTATCATGGAAAATAATTAATAAAAACATTTCGCTACGTAAATTAATTACCATAAAAATATAATTTGTAGTAATTAATAATTCCAAAATTATTTCTAATTTTTCAAGTAATAAATATATTCGCATTTATCGCTCACATTACTAGACACTTATTCTCGCTATTATTAAAAAAAAAAATTATAATGCAAATTTTCTTATTTATTTTATTTAGAAAATCTCAAGTTATTACATTCACCCTCCTTATAAGGATTCCGCCCCTAATCACCGCTTTAAAAAACTCATACGTAGTAAGGGTACATAACATATAATCATCAGACGTAGATCTCGATCATACTTGATCGAATCGATCTTTAACTATTCTCCATAACGCTTGTTTATTCGATAAATGTAAATTTGATTTCTAAAAGAACTCAAATTCTTCCTCAAAATTTCTTTAATAAAGTAATTTACTATATGTATATATACAGAAAATCATATAAGACACATAAGTTATTCAAATAAGACCGGAGTTCTATTTCCAAACCGCCATCAGATCCTCAATCGCCATTTATATTCGAATTCACCATAATGAAGACACTTTACGGCTTATTTCGTTGTCATTTATATATCTTGTTGCCATTTTCAGATTCACATTCCTTATCTCATTTCTTCTTCTTTCACCTTATACTCTTTCATCTTATACTCCATTGATTCATAAATAAAACATTCGCTATACATTCTCGAATTGAGACAATTGAAGAGATATGTCTCTTCTCACACCACACAAACTTTTTCTTTATCTCATTTTCCTTTATCGATAGGTGATAAAAGTTATCTTTTTGCCCTTTCCGTTATCCTAACTATCATAAACGCTTCTACATCGAGTCACTTAATCCTCTATACCCCAAAGCAATAAGATCGCTTTAAAGTCTTCAAGCGCTCGACATTCAATTATCCGTCGATCTTCCGCTACCGGTTTTCGTTTTCGCCCTCAATGACATAATCATAAATTATTCTTCATTTCTTACATTCTAAGCCTCATCGTGATACGCTCGATATATAACACAAAATTTTCTACTCAAATAATCATGTATTCAAAATATTAAATTTTGAAACTTGGTTTACTATATTAACCAATATTCAGATAAATATCTCGCTACTTTTATAACAACTTACTTCATTAATCCAACTTGTGACACTCATGGTACTTCCAACCATAAGACCTCACATTAATAGAACTTAACATACCATAAGACATATCGCTTTTAAACATCACTATCCTTTCAGGATACTACAAAATGGATTTAAAATCTCGACCAACATAAAAGTTGAAAATAGTTCATTACTTATCACACATATTACATAACATAACCCATACTACTTATCTACCAAGCCTTCTTTTTCTGACATTCATTCGCCGATGTCCTTCCATTCCACAATTAAAACATCCACCTTTCTTATAATTGGGGCAACGAGGAGAGGTATGTCCCTCACAAACCGCAAATATAACATATCTTCTTCCCTTTCTTCTTATCGTGTTTTCCTAAGTCGATCTTCTATCTTTCTTTTTCCTTTACCTCCTGAGTCGCATACCCATGTGTTGCTCGAGGCTCCCATCCGATCAATTTGGATTTTGAGCTTATCTTCGCTTCTTCCATTGTTTCTTTTAATGCTTTTCGCAGCTTGAATATTAAGCAACTTTTCTATCTCCCACAACCTTTCTAGTGAAGAAACCTTGTTCTCCAGATCTCGTGACTTTCGCTGATGCTCGAGCAGCCTTCAACTTTAGTGTCTCAATCACTATCCGTCAAATCCACCATTTCGGATCCGATACTACGCTTTCCACTATAGCCACCTCGTCCGATTTTGGGTTCTCGTAAGTTTCTATTTCAAATTGTTGGCCTCGATATTAGCTCTGGGGGTATGGATCCGATCCTTCTTATTCCACATATCTTTTCCACCGTACATCTACATACATAAGTTACCCGATTAGATTATATATATATATATACACAAAGAATCAAGAGTTTTATATACGTTGTCTCTTATTTTGTTTGACGATGAATTTATTCAATCCATCTCTATAAACACATCAACGCTTATCTTTCTCTCCGAAAGCAGCTCCATCCACTCTCAGATCGAATCGCATAAAGGCGTATGTCTAAAGCCCGCTTCCAAGGTATATATCCGTGTCTTTGGCTTCTATCTCAACCTTCAAATGCCCTATCTCAGATCTCCTCTGCTCCAACCTCCTCAGAATCTCGCTTAACTCCATCTGTGTTCGGTGAGCAATTGGCCCTTGTATCATTGCTCCAAAACTGAGAGAGACGATTCGCAGGCTCCTCCTACCGCTCAAATTTCTAACCCTTAAGTCGTCGCTCCTAACTATCAAATCTCTTATCATCTCACCGTCTCGTGGTACTCTCGCTAGAGTCCATCGCCCTCGGGTCAAGGAATTACTATTTTGACTTTCGCCATCCATCCTATGACCACAATAAACGAGACAACATCATTATCGAAATAAAATATATTCATCATTAAAATGAAGTAATATTTTATTTAGTACCACTAAAACTCGATGAATCTCTTCAACTCATCATATCCTATAACTTCTTCACCAGAGTACTTCGCCTCTCGGTTCACCAATATCTATCTTAACTTTCGCCCTCCATTCTACTAAGGTTATAATTCTTCACCGTAGTTCTTTTCGAATATCTATCTTAACTTTCGTTATCCAATATATATTCTTAACGTTATCCATCGTTATCTACTAAGGTTATAACCCAGGTTTCGTGATTCCTAACGCTTATAACCCAACTTTCGATACCAACCCGTATGCACCCCAAATCGTGTATATTGAAACCCTAACCTGCTCTCCATTTATACCATTTTTTTTGTTAATAATACTAAATAATAATACATTCGAACTTAATTTACATACATCAAAGTTTACTTTCCTGTGCACGTGACCTTCAAATACATTCCTTATAATACCGATAATAGATTCCATTGTTTTACTAACTATAACCATTAACTCATACTAAATCTCATTCAATAGCCTTTTCTTTTTCCTTGTTCGTGCTCGAGCCTTCTTCAGTCGATCAGACGAATCGAAAAACATTTAGTTTAAGCAAGGATGAGCATTGAGTGCCCAAATAAGTAATAGCAATTATATATATATATCAAAGAATATAAGTATTTCTTTACATAACACTTCTACAACTAATCAAAAGTTGTGAAGTAATCAGATCGATAAAAGATTCACATAACAACTCTCTTTCAAATTCTTGAAATTAGGCTCCACCCATGAATAGGGTTTAAGAAACATACTATGAACATGGTTTTTCATTTTCAAAAGGTTTAGCGTAAATTCATCCGCAAACCGTCATAACTTACTAGCACTGAGGGTGATCATTTCACAGATTCTCAGACGATCAATACTACATAACTTGAACGTAAATTCATCGCCACCCTTTGTCCACCAAGTCGCATAAAAATTTTCCCATTATCTGGATGTTCATACATGCCCGGGTTCCAAACCCAAGGTTTTTAATCTTGCTTCAACAATAATATGTAATTCAACATATATGTATATACGTAATTGACAAAGGTATATCAACATGTGAATAATGCTATGATTATCCAAGTGGGGACACTCAGATAACCATTTAGAAATCAACTTAATGTAATATATATCCGAGCTAACATGTTGATAATCAAAGCGCATATATAACTCAGACAGAATAGAATAATTTCAAACTTTACTCATGTCCATCGATAAAGGAAATGCAAAGGTAAGATACTCACTCGACGGTCGATTACAAATCTCAACTTAGGTTTTATCTCTTTATCACAACCTATCAATAATCGATCATTCGCTCGATTAGAACAATATATCATAACACATAAGATCGTTTATTTACACAAAGACATAGTCTAATCACGCCATCACATAATCGCAGTGATCATACTTTTAGTTCATATTCTATACTTGAAATATTTTTATACATTTTTCAAATATCTCATCCATGCTCTTACAAGTAAGTTTTTTTCTTTCTATTATAGGGGTCGACATTTTTTGCTGCATCGATACTTTTTTATTTGCAAATACCGAGTCTAAGACTCTTATTCTATACCTCAACATCTCAGAATATCAAACATTTTATTTTTTTAATCATTTTCAATTTTCCGTAAATTGAAAAATTTAAAATAATTCAAATCATCACCAAAGGGCTTATAGTGATATAAATGTTATTATGGGTTTCTTCATCAAACTCATCGACTTCATAACCTATTTCTCAAGTCACTAGTTTGGGCTTATTATAACTTTCAAACATCTAATCATAATTAAATGATTTAAACATTAAATAATTCCATTATTATCATTAATAATTAATTTATATTAAACTATTAATGAAACCATTGCTAAAATATAAAAGTTATTTATAATAACTCAAACTATTTTTAAAACATTTATATTACCCTTAAATGATTTTTTAAAACAATTAAAATCATTTTTAAATAATCACCATTAATATATAAATATTAATGTACTATTCATCCAAATATTAAAAGTCATTAATTATAACTTAAAATATTTTTAAATCCTTAATATCCTCTTTAAATGATTTTTAAATAAATAAAACCATTTTTAAACTATTTATTTAATAATAATTATTAAATAAACTAAATATCATTAATATTATCTTAATATCATTAATATTAAATTATTAATGAAATTATCCTTTAAATATTAAAAGTTATATTTTATAACTTAAAATATTTTTAAATACTTTTAATTTCATTTAAAATGATTTTTATAATATTAAAATCATTTTTAAACTAAATTATTTAATATAATCATTAAATAACTTTAATATCATTAATATATAATTAATTAATGAAATTCATCACAAAATATTAAAAGTCATGGAAAATAACTTAAAATATTTTCTTATACCATAAAATAATTTTTCATGATTTTTCATGAATTAAAACTATTTTTAAATCATTTATTTAATATTATAATTAAATAAATAAATACCTTTTATATTCCAAAAATATTAAATATTTATGAAATATACTCAAAATAATTAAAAACTATTTTTTTTATTTTAAAATAATTTTTCATAATTTATTTGGTATTTTTAATAATTAAAAACTAATTTTTCTAATTTTTTAAATTAATTTCTAAAATCGTAAATTAAAATAATTAAAATCGTTGCTAAAGGCCCCTATAGTGATGTAATGTCGCTATAGGTGTTCTTGAGCCTACCAGCATCTTCATAAGGCGTAACCGAGTGGCCTACTTTTGACCGTGAATAACTCTCTCATCTTAACGAATTTGGACAATCTATAAATTGGGTCTTGTAGAGGAAATACAAGACTACAAGATCCAACAATCATAACCTCTAAACAAACATCGATCCGGGATAAATCACCATCAAAGTAGTTACCAAAGTCGTTTCTTCACGAAGAACAGCTCGAGGTGCCTACTTTGACCTCTATAACTTGATGATCGTAACGCTTATGTGATCTATCAATTCCAAAGCAGTGTAGACAACATGTAGGACTACAACTCTAACACTTAACATCATCATAATAAAACAATAAATCAAGCATCTAAAGTATGGTCAAACCTTGTAAGAAAAATTAACACTTAGAAAATTCGGGTCGCCTAATTTTTCGTCAATGCCACAACCCACTTTGACCTTAAATAACTCTTAATCCGTAATATATATGGACTGATTCTTTTGGAGGTTAAATACCACATAACAAGCTACACATATCAACCTTTAGAACACAAAACACATTAAAGATGACCGAGATATAAGGCCTCGACATTTTCCAAAAAAAATTTTTCGACACTTAGAATATTTTCTCGGTTTGAAAATAAATGGCCAATGCCTTGGCCAACCCACTTTGACCGCTTATAAATCCCGATCTACAATAGATATAGACCTGATTCCTTTTGGAGTTTAAAGACCACATAACAAGCTACCTATAACAACTTTTAAACAACAAAAAAAAAGAATAATCAAAGAGTTATAGTCTCGACATTTGGTGAAAAATAATGTAATCTTGCTTTTTCCAACTTGTTTAAATCTTCAAATTGCACTTTGATGTTATGGGTTCATGATTTTACAACCTGTAACATTAATAGACTCTATTACACTACTTTAAACAATCAATTGCATCAATTAACATCGAATCAAGGATTTCTAGAATTTAGGATTTCTACCTTTTCAAGCTTGATTTTTGATTTTTCGCTTCGATGCTTCCGATTTGTTGTTTGTGATGGTTGGGCTTTGTTTAGGGACCGATATATGCTACAATAATTGTATTAGAGTTTTAGAGAGAGAAGTTTAAGGATGAGAGTTGAGAGTTGGAATTTAGAAAAGTGTACAAAAAATGCTAACTCTCTCCAATCTATTATATGTAATAATTCAAATGCTTCGATGCTCAATTTGGTTGTATAATTGAGGTGTAATGGTATAGTAGCATGAGGGAATTCTAGAAGGTGGTGGTTGGCTAGCTTTTGCAAAAGATTCTAGCAACAATGCTACTAATAATACACTAAAATGGACAAAAGGGTATTTTGGTAATTTCCCATATAATTTCATGGGCATTTTGTACATAGCAATTAAATGTAATATTTAATCACTAGATGGTAATTTTATCATTTACCAATTACTTTTCATCCTTTGGTAAATTAAAACATTTATACATTAACATCGTAATTAAACCCAATAATTTTAAATTAGGGTTTTCTATGTAAAATTAGGATTTTCTAATTAGGTTTCTTAACGCCATCAATTAGGGTTTCTAATTGACCATTAGGTTCTCTAATTATCTCGTGTATGTTCTAACACGCCATTACGATCTCTAACTTCAACCGATTAGGGTTGTAATAATTGTGGTTTGTCCTAATTATCGACAAACAACAAAGAATTAGGTTTTTTCTAATTACCGACATCTTATACACAAGAATCCTTCATATACACAAGAAACTTCATATACATAATACTACTCACCATATCTCATAACTAAGTTTAATAATTAGGGTTTCACAAAGACGGTAATATGCTATAACCTAATCAATCATCATCGCTTCAATATTATCTCGTTCACATACACAAAGATATAATTATTGTAATCAGAAAATCATTATAACAATAATATAATATTATTATTCTCATCTCTTGATCACAATCCCAATTCGTGGTTCGATCTCATATCTCGACTTTCTTTTTCATATATCAAGTTAAAATACTTGATTTAAATATTTCAACAATTCATATAATAAAATATATATTATATAAATTCTAATTATCACTTCATATATTATTTCCAATCATGTTTTCATGGAAAATAATTAATAAAAAACATTTCGCTATGTAAATTAATTACCATAAAATATAATTTGTAGTAATTAATAATTCCAAAATTATTTCTAATTTTTCAAGTAATAAATATATTCGCATTTATCGCTCACATTACTGTAGACACTTATTCTCGCTATTAAATAAATAAAAAAAAATTATATACTAAATTTTCTTATTTATTTTATTTAGAAATCTCAAGTTATTACATTCACCTCCTTATAAGGATTCCGCCCCTAATCACCGCTTTAAAAACTCATACACGTAAGAGTATATATAACATATAATCATCAGAGATAGATCTCGATCATACTGATCGAATCGATCTTTTAACTATTCTCCATAACGCTTGTTTATTCGATAAATGTAAATTTGATTCTAAAAGAACTCAAATTCCTTCCTCAAAATTTCTTTAATAAAGTAATTACTACTATATGTATATATACAGAAAATCATATAAGACACATAAGTTATTCAAATAAGACCGGAGTTCCATTTCAACCGCCATCAGATCCTCAATCGCCATTTATATCTCGAACGACCATAATGAAGACACTTACGGCTTATTTCGTTGTCGCTATATCTTTGCTGGCCATTTCTCAGATTCACATTCCTTATCTCACTTTCTTCTTCTTTCACCTTATACTCTTTCATCTTATACTCCATTGATTCATAAATAAAACATTCGCTATACATTCTCGAATTGAGACAATTGGAAGAGATATGTCTCTTCCGCCCACAAACTTTTCTTTATCTCATTTCCTTTATCGATAGGTGATAAAAGTTATCTTTTGCCCTTTCCGTTATCCTAACTATCATAAACGCTTTCATCGAGTCACTTAATCCTCTATACCCTAAAGCAATAAGATCGCTTTTAAAGTCTTCAATGCTCGACGCTCAATTATCCGTTGATCTTCCGCTACCCGGTTTTCGTTTTCGCCTCTATGACATAATCATAAATTATTCTTCATTTCTTACATTCTAAGCCTCATCGATACGCTCGATATATAACACAAAATTTTCTACTCAAATAATCATGTATTCCAAAATATTAAATTTGAAACTTGGTTTACTATATTAACCAATATTCAGATAAATATCTCGCTACTTTTATAACAACTTACTTCATTAATCCAACTTGTGACACTCATGGTACTTCCAACCATAAGACCTCACATTAATAGAACTTAACATACCATAGCACATATTGCTTTTAAACATCACTATCCCTTTCAGGACTACAAAAAGTCTGGATTTAAAATCTCGACCAACATAAAAGTTGAAAATAGTTCATTACTTATCACACATATTACATAACATAACCCATACTACTTATCTACCAATTTTTTCTCTGACATTCATTCGCTTCGATGTCCTTCCATTCCACAATTAAAACATCCACTTTCTTATAATTGGGGCAATAAGGAGAGGTATGTCCCTCACACCCCGCAAATATAACATATCTTCTTCCTTTCTTCTTATCAGTTTTCCTAAGTCGATCTTCTATCTTTCTTTTTTCTTTACCTCCTGAGTCGCACACCATGTGTGTTGCTTTGAGGCTCCCATCCCGTCAATTTGGATTTTGAGCTTATCTTGCTTCTTCCATTGTTTCTTTTAATGCTTTTCGCAGCTTGAATATTAAGCAACTTTTCTATCTCCCACAACCTTTCTAGTGAAGAAACCTTGTTCTCCAGATCTCAGACTTTCGCTGATGCTCGAGCAGCCTTCAACTTTAGTGTCCGAATCACTATCGTCAAATCCACCATTTCGGATCTCGATACTACGCTTTCCACTATAGCCACCTCGTCCGATTTGGGTTCTCGTAAGCTTCTATTTCAAATTGGGGCCCTCGATATTAGCTCTGGGGTATGGATCCGATCCTTCTTATTCCACATATCTTTTCCACCGCACATCTACATACATAAGTTACCCCGATTAGATATATATATATATACACAAAGAATCAAGAGTTTTATATACGTTGTCTCTTATTTTGTTTGACGATGAATTTATTCAATCCATCTCTATAAACACATCAACGCCTATCTTTCTCTCTCGCCAAAAAGGCGCCTCCATCCACTCAGATCGAATCGCATAAAGGCGTATGTCTAAAGCCCGCCCAAGGTATATATCCCGTGTCTTTGGCTTCTATCTCAACCTTCAATCTGTCCTATCTCAGATCTCCTCTCGCTCCAACCTCCTCAGAACTCGCTTAACTCCATCTCGTGTTCGGTGAGCAGTGCGCCTTGTATCATTGCTCCAAAACTGAGAAGACGATTCTCAGGCTCTCACCGCTTCAAATTCTAACCTTTAAGTCGTCGCTCCTAACTATCAAATCTCTTATCATCTCACCGTCTGTACTCCTCGCTAGAGTCCATCGCCCTCGGGTCAAGGAATTACTATTTTGACTTTCGCCATCCATCCTATGACCACAATAAACGAGACAACATCATTATCAAATAAAATATATTCATCATTAAAATGAAGTAATATTTTATTTAGTACCACTAAAACTCGATGAATCTCTTCAACTCATCATATCCTATAACTTCTCACCCAGAGTACTTCGCCCCTCGGTTCATCAATATTTATCTTAACTTTCGCCCTCCATTCTACTAAGGTTATAAATCTTCACCGTAGTTCTTCATCCATCGAATATCTATCTTAACTTTCGTTATCCATTCTACTAAGGTTATAAACCAGGTTTCAGATTCCTAACGCTTATAACCCATGTTTTTGATACCAACCTCGTATGATTCCAAACATGCCCAAATCCTCCGTATACTTCAAACCCAAACCCTGCTTCTCCATTTATACCATTTCTTGTCAATAATACTAAATAATAATATAATTCAACTTAATTTACATACATCAAAGTTTACTTTCCTGTGCACGTGACCTTCAAATACATTCCTTATAATACCGATAATAGATTCCATTGTTTTACTAACTATAACCATTAACTCATACTAAATCTCATTCAATAGCTTTTTTTTTTTCCCTTGTTTCGCTCTCGAGCCTTCGTGTCGATCAGACGAATCGAAAAACATTTAGTTTAAGCAAGGATGAGCATTTGAGTGCCCAAAGAAGTAATAGCAATTATATATATAAGTTTAAAGAATATAAGTATTCTCTTTACATAACACTTCTACAACTAATCAAAAGTTGTGAAGTAATCAGATCGATAAAAGATTCACATAACAACTCTCTTTCAAATTCTTGAAATTAGGCTCCACCCATGAATAGGGTTTAAGAAACATACTATGAACATGGTTTTTCATTTTCAAAAAGGTTTAGCAGTAAATTCATCCGCAAAACCGTTATAACTTACTTAGCACGGAGGGTGATCACTTCATTGCATTCTCAGACGATCAATACTACATAACTTGAACGTAAATTCATCGTCTTTCCTTTGTCCGCCAAGCGCATAAAAATTTTCCCATTATCTGGATGTTCATACATGCCCGGTTCCAAACCCAAGGTTTTAATCTTGCTCAACAATAATATGTAATTCAACATATATGTATACGGGTAATTGACAAAGGTATATCAACATGTGAATAATGCTATGATTATCCAAGTGGGGACACTCAGATAACCATTTAGAAATCAACTTAATGTAATATATATCCGAGCTAACATGTTGATAATCAAAGCGTATATAACTCAGACAGAATATAATAATTCAAACTTACTCATGTCCATCAGATAAAGGAAATGCAAAGGTAAGATACTTCACCGATTCGGTCGATTACAAATCTCAACTTAGGTTTTATCTCTTTATCACAACCTATCAATAATCGATCATTCGCTCGATTAACAATATATCATAACACATAGTAATCGCTTATTACAACAAAGACATAGTCTAATCACGCCATCACATAATCGCAGTGATCATACTTTTAGTTCATATTTCTATTCTTGAAATATTTTATACATTTTTCAAATATCTCATCCATGCTCTTACATGTAAGTCTTTTCTTTCTATTATAGGGTCCGATATTATTTGCTGCATCGACAGCCTTTTATTTTTTCGGGTAAATACCGAGTCTAAGACTCTTATTCTATACCTCAACATCTCAGAATATCAAACATTTTATTTTTTAATCATTTTGAATTTTCCGTAAATTGAAAAATTTAAAATAAATCAAATCATTACCAAGGCTTATATAGTGATATAACTGCTACTATAGGTGTGCTCTTCATCAAACTCGACTTCATAACCTGCCTCAAGTCGCCTAGTTGGGTATTATTATAACTTTCAAACATCTAATCATAATTAAATGATTTAAACATTAAATAATTCCATTATCATTAATAATTAATTTATATTAAACTATTAATGAAACCATTGCTAAAATATAAAAGTTATTTATAATAACTCAAACTATTTTTAAAACATTTATATTACCCTTAAATGATTTTTAAAACAATTAAAATCATTTTTAAATAATCACCATTAATATATAAATATTAATGTACTATTCATCCAAATATTAAAAGTCATTAATTATAACTTAAAATATTTTTAAATCCTTAATATCCTCTTTAAATGATTTTTAAATAAATAAAACCATTTTTAAACTATTTATTTAATAATAATTATTAAATAAACTAAATATCATTAATATTATCTTAATATCATTAATATTAAATTATTAATGAAATTATCCTTTAAATATTAAAAGTTATATTTTATAACTTAAAATATTTTTAAATACTTTAATTTCATTTAAAATGATTTTTATAATATTAAAATCATTTTTAAACTAAATTATTTAATATAATCATTAAATAACTTTAATATCATTAATATATAATTAATTAATGAAATTCATCACAAAATATTAAAAGTCATGGAAAATAACTTAAAATATTTTCTTATACCATAAAATAATTTTTCATGATTTTTCATGAATTAAAACTATTTTTAAATAATTTATTTAATATTATAATTAAATAAATAAATACCTTTTATATTCCAAAAATATTAAATATTTATGAAATATACTCAAAATAATAAAAAACTATTTTTCAGATTTTTTAAAATAATTTTTCATAATTTATTTGGTATTTTTAATAATTAAAACTAATTTTTCTAATTTTTAAATTATTTTCTAAAATCGTAAATTAAAATAATTAAAATCGTTGCTAAAGGCCCCTATAGTGATGTAAGTGTCGCTTATAGGTGTTCTTGAGCCTACCCAGATCTTCATAAGGCGTAACCGAGTGGCCTACTTTGACCGTGAATAACTCTCTCATCTTAACGAATTTGGACAATCTATAAATTGGGTCTTGTAGAGGAAATACAAGACTACAAGATCCAACAATCATAACTCTAAACAAACATCGATCTGGGATAAATCAGCCATCAAAGTAGTTACTAAAAGTCGTTTCTTCACGAAGAACAGCTCGAGGTGCCTACTTTGGACCTCTATAACTTGATGATCGTAACGCTTATGTGATCTATCAATTCCAAAGTGTGTAGACAACATGTAGGACTACAACTCTAACACTTAACATCATCATAACAACAATAAATCAAGCATCTAAAGTATGGTCAAACCTTGTAAGAAAAATTAACACTTAGAAAATTCGGGTCGCCTGTAATTTTTTCGTCAATGCCCACAACCCACTTTGATTTTAAATAACTCTTAATCCGTAATATATATGGACCCGATTCTTTTGGAGGTTAAATACCACATAACAAGCTACACATATCAACCTTTTAGAACACAAAACACATTAAAGATGACCTAGATATAAGGCCTCGACATTTTCCAAAAAAATATTTTCGACACTTAGAATATTTTCTCGGTTGAAAAACAAATGGCCAATGCTTGGCCAACCCACTTTGACCGCTTATAAACCCGATCTACAATAGATATAGACCTGATTCCTTTTGAGTTTAAAGACCACATAACAAGCTACACCTATAACAACTTTTAAACAACAAAAACAAGAAATAATCAAAGAGATATAAGTCTCGACATTTGGTGAAAAATAATGTAATCTTGCTTTTTCCAACTTGCTCAAATCTTCAAATTCGTGGCACTTTGATGTTATGGGTTCATGATTTTACAACCTGTAACATTAATAGACTCTCTATTACACTACTTTAAACAATCAATTGCATCAATTAACATCGAATCAAGGATTTCTAGAATTTAGGATTTCCTACCTTTTCAAGCTTGATTTTTGATTTCGCTTCGATGCTTCGATTTGTTGTTTGTGATGGTTGGGCTTTGTTTAGGGACCGATATGCTACAATAATTTGTAGAGGTTTTAGAGAGAGAAGCTTAAGGATGAGAGTTGGATGAATTTTAGTGTACAAAAAATGCTAACTCTCTCCAATCTATTTATGTAATAATTCAAATGCCTCGATGCTCAATTTGGTTGTATAATTGAGGTGTAATGGTATAGTAGCATGAGGGAATTCTAGAAGGTGGTGGTTGGCTAGCTTTTGCAAAGATTCTAGCAACAATGCTACTAATAATACACTAAAATGGACAAAAAGGGTATTTTGGTAATTTCCCATATAATTTCATGGGCATTTTTGTACATAGCAATTAAATGTAATATTTAATCACTAGATGGTAATTTTATCATTTACCAATTACTTTTCATCCTTTGGTAAATTAAAACATTTATACATTAACATCGTAATTAAACCCAATAATTTTAAATTAGGGTTTTCTATGTAAAATTAGGATTTTCTAATTGTGGTTTCTTAACGCCATCAATTAGGGTTTCTAATTGACCATTAGGTTCTCTAATTATCTCGTGTATGTTCTAACACGCCATTACGATCTCTAACTTCAACCGATTAGGTCAGTAATAATTGTGGTTTGTCCTAATTATCGACAAACAACAAAAGAATTAGGTTTTTTCTAATTACCGACATCTTATACACAAAGAACCTTCATATACACAAGAAACTTCATATACATATACTACTCACCATTTCTCATAACTAAGTTTAATAATTAGGTTTCACAAAGAGGTAATATGCTATACACCTAATCGACCGCATCATCGCTTCAATATTATCTCTGTCTCACATACACAAAGACATAATTATTGTAATCAGAAAATCATTATAACAATAATATAATATTATTATTCTCATCTCTTGATCACAATCCCAATTCGTGGTTCGATCTCATATCTCGACTTTCTTTCGTGATATCAAGTTAAAATACTTGATTTAAATATTCAACAATTCATATAATAAAATATATATTATATAAATTCTAATTATCACTTCATATATTATTTCCAATCATGTTTTCATGGAAAATAATTAATAAAAACATTTCGCTATGTAAATTAATTACCATAAAATATAATTTGTAGTAATTAATAATTCCAAAATTATTTCTAATTTTTCAAGTAATAAATATATTCGCATTTATCGCTCACATTACTAGACACTTATTCTCGCTATTAAATCCAAAAAAAAAAATTATACTTAAATTTTCTTATTTATTTTATTTAGAAATCTCAAGTTATTAGTTATTCAAATAGCACTGAGTTCTATTTCCAATTGCCATCAGATCTCAATCGCTATACGATATCTTGAACGCACCATAATGAAGACACTTACGGTTTTATTTCATTGTCAGCTTATATCTTTATTGTCATTTCTCGTATTCACATTCCTTATCTCATTTCTTCTTCTTTCACCTTTTATACTCTTTCATCTCATACTCCATTGATTCATAAATAAAACATTATTTTATACATTCTTGAATTGGGACAATTGGAAGAGATATGTCTCTTCTCCGCCCACAAACTTTCTCTTTATCTCATTTTCCTTTTATCGATAGGTGATAAAAGTTATCTTTTGCCCTCTTTCGTTATCCTAACTTTCATAAACGCTTCTACCGAGTCACTTAATCCTCTATACCCTAGCAATAGGATCGCTTTTAAAGTCTTCAAGGCGTTCGATATTCAATTATCTGGTTGATCTTCCGCTATTTGGTTTTGTTTTTCCTCTGATATGACATAATCATAAATTATTCTTCATTTCCTTACATTCTAAGCCTCATCGTATAACGCTCGATATATAACACAAAATTTTCTACTCAAATAATCATGTATTCCAAAATATTAAATTTTGAAACTTGGTTTACTATCTTAACCAATATTCTTAGATAAATATTTGTTACTTTATAACAACTTACTTCATTAATCCAACTTGTGACACTCATGGTACTTCCAACCCATAGCACCTCACATTAATAGAACTTAACATACCATAAAGACATATCGCTTTAAACATCAGTTATCCTTTGTGACTACAACAAATGGGATTTAAAATCTTGACCAACATAAAAGTTGAAAATAGTTCATTACTTATCACACATATTACATAACATAACCCATACTACTTATCTACCAAGCCTTTTTCTGGACATTCATTCATTCGATGTCCTTCTATTCCACAATTAAAACATCAACCTTTCTTATAGTTGGGGCAACGAGGAGAGGTATGTCCCTCATGTACCGCAAATATAACATATCTTCTTTCCTTTCTTCTTATCGGGTTTTCCTAAGTCGGGATCTTCTATCTTTCTTTTTCCTTTACTCTCCTGAGTTGCACACACGATGTGTTGCTTGAGGCTCCCATCCGTCAATTTGGATTTTGAGCTTATCTTGCTTCTTCCATTGTTTCTTTTAATGCTTTTCGCAGTTGAATATTAAGCAACTTTTCTATCTCCCACAACCTTTCTAGTGAAGAAACCTTGTTCTCCAGATCCTCGCACTTTCGTTGATGCTCGGCGAGCCTTCAACTTTAGTGTCTCGAATCACTATCCGCCAAATCCACCATTTCGGATCCGACATTACGTTTTCCACTATAGCCACCTCGTGGATTTGGGTTCTTGGTAAGTTTTATTTCATTGTTGGCCTTGATATTAGCTCTGGGGTATGGATATGATCCTTCTTATTCCACATATCTTTTCCACCGGGACATCTACATATATAAGTTACCTCGATTAGATATATGGTATATATACAAAGAATCAAGAGTTCTATATACGTTGTCTCTTATTTTGTTTGACGATGAATTTATTCAATCCATCTCTATAAACACATCAACGCTTATCTCTCTCTCGGGCCGAAAGGCGCTCCATCCACTTCGCATCGAATCGCATAAAGCGGATGTCTCAAAGCTTCTCCAAGGTATATATCCCGGGTGTCTTTAGCTTCTATCTCAACCTTCATTTGTCTTATCTCAGATCTCTCTCGCTCCAACCTCCTCGTGAACTCCTGGGCTTAACTCCATCTCGTGTTCGGTGAAGCGTCCTTGTATCTTTGCTGCGGAAATGAGAGTACGATTTCGTGCCTCCACCTTTCACTCTAACCTTTAAGTCGTCGTTCCTAACTATCAAATCTCTAATCATTTCACTGTCTGTGTACTCCTCGCTAGAGTCCATCGTCTCTTGGGTCAAGGAATTACTATTTTGACTTTCGTCATCCATCCTATGACCACAATAAACGAGACAACATCATTACTGAAATAAAATATATTCATTGTTAAAATGAAGTAATATTTTATTTAGTACCACTAAATCTCGATGAATCTCTTCAACTCATCATATCCTATAACTTCTCACTGTGAGTACTTCGCCTCACGGTTCAATTGAATATTTATCTTAACTTTCGTCCTCCATTCTACTAAGGTTATAACCTCAGGGTTTCGCACTCTAACGCTTATAACCTCTGACTTTGATACCAACCCGTGGCGACACCAAATCCGTGTACTTGAAACCCGAACTTCGGTTCTCCACGATACCATTTCTTTAAGTGAATAATACTAAATAATAATACATTCGAACTTAATTTACATACATCAAAGTTTACTTTTCCTGCACGTGACCTTCAAAATACATTCCTCATGATATTCGATAATAGATTCCATTGTCTTACTAACTATAACCATTAACTCATACTAATTCTCATTCGAAGCGACTTTTCTTTCCTTGTTCGTGCCTGAGCCTTCAGGTCGATCGTACGTAACTGAAAACATTTAGTTTAAGCAAGGATGAGCATTTGAGTGCCCAGCAAGTAATACAATTATATATATAAGCTGAAAGAATATAAGTATTCTCTTTCCATAACACTTCTACAACGAATCGAAAGTTGTGAAGTAATCTGTACTGATAAAAATTCACATAACAATTCTCTTTCAATTTCTTGAAATTAGGCTCCACCCATGAATAGGGTTTAAGAAACATACTATGAACATGGTTTTTCATTTTCAAAAGGTTTAATGTAAATTCATCAAGAAACCAATATAACTTACGTACACGGAGGGTGATCAACTCTGCCATTAATTCTCAGATTGATCAATACTACATAACTTGAACGAAATTCATCGCTCACACTTTGTCTACCAAGCGCGCATAAAAATTTTCCCATTATCGGGATGTTCATACACGCCCCTCATGCTTCCAAACCCAAAGGTTTTAATCTTCTTTCAACAATAATATGTAATTCAACATATATGTATATACGGGTAATTGACAAAGGTATATCAACATGTGAATAAATGCTATGATTATCCAGTGGGGACACTTGTATAACCATTTAGAAATCAACTTAATGTAATATATATCCGAGCTAACATGTTGATAATCAAAGCGCATATAATCATGATGTGAAATAGAATAATTAAAACTTCTTACTCATGTCCATCGCAGCAAAGAAAATGCAAAGGTAGGATCTTTTCGATTCTTCGATTATAAATCTCAACTTAGGTTTTATCTCTTTATCACAACCTATCAAGAATCGGATCATTCGTTCGATTAGAACAATATATCATAACACATAGTCTTATCATATTACAATTAAAGACATAGTCTAATCACGTCATCACATAATCGCGGTGATCATACTTTTAGTTCATAATCTATACTTTTATACATTTTTCAAATATCTCATCCATGCTTCTACTGAAGTCCTTTTCTTTTCTATTATAGGTTCGACATTTATTTTATGCGTCGCAATACACTTTTTATCGGTAAATCTTGGAGTCTAAGACTCTTATTACATACCTCAACATCTCAGTAAATATTTACATTTTACTTTTAATCATTTTTGAATTTTCCGAAATTAAAAAATTTAAAATAAATCAAATCATCACTAACGGGCCTATAGTGATATAACTATTATTATTATAAATTGTTCCTCAAAACTTCATAACTTCATAATCGGTTCTCAAGTTAAATTTAGTTTGGTAAATTTATAACTTTCAAGCATCGAATCATAATTAAATGATTTAAACATCAAACAATTCTATTATCATTAATAATTAATTAATATTAAATTATTAATGAAACCATTGCACAAAAATATAAAAGTTATTTATAATAACTCAAACTATTTTAAAACATTTATATTATTACCCTTAAAATGATTTTTAAAACAATTAAAATCATTTTTAAATAATCACCATTAATATATAAATATTAATGTACTATTCATCCAAATATTAAAAGTCATTAATTATAACTTAAAATATTTTTAAATCCTTAATATCCTCTTTAAATGATTTTTAAATAAATAAAACCATTTTTAAACTATTTATTTAATAATAATTATTAAATAAACTAAATCTCATTAATATTATCTTAATATCATTAATATTAAATTATTAATGAAATTATCCTTTAAATATTAAAAGTTATATTTTATAACTTAAAATATTTTTAAATACCTTAATTTCATTTAAAATGATTTTATAATATTAAAATCATTTTAAACTAAATTATTTAATATAATCATTAAATAACTTTAATATCATTAATATATAATTAATTAATGAAATTCATCAAAAAATATTAAAAGTCATGGAAAATAACTCAAAATATTTTCTTATACCATAAAATAATTTTTCATGATTTTTCATGAATTAAAACTATTTTTAAATAATTTATTTAATAGTATAATTAAATAAATAAATACCTTTTATATTCCAAAAATATTAAATATTTATGAAATATACTCAAAATAATTAAAACTATTTTTAGGACTTTAAAATAATTTTTCATAATTTATTTAGTATTTTTAATAATTAAAAACTAATTTTTCTAATTTTTAAATTAATTTCCGGAAAATCAGAAATTAAAATAATTAAAACTGTCGCTAAAGGCCCCTATAGTGAGATGTAACTGTCATTATAGGTGTTCTTGAGCCTACTCGAGATCTTCATAAGGCGAGGCAAGAGTGGCCTACTTTGACCAGTGAATAACTCTCTCATCTTAACGAATTTGGACAATCTATAAATTGGGTCTTGTAGAGGAAATACAAGACTACAAGATCCAACAATCATAACCTCTAAACAAACATCAGATCTGGGATAAATCAGCCATCAAAGTAGCTACCAAAGTTGTTCTTCACGAAGAACAGTTCGAGGTGCCTACTTTGGACCTCTATAACTTGATGATCGTGTAACGTTTATGTGATCTATCAATTCCAGTGTGTAGACAACATGTAGGACTACAACTCCAACACTTAACATCATCATAACAACAATAAATCAAGCATCTAAAGTATGGTCAAACCTTGTAAGAAAAATCAACACTTAGAAAATTCAATTTGCCTTGAATTTTTCCTGGTCAATGCTTAGGTCAACCCAGTTTGACCTTAAATAACTCTTAATCCGTAATATATATGGACCTGATTCTTTTTGGAGGTTAAATACCACATAACAAGCTACACATATCAACCTTTAGAACACAAAATACATTAAAGATGACCGAGATATAAGGCACGACATTTTTCCAAAAAAAAACATTTACGGACACTTAGAATATTTTACGGGTTTGAAAAGCAAGCAGTGTCAACCCACTTTGACCGCTTATAAATTCCGATCTAAAATAGATATAGACCTGATTCCTTTTGAAGTTTAAAGACCACATAACAAGCTACACCTAACAACTTTTAAACAACAAAAACAGTAAATAATCACAGAGATATAAGTCTTGACATTTGCCAAAAATCACAAAATTCGGTTTTTCCAACTTGCTCAAATCTTCAAATTCGTGCACTTTGATGTTATGGGTTCATGATTTTACAACCCAGAACATTAATAGACTCTCTATTACACTACTTTAAACAATCAATTGCATCAATTAACATCGAATCGAAGGATTTCTAGAATTTAGGATTTCCTACCTTTTCAAGCTTGATTTTTGATTTCTGGCTTCTTGATGCTTCTGATTTGTTGTTTGTGATGGTTGGGCTTTGTTTAGGGACTGATATGCTACAATAATTCGTAGGTTTTAGAGAGAGAAGCTTAAGGATGAGAGTTGGATGAATTTTAGTGTGCAAAAAAAATGCTAACTCTCTCCAATCTATTTATAGAATAATTCAAATGCCTTGGATGCTCAATTTGGTTGTATAATTGAGGTGTAATGGTATAGTAGCATGAGGGAATTCTAGAAGGTGGTGGTTGGCTAGCTTTTGCAAAGATTCTAGCAACAATGCTACTAATAATACACTAAAATGGACAAAAAGGGTATTTTGGTAATTTCCCATATAATTTCATGGGCATTCTTGTACATAGCAATTAAATGTAATATTTAATCACTAGATGGTAATTCTTATCATTTACCAATTACTTTTCATCCTTTGGTAAATTAAAACATTTATACATTAACATCGTAATTAAACCCAATAATTTTAAATTAGGGTTTTCTATAGAAAATTAGGATTTTCTAATTAGGGTTTCTTAACGCCATCAATTAGGGTTTCTAATTGACCATTAGGTTCTCTAATTATACTGTGTATGTTCTAACACGGTCATTACGATCTCTAACTTCATTGGAATTAGGGTTGTAATAATTTAGGGTTTGTCCTAATTATCGATAAACAACGATAATTAGGTTTTTTCTAATTACAGACATCTTATACACAAGTAACCTTCATATACGATAAACTTCATATACACTAATACTACTCGGTCATTTCTCATAACTAAGTTTTAATAATTAGGGTTTCACAAAGACGGTAATATCTTTATGACCTAATGGCCCATCATCGCTTCAATATTATTTGTCACATACATACGAGTATATAATTATTGTATTGTAAATCATTATAACAATAATATAATATTATTATTCTCATCTCTTGATCACAATCCCAATTCGTGGTTTGGATCTCATATCTGACGTCTCTTTCGCATATCAAGTTAAAATACTTGATTTAAATATTCTCAACAATTCATATAATAAAATATATATTATATAAATTCTAATTATCACTTCATATATTATTTCCAATCATGTTTTCATGGAAAATAATTAATAAAAACATTTAACTACGTAAATTAATTACCATAAAAATATAATTTGTAGTAATTAATAATTCCAAAATTATTTCTAATTTTTCAAGTAATAAATATATTCGCATTTATCGTTCACATTACTAGACACTTATTCTCGTCATTAAATAAAAAAAATTATTTATAATGTAAAATTTCTTAATTATTTTATATAGAAAATCTCGGGTTATTACAATTTAAAGAAACGAATCCAGTGAAACAAAATGACAAGGATTAAGGATTAAGGATTCGTACTTTGTTTTATCCATGTCCAAAAATACCTCAAAAATAATCATAATGGTGTAAAATTCAAGAATGATCAAAACATGGATACAATCAAAGCTAGTATCCACAATAGATATTTTAGAGAAAAAGGAAAATTTTTATTTTTAGATGAATAGTCAGATTCAGTGAATAAGTGTCGATATCGTGAATAGTCCCGTATACGTGAATAGTAACTCCGACACCAAAAGTTCTAAATTTGATAAAAATTTCAGATCAATATTTCAGCATAATGATATTGAAAAAATAATATCATTACGAAAAAAAATAATATCCCTTTCCTCGAAAGACAGTACTTCTAGTTGAAACACCGGACATAAGCTATGACTTGAACATGCACCGTATAGCAACAGTACTCAAAGTAAACTCAAAATACTCACAAGAATACGCTCGATAATTATAGGATTTGAATATTGGGGTTAGAAGTGTAAATAAATTTAGTCGAGCCGGGTGGTTCACAAAATTTATTCAGTATTGAATAAGGTTTGATTAAGGCTCATTACCGAGTCGAGCTCGAGCAGTTTAAACTTTTCGAGCGAATATGATTCAAGTATCAACAGAAAATTACAATTTATCGAATTTTAAAATTTGCTCATATTTAAATCATTTATATTTTGAGTCGAGCTTAAATCGAATTTTTAATCGAGAAAGTATGAATCGAGTTCAAGCTATTTGGTTTCTTAATTGGAATGCAAATCTTAACCACATCTAAATTTTAGGGTGCAAACAGTATTGTATTGTAGTCTAAATTGGGTCAAACTTTAACAAGTTGCGTTAGTTGAAATTATTGGTTAAAATAAAAGTGGTGGTGTACCTCTTAATAAGTAAGTATTTTTGAGATATATATGATGTTAGGGTTTGGAATTTGGTGCATCAATTGATATAGAAAACATAAGTCATTCATTTGGTTGTAAGAAAAAAAACTCTAATAAATACTACTGTATTAATTTGTTCTAATTATTTTTCTTTCAAGTTACGTGTAACACAATGAGAATTTCCCATTTAAATTAAAAGTAAAATTTAAAAGCGTAAAGTTCCATATTGGTCCTTCAAAAAGATCGGTCAATATTAAGCTTAATTTTGATTTATATAAATGTAGTTATAATTTGAATTAGCAGGGTAATTAAATGCAAAAAATTGATGACAACTATCCTTAAAGTGCATGGCATTTTAAAATGAGACTCATTTTGAGGTATATGAAGAATTATGTATGTATTTATTATGTTTGGTTCAGAAACAAAAAAAAATGACAATCAAATAAAGAAACGATCAAGCCGGTCAATCTCTACAAAATGTTCCCTCCGTTCTTTAAATATATAAATCGTTTTAGAGTTATGCACACGTATTAAAGAAATGATTGTACGTATAACATTAAATATAATATTAATTATCTATATTGCTCTTATATTGGATAAAGAAAGTATTATATTTATTGGGCAAAAAAATAGTAATAGAACCAAAGTTATATTTATTACTTGGGATAATATTGAAAACTAAGTAATTAATACTTACTTGAAATTCTCAAACGACTTATATTAAGGAACAAAAATAATTTTTTAAAATGACTTATATTAAAGGACGAAAGGAATAATATGAGTAACATTTTCTTGGCGTGAAATAAGAGTCCCAATATGAGTCCCAATACGCTACACATCTTCCATAATAAAACGTGGGAAAATAATTTATATTTATATATGTCAATATAAATTATGATTAACTTTAAATTTTATGTAATAAAATAGAATAATAATACATGAATCTTTATTCTTTCATCGTTTGCATCACTCGATCCAGGCCAATTTTATAGGTGTTGCGTTGCCAAATCGCCGGCCAATTGTATAACAAGAAGTTAGTTTCACAGTAATACCTTGTTTGGTTTAATCCTTATACAATAAAAAGTTAAAATAATTTACCACTTAAAATGGAGAGAAAAATTGATAGATAATTAATAGGTAGTTACTATATATATATAAGAGTGTCTTAAATTAGGTTAATAACTATGAAAATAAAAATGAAATTAGAAAAAAGGAGGATATATAATTGATCGATCGAGATTATAAAGTTAGGATTTGCTCTCCCTTAATAATATAATATGGTGTAAATATTTTGTGGCATTCTAAATAGTCTGCTTATAGTTTAATTTAACTTATAAAGCACGACTACAATTAATGCATGATTATATATGGACCATTTAATTGGGATAATTATATTTTCTAGTACATTTTTATCGTTTAACAAAGCTAAAGGAATAAAGTAGGCCAAGCTAGTCACTTATTTAAGCTCTATGGACTACTTTGTTTTCCTAATTTAAAAGTCGGCCAGCCATTAATTATTTTAGAAGTAATAAAAGTCTTTAGATTTCAATTAGGATATGTTGGGCTCTACATTTGTTTTATTATTGGGCCTAACATGATAAGTAAGTAGTAATTATTTTGAAACATCTCAACTTGTAATTTGAAGTCCTTTTGGAAGAAGATTTTCCTCTAGCTATTCTCATTGAGTATTGCACGTACTTTTGCGTCTAGATATTCTCATGTAATTCCCATAGCCGTACAAAATTAAGTACCTCTTAATTAAAATAATTGTTCAATTAAAAACTGGGCAGTGGTTGTCTCATTGAATATAATAGCTTACTTTTAGTTAATGATAGTTGGTGAAGGGGAAAATCCCTAATCCCATTTACTAATAAACTAGCTACTTTTAGTTAATGGTGAAGGGGAAAACCCCTAATCCCATTTAATAATCATATTGGATACATGACATGCTGTCAAAAATTTAAGTGACTGAATTAACACTAGTAGAACTCAATTAAATAAATCATACTAGTGAACCTTTTGATGATTAGATAACCATTAAAGGAAAGAACAATAATAAGTAGTAGTATTAATTAGCAAAATATATATAGGGGACAATATTGTTGGACCTTTGACTCATATTTACGTGACACATCCCGTGTAAATATTGACTGCACTAATTAAAAAACTTAATACTGGAATACTATGTATGTCGGACAGAAAAAGAGTATTATTGTAATCAACAAATCGGATGATTGCTCCCTCTTCTTAATCCATCTCCAAGTTAATTCTGTCCGACAGTGTGAGTGAAATTTACAGAAAAACAAAACAGTTGATGTTATGAATATATATACAAACAGCTTAACAATATTTAATTCATATAAAAAGTCAAATAACTTTTTATTTTGGAAATGTAGTAGGGGACTGATATTTTCAACAAAATAAAAGTCTCTTCATATAATATTTTAAATAAGTTTAATAATCATGTGGAACAAATTACCTCTTGTTAAATTACGTACAGACTTCCCTCTAAATATTACATAGTTTTAGCTAGGTTTTAAAAGAATGTCATTTTCACAAGCTTTTACTGATGGACATAGTTTCATCTCTCATAAAAATGGAGTGAGCTCCATTTTAACGATCTCGTAATAATAATACTATATTATTTTTTTTATGATGTAATTTAAGGCTTATCATGGATACACCTTGACACGATAAATATTTATTAATCATTCTATCATTTAAATTTCAAAACTAAACTTATTAAATGCAATTATAGGTATAATAAAACAAAAGCAAATAATTCATTTTTACCATTCATTTTAAACATAAACGGATGAAATTAAAAAAAAAAACTATCGTCCGTTACTAATAGTAGCATACAGTTAAAAAAACAATTCATCTGCTTCTAATATATAGTAACGGATGCTATATATTCATAATTCTTCAACCCTTTCACGCGAGTAAGAGTTCAAATTTATTAATTAGGATTTATGGTTTATTGACCCGAGTTAAGGGTTTATAGACCAATATTTAAGATTTATTAACCCCTTTATTAAATAAGATTTAGGGTTTACTAACGTTATTAACTCCTGATTAATAAACCCTAAACCATAATTAATAAATCGTAAAACTTAAACCCTAATTCATAAACTCTAAATTCTAGTTAATAAACCATAAACTCTAATTAATAAAAGCAAAATATTTCTCGTGAGAAAGTTGATTTGAGTTCGCTACTATTAGTAGTGGATGAATTGCATTTTTTTAACCGTCTGCTATTATTAATAGTGGACGACTGATTTTATCTTTTTAATTTCACCCGTTGATATTTAAAATAGATAATAAAGATAATGTATACCTATAAAAATTCGTAGCAAGTTTATATTATATTTTATTTATATATATATATATATATATATATATATATATATATATATTGTGGTGGACGTCCGCAATATTTGAATATGTTGGTATTGGGAGAGAGACAGGTCACCAACCGGAATTATGTTGGTAGCGCCTAGAGGCAGAAGAATTAGTATGGTGGTATATATATATATATATATATATATATATATATATATATATATATATATATATATATATATATATATATATATATAATTCGGATCTTAAGTTCACCTTTTATCCAACTCACCCTTAACTCACCTCTTTTTTAGTGATTTTGATCAGGCGACGGTTCGATCATCAATAACTGTTGTCTATCTTTTAATGACAGACAACTTATAGCGTGCAAAAGTATATACTTTATTGTATTTAATTTCGAACCATCGCCGAGTCCTGTCGCTAAAAAGAGATTGAATGATTCGGATGAGTTGAATAAACTTAAGATCCTGATTCATATATATATATATATATATATATATATATATATATATATATATATGTCGGCCATTTTGCACTCAAGAGTCAAAACAAGTTCCTTTCCATCATTCAATTATATATGTTATTTTTATTAGTGGACTCCAATTTTGTATTATTATTTTGCTTAACTTTTTTTTTTATGTCTCTAAATATATATTATTCGACAAACATCCTTTTCTCTTGATTTCTTTGGGCACCAAAAGGTCCCCTCAACAAGAACTAGCCGACTTGTACTACTAGTCCATTTTTTAAAATATAAATGTCGTATAATTAATTTAGCAGAAGAGGTTAAAGTTTTGTGGGTAAGGAAATCGTATCTTGTTGGGGTTAGTATTTTGTGTTGGCTAAGTAATAGAGAAATTCACGAAGAGCACAAAATTAATTGATAAGAGGGAGAAGAACATACGAGCAGTTACACTAATGACACGTGGTAGAACTCTCAAAATCCGAAAACCTTGTTAGGGTAGCAGGGATTCCAAGAACTTTCTTGAATGCTTTGAGTTGAGAGAATTTTCAAGTCGTCCTGAGTGCTTCGAGTTGGGAGAATGTCCCCAAGAGAGGTCCCTTCTCCATCTAATGGAAGGGGTATTTATAGAATTTCCTAGAATTTAAGTAGTCACATGCTAGGCACATGTTTTTAGGAAAATTCCAAAAATATATTTTAGTCATTAGAATAATACTCATATCGTTATGTTCTTCTAGCCATCAATCTAATCCCTCAATCAATTCTCAAAACGAGCCACCTCCATGAGACTTCTGTCTCGAGACTCGTGGAGGCTTCTCTCGGGTCTAGCACATTTATTTTTGATTTTTTCGTCTTCATTAATTAGGTCATGTAAACCCTAATTTATATTTGGTCACACAAACTTTAAATTAAGTGTTTAGAAATATGAAGTTGGAATTTGTTACTAGTTGTTTAGTATTTATTTATACAATCCACAATTTATGAATAAGTAGTAGTTATAGCCATTTAAAGGGATTGGACATCGCAGTTTGGCACATTTAAATTTTAGTTAATTCAATAATCCATCTGCAATGGATAATTAATTAATTATTAGATATATATATAGTAGACAATTATCTTACCATACCAAATTCAAATCAGTACATACTTTTATGTAGGGTATGACCAATTGGGCAGTTCTAGCTCGAGTAAAACACATAATCTGATTTTAGATTCTTGTCAGAAGTGTTCGCATCACCTATCACCTACGAAGTGGCTCTTTTAATGGTATTCTAAAAAAGGTCACATGTGAAATTTTCTATTGTCCATTCATGCATGTATTGGATTTCTTCCATGTAATGCAGTGGAATTCATATTGCCTGTCACTATTATCATCTTGCCTTGCCATGTATTAAAGGCGGTGATTCATATCAATTTATAATAAGTAATTTTTTATTATTTGATCAAACATGACTTGTTTTTTAATTTATAAATTGACTTATAAATAATTTTTGAAAAATAATAATTTTTAAAAACTTTTTTGTCCTTGTGATGGACCGGAGAGAGGAATAAGGAACCACGCGATCGAAGACCTACCCCCAAATGCCCCATAATTAAGGAAATTCTATAATTACGATTACATGCAAGCATCATTCGATCTTATAATTAATTACTAATTAATCAAAAATTGCAACTCATATTGATGAACAGTAAAGTTGAATACTAATGAGAGAGAAGACATTATGAAGCTGACAAAATAATTTATACATACATCCATTCCTCCTGGTAGATTTGGTTTCTGAAAGATGGTCGCCTACTTTTCCCTTGTTTTCACCAAATCTGTTCATTTATTGCATGTCAAGCTCAGATCCGAAGGCTAGCTGGGTATTGGTCAACACCACCAGATTAACCTATTCTCTGACTTTGCATTTATGAACCAGTAATCCATTAAATCCCGTACCGGTACGAAACACCCTGATTTTTGAAATTTTCGATATGTTAGTAACATTTTTCCGTCCCGCTCAATTTGCCGGACGGTATTTGTGTTTCCGGCCGAGATTCAACTATCGGAACTGTACAAAGCTAAAATAAATTTTGTAGAAAATCAAAGTATAGAGTTGTTAAGTTGTAGTTGTTTATATTCTCTCAATCAAATTGCATTTGCTTAATTCAATTCAACAAAAAACTGGATCGACCCCCCTGTTATCTAAATATGCTTTATACTTACCAGGAGGCTTTTAAAGGGATAAAGGACGTTGCCTTTTATTGTTGCAAAATTTGGACTATAAAAATAAAAGAAAATTAGGAGAATTAAAGTTACAAATTCAATAATTAAATTTATTTATGAAAATAAATATAAAAAATTGTACTTGCATATATATTACATATTTTATATTTAAAATAGAAATCCGAGACGGTATGCCAGTATGTGAATGAAAATGGTACATGTGCTGCTTACAATATATATATATAACTATACTGGGACTAGTAATTATATCCACTGATCATTCGTAATATTGAAACTACAGTTTCACCAACACTTCTTATGAGAAGTCAAATTCAAAATTGCATGCGTGCTTTAATTACTCCAAGGCGGCGAAGAGTAAAATCACTAATTCAAAATTTTATAGGTCATTTAACCTACACATTTCTAGGGTTTAATTACAAACAAATGGTAGTAAAACGGAGTAGTATAATATTTACTCGTAAATTCCGCGAATAAATAATAATTATATTGAAACTGTGTGATACAAAATCTTACATGTTCACATCATGCAATTAATTTAGGTATTGAGAGATCATATCGAGACTCACTATGCATGCATATATATAATCCTGGCAATATCTATCTATGTATCTTTCTATCTATCTATATAAAAGAACCTTTTGATCATGGTCTCAACATCCTTATAATTTGTCTTTCATATCAACATTGTTTTTGAAACCTAAAGCTCTCAGTTCATTATATATATAGTATTACTCCGTAAATTTTAAGGTAAAATTCTTTCCAAAAGAAATCAACTTGTTTTTTGGTCCAGAGTTGGATGTGGAAGGTTCCTTAATTATCAATAATAGCTCCATAGACTTTCTCCATCGTCAGACTTTCCAGGGGAGTTATCAGCCGACAAAGAGCTCATTCTCGGTGGACTCATCAGCATTCCCTCCGCCATATTCACTAGTAAATTCGGCATATCAAACATTGCTTCCTCATCAATAAACTCATTATGTTGAACCATTGCCGCCTCCGCCATGACTGACCTCTCACCGGTCTCCGCCCTCATCCACTCCGCTGCAGCTCCGGCCGCATTGCGTATAGCCGTCGGAGAGGCTGATCCCGGGACCGGAAAAGAATGAACATGATTAGGGAAGTTTAGAACAGCTTCACTTCCTTTAAGGGCCAGCGCCGCCACGTCATAGGCAGCGGCTGCCAACTCGGGCGTTTGATACGTGCCAAGCCATATACGCGTAGTCTTACGTGGCTCCCGAATCTCAGACACCCACTTGCCGCTTCTACTTCGTATTCCGCGGTACACCGGGTGTTTCCTGGTGGCCGGCTTGCTACTTGATCCACCGGCGGTCCTCATGGTGGTCTTTGGTGGTTCCGCCCCAGTAGGAGATTTAGTATCACACGTGGGGAGATTTTTTCCAGTATGTGTGTTTTGGTCCCCTTGGGACACAATGTGAATGGGAGGGCGTTGATTATGGTCAATGATTTTTATGGCTGCATTTGGAGTGTCAGACATATATAAATACATAATAAATAAATAAATTATATATATATATATATGTATATTCAGTAATAGGTGGGGGGTGAGGTGGGGTGGGTAGATTAAGGGAAGTGAAGATGTTTTGATATAACGGGGGTTTGAATTTATATATGAATACGAAAAAAGTGAAAGCCGTGGGGAATTCGTGGGCACCAAACTCTAGGGTTTTGTTTCTTCAGTTTTTGTAATATGGAAACAAGTATTTGTATGTGGTGCGTATGATAGGAAAGAAGCACACGCATTAGGCTCAAGCTAGCCATTAGCTGTTTATTGATCGATATCTCTATTCTAATTTTAGTCACATGATCCACTTTCCACTCATTTTTTTGGGTGGCCGGCTATATTTTGTTTCATAGTCCACTGTGGGTTGGTCCTATTTAGGCCTTCTTCAAAGTCATACTTCTTTCCTTCTCTCTCTCTCTCTCTTTTTTTATTCCTTTGGTGCATGATAAATCATGCATATATTTTTATTGTACGTGGTTACAAGTTTGAGATACAACATCACGTATAATAAATTATAAGAAATTGACTGGGCATCACTAATTTTTATGCAATTTATGATATTTATTATATATTGTATTGATAAAAAATAAATAAATTCATGTTAATTTTGAGTTTGACATTAATTTTTAAAAAATTAATATTGATATTTTTATAAATTAGAACGGATGGAGTAGTTAGTTGATCGGAATGACACTATTGTACTTGTTTGACGTGCCAGTTTTCTGATGGATCATCCTCATAAATATGTTTGAGGATTAATTTGGTGGTCAAAAAAAGAGTCCAACGAAAATGAGCAAGTTCCTTAATTAGACATACAAATTCATTGAATGGTTGAAATATATAGTAGTTGGTTGATCATGATTCATGATTTCGATTAAAAAAAATCCACTTTCGTTCAATTGATCATTTGGTTACCTAAAATTAGTTATGTTAAGAATATGAACATTAATTATTAATTAGCAATACAACTGATATATTCCTATAAACCAGCTCAATGTTCATTTCTTGTTTTTTTCATGAATATATATATATATATATATATATAGATAGATAGATAGATAGATAGATGTTTCCTAGCTAATTAATTAATTAAGATCTATATGGCTGTTATATTATATAGAGTCAAATATAGGTAGCTAGTATGAGAATATATTGTTTTTGGTCGTCTTCTTCCTCCTTTATGAGTGTGGGCTGTGGCTGTGGGATTTGGTAAGTTTGTTAATTAGTCATTTCAAGTTTTGCCAAATCCTTATTTCGAGTGGCTGCTTACCTTTTCGGATACATGATATGATAATGGTCGGTAGTTGGGATATGATGAATAAAACTTTTAATTCAATTTGGACTCATCACATATATATCCTTTGCTGCTTTCAGGCATTGCTTGATGCATCCGTACGTTTTAGATTGATTGGCATTGTAATGAACAAGTTTTTGGGACCCTCATTTTGTTCTTTATGTACGGAATTAATGCCAACGGTAATTTATTAAACTGTTTGTCAATTTAAACTGTTTTTGATTGCATAAACAGATTTACTTTGATAATTTAACTATTGGTTAGTATAAATTATGTCTTAGATGATTACTTTTTTAGGAGATTTAAACCACCCATTTTAACCGGAACCTAGCTAGGCATATCCCGGCAACATGACTTGGAACGTTTTCTTACAATTTCAAAAATAATAATAATCTAATTTACAAAATTTATAAAATATACAAATTAATGTCATATATTAATATATAATTATAGTATCGTTATTTTAATAGTAATAACATAATAATAAAATTGTGATAAGAAACATGAAGATTATATCATTTTTGTATTATTATATTTAATTACAAAGTAGTTTATTTTTTAAATAAAATTTATTGACAAGTGTGACTCGTTTTGTGATAGTAATAATTATGAAGTTGTCTAGTCTGAGAAATGCTAGTACGTACCACAATTTTAAAATACAAAATACCTTGTTTTGTATTATACAAAAGCAAACGATTTTTTATATTTTGGAATAGACAATTTTAGGACGAGATATTACAGAGGGAGCAGTTGGCTAGTTGACTAGCTAAAGCACACCTACAAGACTTGTAGCTTTCCCAATCTTTCCATATTATTATACTATCAATAGTGTCGTATCTCTGGCACTATGGACGATGAAATTTATCTTAAATTTTGGATGGATCAAATAATTTATTAGGATGAACGAAAAATTCAAAATTATTTGTATTTTGTTATATATATATATATATATATATAAATGACTAATTTATAGCCAACATTGTAAGAATAAATTAGTTATTCTTACAATAAATTTTAGTCATTTATCCGCGGATCAAACGGTAAGGAGGATCTCCAATGTGCAATTTAATATGTACTAATTGATAGCCCGTGCAATGCACGGGCTAGTTTGAATAACGGGTTATATAATTTATTAAAATTACAATGAAAAAAATATTTTTTTTATAATAAGTTATTTTTATATAACACTACTAGAAATTTGACATATAGCGATGAGCTATAGCGACGGTCGGCACGGTACTATCGCTATAGGGTATCTATAGCGACGGTCGGAACGAAACCGTCGGTATAGAGGTTTTTTAAAGATAAAACACTCCTAGTTTCACCCGAATCATTCTAGTATCTTCTCTCTCGTTACAAAGGAACGGTGCAGTGGTGCAGTGGTGCAGTAGTACTTAGGGTTTTAGTACAAAATTGAACAGAAATTTTGAGCTATTGAAGCTTAATCAAGGTACTTTTCTCTCTCTCCCTTCCACAAGGTACTTTTCTCTCTTAATTATAGATATACCAATTGCGTTTGGTGCAGATGGTGGTCCAAGGAGACGGTGGCGATCGTGACTGGAGCGAACAAGGGTATATGATATGCGATGGTGAGGCGGCTGACGGAGTCGGGGCTGACGGTGGTCTTAACGGCTGACGGAGTTGGTCGGGTTTCTCTGTCATCAGTACCTATCTTCTCTCTCCTTAAATTGTCAAGAAGAGGGACTGGACTGGTGTTTCTCTTCCTTATGCTTATAACCCATCTCGTAGACTTGCTCTATTCCACCTAAGCAGTGGTATGTATGTTTCTTCCAAACCCCCTATCAATTTCCTGTTTGAAATTTATGTTTGGTGAATTTTTTGCTTTTGCTGTTGATATTACCTGCACATGTGATTTTTATGTAGCAGTTGGTGTCTCATTGCAGGTATCAAAGATTTGTATATTCACATTAGGGAAGTTGACCTTCTTAAAAGCTCTTCTGATGAGGTATAACTCCTCTCCTGATAATATAACTTAATTATGCCCATCTTATATACGGATGAAATTGTACTCCTTTTTTAGGTCGTATGGAATTTAATTAGTAAATTCTTTTCTACCTAAAATGTAAAAATAAAATAAAAATTTTAAACCTTTGGTAGCCCAGCTATATGTTACCATTCTCTATTTGTTTTTTCCTTTCTGTTGCTAGTATAACAAAATGCTGTAGAATAACCAAGTGATGCATTTCACCTATAATAAGCTTTTCTCCTGCCCACTAGGTAGTTTGTAACTTGGTTTTTGTCACTTGGCAAAGGAAGAGATGAAGAGTAATCGAATACAAAGGAGAGTTTATGAACTGCTCTCCAAGGCAGCTTCCTCAGGAATTTCCAGTCCTAGTCCAGGGCAACGAGAACTCCACTTTGTTTTTTTTGGAAACCAGATAAGTTTCTAGATTCAGATGACAAAAGTGGCCATGTTGCTGGTGTGCACCTTGAGAAGACTGTTCTTAGAGGTAACTTCCTCCTAAACTATTTGTTTTAAGATCCGTCTCTTTCCGTAGTTCTCTTGATTTCTGATGTCTGTATGCTCTCTCGTATATTCTCCGAGCATGCAAGGTGATTGTCTACGTGGCTACAGAATCTCCTGTCTACCAGAAAAATCATGTGAAAATACAATTGGATGCTTAACAAAATCCTATGCGCCTATTTGAGAATTTCTATAACTGGTCAAAAGTTTTTCTTTACTCATTAGCCTTGAAGTCGATTGACTTGAACATCATCTTGCTTAGTGTTTTGTATCAAAACCAACATGAATTTGGTGTAGAAGAATTTATCATATTATTATAATCACATTGGTAAAAGTGGCCTTAACAAACATAGAGAAGAGTTTATCATGTATTTTTATGAAATTTGAACATTTTAGCATCTTTTCTTTCTCTCTTCTGCACGTGCAAGGTGATTGTAGGACATTGATTCAATCTTCCACCACTTGTCTATTTGATAAATGTCCTAGTTCCTATGAGGAGTTTTTTGTAATTTAATGTTGGTTTGATTTGTCTAAATTTTGTAGAATATGTTGGCACCGGAAAACAGATTGCCAAAGGTACAGGGTAGTTTGAAGACCTTAGATGCGGGTAAACTCTATAAACCAAGAAGATGTTTCTTTGTATATATATTAGTACTGACATTCTTGTATTTGGTTCCCATCTGTACTTTATTTGGTTGGTTTGTGCTCAGAAAATGTTTAAATAGATGGTTAATAATTTGAAGTTTTTTGTATAAATAAAGATAATCTTAAGTTTAATATGCTCCCAGTTTTAGAATATGTGAGTATGACAATCATGGAGTAAATGTTTTCATTTAATTATATATATATAGGTAATGTTTTCAAAGCAATACAAATTTATCAATCATAATTATTAATCCAGTGTGCTGTGCTGTAGACTGATATCTGGTCTTACCTGTCTGTTATGCTTCACTGTTCAGTTAGAGCTGGTATTGGGCTCATAAATTCTCAGTTGTTCTAATACACCTGGTGTTGTGCTACTGTGTTGTGCTCCATTTGGCTGCATAAGCTGTTGTCATGTGCAGTTGCTGTGATTGGGCTATTCTTGTGTATACACCCTTTATGAAGACTAAGCGCATCTTTGAATTTCACAGTGCTAAATCCAAAGGGACGAATTTGGACTATGGTTGCTGGAGGAGGTGCCAGTGTCATCTATGCAGATACTGTGTGTTTCACATTTTGATGACTTGGTGTTTTCTGTTCACTACTGAATCCATGTTATATTTTCATAATTGTTAATTAGCTTATACATATTATAATTTGCCTGTTCAGGTTGGAGATCTTGGTTTTGCTGCAGAGCTTGGAAACTATGCCGAATATAGTGGTGCACCCAATGAAGAAGAGGTTTTGCAGTATGCTAGAGTTATGATTGATGTAAGGACTCTCTTAGCCTCGTGTTTTAAACTGTACAAAACAGTGGAAAGAAATGGCACATTATCTTTTCATATTTAACTAGCTCACTATATTCAAATTAATTCAGTTAGTCATCTGCCAACCATAAATTATGCTTTCAATGCTCCAAAAATATGACATTACGCAAATTTGAGAGTAATTTTTTATTTTTTTTAGTTTTGTGCATCTTCACATTTTGTGCATCTGGACAGACTGTGAAAGTGGATTTAGAGGCGGGGAAAATTCTGCAGCTAAGTCATTATTTTGGCAAACAAGGAAAGGGCAATACTTTGACATTCTGGTCAATAATCTTCACTGTGTACTCAAATTCATTGTTTTCCTGCCAACAGCTGTGTGGATTTAGAGGAGATATGCTCTTGATTGCAATGTAAATAGATGCTAAAAGAACATTTCTATTCTAGCTTATTTAGTATGTATGTATATCACTAGTCAATTTTCAAAATGGTATGACAATGATTTTTTCTTGTGGAAATTACATTACAGGTGGTTATATTTTCAATATTTTTAAGTTTGCTAATTTTATATGTAGTGGTACAAGTACAGCTAAACAAGTGGGAGTATTGAAGCAGTTCATGATGGGTCTACAAGTACAGCTAAACAAGCTGGGGAACCCACTGCTTCGGCTTCAAATGGAGGAGTATCTGTTTGTCATGTCAGCCTTGTTGCACTAATCTTTTGATTAAACAAAACATTGGGTGGTTGGTAGTTGCTAGTTTTTCAATCAATATATGTAGTCACTGTAATGTTGGGTGGTTAGTAGTTCATTCAATTATTATATTGTAATGTTGTAATATGAATGATTTTAAATGATGTATATAATATTTTTTTATATTTTATCTTATATTGTATTTGGGTTTGTTGAATAAATTTGCATTATTAATTTTTTTTTTAAATATAAAAAGGCTATAGCGACGGTCATCGATCGTAACTATAGTGTTCTATAAAACACAGGCCTATAGCGACGGTCGTCGAGCGTCGCTATAAACAGATATACACGATTTTACCATGACCTATAGCTAGGGTTGGCGACCGTCGCTATAGGCCAAAAAAGACCGTCGCTATAGGCTTTAGCGGGCGGGTTCTATCATGACGGTCTTTTGGCTTTTATAGCGACGAGTCGGCGTAAATCGTCATCATAGGTCAATTTTCTAGTAGTGTAAACTTTTCTATATATTTTTACATGACATGAGAAACAAACATTCAACAATATTCAATTGCTCAAAGTCGATCACGGACAAATTGCTATCTTCCTTCACAAAAAAGCTAGCTAATCTAAGTCAAACTCGAAACCCATAATCTAAGTCCCAACACTCGATGCACAACACAATACAATCTCTATCTCCTATAATCATCAACAAATAAACTTAAAAAGACCATTCAAGTATCAATATTGTAAGTGAGAGTGTGAGACTTACCAAGTATTAGAAAAAAATCAAAAATAAGTAACCAAAAGAAATACCATTTAACCAACTTTTGTTAAAATAAATTTAGATAGTTTCAAACATTAAAAGTATTAATAATTTTAGAGGAACCAAACAAATTTTAAGCCTAAATCATGAGACTAATTTCATGCTCAATAATTCAACAACAAAAATATAAATTTACTCTCTGACGAATTGTTCGGGCTTCTTGGTAACGAAATTATCCACTTAGAGCTGTTGTTTCCTTCTAATTGCCCAATCTTCATTTCTTTTCCTTTTCTTCAAAACTACTTTTGAGATGAAAATCTAAGAAATACAATAAACAATGTTCAAACATAAACGCAAGTTTCTAAGCTTTCTCATTCCAAAGCAATGCATGTTTTAAAAAGTAAATTGTGAGAAAAACAATTTGGTATAATCCATTTGACATGTATTAATAAAACCATATTTATTTCTGATCAAGGAACAATTGACATAGATAAAATAATCTAGCAAAACTAAAATAAAATACCTTGACATAGATAAAAATTGAAACCTACAAAAGAACCTATAATATAAACCTTCACAAAAACAAGCAGAATCAATGAGCTCTCCTGCGTATATCGAAATACAATTGAAACAACATCAATATAATTAAAATAAACATAGTTGCGAGAGTTTATTAATTAGAAAATGGGGTCCAAAATGGACATTATAAAATTATTTGATTCTTGATATCACGTATTCGCTTGTTGTTCAAATTGGAATTCCTCCTTGGCATATTCGAATGATCATCTGCAAATCCATGTGGCCGCTTTAAATCAAGTGATTGATTACAAAATATGGAAGCTGGTGAGATTATATAGTGCGCCGGTGAGTATATATATATATATAAGTGGAAGAAGGAGAGGGGGAAGTGGAAGAGGAAGAGGGGTGGAAAAAGAAACTGAAGTGAGGAAGAGGAGAAGAAGAGGAAGAGACAAAAATTAATATAAGATTGATTTGAATTCAATTGATTAAAAGATTAATTAATTGATTTGAATTTGATTTGATTGAAATTGATTTGGAAGAGGAAGAGGAAGAGGGATGGAAGAAGAAACTGAAGTGAGGAGGAGGAGAAAAAGAAGAAACAAAAATTAATATAAGATTGATTTGAATTCAATTGATTAAAAGATTAATTAATTGATTTGAATTTGATTTGATTGAAATTGATTTGGAAGATAGGCATGAAATTGATTTAGATTATATAGTGCGTCGGTGATATATATATATATATATATATATATATATATATATATATATATAAGTGGAAGAAGGAGAGGGGGAAGTGGAAGTGGAAGAGGAAGAGGGGTGGAAGAAAAAACTGAAGTGAGGAGGAGGAGGAGAAGAGGAAGAAACAAAAATTAATATAAGATTGATTTGAATTCAATTGATTAAAAGATTAATTAATTGATTTGATTGAAATTGATTTGAATTTGATTTGATTGAAATTGATTTGGAAGATAGGCATGAAATTGATTTCAATTGATCGAAATCAATTGCTTGTGGTGTAAATTGATTTCAAATTGATTTGAAAAGATATCAAATTGATTTGAAATTGATTTCAAAAGATAACTTTTGCTGTATTTATATATAAGTATTGAAGTGTTCATAACTTAATACTATGAATTGAATGATGTCTAAAATACTCCTCGCCCGTCTACGGTTTAATACTGGGTATGTCAATTATATAGTCACACTTTCAAATACATTACAGAATATGTGAATTCCTGATTTTATCATTGTTATCTATGACGATTATAATTATATTGGCTGCTATTACCATTAAAAAATGATATTGTTTGGAGAAATATATATTTACGATATTTTTATAATTATTTTAGCGACGCGGATATTTATTATGCTTATAATAATATTTTTGTTTTAATAATATAAATCATCAATTTTTATTATTACTAGTATTCTTGACACACACTTTGTGTGAAATTAAAAAAATATTTAAATAAATTGTGAGAGAATAAATTAAAAAATATTGAAGAGAAAATAGGGGTTGATAAATGAGTGGAGAGTGAGAAAAAGGAAGTAAACAAACAACTACTCCTGCCTCTTGAAGGGTAAATTTGAAAATAAAAAAGTTTTCAAATTAACAATATGGAAAGCTGTAATAAATATGGAAAAGATCATCCGTTTAATTTCTCCTCCTACTTTATAATACACATAAAATAGTCTGATAATTAGTTGGACCAATTCATTCACATTTGTGTAATGACTGTGCCAACCTTCCTAATTTACTTAAAAAAATATTGAGGATTACTCTTAATTCGCTATTTCGGTGTTTGCTTCCAGACAAAATGACGTAGGGTAAAGTGTGTAATTATCCACCTCACCTTACTCTAGTCTTATCCTAGCTAATTAAACCACGGATAAGGTATACTTAAGGTTTATCTTAATCCCGCGTCAACGGATCACAATCCTTACCTTAATTAAGCCTGGGTAGATCGAGTAAAGAACCGATCGATCACATTTTCTACTTTCTAGCAAGCTAACCTACTCCACTAATTCTACATAACTCGCATGCATTAATTAACACGTTCATTCCTGCCAATGGTGAAGCGCTAAATAATATACTAATATATATATGCATGCATAAGCATAATTGTACAGACGGACCGAATTAACACAAGTCGAATTAAAACATGTCACTCAATTTATTATTTAAAAGGTGAAATACACTTCTGTTACTTTAATTTTATCATTCACGATTTAATTTTTAAATTAATTTATTTTTATATAATTCAATTAAAAACGTTCATAATAGTACATTGGAGGACTCAATAATTTATGTTTTGGTGTAAAAATAAATATATATTACACCAATATTCTTAAGAATCAACTAGTCTAATAGTATAATATACTAGTTCCAAGATATACAATCACTAAATTCATAACAATATCCATGACTAGGTCATCATTTTTCGAATTCTCCCAGCCAATTAATACAGGATGTGGGGAGGGGGGTTGTTTTTGTTGTTGGGGGCAGAACTATTACACTTGGATGTTAAGGGAGAAATAAGGAAAGTAGACTTGAGCTTGAATGAGAAAACAAAGAGCTAAAAATCAATACAACCTAAACTTATCAAATTACTAGCTATGATTCTCTCACATGCATGTAGATGGAAATCATTCCTTATATAAATTAATAATGTGATATACATACAACCAAGGAAGTGCTCGAATGTCAACAAACAATTTGAAAAGCAAGAAAATGAAAAGCAACCGCAATATTAGAACAAGTATACAAATTATTTTCAAATATACTTATTAATTATCGTACGTATATGTATATATTCCAAGTAGCTAAGAAGTAAATTCAACGATGGCAGGATCTTGCTGAAATTGAACCATGTCAACTTCCTTCAAGTTCACAATTGCTTCAATTCCAGTCCCACATTTAGTGTCCAACAAAAACACTATTTCCACGGGCAACCCTCCAGTAGTAACCCATTCTGGATTCCCCCAGCCAAAATCAAACTCATAAAATGGGAACCTACACCAGGTACTTAAAAGCCAAACATCCACTTCTTCATTTCCCTTATCCTCTCTTATTCCATTCACATTCTTGGCCACCTCCAAGAACACATCCTCGGGGCTCGATAGTTTCGAGCAATTTGTAAGAGTATTTCTCAAACTACTTCTTAACAAACTCACCAATTCATGCAATTTCACCCCCTCCATTTTAGTATTATAATCATCATCAGTAATAACATTATTATCCGCCTTAAATCTACTCGGAGTCTCCATGTAAAAATTCCCACATTGCGAGGAATTTTCATGTTTGAAACCGGTTCTTCCCCTCAAATTTAAATGAAGGTATAGTGTAGAGTCTCTAGGCTTTGAATCACAAGCGCGAACATTTAGTAGGGCTTTCCATATTGTAGATGTCACAACCTCTACGCGTGTAGGCCGTGCTATATTTGCCCTGCTCTCAACTTTGGATTTAAGGGCAGATAAAGATTTTTCATTAAAAACAAACCTTTTGTCACAATTTTGGATTCAATAATTTTGGACGATGGCATTGGCATAAGCTTGATGTCCAACGATAAATCTCTAGCCGGAAAATGAGAGGAGATGCCAAAAGTTGCCGTTTTTGAAGGATAATCGTCTTCATGATTTATGGTGCCTATTAGGGCACTAGTTGTGACAGACCAGTCATGCATGAATCTTTCTGCAGTGAATCCATCAAGTACAATATGTGATGC
This sequence comes from Panax ginseng, assembly GCA_020205605.1. Classification (NCBI taxonomy): domain Eukaryota; kingdom Viridiplantae; phylum Streptophyta; class Magnoliopsida; order Apiales; family Araliaceae; genus Panax; species Panax ginseng. The sequence goes on from CM035150.1 coordinate 98,603,127, forward strand.
AAGGGTACCTATAGCTAGTCCCCCACATTTAAACACGGTCACTTTAATTCCCAAAATTGGAGTAGTGACCAAAGTAGTTTCCCCAATATCAGCCCACGGCACGAGATCAGTTACGAGATGAATATTGTCAAGAGCTATGCTAAGAAACTCACTCAAATCAATGTTACCGAGTTCAGCCTCGATATATTTGACCCCTTCATCGTTACAATCTATGTAGTAACCATCATGAACAAATCTTCCGGCTAATTGGTAAAATCGGGTTAAGGTTTGGGATAGTGAATTTGCCAAAAGCTCGAGTTTGCCCTCCACGGGAAAATTGTTGTAGAAGTAAACTGCGGGTACGTGTGCATGAGGAGCAAGCTGGTCGAAGATGGACAATTTGCTTGTTCGAAGGTGATCAGGAGTTGGAGATGCTGGTTTTAACAACTTTCTGGACAAGATTTTGGCCTCCATTTCAACCTTCAATCAGCACAAGTAATTTTCGTTAGCTAATTCTACACAAGTAACAAGATCAAAAAAAAAACTATAAAAAGTAACAATAGAAGAATTAATCTAGAAAATTTAATAAAATTTTGTGACGCCCTCGGGTCACAAATGACTTAGCGGGAAATTGATTAGTTTAACACACTAACACAAATGTGGAGATTTGATAACGTTCTAATATCGAAGAAGTAATAAACATTGATAATACCTTAAATTAACAAGAAAAAGATAGAGAATTCTCCAAGAAAAAACAAGTAGTAATATTATTAATTAAGAATTGAATAAATAATTAAAAAGTTTCATAAAAACCTATATTTATAGGACTAGATACTCTTATAGATATCCTTTGAAAAGGAAATTAATAAATAACTTTCCTACATCTACTTTGTTAAGGATAATAAAACGTACTAATTAACTTTTCCTGCTTCTCGTTGGGAAACTATTAAGTAAAAAATAATCAACAAATAAATATGCATGTTACCGTTTGTATAAAATTTGACAATGCATAATTAAAATGTACGCTCTTAATTATATAAAGGCGTTTTAGACAAACAATTGACGATTTGGATAAAATATATACTTTTGATACTATTAACTTTTCATAGATTTTTTTTTGTTTCTTCTATGCTACATAGATGTACCGCAACCATGCACTACCCTTTGTGAGCACCGGATAATCTTTGTATAGCCTCACTACAACTAAACTAACTCCCATATGTTTAAATGGAGAAATACACCTAATGATACATGATGAGAGGGGTTAACATGAAGTTAATTTTATGATAAGTTAATTAATTGATCAGTATAACGCTGGCACGCAAAGAGATCACCTCCCGATATGCGTGCTGACATTGTATTGATTAATTGATCAAAGTTAACTTCATGCTAACCACTCTCATACATGTTATACAGAAGATGAGACACCAAATTTAGACTCGTGCAAGGGCTAACAATTAGGCCTCCAGTACTACGACTAAACTAATTCCTTATATAATTAGATGATCGAGAAATACTTACTTTGTTTTGAAGACTTTTGTGATAGAATTGTCAAGAGAATGTTTGGGAGAGATGTTGGTCAAGGATATTCAGAATGGTGCCTAACTTAGTTCACTGTCATTCCTTTTATAGACGAATGAACTTGAGGCTAACTAATTTTAAATTCCTCGGCTTTATCAGCTTGCTTTTATTCTACTCGATCTAACGCGTTGTTTTTAAAAAGTCGCAGCTTTATATATATATATATATATATATATATATATATATATATATATATATATATGGGTGACGGTTGTGAGGCGTGAAGAACTGTAACACCGACCCCTGATTGCGGATTGATAAATTGCTTAATATTCTTTTCCCAAAAATTATAATAGCACAATATTTTGCATGTGAAGGCCCATTGATTAGTGAGGCTTAACTGGTCAATTTGGCCGTAGGAGTTAGTTGTGAGCATTATCGCGTTTACTAATTAAAAAGAAAAGAAAAGAGAAGTTGTTTTATTTGCCACTAGATATGATGTTCTTATATATTTGTATGATTAATCCAGTTTCAGTTAGTTGGAATCGATTTAACAACTGACAACTTGTTTGATGAGGTGCGTTTACTTGTCAAAAGTCATACGTTTGAGTTGTGTGGTTTATTGGGTCTGACGGATTCATGTCACGTTGTCGTATGGTTATATCGGTGGATTGGATGTTTGATATTCTAAAGGAGTAACTTGTTATTCTTTGTATTATTCGACTTTTTATTTTTAAAGAACAAACACTACAAGAAAAAAACCTATCTGCGAACAATAATATCAACATCGATATAGTATTGATTCGGCCGATAATAATAATAATGACCGTTATCTGCATGACAAGAGATGGATTCTAGTCATTATTATATCAAATGACCGCGTCGCAGTCATTGCTGTTGATCAACCGATATGAATTTTCCTCCTAAAATTTGGTGCGAAACTTTGGCGAGGTGACCACTTTCTGTCAGCGACCGCTTTCGGTCGCGGATATGTCCACATTATTAACAATTAGCGACCGCATGCGGTTAAATAACCTATTCAATTATGTCCACATAATTAACAATTAGGCCTTTTTGTTGTAGTTAAATAACCTATTCAATTATGGAAATTATAATTATAAAGAAACTCTAAGTATGACTTTTATTCCAACTAGCTCCCATACGATGAAATTATAAATACAAACATAATCCAACTACTCAAATTGAGTTTGTTTTTTTACTTCTTCAAGTGGGAGAAGACCTCAACTTTACATTTTAAACTTTCGTTGGTCACTAGTAAAACTCCTAATAGCCTTTAATTCATTTGGAGTTAGGTATGGGAATTAGTAAGTTTTATTTTCAAAACTATCAAATTAAGAGATCTATAAGATTCGTTACCCTGTGTTTAGGTGATGTTTTAGGGTATTTATATATATAAAGGTTGCGTTGAGTTGTTTTGAGTTATCCTATCGACATTAAATTTCATAATTATAATTAATTTTTCAACAGTTTTTACCAATTTCTTGTATTTCAAAGTTGTTTTTCAGATTAAATATAGTTGAACATTAATTTCATGCATATATGTTTGTTTGCAGCATAATGGTGGAGGCCATATTGAAAAAAATGGTGGTGATCAGGGCTTGATCATTAAAAAATACTAGTCCCTCCGTTCTTAAAAAATTATCGTTTTAGGAAATAATTTTTATTCTAAAAAGATTGTCATTTTGAGTTTATCAATACACATTAGCTACTACCTCCGTCCCACAATAAGTGATTTTTTAGGCTTAATATTTTTTCTCAAAATAAATGATGTGTTAGGACTCCAATACAATTTTTACAATATTTTCTCATATATGCCCTTAGCATTCAATGGTATTTATTGCATCTTGCAATCACTACAATTAAATGACACTCAATAACTTTTCAACTTCAAAGAAAATATATTAAGGGTATTTTTGTCATTTTAACTTGTGTATTGGTATGTGTGATTTAAGCTAAAAAATTACTTATTATGGGACGGAGGTAGTATTTTTTTCCTACTTTACCCTTATTTAAAATTTTCTCTTATTTAAAGTTTTCATCTTTTCCCAATGATTGTTATTCAATTCAATGTTATAATCCAAATAGTAATTGGTTGAATAAGAAGTAATTGGTTGAATTGAATAAGAAACATTAGAAAGGGAATAATTGGTTGAGACGATTAATAAGGATAGTAGGTATTAATTATATTTCTTAATCTGTGTGCATTAACTTTGTTAACGCCAGGATCTTTCTCCACGTCCCAATCACGAAAGACGTCCTGATCATGCACAGTAAACACGACAAACACCACAACCTGGTAGGACCCGGATCACGGGGGATATATTTCGAGCGTGTGAGTAAATCGACGTCTTTCACAAGTTAACTTCAAGAGGATAATAAAATCTAGTGTAATGAGAGAGATTATTTATTATCAGTTGTGTGAAAGTATATATATCAAGAAATGTACCTCCTTGTGAAGACTTACTCGTCAAAAAATAATATCTTTGCTCGGATTATCGTATCATCGACATATCCCCGATTTGGTGGGTTTCTTGAAATCGCATGGAACTTATCCTTTTGCCACATCTTTTCACACCACCTACCGATTATGATCCCATCCACATTAATGCGTGGCAGATATCTTGGTCATTGTCATACTATATCATCATTACAAGTCAAAGTAATAGATATTAAGTGACCCTAATGGGTCAATCCAATGAATCAAACCCGGTCCTATAGGATTAAATAAAGCTAACACGAAGAATGGGCCAACGAACCCCATGGCTTAATTATAAAAGCCCAATGGATTAAATTAATAAATGAGCCCAATCTACCCTACCAAATAGAAGAAAATATCATAACCCAACATTACCCCCTTTTTTTTGTTAAGCAGGATGTTTAGTGGAAAACTATAAATGGTCCATGATATCGAGGATTTATTAAAGGCCCAAAGCGAAATAATTGAGACATACCCACTTTAGTACAAAAATGGGACATGGAATGGTCAACGAGCCCCGAGTAATAGGCCCAATCAATAAAAGATTGAAATTGAATATGATGAACCAATAATTAGAAACCCAAATCGTGAGGCCCAATCCAGATAAGATATCCAAAGGTCGTCCCAAACACGCCCCATTCAATTCTCATCATTCTCGACATTTAATGCGCTTGGCCTCGTTCCTCAGTATATAATCTGTCATTATAAAAGGTGAGCTTTACTAATTCTGACGGTTTTACCTGCTAATTTGAAATTAGAACCTTTGAGCTTTCTTCTCCTTCTCAAAATTTCTCTCTAGCTTTGAAACCTCAACAATGGTGAATCCAAACGAGACTTCTCCGGTTTCTCTCGGCCGAACCCTAACCAAGAGGGTTCGAGTTCAAACCCACCATCTCCCACCGATTTCTTCAAAGATGGGGAAAAATTTCCTCATGCCAATATTGCATCCACCGTTACAGAATCTGAAATATGTGCCCTCCGGATTCGATACCAGATTTCGAACAACTACGCCATAAGAGCTCGTGCTATCGGAGGAGAGCGAATGTACCAAAGAATCAGGGCAATTTTGGTCGCCATGCCTGCCACTTTTTCCGGAAAAGGGATTCGCTTACCCTTCACGCCTTCGTGCGTCACCCTCCTAGGTTTATAGGAGTGGGCTTTGCTCGGTGGTGCCCAACTCCTATATCCACATCTTGGCATTCATTGCCATACGCCACGAGCTAGGGTTATTCCTCCGTCGACCTTTTCTTCACCCTTTTCGTAGGTAGATCCGAGAACGAGGGTTTAAGATCTTTGAGCAAACAATCTCCGCGCCCAAACTCTAAATTTGAGAAGAGGCCCACGATGAGCACCCTTCGAGCAACAAATTTGCACGAGAAATGGTTCTTCATCTTTGGACCGAGATCTCTTCTCTTCCAGTTGGACCACCCTAGCCGGATTCTAGCGACTTTGGTGACATTCAGAAGAGCGTGTAAAGGAAATGGGAGATTTTACGAAGAAGATCCTCCACAAGAATGGAGTTTTACCCCTCTTGACCAAACAAGATCGGGTCATGATGATCATAAATGTAAGTTTTGAATAACTCGCAATATAATTTTTGAGGTATTTATGTGGCAAGGATTTTAATATGTGATTATTTGCGGTATCCCGATCAAACCAACTTCTTCGGAAGTGAAAGATTTGGGAGATTTTCATGGGGAGGACTTGAGGCTAATGAAGAGCTTCTCTTGAAGAGCCTTCCCAACAAAGCCCCCCTACCTCCACTCCAAAGACCTACCCCCTTGGAATGATGAACACTGGCCAAGCGAGCCTTTCATTCTGAAGAAGTCCTCCGACCTCATGTAGGAAGGAAGAAAGGTGCTAAAAGGCGAACTACCCACTCATGAGATAGATCCTAAAAGCGACGAGGAGGTTCTTCCCGAAGCAAACCCACAATCAACTCCTCCAGTGACCCTGTTACCACACCTTTTGAACCAGCCCCAATAAAGAGGAGTCTACTTGACATACCTCTACACGATCGGGCGAAAAGTCCTTCGTGCTAAAAAAATTAAGATCAAAAATAATTCCCTCACAATAGAAGAACTCGCGTCCCTCCAACTTCAACAATTGATCCCCAACCGAAACCCAAACACACGATCTTTGGTGGTCGGGTTGAAGGCCCTCCTCTTGTCCGAAAAAAAACAACCTGGACGACCCGCCCGGAGTTCAACCTTTGCCCTTCGTCAACTTCCCCGAGCCTATACCTGCTTGATCTCCTTCCCGAAGGTGGTACGCGGATCCTCACGGATTCATGATAACTTTGGCTTTCTCCTCCAAGACACACGACTACCGAATTTCAACGAGGATGTCATGGACTCGCCAACTATGTGGCCCCAGATTCAACTTGACTTTCCTTTCAATGTGTTCGAGGCCTTGATTCATGAGACCAAATGACCACCGATCGAGGAACGATGACGAATGGGGACTTGCTTAGCGAAGGCATGAGCTACTTGGCGAAGGTAAATGGTTCTCCCCTTCCTTTGCTTTCAATACTTATCTTCGTACTCATATATCTGGCCCGATCAAATAGAATCGAACACGTCTGTAAAATCTTTGTATTAAGGCGTCTGCGTCCAAGATCTCTCAAGGCTGAATCCGAAGAGGAGGCGCTGAGGAAGGAGAACTCCATCCTGAAGTCTGCCTTGGCTCGGGAAAGGACCCAACGTGAAGGCATCCTTCATACCAATGAAGGACTTGAGAAAGAGTTGGCCCTGACGAGGAAGATGTGAAGGCCTCGAAGGAAGAAGCGAAGTCGACTAAAGCACGACAGATTTGAAATCGTTAATATGAACGTCGACTTGGTTTAGAGGAGTGAACTAAGGATGAACAAGATCAAGGAGCTGAAGGCTAACGCTAAGATCTTGACCTTGGGCCCATAAATTTGGAGCCGGGAAGAAACCCGTCGAGATGAATATCTGGCAGTGACTCGAACAAGAAATCCGAGAACTCAAAGCTCTTGGGACCTTGGGCCTCCTTTGGTGATGCTTTCTTAAGAGAGATATGTGAAAATCTACGGAACTCGGATGAAATTAATGGAGAAATAATGAGGATTCATACGGAAAGCTACGAGCTCGCCAAAGTCGTGGTAAGGAAAAAGTGATCAAAACCAACTTAGATCCATACTTTCTCGACTTTGGATGATGAGGTCTTCACTGAGGCAATAGCTTTTGTTTCTCTTGGTTTTATTTAAAAAATACTTGTAAAAATTTTACATTATTTTCCCTTTTTGTAAATAAATTAAGTATTAATGAAAAGTGATCTTCTCCCCTTATGACTTGATGTATTTTTACTTTCTCGCCAATACTTGATATGAATTTATAGGGACAAATGTACAAAAAACCCTTGAGGATTTAACTTTCAAATTGTTAATTAACAATTAAGCGTGTCATATAAGAGATAAAGTGAAATTAAAGAGCGAGGCATTAGAACTCAACATTTAGAAAAAATTTAGGTAATAAAGTAAAGAGATACTCATTCGCCATTCGAAGTGTGAGACGAGATCTGTTTTTATCGTGAGTTTGTTTACCCCAAAAAAGGCTATAACACAGAAAGATAACATTCGCTTTACCACGAAGGGCACTGGCGAAGTTTAAGTGTCGACCAATGCCTACCACGAAGGGCACGACAACGTCTTGAAGATGACACTTGCCTACCACGAAGGGTACGACAAGGTCTCAAGTGGCGACAATTGCTTACCCCAAAGGGCCCGACAATGCCAAATAGTGACCACCTTAGAAGAGGCTACCATCGAATGGTCGTGAAGTCCTCCCGAACCTCCTAACACCAATGAATTGAAAGCGAACAGAGATAAAATTTGTTTGAGAGAAAAGAGAACTTTTATTGATGATGATGTAAATATTCTGAACTTAGATGTCTTGACATTGAATCTCTTGAAAGTACTTTAAGCTTTGCCGCCAAATACGTGCCAAGTGTTTTTGATTCTTGAGCCATCTAATGCCTTCAACCGATAAGTCCCGGTTTTGGAACTTGATGATTTCGTATGGTCCTTCCCAATTTGGCATCAACTTTCCCAGATTCTCGAGGCGTAGAATCTTGACTTCTACGAGGACAAAATCTTCTACTTCAAATCTGAAACTTTACCCCCTTATTAAAATGCTTAGCCACTCTTCTTGACGAAAGTTTGCCAATTTGATTAAGGCTATCTCTCTGACTTCTTCCAGCAAATCAAGATTGGTCTTGAGCCCTTCTTCATTGTAGATCTCTTGGAAATGACTAACTCGAAGACTTGGAGATCCAATTTCAACTGGGACTAAGGCATCAGTACCATAGGCCAATCTGAAAGGTGATCCCCTATTGTAGTCCTTGGAGTAGTTCGATAAGCCCATAGCACACTTAGTAGCTCCTTTGGCCATCTGCCTTTAGCTTCGTCCAACTATCTTGATCCCATTCAATGATTCATTGGTTACTTCAACTGTCCAGATTTAAGCGAGGATGAGACATCAAGTCTTTCATCTTTGGATCCCCGATTACGCCAAAAATGCTTCAAACTTGACCCCTGGTTGGCGTCCATTATCTCGATACTTTACCACCTTAGAATTCCAAAACAAAATACCACTTGATTCTTTTACGAATTTCAAACACTCCTGTTCCATTATTGACCTAAGTGGCTTTGCTTCTTTACCCATTTGGTCATATAATCTATGATAACTATAACAAAAGCCCGACCGACCTTTTGCTTTCGGTAGTGGACCCCAGATATCAACCCCGACAATGAAGGTATAGGAGATAAGATCGAGTATAGTTCTTGGGTGGTGATGAGGTATTGGACTATTGGTGGCACTTCTCGTGACTTCTTGACATACTCGGTTTCTTCCTTGAAGATAGTAGGCGATAGTACCCCTCACGAAGTACTTTATAAGGCTAATGACTTAAGCCATATGGTGCGCCACAAATGCCTTCATGCACTTCTCGGAGAATATATATTCGAACTTCGGATGAGTCAAACATTTCAATAATGAGAGCGAGAAGGCCCTTCGGAAGAGATCCCCATCAATCGAACAAAATTGGCACTTTTGTACTTGATTTTCTTGGCGAAACATCCGTCCAGAAGGTAAGGCGCCATCGACCAAATATTCGGTGAGGAGTTGACGGTGATTGGTTCGGTTAATGCACATTACCATTTCATGATGAACACTAGGATGTTGCAAAATTTCCAGGTACACCGATCCTTCAAAAACATTAACATCCGTAGTGGCTAGTCTAGCGAGTGCATCAGCAATGGAATTGTTATTACGCTCTACCCCCTGAAACTCGTAGGATTGGAAATATTGAAGTCGTTCCTTCAATTCTGCTAAATACTTGATCATTCTCGGACCTCGAGCTTCGTATTCCCCAGAGAAATGTTTAACGATTAACTGGGAATCACTAAAGATGACTATTCTCTACGCCTTCAAGACTCTTATTAATCATAACCCCTATGAAACCACTTTTCATACTCGAACTTTCGTTGTTCATCGGTTTGAAGCCCGAAATCGATGCTTTCTGCGACCTTGAATCCTCCGGATGGTCAAGATAATCCTGCTCCTTCGATGTCCAAAGTAGAAGACCCATCTGCATCTGGCGTCCATGAACTCTCCTCCTGGCGAAAGCGGCAAGCTCGCTCTGTCGGATCCTTGACCTCGACCACGACTTCATCGACGAGGAAAACGAACATTCGACCACAAAATCAGCCAAGGCTTGCCCTTTGATGGCGGTTCGAGGATGATATTCAATAAAGAATTGGGACAACTCCATCGTCCGTGCAATTTAGTCTCCCCGATACCTCCGGTTTGCTTCATAATCTTCTTCAAACGTCTGTGTATCTATTACCAATCTACCACGGAAGTATTACTAAGCTTTTCATTAGCGGTTATTAAAGCAAAACAAACTTTTCAACATTTGGGTACCTGTTTTGACATCCCGAAGGACATGGCTTATATAATAAATGGGTCTTTACTTTGACTTCACGCACGAAAACCACTCTTATTGCAAAGAACTAATTTCTTTGCAGTACAAATATAAAGGCTCGGCGAGGGAGCTTCACTTCACTATGGAGCTAGAAGATAAATAGGACTTGATGCTTTGAAAGGCGTCTTCACACTCTGAAGTCCATTGAAAGGTCTTTGCATTCTTCGGCCCTTTCAATGTGTCAAAAAATGGTAAACATCTTTCTGCTGACTTGGGCATGAACCTCCGCAAAGCTGCAATCCTTCCAGTCAGACGTTGAACATCTTTAAATGGTGAGGAGTCTTCATATTCGGGATCGCTTGAATCTTCTCTGCGGATTGACAATTCCTCTTTGGTGACAAGATAACCTAGAAATTTGCGGCCCCTCGAATGAGAAGGTGCACTTAGTGGGATTCGGTCTCAAGTTGTGATGGCGAATAGTGCGAAAGCATTCCTCTAAATCAACCAAATGTTTATGCACCAACATGCTTTTGACAATCATGTCATCCACATACACCTCGATGTTCACCTTGTTGATATCTAAAGATATGGTTCATCATCCTGCAGTGCGTGGCTCGGCATTGATGAGTAGAAAGTCATTTTCTTATACGCATATACCGAGCGATGTGTAATGAATAAAGTCTTGGTATATCCTCTTCTACGTGGAGATCGATGATACCCGGAGAATGCATCCATAAAATTTAATAAAGCATACCCGAAAGTGGCATCAATGAGGTTGATCGATGTGGGGGCGTGGTAGAAATCCCAGACGGGCCTTGTTTAGATCGATTATAATCGATCTGACTTCGCCATTTGCCATTACGTACGGACCCGGCACCACATTAGCCATCCAGCTGCGAGTAGTCGATCTCAAAGATGAAGTCATTTATGCCGGTTTTGCAATCTCTTCATCTATGATCCGATTGGATATTTCGGTGTAAAGATCCTCTCTTCGCCGCCGAAGCTTCTTGACGGGTCTCTTCGATCGATGCTCGTAATATCCTCGCTCACTCCGGCATATCTTGAGGTTCCCACGCGAAGATGTCAACATAAGACCTCGGGAGCTCCACGAGATTCGTTCGGAGAGGTTAAATGGCAGCTTAGAACCTATTTTCACCGATTTTGTCCACTTGCGGGATGAGCTCTATCTCTCCGTTTCTCATTTGGCGGGACCAGCGATTCAGGAACTACTCTCGGTGAAGGTTCGATCTCTATCGCCATGTTACGCTTTTTCTTCGATACCCCCTCCAAAGTAATAACAACATTTACGTAACACCTCTGGCGGATCAAATCTCCTTTCACCTCCCCAACCCCATGGTAGTAGGAAATTTGATTTTGAAATGAGGTATTAATGTTACGACACCAAAAGCAATTAAAGTGGGTCTCCCAAAATAGCATTATAAGCGAGAATCTACATACACAACATAAAATTTACAAATAATTTCTACTGTTGAGGGGCCGTTAGAATATATTTAGTAGTTCAATGGTCCCGACCACTTTAGCTGGATCATTCTTTGAAACCATAAAGAGGAGCCTCTGCCTATTTCCATCTTAGCAAATCAGATTCATCCTTTGATAAGCGTGGGCGTCGATATCTATCTGAAGACCCATTATCTACCATCATCCGCTTCATATCCATCGAACTCACTTGCGATCGGCACCAATAATCCTAAATGCGGTTCGATGACTTACGAAGGGTAATCCTCATCGGTAAAGGAGATTAGATTTTCGGATAAAGGTCTGTCGGTCTTGGGGAAGGTACACTTGCCATACATGCGTAATAGAATCAAATAGCCGGTGACTTCTTTCCGATGAGCTTGCCAAAAGTACCCCGATGATGAGATCTATCACATGCCTCGTAGAGTCGTCCGAGCTAACAATGCTTATTTGAAGCCTGGTTGAGACGCCGAGAGCGGTCTTCGATCCTGCTGTTGATTAGTTCTGGCAGCCACATACTGAACTAAAGCCCCACCTTGTACCTTTCTTTCAATGAATTCTTTTAAACTGGCACAATAGTTCGTTTCATGACCCAAAGCTTGATGGTAATCGCAATACTTGCGAGGATTCCCTTTTTCGGGCTTAATATTATCTCGTGGTGGCTCGAAGATAGGTTGATTTTTGATCTGATCTAAGATAATGACTACATCTGCGTTGAGTGTCGTGTACGTCTATTTACTTCTACGGGTTGGAAGATGACGTCCGTCCTCCACTACGCCTCCAATTGTTGTATCTCTTGACCCGAAATCATCGATTGGCGGTCTCATTCCCTTCATTCTTCTTCCGATCTCCATCGGTTTTGCCCGTCTGTCTCCTTAAGCCGTCCGAAGGGCGTTTGAGGTCATTCACGGCTTCCTCCACCGCGATATAGCCTTGGCTTTGTCAAAGGCTTGGCGAGACTCTTGGTGGTTAAACATAAGTTTTTCACCAACTTTTCCGATTTAACGGATCTAACCTTGATTCTGAAAACATTACGACTTGTAGATCATTCAGTCGCCACTTGGCCGATTGCTTCCGGAAGCGCTTCGCATCGCGGCCAAAGATTCATTAGAGGAGCTTAACTCGAACTTGAGCGATGAACCGGTTGGTTTTCCTTCTTCCATTGCTCCCAAAGCGGACATAAAACTTCTTTGCACATGTCTTCGGGACGAGATTGAATCGAGGTAAGGTCCCCATCCTTCTAGGGCATCCTTTCTACAGAGTTGTGACAAAGATGGCATTTAGCGACATCATTGAAGTCATAATAATCCATGGAGTCGATTGACGCTTTGATTATGGTCGTAAGGTCCCCGATCCATCATAACTCTTAATATGGGGCAACTTCTTGGTAGGATCAACTTTTCTCTAAAATCTCGCGGAAAAAGGGGCGCCTTCTTTCCGGAGCATCTTTGGTTTTTACGGACTTGTGAGTTGCTTAGAAGCTCCTTGACTCTTTAAACGAGATCTCCACCTTACGGTTGAGATGATGCCTCCTTCTCTAAGTGACCCTTCTTCTTCCTAAGCGAGGCATCAATTCTTTCAGCGGAACCTTGACTTTAGGGAGCCTGCGAAGGCGAGTGTCTATAGGTGGGGTGCCTCTCGAGTAGACTCTCGGGAGTATATCCTCGGATATACTTCGCCTCTGAACCGGGCACTTATGGCGAGAATGTGCAGCGACAAGGACCTTCTTTGCATGTTGCAGAGTGCGATCCTGGATCGACCTCTTCTTCGCTTCGCCCCTGTCCCCTAGAATCGGCGAGGTGATAAGTCTCTTTGATCTACGAGAGTAGGGCTTGGGACCTTCTTCTTTCCCTAGTTCGGCCCAGGGAAGGTATGCATGTCACGAGCGGGTTCCTTCCCACTCCGATGCCCTTGCTTCTTGGATTGAACATATTTGAGCTCTTTCATCTCTCAATTCCATGTCAGAGCCATCCGCTTACATATTTATATCGACGCCGCTTCACCGGTACCTCCATGGCTCTATCCGCTTCATCTCGCCATCTTAGCGGTAGGGAGGCTTTGCATCTGGTCATCTCGGTATCGAGTTCTAGGCGAGGTGCCTTCCTACTCGTTCAGAGCCATGGCGGACCCCTTCTCCGTCGGGAATACTAGGCGACGCAACATTTCTGCTTTCTGCCTTCAGTAGAGAATCTTGGTGACCGTTTGAATGTTGTCTTAGCATGAACACTTATGGTTGGTCCCAAACGATCTTTGGCGAGATCTTGCATGATCTTAACTAAATGACCGTGGTACATCCTTGAGTGTAGGTGTTTACTCTTTCCCATGAAAACCGAATAGAATAAAACTGAACTGTGATTGAAAAGTACTCGAAGACACTAGAGGCGCCTCTCCTTTGGCGCCCGATGTTAACGTCGGGATCTTTCTCCACGTCCCAATCACGAAAAGGCGTCGATCTGCGACAATAAAACGACACGACAAACACCACAACCTCGGCGGTACCGGATGGCCACCGGGGATAGCTTCGAGCGTGAGAGTAAATACGTCTGTTCACAAGGTTAACTCAAGAGGATAATAAAATCTAGTGTAATGAGAGAGATTATTTATTATCGGTTGTGTGAATGTATATATATCAAGAAATGTACCTCCTTGTGAAGACTTACTAAATCAAGAAATAATATCTTTGCACGAATTCTTGTGCCACCCTTTACCATCCGGCATATATCCCCGATTTGGTGGGTTTTACCATTGCGTAGAGCTTATCTCTTGCTTTTGCTACTTTATTCACACCGTAGCCGACTATGATCCCATCCACATTAATCATGGCGGAGTATATCTTGGTCAATTGTCATACTATATCATCATTACAAGTCAAAGTAATAGATATTAAGTGACCCGATGGGTCAATCCAATGAAAGCAAACTTAGGTCTATATGATTAAATAAAGCTTACTGATGAATGGGCCCAATGAACCCCATGGCTTAATTATAAAAGCTCAATGGATTAAATTAATAAATGAGCCCAATCTATCCTGTCTAAATAGAAGAAATATTATGACCCAACAAACTTTAAACGACAATCTTTTAAGAATAGAGAGAATAATACTTTACTATCAGAGTGTCCAACATAAATGAACGTGCCAATCATTAATTCATCAATTATACTCCATTATTACGTGAAATATATATGCATTATTAATTAATTGCATGACATTAACCGTCAATTAATTTATGCTATGAGCCCCATTTTGACAGCCCTGGGCCCCTGGCCTATCTATCGAAACATGGGAAATTAACGTTGGTAACGTTAATTTATTCGTTTAGAAATTATTTTTTTCAATTCCTTCTCTCTTTAGACATGAATGAAGAAATGAAAAGATTCAAAAGCTTTACATCCTTCGTCAGGAAATTAATAATTATTCACTTCAACTTCATATAGTACTCCCTCAATTTCAAAATAAATAATGTTTTGAAAGAAAAAGTTTGTTTTAAATTATCTGTCGTTTACAACTTTTTAAGAGATAAATTATTTACTTTCTTATATCACCTTTATCTTCTTTCATTGTCCTAAGAAATTCTCACCCTTAATATTAATAGTTTTCAACTTCCCATAAAGGGGTAGTGATGGAATTTTACACATATTTCAACTATTAAATGATACTCCCTCTGTTCCTTAATATAGGTCGTTTTAGGGTTGTGCACAAGTATTAAGGTAATGATTGTATAGCATTAATTATAATATCAATTGTCTATATTGCTCTTGTATTGGAATAAGAGATTGTTATTTATTGGACAAAAAATAGTGAGAGAACCAAAGTTACATTTAATACTTGGAGGTAATATTGAAAACTAAGTAATTAATACTTACTTGAAATTCTCAAACGACTTATATTAAAGAACAAAAATATTTTTCTAAAACGACTTATACTCCCTCCATCCCTAAATAATTGACGTTATAGGGAGTTCAAAATTTCTCAATATATTTGACATTATCAAGATTCTAGGAAGCATTAATTATAATTTTTTCTCTATTGCCCTCAACTATATGGAGTATTTCATTTATCTAGACAACTATATAACTATATGGAGTACATCTTTTCTTAATTAATGCAAGGGTAATTGTGGTAATACATATCAATCTTAATGACAAAATTGGAGTAATAAATGACTTCTTTAATAAGTGTGAAAACCTTCAAAACGTCAATTATTTAGGGATGGAGGGAGTATTAAGAAACGGAAGAAGTAGTATTAAATGACTTTTTTAATCCATGTGCAAACATTGGAATTTGAACGCCATATAGGACTAGTATTAATTAAAACCTTAATTAGGCATATATGTCCTATATAAGGATAAAACATTAAAACCTTAATAATTAGGTGTGTCTTTATAATTAATTGCTGAAAGATAAATGCGGATTAAGATCTCTGTCTCGATCTCAAACAAAAAAATATGGAGTACATATTATATGCATGTAATTGATTGTTGTGGAGACATGCAGGCACATGAGTATATGAGAAATTAAAGAATATGAAAGAGATCGATCATATGGGAAAGAGATCAATCAAAATGGTAGACGAAGAAGTATTTCGAAATACTCCTATATATTCCTACGTTCATATCACCTTTACAATTCTCATGATTCATATTCCATAAAATTAAAAAATAATTTTTTTTTATAAAGAAGGGTTGTAACCAATGAAAGCATCAATTTGTTTGACTTTCTCTATTTTGTCCTATAACCTGAAAAGTCTACTGTTATTAACCTAGCTATTAGGGTTTTGTATACATGGTTGTGGTAGTAGGTAGGTAGGTAGTTATAATTGATCTTGGAAAATATATAATTTAAAAGGCAAAGTTGGTATATAAATTATTAGGTTCGATCTCTAGCTAGCTATTTTTCTAATGCTAAAAAATATAAGTCCATATAAACAAATATACAACTAAGGCTTGGTGCGTCATTTAGTTGGTCAAATGAACAGTAGTCTCTATCTCTGTATATCTATGATAATGTTTTACTTTAATTTGAGACGTACATTTAATTTGTCTGTGTTATAATTTTATGAAGACTATTATAATTAAAATGAATTACTTTATTCTTTTCCCAAATTAAGGTAAAAGATTATCGAAGCTATCACTCACGTCGAAAACCATTTTCACACTTGAGTGTAATAAACAATGGCCTTAATTTGTCGATCGAAGCTAATTACAATCTACAAATGGGGTTAATTAATTAATGTGTTTGGTTAAAAGGCCTATTCACTGAGCATCAGCAGCTGCGCCTAATGTTTAGTATTTTCAACGCTTGAACTATTATTAATCTCACCATGACTAGTGATAGGTAGCAGGAGTGGTTAGTATGAAATTAATTTATCTACTTTATAGCCAGTAATTAAAATGGTAAAAAAATTTCTTAATTCTTAGTATGTAATTGTCTAAATTCGTCACAAAATATTAGATTATACATTCTCTTAATTATTATAAAGAACAAAAAGAAGAATCAATTAATTACTAATTAAAATAACTAGTTAAGCTGCAAAAAATACAATTAGCGAGCTGCTCCAATATAGTACTAGTAGTAGTACGTAGTATTTACGTACATTCCCTATAGGCCGGCCATAGCTAATGGAGTATAAAGCTAGCGTTAGCTATGAATTAGTAAATGCAATCATGTCTGGATCACGTTCAAATTGAAGCATGGCCGTTTCATTCAAGGTAACCGTTGCTACAATTCCTGTCCCGCATTTAGTGTCCATTAGAAATACTACTTCCAATGGCATCCCAATTGTGGTCACCCATTCAGGCTTCCCCCATCCAAAATCAACTTCATAAAATGGAAACCTACATAATGTACTGAAAAACCTAACATCCACTTCTTCATTCCCCATATCCTCTCTTATCCCATTCACATAATTTGCCACCTCCGTTACCAAACCATCCGCCGTCGAAATTTTCCGGCAGTTTTCAACTGCTTTTCCTAAACCACCCCTTAACAAATTTACCAATTCATGCAATTCATCAAACTCCTCCATTTTAGTAGTACTTCTATTATCAGCCTTGAATTTAATGGGAACTTGAATGTAAAAGTTTCCGCATAACGAGGAATCAGAATCATCATCCGTTACTATACTTGTTCTTCCTCTCAAGTTTAGGTAAAGATAGAGTGCAGAGTCCCTCAAGTGTATTACACCTTTTGACTGACTAGCAGCAATTCTTATAAGGGTCTTCCATATTACAGATGTCACAACCTCGACGCGAGTAGGCCCATTAATATTCGCCCTATAACTAACTTTGGCTTTAAGCTTGGATATCGCTTTTTCATCAAACACAAACCTCTTTGTAACAAGCGTGCCTAGGGTTTTTCCCGATGATGATACCGGCTCAGGCTTGAGGGCCACCGATAAATCTCTTGCCGGAAAAAGAGAAGCGAGGCAAAAACTTGGTGAAGAAGAAACCTCTTCATGATTCTTGGTGCCCAGTCTACTTGTACTACTCCATGCATGATAAAATGTGGCAGCCGTAAATCCATCAGCTACTTTATGTGAAAGATACATACATATAGCTACTCCCCCACATTTAAACTTGCTCACTTTACACCCAAAAATTGGAGTGGTGACCAAATGAGTTTCCCCAAAATTGTCCCTAAGAGCAAGATCATTTAGGAGGTGCATATTTTTAGGTGCTACTCTAAGAAACTCACCGAGTTCAAAGTTATTAATTTCGGCCTCTATATATTCCACCCCTTTATCGTTGCAATCAATGTAATAACCATCTTCAACAAATCTTCCGGCAAATGGGTAATATTTGGTTAAGGTCTCGGGTAGTGATTTTACCAATTTCTCGTCCAAATCTTTCGTATTGCTGTAGAAGAAAATTATGGGAATGTGGTCTGATGGAGCGAGTTGATCGAAGAAGGACAATTTGCAAGTCCTACGCTCACCAGGAGTTGGAACGGATGGTTTTACAATCTTCCTAGATATGATTTTCGCCTCCATTGTAACCTCGAATAAGCAGAAGACAGAAATTTTTTAATTAATTCAACATAAGCAGATAGCAAAAAACAAGTGCATGAAAGTTTTAAAAAAGCATTTTGCACCCTTCTTGCATAGCAAACCCAATAAAATGCATGCAATTGAAAGAATAGAACAAACAACTATTAATGAGCATGAAAAGAAATTATATATCAAATTTGTAGAATTTTATCTTAAATTTTAATAGCAAACTTTAGTTCTTCATTATGTTTGATCATTTGCTTTTATAGGGGCTAGCTATCTAGCTTACAAATAAAGAGCTTATATTAATTAGCATGAAAAGAAATTATAAATTCATTTGTCACTTCATATCCTATAAATTAATGTTGACAAGAGAATTGATGATTATTAAAAAAGATGAAGGAAGATTTGATTGATTCATTTATCGATATCAATAGTCACAATTAAATCTTAAACAAACAAAGCATAATCATCATATAGTAATTAAAATATACATGTAAGAGTTGAAATACAAACAATTAAACAATATATATATATATATGGAGTATATTTACTTACAAAGCTTTTGAAGACTTTGTCAAATTAATTAAAGAACTTTTGGGAGAGATTTTGAGGATATGATTGTACTTCCTTTTATATATAGATGAAAGCTCGCTCTACACAAAACAATAATGTGTATGGACTATATATATATATATATATATAATGCCATAGATATATAACTTAATAAAAACCTTCCAGTTCATTTTTAGCTTCTCTTTTTTTCGTTTATGGCGTTTTTTACCATGAAGCTATGAAACTTGTAAAAGTATTGCAAGTTTTACAGCTATCGATATTGGTTAGTATTTTAAACACAAAACACGCTTGCGGATTAATTTCTTAGACTAGTTGGCTTATTTTGACATTTTCAATGGTTGGGGGTTGGTGACGACCATTCAAGACTTTCAAGTAGCTTTAGATAAGTTTAATTTTACATATTATGAGGGACTGTTATAATTGTTATTCTCAGTGTTACTCGCAAAATAATAGAATCTTTTTTTAAAATAAAAAAAATTGGAACGAGTGTGGTATATTAGTTTTGTTGAATTTATTTTTACAAGCTAATTTCCAAACGGTCAAAAATAGATCTTGATTCATTTAGGCCCAACAACATGTGTGTGATTTTAGTGGGTCTGCAACACTAAAATCTCATAGGACAATACAATAATCAAACAAACTCTCCCAAATACTCATCATTAACTTGAACTATTCCTGGGATTATGAAAATTAATAGAAGAAAGACGGTTTATATTTTGGATTAATTACATATATTAGTACTTTTTAAAAAATAATTATAAAAACAAAATATCCATAAAATAATTACAAAAATATTACATTTTTTTAATTTTATTTACAATAAGGACATGTTTTTTAAAATGCTTGATAACCGCAAGCATGTACTTTTCGTTTTTGTATATTACCTTTTATACGTAAAACCCTCTTTTATCTCTCTATGTGTTTCAACAATCTCCATCGTTCCTCGTAAGCATCGTTCTCGTCACCATCGTTTCAGTATTCTCCATTGTTTGTTATCGAAGTTCATAGCCATTTCGTTTTGGTTTTCGTTTTGTTCGTCACCATCGTTGTACTCTATTTTCGTGATTACACAGGTTGCAGTTGGTTTATTATTCATCGGTATCGATTCTGGTCGTGTATATTTTTAGGTTAGTTATTTTGAAATAATTTAACGTATTATATATATTAATGTTGTTTATCAGTCGAATGTAGTATTGATTGTTGTGTGGGTTTGTGTTATTTTTTATGTTTTGTATAGAATGGTTGATACAAAGAAGAAGGATGGTAAGAGGAAGAGAATATTGGAGCGTGACTCATGTCGAAGTGAAGAAGTTTCTTTGTGGATATGAGGGGAAGGAAAAGGATGTATGTGAAATCGAGTAAGAATGAAAATAGATGGTGATACGGTGGTGATATCAAGCATTCGAAGTGCGAGTTAGATTACGAGCTTGACATTCCTTGTGTAGTTAAGGCCAAAGGTCAAGTCTTTATCGAATATAATTCCAAATACGAGAAATTTAAAGGTGTGTTATTTTAATTTTCATATGGTTACCATTATATAATTATTTGGTTACTTATTAGTATGTATTTGGGTCTTTGTAAACTTTTAATGATTTGGTTACTTATTAGTATGTATTTAGGTTTTGTGATATTATATTATATTATTGTGTTACTTTTATAGGTTGATTCTTTACAAGTATGTAGTTAGTTCTTTGTGAATTTTTATTAGTATGTATTTGGGGTCTTTGTAAAATAATAATTATTTGGTTACTTATTTGTATGTATTTGGTTATTGTAAACTTTTAATGTTTTGTTACTTATTAGTTTTTTTTTTATTCTTTGTGATTTTATAGTTTGAGTTCTTGTTATATCAGATTTTGGTTCTTGTATTTTTACAGTTTAGTTACTTATTTTGTATTGTTTATGCTTAGTTAATCCTATTTATTATTTTGAAATAGTAAGGGTTGATTTTATTATTGTCATATACCGCTTTTATTCTTATCATATTCTTTGTTTTGTTAATATAAGTACAACTTTTTGGTTAATATTATATAATTGTTTTGTTACCATCATATATGTTGATATGTTGATATATAAACATGTTTTTAGTTCTTATGATATAAGTGGGTAGTTCTTGTCATATAACCTGTTTTATTCTTGTCATATAATTTGTTTTATTCTTATTATATTCTTTGTTTGGTTACTATGTTACAATTGTTTTGTTACTTATTATATAATTGTTTGGTTCTTATCATATATGTTATATATATGTTTTTGTTACCATCATATAAACCCGATATGTTGATATATAAACATGTTTTGATTCTTATGATAAAAGTGGTTAGTTCTTTGCTATATAACCTGTTTTATTCTTGTATATAACTTTTATTCTTATCATATTCTTGTTGGTTACTATGTTACTGTTGTTTAGTTCTTATTATATAATTGTTTGTTACTTATCATATATATATATATATATATATTGTTATATTTAGTTATTAATAAGCTGTTCGATTACGGTTTTGTGTATTTACGGTTATGGGATCTTTCTTATGAGGAATCTGACGGAAGATTCATTTGGAAAAGTAATATATTGGTGTGACATGGAAGTCCCCATAATTATTGCCAAGAAATTGAATGAAAGTCAATTTTGGAGAAGTTTAGGGCAACATGTTTTGGAAATTTTTGGAGTTTGGTGAGCATCAAATGTATTCATGATTATTCACCATGCTTTCTTGTAAGGAGGTTCACGAAAGGGATGATGGTGAGATGTGGTTTTTGTTTGGGGAGAAAAGGGTTAGGTTTGAAATTTTGCTGAGTTTTATCTCGATTTACGGGTTGAGATGGCGAAGCAATGATGATATAAGTGCATATAAGTTGCATGCAAAATCGATTATTGAAAAATATTTTGGGCGAAGTTGTTACTCGTAGTAGTATAGGTAGGGTATTAGGAAGGCGTTTTTGATGATGATGGCGAGGCTATTAGGATGTCACCGATATTTTTGGTGTTTAATTTTATTCTTTCAACAGGTTTACGAAAAATTTTGTTGATGTTGCGAATGCTAAATTTTATATGTTATGGTGATGTTAGTAGTTTTCCTTGGGGAAAGTTGCGTTTGAAATGACAAAGTATTCTTTGTCAAATGCATTGAAGGGGCATATAAAGAAAGGAAGGATTGGTGGTTCAACATATAATTTCTCTGAGGACCATTATATTAAATTGTATAAGTTGAATGGTCTTCCATATGTATTTCAAGTGTTTATGTTTGAAACAATTTCAACTTTCAAAACTCATGCAGGTATGTCAACGACGAGCATCATCGGATGTCCGTTTATGTAGATGGAAGGAGCTAGTGAAGTCCCTTCAAATGACAAGTTGAATGAGCTAGTATTACATTACGGGCAATTATGCGATTTCTTATTAAGAATGCAATTTGTTACCTTTAATTAATTATTTGGTTCTTGATTATTTATGTGAAGTTTACTCTTAACATAGTAGTTGGTTACTAGAATATACAGTTTGGTTACCTTTATGTATTTAGTTGGTTAATGATTTATATATATTTGATTAACGATATATATGTTTTTGTTTATTTATTTTATCTTTTTGTTATTGTAATTGTATAATGTTTGTCGAGGATGTTATACTAAAGTGTACTTATTGTTTTTCAAATTTGAGGTAAAAGTTTGATTCCACAGACGATGAGAATGAGCGTCTTGATTTGGGGCGGTGTTTCAGTTTTTCGATTGGGAGGATGCTTCACAAGAATGTTGAAAAGAAGTCGAAGGATGACAACATTGAAAGTGATATATCGGTCATTAAAGATCTGATTGATAAGCGATTCTACGGTAGATTGGAGAAAAAAGTTTTTGAAATTAAGGAAGGCGTTGTAAACCTGCGGTGATATGAAGATTTTACATGTTCAATTTATCAGAGACTTTAGATTAATTATAAGAGATGAGTTCTGGGGATAAAAGATGGTAGGGTCAAAGAAGTTGTGATTGATTACGATGAAGAGTCGATTACGATGAGGGTGGTGATCTTGATGATCTTGATGAAATAGATGATTCCGATGAAGTTCGATGATGTTGTTGATGAGCATCTTTGGTGAGGTTGGTGATGATGGCTTGAAAGGTGATGAGGTTGGTGATGATGGTTTGAAAGATGATGAGAAGAATGATGAATTTGTAAATGAAGAAATTTAGAAATGAAGGTGATGATGTTATTGAAGACCGCTAGTCGTGTTGTTGATGATGTTAATGATGTTATGGATGAAAACAAATCCGTTGTTGTTGAGGATGTTGTTGAGGAGGTTGTTGAGGATGTTATGGTTGAAGCTCGTCGTTTTGTTGAAGATGTTGTTGAGGATGTTGGTGATGTGTCGATTTTGTTAAGAAGAAGGATGATAATGAATAAAGTATGGTAATGAAGTTGAACTTGATGGTATGGTTGAAGAACATCATGAAATAATAAGTAATGTTGTTCAAGAAATTGTTAAGGTTAGACTTTTTTGTTTGTTTTGTTTTGTGTTAGATGTCTTTTTTCATTTTTTAATGATCAATTGATTGTTTTGTATTTTGAGCGGTATTAAGAATGATGTTGACATGCCAACTTTTGATATTTTAAGCGATATGCGGAAAGAAATTGTTATTTATGTTCTTACTTTGAGGTTAGTGTTATAACTACATGCCAACCTTTTTTTTTACATGCTTTAGATTTTGATTCTTTGTTATACCATTACATGCTTAAGGTTTTGTTTCTTGTTTTAATTTTACTCAAGATCCAACTCATAAATATATAAGTAACCATTACAATTTTCATAAGAACCAAAAACAAAGATTAGTTAAGAACAAGTATAATGTTTCATAGTAACAATAATGCATTAAGATAAAGAACTAATATAGCATTAGGCAAGATAATGTTACCAATACATAATTAGTTAATAACAAGTATAATTTTTATGGTAACCATTCTTTGGATTGAACGATAAGAATCAATACAATCGATTTTTATGTGAAAATATAATTGTTTTCGTTACATTTTTTGTCATTTGTAAAAGGGAAAAAAGTTTGAGAAAGTGAAAGCAAATCAGATTGGATGAGATGGTTTTGACTACCGGGATATAGTCCGGTGTGATGAAGCTGGAGAAGAGCGTCGATAGAGTAAGTGGCGGACACTGCATGCGTGAACATTTAAAAAGTGTCGTTCTCGATGTCTCCATATACAAAGAATATTTGGATCTACTTGGTTATCATCTAATGCATCGGGTCCTAGTCAAAGAGTTCTTTATTATTTCAGATTTCCCAAGGTTTGCATGGAGATGCCATCCATATTTGAAGGGCATTGTTTGAACAAGTGGTTTAAAATAGGACTTAACAACGAGAAAAGGTTTGTTTTTTACTATTAACAATGCTATAGTTTTTTTATGAAACAAATAATTTTGTTTTTGGGTAGTGTGTATATTAACATGGTGATTGTTAATGTCAACGTGTATACTAATATGTTTTTATATTGAAGGATGGACAAATTTCACGGGAAGAATGACATTATCGAACCCTGATTTGAATTTGGGTCTATTCCAATTTCATCTAAAATGTGGTTTTATAAATTAAAGAGACTCTCGTCAATGGTTAGACGACGATGTGAGTTATTTTTTTTTTAAAATTATGTTTGTATATTTATAGTTACATTATTTATTTGTTTAAGTAAATAGCTTTAATAAATGTTGGTTAATGTCATATATCTGTTTTGTTTCTTGTCATATACGCTTTTTTTATTCTTATTATATTCTTTTTTGGTTACTTAGTATACAACTATTTGGTTCTTATTATATAATTGTGCAGTTACCATGATATATGTTTTATAGATGTTTTGGTAACCAACATATAAATTGATATGTTACTATTTAAACATGTTTTGATTGCTTTATGATATAAGTTGTTGGTTATTGTTATATATCCGTTTTGTTACTATTATATTATGTTTGGTTAATGGTATACAACTATTTGGTTCTTATTATATAATTGATTTGTTACTATGATATATGTTTTATATATGTTTTGGTTACCAACATATAAATTGATATGTTATTATTTAAACATGTTTTAGTTCTTTATGATATAAGTGGTTGGTTCTTGTTATATATATCATTTTGTTATTATTATATTATGTTTGGTTACTAGTATACAACTATTTGGTTACTATTATATAGTTGTTCGTTACTATGATATATGTTTTATATATGTTTTGGTTACCAAACATATAAATTGATATGTTCTTATTTAAACATGTTTTGGTTCTTTATGATATAAGTGGTTAATTCTCGTATATATAAGCTGCTTTTATTATTGTCATATAACTGTTTTATTACTATCATATTACTTGCTTTTGTTAATATAGTACAACTTTTTGGTTAATATTATATAATTGTTTTGTTTACCATCATATATGTTGATATGTTGATATATAAACATGTTTTGTTACTTATGATATAAGTTGGGTGATTCTTGTCTATATAACTTTTTTTATTCTTGTCATATAATTGTTTTGTTACTATTATATTCTTTGTTTGGTTACTATGTTACAAACTGTTTGGTTACTATTATATAATTGTTTGTTACTATCATATATGTTATATATATGTTTTTGTTACCATCATATAAACCGATATGTTGATATATAAACATGTTTTGGTTCTTATGATAAAAGTGGTTTGGTTATTGTAATATAACTGTTTTATTATTGTCTATATAACTTTTGTTACTATCATATTCTTTGTTTAGTTACTATGTTCTGTTGTTTAGTTACTTATTATATAATTGTTTCGTTCTTATCATATATATATATATATATATATATATATATATATATATATATATGTGTGTGTGTTGGTTAAGATCATACATGTTTTATGTTTTTTTTCTTCAAATTATGTTTTTATAATTATGGTTACATTATTTAGTTGTTTAAGTAACTAGCGTTAATAATTGTTGGTTACATTGATTACATAATGTTATTTTTCAACACTATTAATATATATATATATATATTTTTTTCAAAGATATCAATGTTGCATTATATTACTTAGTAAATTGGCCGACATTCGACATCATGCGTATATAAGGGTAACGATTACGGATTGTTGGTTCCATGCCAAGATGACCTCTCTTTTTGAAGAGTATACAAGAAAAAATTGAGATAAGAGTGTATTGTCTGGGAGGGTGATGTTCTTGAGTACATTCATGGATCATTTATGGATGTCAACACACCATGGAAAAATGTTGACTATGTTTTGTTCCCCATACATATGTCATCTTAGGACCATTGGTTTTTGTTAACATTTGATGTGCATCGTAGACGCCTAACTGTTTATAATTCTCTGCAATTTCAAAAGGAAATCCATACAAACAAAAATCATGGATGTTTGTAAACCGTATATATTTATTCTTTCCACTTTATTGCTGTAAGGTTGGATTTTGGAGAGATAGGAGTGACATTGACTTTAGCAAATGAACCATATCGCAATAAGGAGGAAGATGACATAATTGAGTTAGAATTTGCAGAGTCGGTTCTCGAACAAGTGGAGGGTAAGTGGTTGCATTGTTTACAATTTTTGAATTATTATATTTAATTATTTTGTTATCGCCATCTAACCTGCATTTTGGTTACTATATGTTGTAAATGTTTGGTTCTTGTATAAACCGATATGTGTTATATATAGGTTGATTCTAGTATTGATTTTGGTTATCTTTTGTGCATTCATACAGTTGATTGCGGGTTGTTCACAATTTGTTTTGTCGAGCATGTCATTCATCGAAGATTGATGAAATTCTATTCCATTTCCGTTCATAATATCGAAAGAAGTTATGTATAAACCTATATATGCATGCAAGGAACAAACAATTGGAAGGATATAGACCGACGGAGAATTTCGGGAAGATTTGTTCCAGATTTTGATTAGTTCAGATATTGTTGTGTTAATTATGAATTATGTTATGTATTTTATTTTTAATATACACAACAATTTTGTATGGTTCATTAAGGATGATTACTGAATCTTATATAGATGGGATTTCATATGTTATTATAATATCAGTTTTGGAATTAATTTTTTGTGTTGTTGGTATTTGATTCGTTTTAGGCTGTGTTTGTTACATTATTTTGAAATGTACAGTTGGTAACCAAATATATATAAAAAAAGGTAACCAAATTAATGTTTTGATAGTAAACAGAGATGTACAATATTGTTTCAGGACATATAATTGTTGTTAAATATATTTTTTAGATGTGCAGTTAGTATCCAAATTGTTATATAAGAGTAACCATTTGACTTTATGTTAGTAACCAAATAATTTATAATTTATATTTGGAATATTTGTCAAGTGAACAGTGTACTTTTGTGGGTTCCCATTTGATTCGTTTTAGGTTGTGTTTGCTACATTATTTTTAAATGTACAGTTGGTAACCAAATATATATAAAAGGGTAACCAGCTAATGTTTTGATAAAAATGAGATGTACAATATTATTTCAGATATATAAGCATTGTGAAATGTATCGTGACATATAATGTAGATGTACAATATTGTTTCAGACATATAAGCATTGTTAAATATATTTTTGAGATTTGCAGTTAGTATCCAAATTGTTATATAAGAGTAACCATTTGAATTTATGTTAGTAACCAAATAATTTACAATTTATATTTGGAATATTTGTCAAGTGAATAAATAAGACTTTTTGTGGGTTCCCATTTATTAGCAACTCATAATGAATTCAAAAATCAAATGCTTTAATCAATAAAATGTTGGTTATTGTACAAAATTAAAAATGCTACCATCTATGTGGTTTATGGTTAATGATAGTAAACAATTATATATACATGTATCTACACTCTTAATATAAATGCATTATATCAGGGGTTTTTTGGTCTTAAAACCGGTGGATTATTGCAGGTTTTCCTGTTGTGTCCTTTCTCTTGGCACCTGCTGCATTTGTTTTGAATTTTGATTTTAGATCCGTGTTTGTACCTCCCTACTTTTGGTCTTCCAGCTGGTCTTCTTGTGTTTGGTGGTTTTACAACCATGTTTCTTACTTCTTCCGTACATCCCGCTTTTCTTTTGTCATCTAACGGCATAATGAAGTTTAATATGTGTTGACCAAAGTTGTTTTTTATAGTATTTTTTGAGCAAAAAAATCATAAATTTCAAATTTCGCTTTGCTTCATAATAAATAGAAGACGCGGACATGGCATCTCATGGTAATCGAAATTTTCCATATGTGCATGTCCTTTTGTCGATGTCCACAATATTTGTTTGACGACATCGTAAAACAAGAAAATCACTAAGTTTGATGTCTCAACCTACATCACAAATTAATTGTTGTTTATAATACAAGACAACTGGAATCATTTTCATTATCCTGAAAAAAGAATACATATTAAAGTAAACAACTCAATGTTATAATTACAAAACAAGTAACTAAGCAGTAACCAACTTAGCAGAAACATTATAATTATACAGAGTAACCAAATAAACATCAGTTAGTAACCAATATAATGATACTATCAATAACCAACTCAAAGAAGTAACATTTTAATTATTAAGAAGTAACCAAACAAGTATCACTTAGTAACCAATATAATGATACACAAGAACCAACTTAAAGAAAGTAATTTAAGTAACCATTGTAATGATATGCATTAATCAATTAAGTATTAATTGAAAACCAATACATATAATATTTCATAGTAACCAAGTTACCATTACCAAAGACACAAGTTATTATTAGTTAAGTAAATATTATAGTGTAGTAAAGACAAGAACTAAATCAAAGATTAGACAAAGAAACAATTCAACACTAATTAGTAATATTTTGCAAGAAGAAAAATGTATTAATAAGTAACCAAAGACAATGATACACAATAACAAACTCAAAGAAAGGTCAATTAACCATTATAATGTTTTGCAATAAGCAATTAGGTATTGGTTAGTAACCAATATAATATTACATAGTAACCAAGTTATTATTAATCAATAAACAAGTCAAGATTAGTCAAGAACATTATAGTTTAACACAAGAAACTAAGTCGGTAGTAGTATCATAAATAATTCAACATTAATTAGTAATATTATGCAAGAATCAAGACATCATTAGTCAAGAATAAATACAATATAAAAATTAATGCAATAAATTATAATTTGTATTTGTTACCTTAAGTTTCTTGATTTAATGATATTAGATTGCAATCTTTCTTCATTGTTGTGGAAAGTGTTGTGAATGTTGATAAAGGTTGCTTGTTTGTTTGTGAAATACCATCTTTTGAACCGCATAACGAGGCATTCAATCATTGATGCAACCGGAAGATCCCTAATCATCTTAATTGCGTTGTTAATAGATTCTATGCGGTGTTTGAAGTCATTGTTGAGTATCTGCATAAATTCCATGGAGCTCGGTGTACTTTTCCAACTTGACCTCTTCCTCCAAATATATCCTTATTCGAGGATCAATGGCATCAAGTTGACCATGTGTTTGTTGAATTGTTCAATGTTGTATGCTCTATATGCCCCATTGTAAGATATTTAAGTTCTTCTCTCTTTTGAATCTATTTTTATATTTTTCAAGATATGGTATGTGCAGGGAGTGAAGATGCATGACATCTGAAACACATAATTCGATCCTTGTATTATGGCTTCACGTCTATCTGAAACAATGCATTGGCCTTCCTTACTCCACAAGTTAGTTCTTAAATTCATGAAAACCATCTCCATGATAATTCATTTTCATTGTCAACCATCGCAAAAAGCAATCGGAACAATGTTTGGTTTGCAGATCTTGTGTGTTCTATCGATGAGTGTCCCCCGTAAGTTGATTGTATGAATGTGCCATCGATTACAATAATTGGAAAGCAATGATGCCATGCTTGAATGGATGCTCCAATGGCAAAAGAATAAATATTTGAAACTAGCATTTGATTCCAACTCAAGAGTCATGAAGGAACTCCGTTATGAAACATCAACATTATCAATAGAATTATAAGTAGTATAATGCTACAAAGTAACCAAGACAAGATTAGATAAGAACCAAATTATTGTCATACAAGAACCAAGACAAAGATTGGACAATATAATTTTATACAAGAAACAAGACAAGAGTAGATAAAGAATTAAAATGTACTTAATGTCAAGATTCAAGACAACATTAGTCAAGAACCAATTATCCAAACATTTAAGCAATAACCAAAACAAGAAGGAATATATTGTTATACAAAGAATCAATCAATAACCAATATATTGTTACACAATCAAGAATCAATATATTGTTACACAAAGAACTAATACAAAGATTAGTTAAGAACTAATAAAACTTTATACAAAGATAATGTTACAAAGAAACCAAGATAAGATTAGACAAGAAACCAACATATTTGCTTATAAGAACTAATACAAGATTAGATAGTATAATGTTTCCAAGAAACCAAGACATCATTATACAAGATAAAACAAAGATAAGACTATACAGATTACTAAGATATCATTTTATAAAGAACTAACAAATATAAAGCAGACAAAGAACCAAGGTAAGATTAAGCAAAGAAACAACATATTATTTTTAAAGGAACCAAGACAAAGATTATACAAAGAAACAACATATTGATATACAAGAATAAAGATATCATTAAGAATTAACAAACAGTTTTCATTAGACAAGAACCAATGTATTTCACGAGTAAACATTAATATAAAAATCAAGAGAACTCATTTAAAATTATAAATATGAGGTAGGTAACCAATGCACATTATAGCAACCAAATCGGTTGAATTGAGTAATCAACTAATCATGAAAAATAATAATGTGTTTTAAATTGTTTACGGATTTGTTTTCTGCGTGTGTAACCATGATGGGATCAATGAGTAGTCGTGTGTATTTCCTCTTACCTTTTCTAACGCTTTCTCCTTCGATCTCCATGCTTTTTGGTAAGAGATAGACACATTATATTCTCATCATAATGTCCTCGACAATATCGGTTGGTGTGTATATTTTCTTCAAATTTGTTAATTTACGCATTATGCGATTCGCTTACCAACTCACTATTTGCTTGTTCGTGGTCTCCCAAAGAATACGTTGATCGAACACGTGTGAATGTCATTGAATTCCCTCACCTTGAACAATCGGTTTTTCAATACTTGATGCTCTCATCTTCCATTTGCAATTTTCATCATCTACGCACACCAAAGACAAAGTCTCTACGACCGTTGAACTTTGTGTCATTCTGTTTTTCTTGATTGAATGCAAATTTCATTGATCGTGATAGGATTTTTTTGTCTTTGTAGGTTTGATGTAATTTTACTTCACGCTCATTCGGATCTGTTATTACATCATCATATAGATCCTTCCGTATGATGATTTGTCATGTTATGCATCTCGTTGTTGTTCCATAATTTCTATTGCAAGTCGATCAAAGATATTGCTCCAATTTGGCAATCTTGTGTTGCTAGTGGAACTAGTCTTTGAATTCCCTGTGTTGATCTCGATTGGCGTTACATCTTGAACAAATGATTCTTCTATATTTGTCAAGTTATGCAAGAATTGTTGTGCGGCCGCTTTTTCAATATCTATAATCGGTGGGAATTTTCCTTGTTCATCGATTTTCTATCGACTTCAATAAAGAATCTCAAGGTCGTTTCATCCGATATCTGAGATCGGTGGAATGTTCAATTCTAATGTGAAATTTAATCAAAATGTTGTTTTGTTTTCAGGTTCATCAAGAATGCAATGCATATCATGTTTTGCATTTCTCCGAACGAACAAGTTGATGGAACTAATACGCCAGAACTTCAAAGTTGGTGTATTGGTTCTTATCGATCAATGTCTTTGATTGAAATAAAGCACAACAAGGAATCATCTCCATTATTAAAAAAATGTAATAAGTCTTGTAAAGTAACCAAATCAATGTTAACCAAAGAATCAAATCATATAATGTTAGTAATCGAGAGAATGAAACACATTAGTACATTCATTTTACAATGGAAACAATTAGTTTAATTTTATTTGTTAGCAATTAAATTATGATAGTTGTAAAAAGGTAACCAATGTAGCCAATTAGTTTCCATCATAATAAAACAAACCAATATAAATTAATCAAATATTGCACAAAGAATCATAACAACATTATACAAAGAATAAAATCCAATGTAGATAAAGAATCAACACATGTTTAGTTAGTAACCATAAGATAAAAACATCATCCATTTAATTGTTATAGTGAAAAACAACCAGGATATAGAGGTTTGTGGGCAGTTAAAAAATAATTGTTGTAACCAATGTAGTTAACAAGTAAACATTAATATAACCAATGTAGTTAACAAGTAACCATTAATATAAAAATATAAGTATAAGTATAATTAGATTAATGCAGTTACCAGTTCAGCATTAATGAGTATCCATTATATTTTTACATAGTATCCAAATCAAGATTATTCAAGAACTCAATATAATGTTAAACGAAAGAACTAACTCAAAGATTAGTCAAGAAACATATACATATACATAGGTAACTATATACATTTAATTGTTCTATAAACATATATAACCATAGAATTTGTAGTAACCATATGTAAATATATACATATAATTTTATAATCGATACACCTCAATATTAGACAAGAACCAATACAATGCGATTCAATGAGTAAACCTCAATTATAAAAGAATATAAATTTGTAATCTTACACAAGAATCGTGTCAAGACTATCGAAAGTATCCGTTATAGTTTTATATAGTAACCAAATCGTAATTAGTTAGTAACCAATATATCAAAGTCAACATTACCAAAGAATTAATTCATCATTTTCATTAACCAATTCAAGATTGTTCAAGAATATTATATAGTAACCATTATAATTTTAAACAAAGAACCAGATTAGCAATATGCAAGAACCACAATAAAGTTACCCGAAGAATCAAATCATCATGAATCAAGAATCAATATATTGTTACATAGTAACCTAGGAAGCATTAGACAAAGAATTCAGCTTTATCATTATATATTATAATGTTACAAAGTAACCAAAACATCATTAGACAAGAACTAAACATAGCTTCATACAGTAACCAAGACAACATGAGACAATATAATGTTACAAAGTAACCAAGACAAAGATTAGACAAAGAATCCAACATATATTGTCATACAAAGAACTAAGATATCATTAGACAAAGTATCAAGACAAAGATCGAACAATATAATAATATACAAGAACTAAAACAACAATAGACAAGAACTAACAACAGATTTAAGATAAAGCGGTAACAATGTTTATGATGAGTAACCATTAATATAAAATTAAGTAGAATCTGGTTTGAAAATTATAAATTAATCAAATAAATAGTTAATGAACAATTTATATTTATTTAGTAACCATAATCTAAAACATATGAATGAATCAACCAAACGCTTATAGGAATTTGTAGTAACCATTTTAATTGTGAAAACTTAATAAAGGTAACCAATATACATACGAATACCGTAGTAACCATATGTAACTATATGCATATCTGAACTTTAAACTCACATACCGCAGAGAGTTGATTTGTATCAAGTTCTTTGTGATATTGTTTTGGTTCTTGAACTTGAAGTTGATGATGATTTTGTATTCTATTTCGCCTTCTCCGATCTTAGATGTTACCGAAATTGAACTTGAAGTTGTTGTGATCTTAGTTGTTGATGATGATTTTGTATGTCGCGATCTCAGAGGTTAGTCGAAAGGAAACGTCGATGTAAGATTTGGATTTGTGCGATATCAATGTTGCGGGTGTGTTTAGTTGCTTGAATTTAGGAGTTAGTTGTTAGATAGGGGAAGTCAAGAACTCACGTGTGTGTGTGATGTTAGTAATTTTATTATTGGGTTGTTTTATTTTTGTAATTATGTTGTGTATGTTTTATTTTTGTAATTATTTTTTAATTGTTGTATATTAGTGTTAAGGACCCTTATATTTTATGCCAATAGTCCATACAACTAGAGGCCCATTGGTTGTGTGATATAATTCATTTTGTTTAATCCACTTAGATTTTGGGCTGCAAGTACTTAAATTACTGAAAATTGTATTTTTTATAAATTAAAAAAAATGACTAATAAGGTATTAGGATTTGTTTATATTTACATACCTGTTTGTTTGTTTTTTTTCATATTTTTGAATGTTAAGTAGGACAATTATAATGTGGTGAATAGAATCATTTTAACCATGGGTATACAAGGATCAATGTCATGTAATTGTAACAAGTCATTTTGTATGCAACCAAGCAGCCTGAGCATAAATCATACATTGTATTCTTTTTATGAACTACTAAGTCTTCTTACACTTCTTAAAGATATATTTTTAAAATGATAATTTTAAAATAAATAAAAAGGCAAATGTATCCTCAACATTTGCCACAAATAGCATTTATATGTAAGATTGCATATCTAGAGGGGGTTCAAAATTGGTTGTAATTTGTTATCTGGTTTTTGGTGTTCACTTATGCAAAGTGTTTTGTAAGCAATTTGTGGTCCAGTCTAAATCTTTTGGATTTGTCAATTTTGTATTACAATTATTTGATATCAATGATATTTATATTTACGATCAAAATATATATGTGTGTGTCTGCGTTAAAAATATATCTCTAATTTTTAGAACAAACTATAAAAAAAAATCTATAATTTAATAACAAAGGGGGAAGAGAAAACAATCAAGTACTTACCTAAATAACTCAAAATTGCATGCCTTCACCTAAAAAAGTACAGGAAGTAAAATAAATAACTAAAAATTCCTGGGCCACAGCCTCGAACTGGCTTTAGTTAGTACATTTCCTAGAAGTCGATTTTGGTACATTTCCTTGGCATTATTACATATCAATCGTGCATTCAAAAAGTGATGAATTTTATGAGATTCATCACACATTTGAGACAAGTTGAAACATTTTTCAAAGTGCAGAATTCAAGCAAAGAAATGTACCCAACTCGACTCCTTCAAATTCCTGCCTACAACCAACTAAAATTATCATGGAAACAACACTGAGTTGTTGTTGTTGTTGTATCCAACTCCAGTATTATTCACATCTACATAGCCAAATTGAAGAGATCAAGAAACAGATGATTCACCAAAGAAGTGAAAATATCAGCCTCCAACTCTAAAGCAACCTCTTCTTTATCTTCTTCTAATTTTCCCCACATGCCTCCCTTTTCCATATCTCTAATGTAAGCTTGCCTGTTCCTTTGAACCTCCCATCCCAAAAACAGTTCTTGTGGCTTCCCATTGATCCAATCTTTGGCGACATCTAACAGCTCACATGAGTCGTATGCATTCTCTTCGATTATTCCCTCCCTAAAGAAATCCAAGAAAAGATTTTCTGCCTTGAATTTGAAGCTAACTGATGGGGTTTTTGCCTTCATTTCTTCTAGTAACTCTACCGCCTTTGTTTCTGTTTCGTTGTCCTCCTCCTCCTCTTCCTCATCAGAAATATTATTTTTCAGGATTGGCAATAAGCAAGTCTGCAAGGTAGATCCAACAGATTCACGATCAAAGTCGAATAATGCAATTCGTTTCTCTAAGTCCACTGGCTCCAGTTGGGATAGGCTCTCAAATCGTCGAAGCTTCTGCATGAGCTTGTGTTTTGGTCCTGTGAATCAAGAGTGTAGCATGCATGTTTCATCAGTACTTTAATGTCGTTAATATCTGAAAATTGATGAATAAGTGAGAGTAATAATTAAGTTCTCAACAAAATATATATGGATAGTCATAGTATACTGTTGGGTTCAAGAACTTGATAATTTTTGACAAGGATAAGAAAATGAAAAAAGTGTGTTAATTAGTACCTTCCACACGATCGGGCCTGCGCTTAAAAGGTGAAGAAACCTCCTCCTCTGCCTCGGCATCGTCGTTGTGGAAAGGGCAATCGAGCACAGATACTGGACTAAACTGTTCCTTAGCCTCCTCATTAGTCCATTGTTTCTGTTATCAACCATCCATCATGTTAATTAATTATATTCGAGTTTGAAAAGAAAACAAAGCAGTATTTCAATATATACTCGACCCATTTACATCAAACTACATATATAATTGTAAGACATATTCATTGCATTGAATTTAATAAGTAATAATTTTAGTACGATTGTTTATTATCTTTAGGCACCTCATGAAATCTTACTTACAAACATGTACAATTTCCATATTAGTATTTCTTTGCACTAATACAAAATAAATTAAAACTAGTGTCTTAGGCTGATTTGTGAGGCACAATCCTTTTGTATGGAATGAACCATTACCAATAAATAAATTAGTAGTAGTAATGTTCATATTAAACAAAGTCCAACTTTCAACATTATTAGGATGTTCCTATCCTAAGCAAAAGAGAAACTATAAAAGCCTTGAAAAAGTAAATCCCAAGACTAATTTTGTCCATCATATATACTAACATTCAATATTTTTTGTATTTATGAAAATAAATAAATAAATAAATAAAAATAAAAGATTGCCGTTATAACTTTGAACTTAGTATATACCCAGTGGAACAAGTCAACTATAGAAAAATTCAAAACGCTCTTTTGTCACCTACATAAATGGTTAAATTTTAATGCCCTACCAAACAGTTGTTTGTATTTATGACAACATAAGAGTAGCGGTGATCTACTATCATTTTGTGTATCATGAAACTACATACAGTCGCGAGTTTCAACGCCATGGATCCCGGTATTAGACAACTCATAGCGGGATCGACGGCGTATCCGAGGTGTACTCAATAAGTATTACCGAGCCGAGCCCCACTTCTCCAGCTGCTTTCTCTCCTGCTTTTCCGCACTGAAATTCAAATTTTCTATAATGTCCCTCATTCTTTAAAATTTTCTTATTTCTAAAAATAGAAACTAAAATCGGCTCTCCCCCAACATTCAAAAAAGTTTTTTTAATAAGCGTAAAATTTTGACTATTTATATAAATATTGTTAAATTATATTTGCATTGAAAGTAAAATGAAAAAAATCATACTATTTGCCAAGTGCAAATTCTAACACTAATAATTATCAGTCCTTCTTAGGAGGTCACGAACTTCCAAAAGAAAAAAAAAATTGCTTTCTTCCAAAAAATATATAGTATTTATTTCAACTAAAATTTTTACAGAATCCATTGATTTAGGTATAATTTGAATACCTAAAAAAAAAATATTACAAAAATTTCGGTTAGAATAAATACTATACATTTTTTAAGAATCGAAACAAAAAAAATAAAAATTTTGGACCAATTGCTAAACTGATCAAAAGTTCCCGGTACCCTAGAATTATTGAATAATTATAGGTTCTATGTCATCATAACATAAACACCCGATAATGTAGCAATTATGAGTTAAAGAACACACCCATATCCAAAATCACCATAATTTTTACCCAATCACTACAAAAAGTGTCATATATTGCCATTTAGAATTTAGCATATTAAATTTATTTTGTAGTCCTAACAAGAATATAGAAAGCATAGAGAAAATAAATAGAAAATGGAATCTTAGTGGTAAAAAACAATTGAGGGGAACAACAGACAAGTATAAGGACTATTCCATAAATTAAAAAAAAAGTAGGTGCCAAGTAGTAGTAAATAAAAAACTCTCACCTTTGGGCTATCGATAATACAGTTGGCAGTAGGAGTTGTGGTTGCATCCGTGGAATCCTCACCGACTATTTTGCCGACTTCGTCATCCGGTGAAACCTTCTCGCATGAATTTACCGTCTCAGAATTACCGCTCGAGCACGAGCTACTCCTAGTAAATTCGCTATCCGACCAGCTGCAGCTGTAACTTTTCTTACTTTTACCGCTACTCTCACTGCTGCTGCTGCTGCACTTTGTAGAAGAAATGGGATTGGTTACTGCGGTAGTTACGGTGGTAGTTTTGGAGAGAGAAAAATCCGAGGTGTCGGATTTCTTTTCAACTACTGTCTGAAACGATTTCCGCCGTTCGATCTCCTTACGATCGGATTTCTTCCAGAAACTTCTCTTGAATAACTTTCTAGAAAAACTACTTGGTAAAATTGCTTTTTTAGGCTTGACGGCGGCGGCGGCGAAAGGGAGGTGTTTGACGGCGTTGATAACCGCATCAGAAGCTTTCTGAAACGCCGACTTAGCCGTAGATGAGTCGGCTGATTTTGATCGCCAGACGGTCGGTGGTTGATGATGAGACTTGTTCTTTTTAGTGAGATTGATTTCGATAAGTAATCGAACGGATGGGGTGCAGCATTGCCGCCGGGTAAACGATCGGAATCCGCTGGATGAACATGAGCTCAGATCATCAGACAGATAATCTTTCAGCATAAATTGTTTTTTCAGTTTTGGATCAGAATAAGGAACCAACAACGCCATTTCTCAATTCAAAAAATGCCACCGAAAATTCGAAATGAGGCACAGCAAAAAGTAAAATTAGGGTCTGAATGAAAAGCAGAGAGACAGAAATGCGGTGTTAATTTGTAGAAACAGGAAGTAGTACAAAGAGCATTTAAGTATCAAAAGATGAACTGCATGAGTGTAAATGGTAAAGATAAAGCTGGTGCCATTAATGTTCAGATACCGAGCTCATAAAGAAAGTTAACAGGCTTTTTTAAGAGAGAGAAAATGTTGATCAATGAATAGGAAAGAGAGAGGGGATTTAATTAAAGGAATTGGGTTTTATGTTTGAGGGTGAAAGAGAAAGGTAGGTTCTTAATCAGGTGAAGATCTCAAGGTAATTTTAAATTAAAATGAAGAAGAAGGAAGGAGAAGCATTGGCAATGGAGATATGCATATATCAGATTTGAACAGAGTGAGTGACAGGAAAGGTAGAAGCTTGGATGCTTCTTCCGGTGGTTTTTTGAATCTCAAGTTTGATTATTTAATTGTTTATAAATGTGTTTAATTTTTTTTAATAAATCACACGTACGATTTATTTGTTTGTTTGTTTTGAAATCTAATCAAATCTCACTCGGCTGTTAGACTCAATACTGACCAGAGGTTGACCTTCACCACTTTTCAATAGCATCCCCAGCCCCAGGCGCTTAACTGTAACTCCATTCACTTTGATTATACCAATCATTTTGAAATAAAGAATTGACTAATTATAGCTTCCAAAAAAAATCACTTGAATTATATTGTGAAAGTTTTCATTGACTTATTGCAAGTTATGTATATACATTTTGATAAATAAAAATTAACAATGACGTTATCTTAATTTATTATATTTTATCACTTAAATTTCAACATCGTCACATATTTATTTTTCTACATATTTTTGTAAGCTACGAAATTTACTAATGGTTGTGTAGTTAAAAATAACACACACAAAATAATGGGAAATATTGAAAACTAAAGATATTTAGTACTAGTACTATCATGTTATATTTTATTGTTTTAAAATAGAATAATAAAGATGTTGCATAGTTTTGAGAGTGAATTCATAGTAAATCTCAAACTTTTTAGAAATACGTTTTTTTTCATCATTCTAACATACATTACTTCAACTGTTTCGTGTTACTTAATATAAGTCGTTTGAATATTTCAAGTAAGTATTAATTGCTTAACCCAAGTACTAAAAATAATTCTCTCTTTTTTCAATACAAGGACAATAACAAAAAACATAAAGATACACTACTAAACTCGGGTTTTAAACGGTTACTGAATTATAACTTCAATGTAGTTGCCAATACAACCCAAAGAAATTAAGAGACACACAAATTCACATTAGGAAATCAGAACTCAACAGAAGAAATATTTTTTTTTAAAATACCTTCTTTTTCGGACATTTAATTCAAAAAATTAACATTTAAATGGAATATTAATTAATTGTTTAGATTATGTAAGCCGAACCTCAAGTGCTCATCTGAAGAAAGAAATTCAAGATTTTTAAGATTAAAAAAAAAGTAATAATAAAAATTAAACACAACCATAACTAGTTTTAAAAAAATTTAAAAAAAGTAGGAAAAGGCCCATCTAATAAAGCCCAAACCAAACCAACCAACCCCAATACTTTTGGGTGAGTGGGATCCAACAACTAAATGTTAAAAATATGTTTGAAGACTTGTTATAATACAAAAATTCTATGTGAACATGAACATGAGTGTATTTAATTTTTATTTATTTATATTTTGATCAGAAGAGTTCGTTATAATATCATGAAATAGAAGTGAAGAGATAGATATAGGGGTTGTTTGTTACATACTGAATGGTTGAATGGTTGAATCGGTCAG
Organism: Panax ginseng; assembly: GCA_020205605.1. Classification (NCBI taxonomy): domain Eukaryota; kingdom Viridiplantae; phylum Streptophyta; class Magnoliopsida; order Apiales; family Araliaceae; genus Panax; species Panax ginseng. The sequence goes on from CM035150.1 coordinate 98,643,321, forward strand.
CCATTCAAACGATTTGAACTGAATGGTTTATTGACATTTTTTTGGCTGAATGGGCTGTTGAATGAAGTTTTTTTTTTACAATATTAACTATTATATTAAGTAATATTAAATAAATTTACAATAATTTTTAATTTTTTTAAAGAAATAAAATAATAAAAATATATAATTCATATATTTCAAATATGTCAATTAGCAAATAACTTTTTTCATTCGGTATTTAATTTCATTCAAATTTAAAACTATTTTATTTAATGTTTATCAAACAGCATAGTCTTCTATATGAAGTTAGTATAATTATACATTATATGATGGTAGTAAACCAGCAAAAAGGAAAAAAAATAATCATGTAGAATTAGTGTAGTAGGTCCACCACATAAACTGATAAAAGTAGAATATTGCAACTTAAGTTACAATTATTTATGTGTAATTTAAATACATACAAAAAATAAAGTTGTACAGACTCTGTTTTTTGTATATATTCAAATTACATTTAAATTATTATTTTTTATAAAAATTTCAGTTGAAATAAATACTATATATTTTTTAAGAGGTACTACAAAAAAAAAACCAAAAAAAAAAGATATCGCTAGAAAATTTCACTAGAAAATTTCCCTGTAGACTTATTGTTTCATTATATGATTGAACGTAAGATTATGACTGAAAGCATGGAAAGGACAACCTAGCCACCACGAAATGAGATTACTCAATTATACACCATAATAATTCAAAATTAAACCACGTCACGTTTAAAATCAAATATTTAAATCAGAAACATATGCTACCCCACACACACATAGACTTGATAATATAGTTGATTAACTGTCGGATCAACTCATATTAACTGAAATCAAATGGGTTGGTTAACCATTTTTATTTATTCAGGTTGGTTAAAGTTTGGAATCGTATTTATTCAGATTGGTTATGGTTCCAATCCGATTAACCATTTTTCGACCCATATTTTATTCCAAATCAAAAGTTAGGCTCACAAAGATAATAATTGAATTTTAAATTTTAAAAATTACATAAACTCATTCTTAATTTACAATTTTGCATCATCATAATTTAAAATGTTCCAAGGGCACCCACCCCTCACCCCACCCCACCACCACCACCACCACCACCACCACCACCACCCACACCCACCCACCCCCCCACCCACCCCACCCCCACCCCCACCCCCACCCCACCTCCACCTCCACCTCCACCTCCCACCCACACCCACACCCACAAAAAATATTATGTGGACCCCCACCCACCCCCACCCACCCCTACCCACTCACTCCACCCCACCCCAACCCACCCCACCCCCACCTCCACAAAAAAAAATATTATGTGATTATTTATACACCCCTTACCACTCCCCCACTCTCCCCCCACCCACCCCCACCCCCACCCCCACCCCCACTCCCACTCCCACTCCCATCACCACCGCCACCCACACCCACATAAAAAAAAAAATATTATGTGATTATGTATACACCCTCTACCCCCACCCACCCACCCCCCACCCCCACCCCACCCCACGCACCCACGCCCCATCCCCACCCACGCACCCCCACCCCCACGCACCCACCTCCCATCCCCACCCACCCTACCCCCACCCACCCCCACACCCCACACCCCACCCAACCACACCCCCACCCCTATTCCTATTCCACCACCCCACCCACCCACCCCCACCCCACCAAAAAAAAAATATTATATGATTATGTATACACCCCTACCTCACAATCCCATCCCACCCCACCCCACCCACCCACCCACCCACCCTCCCACCCCACCTCCACCAAAAAAATAATATTATGTGATTATGTATACACCCACCCACCCCCCACCCCTTACTCCACCCCTACCCCACCCCTACCCTTCACACACCCCACCCTACCCCACCCACCCACCCACCCACCACCTCCACCACTCCCCAAAAAAATTAATATTAAGCGATTATGTATACACCTCCCACCCTCTACCCCTGCCCCTACCCCTACCCATACCCATACCCACCCCTTATAATTCGTCTCTCTATCTATAGTATATATTAATTTTATTTTTAAAAATTTTGTTTAAAAGTCAAAACATCTTAAAATGATTAATATGGTTAATATGATTTTTAACCATAACCATATGGTTCCAACCCACATTATTCATATTAAAAATGGTTAATATGATTTTAGTTCTTAAATGGTTGGTTAACCATATTTTGAAAATTAAAACCAACCCATAACCATATTTTGTCAGGTCTACACACACATACATTGTGTATGTGGCTGCTAATTTATGACAATTAGTTGTCCAGATTATTATTTCAACAATTAATATATCAGTTGTAGATTAATTAAATAGAAGTTTGAGATCCAAAATAATATACACGGTTAATCACAATTGATATTGTAGTATTGATATGGAAAAAAATTTCCTAAATTCAATCATGTCCCTTCGTTTTTGTTTTGTACGATATAGATAGTGTAGGTTAGCTTTTACTACATAACAATATATAAGGATGTAAACGAATCAAATCGAAACGAACAAATATCTACTCGAATTTGACTCGAAATGATAAATTTGTACTCGAATTTGAATTGCATTTAAAAAGGTATACTCAGATTCGACTCGACTCGAATATTTATTACTCGAAATTGATCCGACTCAGATCGAATTATATTCAAACTACTCGCGAGTTTCAAATTCAAGTTCGAATTCAAATCTCTACATAATAACTAGTTTTATAATAAATATAATTATAAATTAATTTTGTTATTTTACTTAAAAATGAGAAAATATATTTACTATTACACTACAAATATAAAATCACAATTAAAATTAAAAATAAAACAAAATAATAATAATTAATTATCCTAATTTGATTTAAATTTGTATATATTATAATAGAATGTATCGAGCATCTAATCGAATCTATATCAATTGAGTATGTATTGAATTACAATCAAAAATTCAAATAGTTTGAATATTAAATAAATCTAGTATAAAATTGTTCAGATTTTACTCATATTTTATTCGAACTATTTTTAATACTTAAATTTAAATCATATTATTAACGAATCCGAGTCTCCTCAAACATAATATTTAAGCACAACAGTACGATTCTATAGTTGTAGCATATTTGTAGTTAAATACTACCAGTTTCAAAATTAATAATCCCCTTTTTATATATAAGACTCTTTTTATGGGATAAAGAATGTAAAATAGTACACAAAATTGACTTGGTAAGCAAGCCCAACTTGTAATGAACACAAAAGCCCACCCACTCAGAAATTGTGGAATTAAAATTAAAGATTGATTAATATTTCCATATGTACTCGTTTAGTACCAATTCGTCAGCCATCATTTCTCCTCCTAAAACCCTCAACTTTCAACCTCACAAGTCACAGACCCGCAGAAACTCTGCATTTGCAAATACAGAAATCAACCCGTAATTTCCTCCCTTTCTCATTCCCTCTTTGGGGGAATTTATGGTATGTTTATCTGTGTATATATTGATATGCAACTGACAAAAACAGAGAGATTTAGAAAGAGAGTGTCACATAAGATTACTCGGCTCAAATCTTGATACTTTTCTTGTGCATGTTATTAAACCTCATTTCATTTCTCCTTACACCTCTATTTCCCTATTCTTTCTCTCATCAAATTAATACCATGCAACTGTAGCACAGCCAAATCTGATACACGTGTCATCGGAAATTTCTATCAAACCATCTTCAATTTCATCCAATCGAACGATCAGGCTGATTTAGATGAAGGGTGCTGAAGAACAAGCTAGGTCTCTATTTGGGATTTCTCTGTCTGATAGACCCAAGTGGCAACAATTTCTCATATGCTCATCTGGGTTCTTCTTTGGCTACCTTGTTAATGGCATTTGCGAGGTCAATTTAATTATGCTTATCCTCATTTCAGTCAGGATTTCCTGATTCTATATATTTATACCTCTTTTTCTGTGTATGTTTATGTTTTCATTTTATTTTTGTGAATGATTTGAGCTTTTCTTTCTAATTTTAGATTACTCTTGTATTGGGCCTAATACCAAATAGTAAATGAAGATGTTTAGTCTGTGTTTGAGTGATTCTGCTTTGAGAATTTTTAAAGACCCCATTTCCCAATATATGTGTATTGGTTGATCAGTTCAATTTGCAATTTTACTGTCAATTTAAAATTTTGGAGTGATACGGGTTGATTATCTAAGAAAATAATGTTTTTCTCCAACAGGAATATGTGTATAATAGGCTTCAGTTCAGGTTTGTCAAAGTTTCTGATCTTGTAAATCTTAATTTATCCCTTTGATCTGTATTCTTATTAATATCTGGTTTTTAATTTCAGCTATGGATGGTATTTTACGTTTGTACAAGGCTTTGTGTACTTGGTACTCCTATACTTGCAGGGATTCACCACCAAGCAAATGGTGAACCCATGGAAAACATATGTGAAGCTCTCTGCTGTTCTTATGGGCTCACATGGATTGACGAAGGGTTCTCTGGCTTTTCTTAACTATCCCGCACAGATCATGTTCAAATCCACAAAGGTAAACCTCAACCATGTTTTGTCATTAATTTTTTACATTTTGAAATTAGACTTTACCACTGTCAATAGCATATAATATTATAGTCCATTTTAGTTGGGAAGACCCTGTTTTTCTTTTCTTTCCCAGAAACCTCAAATTCTGTTGTTCTGACCTTGAGAGTACAGGTACTTCCTGTCATGGTGATGGGTGCATTTATTCCTGGCTTGAGAAGAAAATACCCACCTCATGAATATCTCTCTGCTCTCCTTCTAGTTGTTGGCCTGATTCTCTTCACCTTAGCAGATGCCAATACGTCTCCTAATTTCAGTGTCATTGGTGTTGTGATGGTATTGGGTGCTCTTGTCATGGATGCGTTTCTGGGTAATCTGCAGGAAGCAATCTTTACCATGAATCCTGAAACCACGCAGGTATCTTTGTTAATTCTCTGGTAGTTCTTAGTCTAGGCGTAATGCATTTTGAAGTCATAACAAATATATTTGGTGTCATTTAACTTTTGTGCTCTTAAATCTCACAGATGGAGATGCTATTCTGCTCAACAGTAGTTGGGTTGCCATTCCTAATTCCACCCATGATTCTAACTGGAGAATTGTTCACGGCATGGAATTCCTGTTCTCAGGTGTAGAAATCATATATCACCCTCCCCCATCTTTCCCCTTGTATGCTTTTCTCTTTGAAAAGAGGTTATAGAAAAGAAACATGTATAGTATTTTAGATAAGAGTTGCATTCGCGGTAGTCATGTGTAACGTGTCCAATACGTTCACCCACCTCTTAAGAATTTCCTGGGAGAAATTAATGATTTGAGAGTTGAACTTCTACTTTATTAGTTTATTCCAATTCCCCAACTGTATCATGTAGGATGGTTCTGCTGTTGCTTTAAGTTAGCACTGAAAACAAAATAAAACTAATACTGCGACAAAGATTAAAGCATACCAGTCATAAAATGCTAAAGGAGGTTAAAGAATAATATAGCTGTATCTCCATTTATTTTGTTACAAATATATAAACTAACATAGAGAGCTGCTTATATCGATATTATATCCGAGCGTTCATATGTTATATGTAATTCAGCTGTTTCTTACAAGGGATGCTAGTTATTGTCATTGAAATTATACTGAATGACTTGCTATTACATTTTTGCAGCATCCTTATGTATATGGGGTGTTAGTGTTTGAAGCTATGGCCACATTCATTGGGCAAGTCTCTGTTTTATCACTTATTGCCATCTTTGGGGCTGCCACCACTGCAATGGTAAAACTACATTTCCTTCTTCTCAGTCTCTATTGCAATAATATATGTATTATTTAATCGTCTAATTGTTTAAAACAATGAGTTCATGACACTCAAATTGTTACTGAATTTTAAATGTCACTTGCAGCACTTCTGGTCAGTAGGTTCAGTTTACTGTGCTTCTCATTAATCATCATAGACATCATTTCTCTTTCCTGCTTATTTATGCATTTTGTAATATTTTGCATGCTATGGTAATGTTTCTTTCGTGTTTGATGGTCACTTGTACTCGGACGGATATTCTAACTACGAAGTTGGATTTGATACTTGCACGCAGATAACAACCGCGAGAAAGGCTGTAACTTTACTGTTGTCCTACTTGATTTTTACAAAGCCTCTCACTGAGCAACACGGATCAGGGCTGCTGCTCATCTCCATGGGAATCATCTTGAAGATGTTGCCCGAGAGCAAGGCTCCCACTCGAGCTCCAATGTCAAATAATTCTTACCTCAGAGAGGAAAGGAGAGCAGTAGAAAGTATTGATGACGAAGAACATGAAGAGAAAAGGCCACTTGTCTGAAAATTAACAATTTGGTAGCCTGGCAAATGTTTTTTTCCCTCTCTCATTTTTTATTTTTTTGGTCTCATACCACTGGATAGAGATACAAAGTAATACTTTAGCCACCTTTGGTTCTTAAAAGTTGAGATTTTATTGGTAAACATAACTCCATCATGGTAATGGTTTCAATCCTTTTGATCATGTTTACATATAGGTAATATCCTTAAATCCTTAAACATGGTGGATGGGAATATGGATGACTTATGTAAGTATATATTTAACAGTGTTTCTAAAAAAACTTGCCTAATGAAGTATTTGAATTATTTTACACATTATATTGACCTTTTTTTTTATTATATCATCTACCAATCAATCATTCCATTAAACTTTATAGCCTTAGTCAACTGATGTAGCATGATGTTTAAATCAAATATTATGTAGTTTCTATGAAATAATGTTAAGTTAAAAGATACATCCCTCCATTCTTATTTAAATGACATTAAAAAATAATAATTTGAAAACATTTTAATTATATAAAATATTACTAGCATGTGATTATTTAAATTCTAAAATTTTGCACTTAAAGGTGCAACACGTTTATCCATCTTTCTTTAAAAAAAATTATTTAATTCACATATAAGTACATTCTCTCTCCACATAAAATAATCTAATCGATTCTTGACTTTTTTAAAATCTTTTAAAATTGGATAACGAGTCCAGGAAATTGGTTATACTCCTAATTAATAAAGGTTGATTGTGAAAAATAATGGTAGTGTTTGATTGTATCTTAACAACTCATCTATTAATATATCTTAACAATCAATATTTTTGTATTAAAAGATCTTTTGAATAGTTTAGACTCATATTTATATGTTAACTATTCAGAAGATCTCTAAATACAAAGATGGTGATTGTTAAAATATATTAAGAGGTGAGTTGTTTGTTGCATTAAGAACACACAAAACATCATATATTTAGAGAAATAATATAAGCTCTAAAACATCACTTAAATAGAAACGGAGTGAGTATTTGATAGTTATTATGATATTTGAGTTTGTAAGTAGTTTTAATGTTTGAAATAGGTCAAATTATTTTTATTAATTTAGTTGGTTTCAAAAAAAATTATTTATTAAAATTAAATTAACACGCACACTATTCTTACTCGAGCTACATGAGAGGTAAACGAGTAAAAATTATAAAGAACACCCAGTAATTTCTTGTTAAAACAATCAAGGTACTAATATAGGACTAGTGTAAGTTATGGCTCATTGATACTCCACTTTATTTTATTTTATTCTATGTATTATTACAATTCATTGAAGTAAGCTTTAGATGAACTAATAAGCTAAGAGGGGAATTAGCTAATAAGATAAAAAAAAAAAAAAAAGTCGTCACATTCACTACAAAATCATATATTTATATATTTTATGTATGAACTAAATGTATGTTTGTTTGTAAGGATTATATTTGGGATATCACTATTAATCCTAAGTATCTTGTTTGTTTTCAAATTTAGATTTGGGACTAGTAATCTCGGAATTATAAAATGGCTTAATAGTCTTGACATTATAATTATAATTCCGGAATTATAATTCTAACATTAATAATCCCATAGGCTATGTTTGTTTGCAATGATTATAATCCCGGGATTATAATTATAATTTAAAGACTATTAAGTCATTTTATAATTCCTAGATTAATAGTCTCATGTTTAAATTTGAAAACAAACAAGACACTTGGAATTAATAGTCATATTTCAAGTATAATCTTTGCAAACAAACATAGTCCTAGATTATAATCTCGGGATTATAATCTTTGCAAACAAACATAGCCTAACTCAGTGACATTTATTAATACAATACTTTACTATGGAAAAGGGCATGATTGATATTTAACTATAGTCTTTTGTTTTCTTAAACATATTTTGAATATATTTGGTTTATATTTCCGAATTTTTTAAAACGTTACAAAATAGGAGTGTGCAAAAATATAAAGGGTTCTTTACATAAGTATACAACAAAAAGAAAGTAATTACAAGAAAAGTGCATCAACCAAATAATTACAAAAAGAATGTAATTAGAACCCATATTACAAAAATAGCACAATTCAGATTAATAAGGAAACCTAAAATCAAGGACAAATAACTGCCATAATTAATAATTCAAATTCAAATATTTGGATCTAACAACAAAAATAAATTCAAATTCAAATTCAAATTTAAATATTCAAATTCAAATCTTCATCTCCCTCACATACACTTTGAAATAATAGTCCGCCGCTACACCTCACATACTCCGCCGCTACACCGCCGCGAATCTCCGTTGTCCAAAACGCCAATGAGAATAAGAAGAAGATTCGCCCTACAAAAAGTTTAAAAATAAATAGATGTAACTTTTAATGTTCTGATTTTTTTTTATAACTATTTTCTTACTCATAAATAATAAAATGGTTACCTTTGTATGAATGGTTGGCTACTAACTGCATCACATTCAAACGAAATTGGTAACATAATAAAATTGAATTGGTTACCTTGGTTTGAAGATTCGGCTACCAACTACACTATGAAAAAACTGCAGGTGTGGATGTAAATTGGTTACCTTGGTATGAAAGTTTTATTACCTTGATCTGAAGGTTTGGTTACCAACTACACTAAGAAAAAATAAAAAGTGTGGAGGTTGATTGGTTACTTTGATATGACAATTTCGTTACCTTGGTATGAAAGTTTGGTTACCATCATCCAGTATTTGAAGGAACACACTGAACACTTCTCATAAAAAAAAATACGTCCATTCCCACCACCTCCTCAATCCACTTTTTTGTGCTCCACCGCAAATTAGACCCAGCTTCCATATATATACCATATGCCTAAAATTATGACCACCTTCACGATGAATCAAGTAATCATCACCGTTAGATACGTCAAAACTGAGATTTGACTAACCAACTGTCGATGCTGTGCCACACGGACCTCCTTATACCTCCGGAGTTCTATAACCTTCCGGTGCGAATTTGAATGCCTCGCCGACACAAAAGTTGGCTCGCTTGACAAGCCCTTTCTGCTACCAACCGACAGAGCTACGACTTGCAGTGCACCCCACAAGCATTGCAAAGCGTTTTGTGAACTCGATCCGCTTATATATATATATATATATATATATATATATATATATATATATATATATATATATATAGAATACGTTGAATGAAGAAGAAGGGTGATGATTAACTGCAGTTGTTATAGATGAGGAGAGAGAGAAGAAGTCATGGGTATAACTAATCCTTAAATTAAGGAATTTTAATTGAATACTAATTTCCTAAATTAAAGAATCCTAATTGCACTAGTATTGTAAATAAATATGGAAGTGTTGTGATGCCCCCAAAATAGGTCCATTCCATCCAACCCATTCTGAGTCGCCAAATACATGGTACAGAAATAACTACAACTTTATTATTACAACATATAAATTATGAGTTTAAATACATATATTGCCATCTAGACAATATCCATACGCAAATAAATTCCCATCATAATTATTGATACATTATTTTACAAAAATGGCGAGGACTACTAAACAACTATCTTTATAACCATCATTCCCATACCCCACTGTACTCATTTACATTCTCGCCTCCCGAGAAGAAAAATGGAACAAAAAGGAAAAGGTGAGCTCAACTAGCCCAAGAAGAACATTATGACTAAGATAATATAGAACAAATTATCGTTAGTCCTCAACAGGAGGAAAAATCTAATAGAATACAATAGACAACGGGTTTTAAATCAATCTTCGCGCAATGAAATAATAATTCATTAGAAGAGTTAAGTAGAGAATGTAAACTATTATCTTCTATATATGAATTTAAAAGTTCATCGTCGATATTTTATCACTGTAACATCAATCAATATATATCTGGAATCAAATATTCATCTTTGCACTACAGGCCAAAGATATTAATCAGTTGGTCATGTTCATCTAAACACCTGTTCATCTTTACACTACGGGCCAAAGATATTCATCAAGAAATCATTCATCTTTGCACTACAGGCCAAAGATATTAAGTAATATCATCAGGATGATGAAAAATATTTTAAAAGAAACGAATCCAGTGAAACAAAAGAACAAATATTAAGAATTCGTATTTTAAACAATCTAAGTTCAAAAATACTTCATAAGTAATCAGAGTGGAGTAAAATTCAAGAATGATCAAAACATGGATACAATCAAAACTAGTATCCATAATAGATATTTTGGACAAAAAGAAGAAATTTTATTTTTGAATGAATAGTCTTAGTATTCGTGAATAGTGTCAGATATCGTGAATATAGTGTCGATACGTGAATAGTAACTCGACACCAAAAGATAGAAATTTCACAAAAAAATATCATCACGCTTCGTGAATAGTACTTCGTGAATAAGAACTCATAAATAGTAACTCGTGAATAAGAACTCATGAATAGAACCCCATACATGAAAAAAATTCTAAATTTGATAAAAATTTCCAACCAATATTTCGGCATAATGATATTGAAGAAATAATATCATTTTTGAATAAAATAACATCTCTTACCTCGAAAGACAATACTTCTAATGAAACAGGATATAGGATATGACTTGAACTTGCATCAGTATAGCAATACTCAAAGTATACTCAAAATACTCACAAGAATACGCTCAATAATATAGAGAGAGAAAACTTGAGTTTACGGTGTGTGATTTTCAATTCTAACCCAAGACCCTATTTATAGGAAAATGCTTAGAACACCAAAGTATAAAATTTATTAAAATATTTATTATTATTTTCTAAAACTTCCTACATACATGTTTCTTAATCCAAGATCAACCACACATGTAGCCCACCTCCCAAAAAGTAATAAAAACGTTTTTCTTATTTAAAATAATTAAACTTCCAAAAATCAATTATTTCGGAGCTTCGGAACTTCAATAATTCATAATAAATAACCCTTTTATCAAAAAATTCGAATCTCGCGATTTTTTATAGGAAATTCAATTCTCTACAACTTTGCAGAAGAAAGTTTTTCCAAATTCCAAACATAAATTGACCGAAATCCACAAACGGACGATTTTATAGGCTATAATCAAATTTTGGTCAATAATTGTGTCCACCAACACACAAAATATATGTTAAATATTTATTGCCACAAAAATACTCTTCCTCCTCATATACTCATATATCCCACATTCATTATAAAAATATCATAGTTAATATATTATTAAAATAATATATTTAAATAAATTATTTTATAGGAAAAGATAAAATATTAATTTTCAACAATTGTCACATTAAAAATTTTCTCCATCTATATCCACATAAAATTAATATTTTTCTCATCATATAAATCAATAATTAATTATTCACAAATAATATTACAGAATCACAATGTATTGACAACTGCATACAGTTCCTCTGAAAGAGGGGCTTTCAATAAGAATTTTTCCTACTGGTAGCAGCAATTAGGTGACCAAACCTCTCCTTAGATGAGAACTTTCTAGACATTGCCAATAATGTTATCTAATAATATTATTCGGATAATATGAATTATTGCTTCGATAATGAAAAATATTGTGTAATGACAATTATGAAACAACAAAGAATATAAAATATCAATGCAGCAATTATTGAATCAATAAAATAAAATACTGAACAGTAATTACTGTAACCATTATTGAGTAGTGCCTTCTTACGTAAGAATCAATAATTGGTGCAATATCGTGTGCTACTGTGTGTTAACCACCGAGTATTTTAACAGTATTAACGATAACAACTACGCCATTATTTATAAACAACTTATATTTGTCGTTTTCTTCATCCAATCGCTTTTTCGTTATGGGGCCCACAAATATTCCCCGACAGCAAGAATATTCCACGACCAAACGAATATTCCCTGACAACAATGAATATTTTATAACCACTTGCTTATTCGAAATATTTGCGTATTTTACCCATAACTATCCACATTAATCAAATCAACCCTTACTATTTCAAAATAATAAATAGGGGAAAATAAATTTCATTTATTAATAATTTGGGGTCTTACAAGTGTATTAGTTGTGTAAAAATTTTATGAAGGCATTATTGTTGTAATTATTTTTTAAAATGTAATAGAATATGTAAATCATCGGGTTCTTTACATAAGTATACAACAAAAAGAAAGTAATTACAAGAAAAGTGCATCAACCAAATAATTACAAAAAGAATGTAATTAGGACCCATATTACAAAAATAGTACAATTCACATTAATAAGAAAACCTAAAATCAAGGATAAATAACTGCCATAATTAATAATTTAAATTCAAATATTTGGATCTAACAACAAAAATAAATTCAAATTCAAATTTAAATATTCAAATTCAAATCTTCATCTCCCTCACATACACTTTGAAATAAATAGTCGTAAGACACTCACATACTCGCATGCCACATCATTGCCGAATCTCGGTTATTCAAAACGCCAATGAGAATAAGAAAGATTCATCCTACAAAAAGTTTAAAATAAATAGATGTAACTTTTAATGTTTCGATTTTTTTATAACTATTTTGTTACTCATAAATAATAAAATGGTTACCTTTGTATGAATGGTTGGCTACCAACTGCATCACATTCAAACAAAATTGGTAACGTAATAAAATTGAATTGGTTACCTTGGTTTAAAGATTCGGCTACCAACTGCACTATGAAAAAACTGTAGGTGTGGATGTAAATTGGTTACCTTGATCTGAATGTTTGGTTACCAACTACACTAAGAAAGAATAAAAAGTGTGGAGGTTGATTGGTTACTTTGATATGACAATTTCGCTACCTTGGTATGAAAGTTTGGTTACCATCATCTAGTATTTGAAGGAACACATTGAACACTTCTCATCAAACAAAATACGTCCATTCCCACCACCTCCTCAATCCACTTTTTTGTGTTCCACTGCAAATTAGACCCAGCTTCCATATATATACCATATGCCTAAAATTATGACCACCTTCACGATGAATCAAGTAATCATCACCGTTAGATACGCCAAAAATTGAGCTTTGACCAACTGTCGATGTTGTGCCACACGGACCTCCTTCTATCTCCGGAGTTCTATAACCTTCCGGTGCGAATTTGAATGCCTCGCCGACATAAAAGTTGGGCTCGGCTGCGAACACATCTTTCTGCTTAATGACCGACTACGACATGTCTGCATCTGCACAAGCATTGCAAAGCATTTTATGAACTGATCCGCTTATATATATATATATATAGAATACGTTGAATGAAGAAGAAGGGTGATGATTAACTGCAGTTGTTATAGATGAGGAGGGAGAGAAGAAATCATGAGTATAACTAATCCTTAAATTAAGAAATATTAATTGAATACTAATTCCCTAAATTAAGGAATCCTAATTGCACTAGTATTGTAAATAAATATGGAAGTGTATTAGTTGTGTAAAAATTTTATGAATACATTATTGTTGTAATTATTTTTAAAAATGTAATAGAATATGTAAATCATCGGGTTCAAAAAGAAAGTAATTACAAGAAAAGTGCATCAACCAAATAATTATAAAAAGAATGTAATTAGGACCCATATTATAAAAATAGTACAATTCACATTAATAAGGAAACCTAAAATCAAGGACAAATAACTGCCATAATTAATAATTTAAATTCAAATATTTGGATCTAACAACAAAAATAAATTCAAATTCAAATTTAAATATTCAAATTCAAATTTAAATATTCAAATTCAAATCTTCATCTCTCTCACATACACTTTAAAATTATATTCCGCCGCTACACCTCACATACTCCGCCGCAAAATAGACCCTAAATTTAAAACCCAGGGCCTCGGCCCATATGAAAAAAATTGGACCGAATGAAATTCAAATGTACTTGGTGGGATCCACCGACTGACCACCCGTCGTGAAGTGTTAGCAGGCCCATGTGCAAAATAACAGGCCTTGTCAGCCCTAATAGCCAATTTCGTCCCTATCAACTAATCCAACGGTTTAAAATTGAAAGTTAATACCCCACCTTAACTTAACGGCTAGGATACTAACTACATGCACTTCCCAATTGAATCCCATCAAAAAAAAAATATTCCTTTGTCTTCGTTAACGAAAAACTGAGCAAAAAATTCCAAAAAAAGAACCCTAATTTTTAACCCAACTGACTCTCAATCCGATCAACGGTGAAACAATTATGAAAGGAACTAAACGTTTCGGTGTATCGGATTCGAATCCTGAGACCAACGACTCTATTGTAAGTTCCAATTTCCTCACTCATAAACCCTGATTTTGTGTGTTTATACATACAATTTTATGTGCATTTATGTGTTTGTGTATTTAATAGATTCAATTGCTCCTGGAGATGTATTGATTTTGAGTTTTTCTCCCCAAAGTTTTTGACTTTGAATGGCAATATATAAAACTTGAACTTAAGAGGTCTTTTTTGAATAAGAGGTACAAGAATTTGGGTTGGCAATAACTTGTGCTAAGTGGAGGGCATTTACCTGTATCTTGGTTAAATTATGGCTACAAATTCCATGTGCTTAGCATGTCCAAAAACAGTTTTATTGCCTTCAGCTGAAATTAAATGTATATTATGTGTTGTTGCTTGTAAAACAGTAAGGACCCACTTGGAAAATGTTAAAACTCAGCATGATATTCTGGCTTTTATATGAAGTGACAACTAGCCAAGTATATATCAGTATATATATATATATATATATATATATATATATAGGGCTTTATGTATAGACAGCTAAGTATTACACAGTCTAGCTATGGCGACGGGTTTTTTGGGCCATAGCCGACTGTATACACAGCTGTGTACATACATTTTTCCCATATATATATAGGTATGTACTCTTCGTAAATGTATCCTGTTATTTTAAAAAACTTTATTTGCTATCATGATGCAGTTTCAAAGTAAAAGAATAATGGTAGGAAGCCAGTTTGATATTCACAGAGCAGAACCTTCACTACAGCAGTCGCCACCACCACTGGACATGCGGCAAGCTGAATCATCTAGACAGCACGTGAGAGCTCTCAATACCCAATTTGCAAGGTCCATCTTTTTCTACTGCAACATATGTGCCTTCATCCAATGTTATTTAGTTACTGTTTTAGTTGATATTGTTAATACGTTTGTTGGGTGTAAACTCATAAGAAAAGATTTCTTCAGTTCTAGTATTACTTCCCTTCCGCTAATATTGAAGCCCTAGCCAGTAAAATTTTATTTGGGCAATCCATGTGAATGGACCAATCCCATGTTTATGATTTGGCTTTAATTTTTACAGTTAATTTTTTCCCCATTTTTACTTGAAATTATCTTTTCGTCCTTTTATTCTTCTTAATATCACCTTTTTTACCATTCTACGAAGAGTGCCTTACTCATCCTTGAAAAGTATACTGCTAGACCTTAGTTACTCAAATTTCCACTAACATACATGGTCCTATGTTTTCCTATATCCATATTCCTTTTGAAGTCATGCATAAAATACCCATGTTAACATTCGTGTCATTATACAGCTGGGTCCAAACACAATTACAGAATCACCCCGATGAACTTTGGGAAGATGGAATCCAAGACTATTTAACTCATGCTTCAAACATTATGGTAGGTATCAAAATCTCTCAAGCTAGTCCTAAGTTGATAATATAATTGCTTATTTTCTGTGAATAGAACTGTTGTTTCTCTGACATTATTGGGTAGTTTCAATATATCTCTCTCTATCCTGGTGTAGGAGAAATTTAGTGATGTTGTCAATTGGCTTAAGGCAAAATCTGCTAAAGCAGAAAATTTATCTGCACTAGGATCGCAGACTTCTCAAAAGAAACTTCTTTCAGAAAGCAAGGACAATGAGATAAAATCACTTCTTGACAAACCTGGGATTCCTCCTGCTGGTCAAACTTCTGGTTTTGCAATGTCACGGGGCAATCCCATTCAGAAGAAACTTGTTTCAGAAAGTACGGATAATGAGATAAGGACGTTTCCAATCCCCGAGAAACCTGGGATTGCTCCTGCTGGTATGAGTGCAGGCTTCGGGATAACATGGGGCTCTCCTTTTCAGAAGAAACCTGATGCAGAAAATAAGAATAATGAGATAAAAATATTCTCAGAGAAACCTGGGATTACTCCAGCTGCCACTACTACAACTACAGGCTTTGCAATGTCATGGAACTCTGGACCTCTCTTTAGCAGTCAAACTCCATTTTCATTTGGTAGGTGTTATATCTCTTAATTTCAGTTATTTCACTTAAATATGAGTGCACTGCACACCTTGATAAGATCAGTATTTGGATTATTGTTGTATGGTTGTATATTCGTATATAATTAATAGCTTACATATGTCATCTGCATCAGCTGTAATCAGTTAAACAGAAAGAACAATTTGCGGTGCTGAATTCGTTTTTGTTCCATAATTTTATTTTGCGCTACTTTAGGCCTGAACTCTTAAGTTTCATCTGTCAAGCGTTCCGTTTGTTCTTTTGAATCTTTTTTACCTCATCAACTCGAAATTGTAAATTCATGGGTTTATGTTTCCTTTAACAATAATTATTTGTGAACAATTTTAAGTAACTATGTCATTATAGTTCAAAAATCGCTAAATCATGGGCAAATATGCTATTTTTCCCCATAACTGAGTTATCATGTATTCTTACACTTGAAGACTAAAAATATGCTATTTTTTCCCATAACTGAGTTATCATGTATTCTTACACTTGGAGACTAAAATAGTCTTCTTAGTAGAAGAGTTATAGGTACTTGTTTTAAAGCATGATATACGTTATTGGTCTATTCACTAAGTGCTTAAGCTTTTAGAGTAATTTGAAACTCCTCATGGTTATCAAAATTTTGGCTTACAAGTTCTTGCCTCTTGGGTTTTGAATCTTCCCATTTGCATTATATCTCCCCTTAGTTTGTCATTTTCTGTTTGGAATTTGCAACATGATGCAACTTGTTTAGTCCCTTCACTTGTGTGGTTTGCACTTTGCACAAGAGGGGGAGTGATAAAGCATATGATTCGTGGTTGGACCCATTCTCTAAGAACATAAGATTAAAGATTGTATGCCAACTGGTTCTTGACAATTTCACTCTAAATCACGAGAGATGATCAATAAATCACTTAAGAAAGGCAAGGCTATTTTGAATAGGAGATTAGGAATTCCATCCATTCCAATATGGTGGAAGAGTAAGGATCTTTTTCTTGTTCCAATTAGTTATCATTCATTTATTTGGGTTTTTCCCTTGAGTAAAATCTCTGCCCCGCATAACTACTGTTTTTCCATAAGAAATCATATGGTTCAACAGAGATGGGCATGAGATAAGAGCTAAATACAACTATAGCCATCAATAAAAGGATAAGATTACTTTTCCGAGTAAAGGTTCAAAATGATACTTGAAGGTAATTTTGGATGCAAATAGAAAACATCAAGCTAGTATGATGCTTAGAGATTGGGATGATAAATTCTTTCCATTTTCTGTTATGGGCTTCTAGAAGACTCATCTGATAAGGTGAAATGGTGAGTCTTACGAATTTCACTTTTACTATGGTTAGTTGAAGCCTTGAAATAATAGCATAGTTTAAGTAATATTTCTATCCATTTTTAAAGTTAAGATGTTGAATATATTTTTATTTTGTTTATATTTGTACATTGAAGTCACGTTCATGATAACTATGTATCACTTTAATTATAAAAAATGTTACAAAAAAATGCATCACTTTATCTTGTTAGTGGTAAACTATATACCTATTGAAATAAAAAGTAAGAGATAAAATATATGGGAGCAAATGATTCCTTGTAAGAATAACTTTGTTGACAGTTAGTAATTTGAATATCTTTGCCATTTGTTCCAGCGATTTTAGAAAACTAAAATATTTACATGCCAGCTTTATAAAATTGTAAAGTTTCTGAACTCATCCTGGTTTGTTTCATATTTTTTCGCAGGAAGCCAAAGCTCGATTCCTGTAAGCCATGATGTTTCAAATGATGCTGATGGCGGTGAGATGTGAATCCTTCCTTTTTCCACAATAGTAGTTGTTTACCCCTATCAGATTATCCCTCTGTTGGTAATGATAGTATTACATATTTTACAGTTTTGTGTTCAAATGAGTTGCAAGGTAATCATAATTGCTGTTTTTCCCTTTGGTGGAAACATTTTTCTGTGTTCAAATTTCAAATATACTACATACAATTTTTCTAATATTTTTTTTTAAAAATTTTTTGTTCTATGATATATTACCAACTTGATGGGGTATTTCTTTATCTTAATTTATACACTATGCTAATAGATGTCTCTAGATCTATGGTTCTTCATATTTGTTTAAAAAATTTTGCAAACTATGCCGAGGGATTATCCCTTTTTGTTGTTCCTAGGCATTTTTATTTGATATGGTGCATGTTGACAGTTGTGATATGGTGCATGTTGATAGTTGTGAATGTATTACAATAATTGAAAAAGTTGGACTGCCTGTTTGATGCACTAGTAAAGTGTCTTGCCTGCTCTATTCGAGGAAATACAATCTTCAATATATGTGAAATAGTCAGAGACTTGGAACAGACAAGAATCTCCCCTGCATTTTAGCTGATAACAGGACTTCTTTTCTTAAATAGTTAGCTAGCCTTGTTTTCAAGGTCTATGCGGCCCATTATCTTTAGTATTGTTAAAAATGTGTGCTTGTTTATAAAAATTTTCAACATTATAATATTAAGGCAAGCGAGCCTACTAATCTGCAACTTTTACTTTATTGTTTATACCATACTCTGCTTTTTCCAAGTCATTTTTTAATGAACCAAAGACCGCTTGAAGGATCTTTTATGATCTTGAGCTGTTGAAACTTTTTCTTTCTGAAGAAGCTTGTTAATAATGTTGTTCTATTGCTTACCTTTTTAAGTTTTGTGGTATATCTTTAAATTATCTGGTAATTAGTCACCTTTTTTCAAGCATACCATGAATTTTTAAAATCTTTTGGACAGAGTCGACAGAACCCCATTGTCAGTTCTCATAGCCGCCTCATTTATATTTCTGATTTTGCTATAGACATTTTCAGTGTTAGTTCTACTTATCTTAAGCTCTCCAAACTATTCCCCAACAAGTGTTTGATTTCTAATATCCTAATATTTTTTAGAAATATTGACTTATAAGCTTACAAGGCTCTAGTCCCCAAATACTCAGGTCATTCATCTTACATAATGATTACTGATTAGATAAACAAATCAACTAGTTTGAGTCCTCAGCTAGAAATTATTTTACTTTTGTCTGATATATCAATTCACCATTTTGGACAGAGCATTTCATGCACTAGAAGCTTGCCTCACTGTATCGACATTTTATTCTACCAAATTCAAAAATTAATGCCCAGTTGTAATTAAATAAAATAAAATAAAAAGCATTTTGTAGGATTAGCTTATATTCTTTCTGAAAATACTTTGCAGAGGATGATGTGGAGCAGCCTAGCAGCCCATCAGTGCAGAAGACTGAAGAGATGGGTGTTACTGTAGTACATGAAATGAAATGCAAGCTTTATGTGAAGGTAGTTTCTTCACCATAATTATTGTTGAGGCGTTGTGTATATTTTTTAATTTTGATTTTTCAAATTTATATGCTCTGTATATTTTTTAAATTTGATTTTTCAAATTTATATGCTCGTCATTTTGCTGTATGTGACGTATATATAAAGAACAGAGGAAAAAAAAATGAGAGGAAACCTTAATATCCTGCTTTTACATGTGTTCTTGTGTGTTGTGTCTATATTTCCTGTGAGATGGCTTTTTAATTGAATATTTGAGATTTAAGTTTTAAGACGGTTATAACTAAATATCATCTTTTACTGTGTAAACCTCCCCAATCGCATGTGGCCAAGTCATGCATACAATCTATGCCTTGCCTTTGGCCTTACACACTGCTTTACTCGCACTTGCCTGGTGTAGACATTGATAACTCTATTTCACTATCATTCCGTTTGAAGCCCTACATCTCAAGGCTGTGAAATACCTCTTACCTTTCCCGTGATAGACTATTAAATTGTGTATCCAATTTTTGGTTGAATGTAGTTTCACTTGATCATATTAATTATTTTGATGACTTGGGATATGTTATTGGTTTTTCTGCTCAAGCTAGTGATATTTTAAGTTGAGTAATTTTGCTCAAGATATATTATTTAGTGCTTTATTATTTTTCTGCCTGTTCAGTCAAGTGATCCTGATGATAAAGAAGTATGGAAAGATAAAGGCACCGGTCAGTTATCCATCAAGTGTAAAGAAGGTGTTAGCAAGGGCACCAAAGAATCCAAACCAACAATTCTTGTACGAAATGATGTACGTTATCTTTCTGAGATATATTCTTTACAAATTTGAGTTCAGCTTGATATATTAATACTTTGAACATGCAACCGGTGCTTTATTTTTTTAATGTATATTGTGTCTTGGAAGTCAGCTGGCATGGATTTCTATTTTTACAGCTTATGACTTGTGCATTTGATAAATTATTCTTTTCACTTGTTAGTTTTCCCCATAATTTTAGTATTTTATTTTTCTCATGGCAGGTTGGGAAAGTATTGCTTAATGCTTTGCTATACCCAGGCATCAAGACAAATATGCAGAAAAATTCCATAGTTGCAATTTTCCATACTTCGGTAACCCCTCATGACTAATATATTTGTTCTGTTTCGGTTTTTGTTCATTTGGCTTGATTGGCATAAATATAATGGCCAAGTAACACATACAATCAAACACTCCACTTCCTTTTAACTCAGCAAAATTTTAGAAATAGTATATGTTAAGGTGCTACCCACTTCTGGGGTAGTGGCATCTTCTCTTCAGGGTTCCGCATGGTTTTGTTGGTCAATTACATGACCTTCCATTTACATATCCATATATTAGGCGTTAGTGATCATACAATAGTGAACTTAAAAGATAATTCACGCAAACGTGCTACAATATAAGTATGATCAAAGACTCGTGAAGCTTTTTATCGGTAATTATGATTTTGTTTTTGTAGGATGATGGTGGCGGCAATGATAGCGTTGTCGCTAGGACCTTCCTGATAAGGGCCAAGACCGAGGAAAATCGGAATAAGCTAGCTTCAGTAATCCAAGAATATGCTCCTACAGCTTGAAAAAAAAAAAGATATTCTGATTGTCCATCTCATTCTACCTTGGGATCCAACTTCTTGCAATTGTACTTGTTATGCTTGCATGCAATTTTATTTAGAAATTAAGTTACCCGATGATCTGCTTTAAGATGAGCCAATTATTTTAAGGGGGCTACAAGGATGTAACAGATAGGGTCGGCCCCTATATTCATAATTTGAGATAATTTATACGTGTATCAAGAGGGTGATGAACTTGTATCATATAGGGAAGAAGAATGATTTTCAACCAGAAATTGTGTTTGAATTTTTATATGTTCGATGGAATTTTTTTGGCTCCTATGAGATCCAGGCCTTCAAAAGCCGTCCAAATGATCAATCTGTTGTCTTCATGCATGCAGTTTTAGGCCTTTGAGCTAGAACCTTTGATTTTTTTATCGATGAAAATCTAATTTCTGGGAATATACGATTCACAACACCTTGTCTGTTTGTATCTTTTTCTTTTTTGTTGTTTGATTGCATCTTAATAAATTTTAACGTCTTACCTCTTAATGCATCTTTAACAACTTACATCTTTGTATTAAGAGATCATCTGAATATTTAAGATACAAATATAAGTCTAAATTATTTAGAGATGAATTGTTAAAATGTAATCAAACACCAAGTAAATGCCGCTATGAAGCCAAAATCCCACAATTATATACATCTCTTAAACAATAATTTTGAAGAAAATTTTATATTTTCAGCACTGTTCAATCAAAGTAATTCATGGTCACTTTATTAAATTCTAAAATTAGAAATATAAAAATTCTAAATTTAATTTATCCTTAGAGACCCCATAAAATTACATTAAGTGAGGAGCTTTTTTATTTTTATATATCAGTAGACTCCAATGTTTGTATATATATATTGACAACATTTTGATTAGTTTATCATTTAGAGAATTACATTATATGTAGCGTTTGTAGTCCAACGGTTAGGATAATTGCCTTCCAAGCAATAGACCCGGGTTCGACTCCCGGCAGACGCAGTTAATACTTTTTTGGGTGATAATTTGGCAGTGTTGACTTATTATTATATTTATTTTCTTTACACCTGTTACTTGAGTTTTTTAATAAACAAAAAAAAGAAGGAGAAATTGACAAAAATAAATATTTAATCATTTTTTTATCAAATTATTTTTATAATTACTATTATACCCTCAAAAGTATAAAATGGATTTTTCATTTTACTTTTCTTTTCCAAACGGATCCTACAGGTTAAAAGGACTGCCAGAAGATGGCCCTTTTTCCACTTGAATCCGTGCGGCAGAGAAAGACTGCATGATGAGGTATACTAGTGCACACGTGATACTTACTAGTACTTCCTTTTAGCACTTGCATGCCTGCCATGTGGCACATTTTCCAATCCGACGTTCCAAATTCCAATCTATTTTTAATTTTAAAATTATGGATATATTTTTTAAAAAACATATATATTCTAAATTTTTTTAATATTTCATCACTTAGATTTTAAAACTAACCAAAAATACACTACCTATATATTCCATTTTTTTAAATTAGAAATTAATATTTCTATAACATTTTTTGATATTTTCACATGAAAAGTGTTATAAAACTATCACTATAAATAATCTATAACAACCGATAAAAACTATCATTATAGAATCTATAATGACATTTTTTATATATAAAATATTATTTTTTATTATAAATTTATTAAAAAAATTTAAATAATATATGTATCTTTAATTTTAAAAAGAGGGAATAAATCATATATACATGTAGCTTTGGAAATAAAATATTGCTACTATTCCATAAAAAAGACTCATAATGGTCACATAAACGGGTGACGAAAGCTTTTTTGGAATTAACACCAATTATGGATAAACCCACTATTATCACTAAAAAAAATTATTTTCCAAGTTAACCCTTTCATTTTCTTCTACTTTTCATTTTGGAAAAAGAGTCTTAATTCTTACTCTCTTTTTTTTTCACTTTGCAAGTGTGACAATCTAAAATTTAATTTCTTTTCACTATTTTTAGTTTTGTGAGTATAACTTTTAAAATTCTACAATTTAAGATTAATTGATATAATTTATTTAAATTTTAAAAAAATAAATATTGTGATTAATAATAATTTTGATTGTATTATTTAAAGTAAAATAAATTGATGGTAATTTAAAAGTTAAAAAATGTGACAACTTCAAATATAATTATTTTATAAAATATACGTTGTAATCGATAAGATAAAATGTGAATATTATTAACCAGTTTATCAAGAATCTATTATTGATATAGTGTATGTCACAATTTATAGCCAAATACTCATATATAATAAAGAAAAAGTGTTACTAATGAGCATACAACACATTTGTAACACTTAATATTCTTTTCAATTTTAGTATGAAGTGACAAAATGTAAGATTTAATTTTTAATATATTTGAAAATTAAATATAAGATTTAAATGTCACAATACTTTAATATTAATTATCGGGTTGAGAACTTATTCATTTGCACACTTAATTTTAAAGAAAAAGTAAAATAATAGATTGAAAAAATATGCGCCTAACAATGAAAAACGACATTCTTCTTGTGAACCAATATGTTATCTATTTTATTTGTTAATTAATAATTATTGTAGAAAATGAATTAGGTTTGTTTGATGAACAATATAATAGAGGTAAGTTAGGGTTAAGTTTTCTTACATGCGAGAGCGCGCCAAGGGTCACATTTAATAGTTTGTGTATTATAATAAATTATAAATATATAATCAAATCATTAATTACTCAATACATTTTTATTCGTAATAGTTATTTGTACGTAAAAAATATGTATGATGCTATTTTTAGTATTTTGTGTTTTGCAGCGTTACACTATCATATCAACAAAAATCATTAAAGCAACATAAAAATATAACAATTGTGGGCGGATTTTAACTATTTTTTTGTTGAAATTAAATAAAAAAAATTGAACTAATCACAATAATATTTACAAATTACAATAAATATTCATAATCCAAACTAAAAAAAGAATTTCAAATAAAAAATATTGAGATACAATTTAGAAACTTATTTCAATTACTTGTCATAGTTCAATTTAAATGATTCCTCAAGTGCTCAAAACCTCAAATCAAATTTGTTTTCTATATTCAAACAAAATCATTAATTAATTTCAAAGCATAAATTAGTTTTGTACTTCTAAGGTTTCACCGAGTCTTAAAATTAAGAATATTTTTGTACTAGTATTTAGAATTGATTTATGAAATTTATTTTCCCCTTCAAGTTAAACTCTTTTATTAATCTGCCAACTTAAAATTATTAATTTACATATCTGTCATGCCCCTATATATATAAAATATATATATATAACAGGGTAACTGCCTATATTACCTCGTATATAGATCTGCCCGTGTACAACAAATAAAAGATTCGATTCACAACTTAACTATACTAATGTTGTGCATGTATTACATTTGAAAATGCCACGAACAATATGTGAGATGCTGTATCTCATAATACTACGTTTCATACGGTTATATCCTAAAAATTTAATTTATTTTAAAAATTATAATATAAATTGAAATTTTGAATCTTCAACAAACTTATAAAAAAAAGACCGATAATTGATAATTACCTACTAAAGCTCATAATTTGTATATATTGGTGTGTTAAAATTATGTACTACGAGTGCACAGTGTTGAATTGAATAACTAGCAAGTACATGTCGAACCTACGTAGACTAGATTAATTTTAATGTTTTCTTAGTATCTATTTTAGGCGAATTAAAAATAAAGATTGAAAATTAATTATCTAGAATATGAAAACTAATAATGAGGAAGCAATTTAGGAATCTGAATCCATTAAATAATAAACATAACATATAATTCAATATCTTCTATTTTTATAACTGAAATATGATTTTGATCTCCCTTCCCTTTAATTTAGTAATTTCCAATTACCGTGGGCAAGCATAGACTATGAAAATTTAACAATTAACTATAACCCATCAAAATTTTTTTTAGCAAACATGGATTATGAAAAACTCACATCTTAACAATAATCTATCAAAACCTTTTAATTAATTTAAAATCACATAAGAATTATAACACGAAGGTATTTCAATAACGAAATATGAATGTGAAATCAATTAAACATAAAAGCATAAATAATAGAAGAGATGAAAAATATTATCAAGAATAATTATTTAATTTCATCTTCATCCTATATGAAATAAATTAGCTAGACATGAAAAATAATCTATTATATTATATATACTAAATCACAGTTTTTGACACAATATATTGACATCTGTAATACTACATATCTTGACACATGTCAATCCTATTTAATGCTTCTTATAGCCCTTGACAAAAATACCCTTAACAAACAACTGAGGTTCCTTTTTAAAATTATGGATAAATAATAACAAACCAAGTAGAATTTAATCTCTTCAACAACCAATCAGCAAAATTTTATATGGATAAAATTTTCTAACTGAATTAGAGTTTGAAATAATGTTAATGATCGCCTGACCTAATCCTCCATGCATATATATACATATATATACGTATATTAATCAGGCTAATTCTTTATTCTCATAAGTGAAGAGCAACCGTGGCTTCTTTTTCACTGTCAATTTTCTTCTTCTTTTTCGTTTTGTATCTCTGTCTTTTTTCTACTTGTGTCATTCACGTTTCGCACGATGGAAGAGCCATCACCATTGATGGTAAACGGAAACTAATATTGTCTGGTTCAATTCATTACCCGAGAAGTACGGGTGAAGTATGTACCAAACTATATATATACAAGGAGTTGCGGCCTGGCGTTTAATAGATGTCACATTGACTTACCCGGTCAATGCCCCTCATTCGATAATTTGCAACACAACCTATGAGCTAGAGCCTGAAGCATCAGCCGCATTTCCAGAAATCTTTCCCATAGGCCCACTTCTAGCAAGCCACCGACTTGGAAAATCAACAGGCTACCTCTGGCCAGAAGACTCAAGTTGCCTAACATGGTTGGATCAACAGCCAGCTGAATCAGTTAACTATGTTGCATTTGGAAGCTTCACAAAAACTACACATTAGGAAACACTGTTGTCCAAACCAAATTTTCACAAACTACACATTTGGTTTTTGTACACGGTGTGGCAATAGCATAATTAGTCATCATTCTAAAATAAGAATTAATTGCATATTTTTTTATATTATCCTTCAATATTAAATATTAATCTATTTCTCTATCATTTTTTCAACTAATTTACTGATTTTTCTATTTATATCTCTCATCATTTCAATGATATTGAAAAAAAAAAATACGTTTGTGAATGTATACGGTTGCAATCGGTTCAATGACAGTATGAATATGGCTTCTTTTGAACAAGGCAAGTTGAAAATTTAGGCTCCTTCGTGATAGTCATATTAAAATGCAACTTGATCAACTGGAAATATTTCACCATCTCCGGTTTTCACTTTCTAAAAAGTGCATTTTGCTCCCAATCTTAAATATAATTATCTAGGTCTAGGAATCTATTTATCATGTCTTTCCAACTAATATTTTCACATTCTATCTAACCTAAGCTAACTTTATAAATAGAAGAACAACTCTTCAAAAATATTTTGACCTTCCAATTTCAAATACAACATATATAATAATGTAGCTCAGTTGAATCAAGATATTTATCAAGCCAGTTGCATATAAGATCATATTCCCCTGCATATACTAGCATCTTGATTCCATCTTCTAAAAGTACAGGAATGCCAACTTCAAGATTCCTCATCCAATCTGTAACCATCACATTATACACTATTGAACTACGTGAAACAAAATCATGAATCTCTCCAACACCTAGAGCATCCCTAACTGACTGTTGGTTTAAGAAATTTTCCATGTTTGAGAAACCGTAGCACAAGGTCCCTTCACATTCCTTTCTGATATCATAGTATTGCAAAACCAAATATAGTACAAATTCGTATATACATTATATCCTCCAAAATCAAAATCAAGTTGTTATTTTTCATTTCTTATATTATATTTTTGATTCCTTATATTTTTATCCCCGATAAGCCCCATGATATTGTTAAATATGTTATTATAGACGGAAAATGCAGTCGAGCAAGAACGCTCACCATCAGTGGCTGATACAAAAAGAAAGAAAAACGTAAACAAGATATACATTGATTGCATGGTTACATCCTTGCCTATATATACAAACTTTGAACATTATTATTAAAAAAAGACGCTTTGAATAATGTTTAATTTTAAAACTAATAAAAAAAATTTAAGTTTAATTTTAAAAAACTTGGTGAATTATTCTCTCACAAAATTTGAATAATGTTTTGCAATAAAATCCTTTAATTGTCCACTCATGAATCTTAGATGGCAGAGTACACCAAAGCAAGAAATTCCTTTAGGTGATCTCTTAGATTTATAACCTTTTGCTGATATTGACAATCTTAGATTTAATTATGTATCTCGATTTTCGTTTCTTAATTAGTATCTCCTAAAATCACTACTTTATAATACCACATAAATATTTTGAATAATGTTAATAGCATAATGGTATGATATTATCCTTTGTAATTTAATTGTTATCTATTAATTGATGATATTGATGATAGCAATGTGGTTATTGATGATAGCAATGTGGTTTTGTCAATGTGTATTTAGCTTGATTCAAGCTTCCCTCACACATTTTGCAGTAAAAATTTTGTAGTAAGCATAATCTTACTTCACAAAACAAATATATATAGTTTGATCCCTTTTATTAATAGATTATAGAATGCTGCTACCTACTAGCACCAGTATTTGAAATATGTGAATCATTATATCAGATTTTTTCCCTTCTTCTCTCTGCATCAATTATATATTTTGTTTGATCTCTCTTGGTAATCTTTTAAGTTCATGTCGGTCATTGAGTTATTTATATATTTATAACTTTTGAGTCGAGTGGCATTCTGAATGGTGCTTTGGCAGATTTTGGGAGGTTTGTGAGCCTTCTTCCCAGTAGGTTTGCTTTAAAGCTTATATACCTGAAGGAATTATGCTGAGATAACTACAATTTGACACGGTGTTAAGTGATGTATATTGGTCTTCAACAGAGACATGAATAGACCATCATCTATGATTTTGTTTTCAAACCCGTTCTAAGTGAGAGGAGATAAAATTAAAACCTATTTTAAAAAATGTTCGTTTTTTTAATTTTTTTTGAAATACATGTAAGACCCCGAATTTTATGAAATAAAAGTATTCAATTTTTCTTATAATTACTATTCAGTAAATGGTTAAATTGATAAAAGGTTAAAGTTAAGGGTGATATATGAATTTTTTTTTCAAAATAAGCAAGTGGTTATAAAATACTCATTGTTGTCTTGGGAATATTAAATGCGGTCGTGGAATATTCTTTACGTTGGGGAATATTAAATGCGACATGGTACTGACCATTTGTGGGCCCCATAATGAATAACCGTCGGATGAAGAAAAAAAGACAAATTAAAGTTTTTATGAATAGCTACAGCGTAGTGGTTACAATTAACATTGTTGGAATACCCGGTGGGTGGGTAAATAAAATGTCTGGCGTTGTTGCTTGCACAAGAGCACATGGTATTGCATTACAAAGATTTTTGAATTATTGATTCTTACGTAAGAAGGCACTACTCAATAATTGTTACTGATGAATTATCGATCAATATTTTATTTTTGATTCAATAATTATCATGCGTTGATATTTTATATTATTGTTATTTTAATAATTGTCACTGCACAGTATTTTTCATTATCAAATCAATAATTCATATTATTTGAATAATATTATTAGATAGCATTATTGGCAATGTCTAGAAAGTTCTGTCTAAGGAGAGGTTTGGTCACCTAATTGCGAGCCAGTAAGGAGAAATTCTTATTGGAAAGCCCCCTCTTTCCTGGGAACTGCCTGATTGCCATTATTGTGATTCTGTAATATTATTTGTGAATAATTAATTATTGATTTATATGATGAGAAAAATATTCATTTTATGTGGATATAGATGGAGAAATTTTTTAAAGTGACAATTGTTGAAAATCGATATTTTATCTTTTCTGATAAAATAATATTTTATTATATTATAATAATGATGATATTTTTACAATGAATGTGGGATATATGAGTATATGAGGAGGAAGAGTATTTTTATTGCATTAAATGATTAACACATGTTTTGTGTGTCGGTGGACCCCATTTCTTGACTGCAATTTGATTATAGCCTGTAAAATCGTCCGTATGTGAATTTCGGTCAATTTCTGTTTGGAATTTGGAAAAACTTTCTTCTGTAAAGTTGTAGAGAATTAAATTTCCTATAAAAAATCGCGAGATTCGAATTTTTTTGATAAAAGAGCTATTTATTATGAATTATTGAAGTTCTGTAGGTCCGAAATAATTGATTTTTGGATGTTTTAATTATTTAAATTAAGAAAAACGTTTTTAATGTTTTGTCACATGGTGGCTGATGTCTTGGACCAAATTAGTGGGCGTAGGAAATTTGAAAAAATAATATTATTAATTTATTAAATTTTCTGCTTTAGTGTTCTAAGTATTTTCCTATAAATAGGGTGCTTAGGTTAGAATTGAAAATCACACCAGAAGTTTTCTCTCTATTTCTCTCTCTATATTATCGAGTGTATTCTTGTGAGTATTTTGATATCTTGAGTGTTGCTATCTCGGTGCAAGATTCGATTCGGCGTTATTCCAAATGTAAATCTTCTTTATTTTGAGGTAAGGGATGTTATTTTCTTCTCAGTGATATTATTTCTTCAATATCATTATGCCGAAATATTGGTTGGAACTTTTATCAAATTTAAAACTTTTTCATGTCGGGGTTACTTATTCACGAGTTTCTTATTCACGATTTACTATTCATGAGTTCTTATTCACGACGGAGTTCTTATTCATGCATTCTTATTCATGAGTTTACTTATTCACGAGTTACTATTTATGAGTTCTTATTCACGGGTACTATTCACTACAAAATTGATTTCTTTTTCTAACCAAATTATAGTTGATTTATGAATATTACTCCGGAGATTAAAACTATATATTGATTTTATTATCATATATAACATTTTTATAACCACGATGTTAAAATTCTCTTTCCTTTGGAGTGTAAAGATGGGTAGATTATTGGTATGATCATGACTAGGGTTCTCTTTTGGCGAGAGTGAAAAGTTGAATTATGGTGGTATGATCATAACCATTGAATTTATAATTGAATATCTTTAGCTTTAAGTCTGAAAGGTGAATTGATCAACATGGTTATAATTATTGTTTATATAAATTCGAAATGATTATATTTTTCTTTGAGATATGAATATCTTTGGCAAAGATGACTTATTGATGAATATCTTTGGCCTTGCAGATACAAAGATGAATGATTTCGATGAATATTTTTGGCATATAGTGCAAAAGATGGTCTGTTGATGAATATCTTTGGCCCGTAGTGCAAAAGATGAATTTATTAGTATGATTATGAATATGAAGCGTGATTTGGTATAACCATGATCTTTGATATTTCGTGTGATGAAAATTATCTTTGTCTGGATGAAAAAAGAATTTAGAACAACAATTACGATTATGAGTTATCATGTGATTGTGGGATGGGAATTGTTGATTGATGTTACTGAGGATAAAACATTGTTGGTAGACTTTTAACATGAAGAAGATAATAGACTTTATGGTCTATTTGACTCTTCTAATGGATTGCTTCGTTCACATTTGTAACTATGGTTGAAATTTTTTATCATCTACCATATGTTCTAAATCTCTGATTTATTATTGATGAAGACTATTGATAATTTATTTATCTTTAGTCATAATATTCTTTATTGAGCTAGTTGTGCTCTTCCCTTACATTTACAATTCCTTTCTGTGTAATACGAGTGTAGTAGGTAGGTTTCGGGGGGATACGAGGGGAATAGAGCGGTGGTCATCATTTAGTAGTTATATTTGTTGAATCAAATGGGGTGAAGTGAACCCAACGTTGAAATGGTGTTTTGCCCTTTATCATACATGCAAGATGTCTAATGACATACTGACCTCGTATCATCATAAGATGAGAATGTGCTCATCCACTCTTTGAAGAGTATATATCTGACTACTACCTATATAATCTTGGAGTTTGGTTGAAGTATAATTCTCAATTAGAGGCGGTGGAGATAATGATATGTCAAGAGAAGACACACCATTGGGAAGAATATGATAGTAATCTTTTCGTTTTTCTTTTAAGGTCTATTGGGTTAACCAAGGATAATTACGTGGCCATATGATATCTACTATAACCTAAAAGCATGGCCTCCCATGTACTGAAGGTTTCTCTTGAGCACTTCCCAAAGATTCTAATTTCTAAAGCAGTTTTCGACTATACCTTTATGTAAGGTGTCATTATGAGGTGTTTGTCACGGTTGGGACATGAGTCATAGTTGATATATATTTGTATCCAAACTCACAAAGATATATGTGTTGTTGTATTTTGCACGATAATTGTTGTAATAAAGTTGTAGTTGTTTTTTGTACCATGTATTTGGCGACTCAGAATGGGTTGGATGGAATGGACCTATTTTGGGGTCGTTACAATACATACAAAAAATTATATTTTGAAGAGATTTTTTAAACCTTCGCATACCCTTTTCTTCTCTTTTTGTTATGGATTGTAAAAAGTTAAGTTGAGACAACCCTTTATTTGTAGTAAACAAAATATAAAAGTAATAAAAGACAGGAAAAATAAATCAGTTGGCTACACTTTGGTCAAGAAAAACTGAAAAAAAATAAAATAAAAAGGGAAGAGTAGAAAAAATGATTTGTCCACGAGTTGAGGTCACTTAATTTGCCACTAGCTTAAAAGCAATAGTCACATACTTAGAGTGTAATGCATAAACCGATAAACTCTCACCACTACCCCCTATAATGTATATTCATTTGTTTTTCTGTGTAAAATTTGATCATCGCACAATAATATACTATTTTCTTATTGTATTTTAATTTATTAATTGTACGCACATATTTATTATTAAAAATTTCAATAATCCCGCCGCAACGCGCGGGTTTGTATCTAGTTAATTTAACTAAAATAAAAAAAATAAGAAGATTAAAAATAAATAAATAAACTCCTTTTAATTAAGGATCATCCATGTACAATGAAGAAGTAATTTAATCTACTTTTATTCCTAATCTAATACTTAATCATCTCTAAAACAATAGACCTATTTACATGGAAAATAATTTTGGACCATAATTTAAATTTATTGAACTTTGACACTTTTGTTCCCTTTTCATGTAGGTTTCAACTTCCTAGTGTCAATCAACTTCTCAAATAGATTTTCTATATATACTTTTATTTCTCTTGTTGGATTTAACTTGCACACCAATATTGTTCCACCTCATTCCTTATCCTGATTCTTCTTGGATATTCTTACATGAATAAGAGCATTAAATATCGCTTAATCACCAAAATTTTGACTTTATTGAAATAAATATTAAATTTTATAAAATAAAATAAAATATATTAATTTAATAAACTAATATAATTAACAGAACAAAATTAAGGATAATAAAATATATGAATTATATGTCTATTATATATCATTACTATTTTTTAATTAGCACAATAAAAGTCAAAATTAAGGGAATAAAAGGGAAAGAAGAAAAGAAATTACCACTACTTAAGTAATGGGCATAAACTATGAATATTTATAAACCAACCCAAATAGGTAAAAGGTGAGGATAAGTACAAAGAGGTAA
The DNA here is from genome assembly GCA_020205605.1 of Panax ginseng. Lineage (NCBI taxonomy): Eukaryota > Viridiplantae > Streptophyta > Magnoliopsida > Apiales > Araliaceae > Panax > Panax ginseng. The sequence goes on from CM035150.1 coordinate 98,676,501, forward strand.
ACTTTGAGGGTATTTTTGTAAATAGGTAGAAAGAGGAGGGTTTACATTTGACAGTCACAGTATTCCATACAAATCTTTGTCGTCACTGAGGCGCCACATTGAGCTCTTTAACGTTGCTTGAACACCTACTCGGCAGTTAACCTTTGTACCCCTCCCTCGATACCCGAGACTGTTCCTATATTGCCCTCCTTTGTTTTTTTTTTGCTTAATCTATATTACCCTCCGTTCTCCTTCTTAATTATCAATTTGTCTGCTTAGTGTGTTTTACTAGTATATATATTTGTATGCCTAGTTGTATCGTCACTGTTAATCAAAGCTCTCGGACTAAAACCCCTTCAAGTTCTCGGAGTCTCTCCCTCCTCCTGCTGCAGCTGCTGCTCTAAACAGAGTTTCTTTCTCTGTTTAAGAGTTTCACTCCGGGAGCAAAGTAAGTGATTTCTTTATTTATCTGTTTATTCCGTTATTTTTTTTAATGTTCGTAGTTTTGATTTGGGTTTGTTTCTGCATGATCATTGTGTGTTTTCTTGATTTGGGTTGTTTTTTTTTCACCATTTGATTTGCGCGATTAATGTGTTCTTTGATGGGGTGTTGTTAATTTTGCATATTATGATGACTTTGGAGGTTTTGAAAGGTTAGAATTTGAGTGTTTATGCAATGTGGTTGAGAAGTCTGTAAGGGTTTATGGTTTTGATTGGTGGTGTTTGGTGCATGAGCTTCTGAGCATTTATTAGAGAGAATGTTCAATTCATTGAGAGGCTATGCTCCAAAGCCTCCCACATTTTGCCTTGTATGAGCTATACCAAATGTAAGTTGTGATTAATGGTTTTTACTAAATGAAGTTCTTAGCTAATGGAAAGTGGGAATCTGAATTATCTTGTAGAATTGGCGATATTCAATAGAATGACTAAAACTGGGACCCACAAATTCAATGCAAGTACCCGTGCTGATTAATTACAAACCCCACAAAATATTTCCAACGGTAACTATGCTCACTACCAACAAACATATTATCTTTATTAGTTTTCTAAATCTGAAGAGAAAGTTATTAGACACAAGTGACCAATCACATTTGGCATAACATATGCTTAGGTAACAGTAGCAACTCGACAATTGATTTCCTCAACGGAGTATTGTGTGACTCCTAAATACATTGCCTAAAGATCCTATATTGATCCCTGCTAGGCTGTTAAACATATCAACCATCAAGTTTATGTGCAAAATAGTAAAGTTTGTTGCACCAGTTTTAATCATTCATTGGAATATCTACAACTCTATAGATAATTAATGTTCCCACCTTTTTCAGCTAAGAACTTTCTAGTGGTGTGACATATAATTTTTCAAGGCTAGGGCTTGCATATTTAACTCTGGTGAACTGTGGAAACTGATGCAAATTTCTCTTTAAATTGTTACTATAGTATTTCATTGTTTGTTATTCATATTAAGCATGTGTTTTTTTAGATTTCCTTATTTTATTTTTTAGGGCATATGTTTAGTTTGCTTAATCTGTTTCCAGGAGATATCAAGTTCCCTAGTTTCAATGGATAATGAGTATGTAGAGCAACAAGTGCCGTTGGGGTTCCTGACTGGCATGGAATTTGATATTGTAACTGAGGAAGATGCTGTAAGTATTGTTTTTTGATTATCTAAAATTAATGAAGTGGGAGAAAGGAGTTTAGAGTTGCACTTTATTGAAGTTCTATCACAAATATGCATCTTAAAAACATAGGAAAACTACCCACCGCTCCTAGTTCTCTCCAAATACTTTTAACATACAGAATGTACACACTTATATGTGTGCCACATACTCTAGCATGATATATAATCAGCTTGATTATTCTTGCTTAGATCTCAAGTTAAATGAAGGGGATTGATATGTCAACAAGGTCCTCCTCACATGTATAGTAAGTGGGTTCAACACATTTGAGAGAGAGCTTGTGGAAATATCATTTTTTTACTTGCGGAAAGAACACTTCTCTAAATGAACAAAAGTTCACATTAGTTAACTTTCTGTGCCTTAGTTTTTTTTAGCTGTATTCATGATTTGCAAATCAATTGCTTTAATTTATATAAATATCACACTAGGTGTCTTAGTTTCGAGCATATCATGATCCATTCCTTTAAGCGTCATTACCTTTTGAAGCCCCTTTCTCAGTAAGATAGTAACGATACCTCTCAAGTTGATTTTTGTTCTTTATAAAGTTACTGTGAAACCAATGAAAGAGATATGGTTGTATTGTAATTTCTTTTTAAAAAATTATATGTTGCTTTTGGAACGTCTTTTTCTTTTGCAATAATTTGCACAACAAGACAGAAACTCATACTAAAGAATTTAAGCCATCAAGGTAGTATGACTTCTGTCACTGTTAATTCAAGGACATCTGATGATGGCTTTTGCCACAGTGCTTCTGGCTGGTTCAGCTGCAGAGAACATATACTCATTAGGCTATCCTTGCAGTTGACCAATTTGTGAAATTCAAAATATTTTGATGGGTCCTGCCTTCTTAATCCTCTGCAGTTCTTTGTATTATTCAGTCAGTATGTTCAGTGTTCTGTCAGCTGCTTTCTTTTGTCAATATTTCGTCTTTTAAATATATTAAGAATTTAAGATGCAATGTTCTACATGCGCACATGCTTCTGTGGGGTCCAATCACATGATTCTATTTACTGTTTGTGAATCCATTTTTCAATACCAAAGAAATATGTTATATTATCTATACATATATCCAGGAAAAAATATCTTTTAAAGAAATTGGAGCAGCCAATGACGTGACACATCCTATGTTGGGACTGCCCAATCCAACATCTTCTCAGTGCCTGACATGTGATGCAAAGATGTAAAAACTTGTGAAGGTGCAAATAAAAAAAGTTATCTTGTTTTATTGCAGGACACGTTGCAAACCATCCTTCACATTGTTAATTGAATGTACATGTGAAAAACATTTAAACATTTGCAGGACACTATTTTTGGGTTAATCAAAATTTCAAAGAAACATTCACAATACTCCATCCATATTTTATATCGGATGTTGCTAAGTTATTAAAGAAAAAGGTTTTTGAATAGAATCTGCAACCCGGATGCAAATCTGTAACATTTGTGTGGAGACATGATCTAAATTTGGTCAAGGTCAAAGAAAGACGTACATTACACTGCCTTTGTGTTTAACTTATTTGAATTCCTGCATATTTGTTTAGGTATATTCATTTGAACGTCATTGCAGTTTTGCAATTCTCTGCTAGTTTTTGAACATGAGAAGTGAGATATTGATTCATTTTAGTTGTACTATTTGATACTTGATGTTCAGGGTTTGGAAACTAACATGATAGTTAGTAACCAGAAATTAAATTTAAGTATATATCTTTTATAGTTTTGTCATAATTTGCTTACATTTACTAATACTAACTATTTGTGCATGTAAGCTCCTTCTTAGCGTACTACGATACTTTATTTACTAAAATACTATTTTGACTCAAAAGTATCACTCATCTATAATTCAATTTCTTATATTTTTTAAAAAACTTTTAGCTTCCTTCCAATCATAAACCTATAATAGAAACAAATTCAAATGTTTAGCGGGACATCACCTTCAGTATCACTCATCTATTTCTTCTTTGAGTGTCCAAGTGTGAATTAGTTATGGACAACCTCTTGAAAAGATTATTTAGTGGTTATGGCTGTTTTAGTTGTTCAGCATAACACTGGTGTGATGTTCTAAAATGTACGAAACAATGTGTACAGATTCCTATTGTGGAACAAATAATTTCCACAACTTTTTTTTTTTTTTTTTTTACTATCTATATGGTTAATCTGAATGACGTTCTTGATACATGTTAATAAAACCAACTTCAGTTTTGTTGATGTGATATAACATATCTGTTCAGTTGAATGCTTGTCTTCTAGATTTTACTTGGTGATGATACTCGTCTTTCTCCTTCTTGCATGTACCAGAGTGCTAGTCCAACATCCACACATCATCGTCCTGTGCCTTGCAAGTACTGTGATGTAAGTTCTTTAGCTGTTTTTTTGTGTTCTTTGTTTTATCTTAATAATATCTTAAAGAATTTTCTACCCAATAACAGGTACATTTGAAGAATAAATATCCAAGAATGAATTTCAAAGTATCCACTAAAGAAATATTTGGAAGGACAGCAATATTAGCCCAAATAAATGAACGACTGTGGATAAAAAGTTTAAGTTTGGCTTCTGATTATTGGGATTTTATTCCAAATGATCCACAACAAGAAGAAAATTCATTACAGCCCAACAAAAGAGTTCTATCACATCTCCAGGTTACATTCTTTACAACTTTTTCACCAATATAAATGTTTAGTTGTCACATATTCCTGTTGTCACCATTTTTATATTCTTCTTATAATTGGAAGGGAATAAATAATTAACTTGCATTGCAAGTCCATCTGGTCAGTGGATGGTGCTAATAATTAGTCATGTATCATATAGTGTAAAAAATGGAGATATCAAAATGATATGTACGCTTGCTTGGCCTTTTATTCCAAACATGTTTTGATGTTACAGATGAATGCCTTAACATATGAAAAATGTTGGTATAGTTTCTTTTCTTGGATGTTTATAATGCAAGGTGGTTTCTATGATGTGAGATGAAAGATGACATTTGGATGCATACTCAAAATAACCTGAGAACAGTTATATTTAAATGTTGTAGATAAAAAACATGTGCACATTTTAACTTTTAAATATGTGGGTTCTAATACATTACGTGAATACAGAGGAACATGAAGAGAGTTTGTTCGTATGTGTGTGTATGGTGTTCTGCCAAGAAGATGAAGAGTACGAACTATATCTTCATTCTCTGTCCTTTGTCTTGAGACTTGTGGAATTCCTTGTTTGCTTTCTTTGGTAGAGTTTGGTAATGCCAGGAATGTTAAAAATCTGTAGAAATTGCAAAAAAGAAGTGGATTTTGGTTCCTGTGGTGTTATGCGATCTCTGTGGAGGGAGCACTTGACAAGATACTTTGAACTTTCAAGGGTTGAATGTTCATCATCAAAGTGAGGTCTTTGATGCTGAGTTTCCTAATTTTATGGGTAAAATGAGGTTTACTGAGAGGATTACTTCTGTTCTTAGGATCAGGCACTTGAATAATTATTTGATTTTTTTGTGTGCGTTTGAGTTGCAAGTCTTGTTTTTTAGGGGCTTGCCCCCTGTGTCCTACCCAGTTTGTTTGTTATGTTGGCTCTTGTTGATCTGTAGTGTTGCCCACTCAGACGGTTGTAATTAGTATCTAATGGGAAAAAATACGTGGTGTGTACACACACATATATATTGGGAAGAGAGAGAGAGAGAAACGAGTGAATTAGTATTTATATAGGTTAATGATGATATTATGGTTGAATTAAATTGATATTACTCATTGCGAGTCTAAAGAAGGTTTACTGGAGTTAACAAGCTGGATAAATGGAAACAACGACGTATTACTAGTGTGAAAAAGGTTGGTTCTCCTGTTCACCTTTCTTTCGTTTAACTTTTATGGCCCTTACTAGACTATCACACGTACAAAAAATCAAGTAGGCTGTATGCTGTGATAGCTCTTTGACTTCTTATTTCTATGATTAGAAAACTTCAAATAGACACCGTTCAAGAATCAAATATAATCAAATATGTTGGACCCTTAAAAAGTAACTGTTGAACTGGGGCATATATGGATTCCGGTCTTCTGGTTGATATGCATCTGCAATTTGGCTGTACATTGGGAACAATAACTTGTGTAGTTTTTATGAGACGTTCAGTAGAATGAAGCTTATTAGACCTAAATCTAAACTGCTGGTTAAATGATTTGTGATTTTGAATGGCGCAGACAGAAATTATTCTGGCTTTTGGAGCTTGTGTTTTAATGTTGCTAGAACTGATATCAGCAATTGATGTTTAGTGCCTCCTGGATCAGTTGCTAACCAAGCTTTCACCTTTAAAGATATTGCTATTTCATTTCATTTTTTTAATAAAGAAATTGATGTCACTGAAGGCTGTTAGATATTGTTTTTATATTTAATTTCCATGAGCTATTGAGGTTTTTCCTGCTTTACCACATTGTTCATTTTTATAATCTAACATATTTGATGAGCGTTCGTGTTGTTATCATTTTTAGGTTTATCACTTACTTAAAGATGTTGATCCGAGGTTGCTTAAAGACTTCGTTCAAGACAATAAAAATTCAATGTTCCTTAGCAGTTTTCCTGTGACTCCCAATTCCCATCGCGTCAATGAGTTCGGACAGCATATGAGATTTGTGAGTAAGCTGTAATTCTTCAATGGTATTCTTGTCCTAATTAAAATAGCTATCAAGTAGTATCTTGTCTGAATCCTTCTACTTTCTTCTACTGCACACTGTTGTTGATTGGTCAATGGTCTCAGGATGAACGCACAAGGGCTTACAGAAAACTGGTTGATTTCAGAGGGTCAGCCAATGAGTTGAGTACTCGCGTTCTTGATTGTCTCAAAATTTCCAAGGCAAGTAAAAGAACATGATTTCTTTTATCTTGCTTATATCAGTTATATAATAACTTTCTACTTATTGCCTGTTATCGAACAACTTATGCTTCAGCTACGATCGGAGAAGTCATCCTCTAAAGCATATGCTCCTAAGATGTTTATACAAAATGAAGATGCTGCGCCAAAAATGTCTGGTTTAAAGTATATCAAAGAACTTATTCTTGGGAAGCGAACGGATCATGCTTTCCGCATGGTTGTAGTTGGTGATCCTAATATAAAGGTAGACGAAATCGGTGTGTGCCTCGTCATATTGCAGAAGCAATGCAAGTTTCTGAGCGGTTGAATTCACGGAATTGGACAACTCTTGGTGTAAGGATTCTTGCCAAGGGAGGACATTTATACGTCGAGAAGGTGGTCTAGTTCGGTGTAACTTTGCAGAACGATAAGTTGCAGGTTGGAGATACTATATATAGGCCTCTCCGTGACAGAGATATTGTTTTGATCAATAGGCCTCCATCTATTCATCCTCACTCCCTAATTGCTCTTCATGTGAAAATTCTTCCAATAAATTCAGTTCTCTCTCTTAATCCACTAATCTGCTCCCCTTTTCGTGGGGATTTTGATGGTGACTGCTATCATGGTTATGTTCCACAGTCAGTTGACTCTAGAGTGGAGCTTCATGAGCTAGTTGCGTTGAACAAGCAGTTGATTAATGGCCAGACTGGTCAAAATCTTCTGTCACTAAGTCATGATAGTTTAACTGCTGCGCAATTGGTCATTGAGGATGGGGTGCTTTTAGACCGCTTCCAAATGCAACAGCTGCAAATGTTTTGTACTTGTCCTCAGCAGTTGCAGTTTCCAGCTGTTGTTAAGGTATCTTCACCTAATAATTATTCTAATGCTACTTCATCAGATTCCTGCTTGTGGACTGGAAAACAATTATTCAGCCTGCTCCTACCTCCAGATTTTCATTATGATTTTCCATCAACCGGTGTGCATATTAGTAAAGGGGAAGTCATATCTTCTACTGGTGCATCTTCTTGGCTATGTGACACTAATGAAAACCTTCTCTATAGGCTAGTCAAACACTGCCAAGAGGAGTTTCTAGACTTCCTAAATGCTGCTCAGGGAGTTCTCTGTGAGTGGTTGTCAATGAGGGGACTGAGTGTTTCACTGTCCGACATTTACCTCTCTTCTGATTCAGACTCCCGAAAAAATATGATTGATGAAGTCTCTTGTGCTTTGCGAGAGGCCGAGCACGTATCTCATATAAAACTATTGATGGTGGATTCCAATCAGGATTTCCTTATTGGAAGTTTTCAAGAGAGTGAATCAAGCAAGGATTTTGGAGTGGATCACATGTTTTATGAACGGCAGAAATCGGCTGCCCTCAGTCAAGTCTCTGTTTCTGCCTTCAAGCAAGTTTTCAGGGATATTCAAAACTTATTCTATCAATATGCAAATGAGGACAATTCATTTTTGGCTATGTTAAAAGCTGGAAGCAAGAAGAGTAATTTAACTCGAGCAGTCCAACATGGCATGTGCCTTGGCTTGCAGCATTCATTGGTACCATTATCATTTCGAATTCCCCGCCAGCTTTCCTGTGCCGCATGGAATAGTCAGAAGACACTTGACTCACTAAATATAGCTCATGATCATCCGGAATATACAAAATCTTACATTCCATATGCGGTGGTTCCTAGTTCTTTTCTAACGGGATTGAATCCCTTAGAGTGTTTTGTTCATTCATTAACAACTCGAGATAGTTCTTTTGGTGGTCATGCAGATATATCTGGGACCTTGACTCGCAGGCTTATGTTTTTCATGCGTGATTTATGCATTAGGTATGATGGAACAGTGAGAAATGCCTACGGCAATCAAGTTGTTCAGTTCTCTTATAATAGCAAGGCCAGTTCTCCAAATAATAACCCTGATGGGTCCCTAAGTGATAGTGCTTATGGTTGTGCTATGGGTGGCCAACCAGTTGGCTCATGGGCTGCTTGTGCTATTTCTGAAGCAGCATACAGTGCTCTGGATCAACCAATTAGTGCACTTGAAGCCTCACCTCTCCTAAATCTAAAGGTTCTCTCTCTAAACACACACACACACACACACACACACACACACACACATATATATATATATATGTAAGTCTCTGTCTCTATTTAACAATCTATCTCTCCACCCCATTTGAAATATATCCAAGTTTGGGTTGCTCCACATAATTCTTTTGCAAAATAACCAGGGTACTTATAGGTTCAAGATTTTGATCAGTATGTCCTACAAAATCTTATGGTAATCCAATTTGATTGTGCAGGAAATACTAGAATGTGGTGGGAATAAAAGGAATAATACTATCTCACTATTCTTGTCCAAGAAGCTTCGAAGATGGGCCCATGGTTTTGAGTATGGAGCTTTGGAGGTTAAAAGTCATTTGGAGAGAGTACAACTTTTAGACATTGTTTCTACTGTCATGATAATGTAAATTTCACCCCATTTTAATTGGCTGGCTTCTCTTTTTCCCTTTGGCAATCATATTGGTTTATATAATTGCTATACCTCAATTTATATCTAAAATTTGTGCTTTATGAATTTCAGGTTCTCCCTAAGACCAGTAGACATACACTTCCATGGGTTTGCCATTTTCATATAAGCAAGGTGATACAGTCTTACAATATATAATATTATTGTTAGTTCTTGAGGCCTTTTGAATGTTAGTTTCTGACATAATTTCATGTTTTTTGCAGGACATGGTAAAGAGGAAACAAATAATAGTGCAATCTATCATTGATGCCCTCTGCATGAAGTGCAAATCCACTCAACTGAAATCAAAAGTCTATTTTCCAAACTTGCAGATTACAAGCAAGTAAGATATCTCTTTCTTAGGAGTCTTTCATTGATTTACATGTGTTCTGGGTCTTGTTAGAGCAGTAAAGGCTATAGAAAGAGGCATGAGTACACCTGAGAGATGGACTCATAGTGGATTTATTACCTCATAGTGTTAGTTAGGTCTGAAAATTGAATTGATTTGGGTCTCGTCTGAGCACAGGAGATCCGAGTGGATTTCTGTTTAGAAATTTCAAGTTGCTGATCCACTATTTTGGTGGATTGTAAGATCTGAGTCCACTCAGTGCAGATATGTTTATTATCTGATATCCTATCTGATAATATGTGGATATTATAAACAATATAACTATACTAAGTAAATAATAATTATAAAGCATATACACTACTTGTTATGTTTTATTCACAAATATTAATATTTAAATTTACTCGATATCATTTATAATTTTCAGTACATTTAATATAAATCGATTACTTTTACCCTGGCCAGATCGACTCCCATTCATATTTGATGCAGTTGATATTAGGTTTATAAGATCAATCTTGCTACTTCATATCAGGTTTTAGCAGTGTGTATTTGATTAAAATTCGATGCATCTACAACTACCTCTATTAATATATGAATATAATAGCGAGTTTCATATTTGTGCATAGTACATATTAGTGCTAAACAATGTGTAGCTGAAATTGGGATCTTATAGGTCCATAATTTGCTATGTAAAAACTCAGTCTAGTGGTTTTGATCTGCAAATTCAGTATTTATGCATGAACTTTTTTTGCTTGCCTGGCCACGACTACACTTGTGTTCATCAACTGATCATTCTTGCATGGAGCTTTGATGTATTCCTTCTGATATTACTGCTTGATTGGCAGGGACTGTTCTGAAGGAAATGATGCCACGATTTGCATCACCGTCTCCATAGTCAGAAGCTCCAAGAACTCCAGTATACAGCTCGACACCCTTAAAGAGACGGTGATACCGTTCCTTCTTGGAACTGTCATAAAAGGTAATATTCAGAATTGAATATTACTCCACCTATTTATTTTGTAGCGCTGGTTTCTTGTTAATTTCTTTATTCTTCAATTAATGTATAGTCTTATAGTTGTGGCTGAGGCTTATGCCTGGAAAAATATTATTTTGGATATGTCCCATTAACTGGGAGAGGTTTACTGAAGGGGTGGAGTGAAGAAGGCAGTCGGCCTCTCTTCCTAACAATTATACTATCACTTTAGGAGATGAGAAACAGTCAGAAACAATCTATCATTCTCAATTAGGATATATATATATATATATATATATATATATAGAGGTCGGATATTAAAATCGGATTTTTTTTTAAAACAACTAATTTTTTTTTATATATTTTATGGAATAGAATTTTTTACATAAGATGATTTTGATAGATAGATAAAAGCCCATAAAATATTAAACTTTAGTTGTTTTTAAAAAAAGCAAAAAATAAAATAAAAATGGAGAGAGAGGTCGGGCCGGCATCATCTCTCTCTATATATATATATTGATATTATAGATGAGAATGATGATAGATTGCATCATCATTCTCTTGCAATGAATACAATGTACCACATTTAAAGACTCTAAATCTGGTGATTTCTTTATTAAGTTGTAGTTAATACATACTTCGGAGTTTCTTGGAGTAATGAACTGATAATTTTTGTTACGCTCATGCTTGCAACATGAATATTTTGTTTCTGAAGAACTCGGCCACATCAGTCCCCTTTAAGGATTTTTAATTTGATCACTCATCATGTAGAAGTTGGGAAGTTAACAAAGCCGTTGATGGGTGCAAGCGTGCACCTATTTCACGTTGAGTCATATTGATATATATATATATCACATGTACACACACAAATAAAAGAACAAGAATCAAGGAGGGGAATTACAATGCTATCTGGTTGCGTTGGCAGTACATTGATGCGTTTCCCAAAGGTGATGTTAATAATGAGGTTAATGGGGTGGCTTTGATGGAGCTGGAGTTTATGGATGGGATGTGGTGGTGTATTGGTGCCAAGGTGTTGGCTGTTGTGAGTGGTAGTTATTGGGTTTGGTATCGGTTTGATGGTGACAAGATGAAGGTGGAAGTTGGCCTTGTATAGACTCTTGTGTTTCTTTTGACCACATTTTTTAGTGTCCTCAATTTGTTAATCTGAGATCCTATGTTGCGGTTTTCTTTGCTTCACTTTTTATCAACTATCGGGTAGGGTATTGGGGGAGAATTTAACAAGTGAAGTTTGTTAGTTTTGGTGATGTTAGAGTTAATAATACTTCCTCCTTAGGGAGATTGCAACAATTGATAATGAGGAAGGTGTTTTATCTGATGACCTTATTGGTCGCTGCTCGGAGTTGAGGAAAGATTTTGAAGACGAAATTGAGTTTTCCCTTCCCTATGTCATCTGACCATCAACTCTTTTTACGTAGTAGGAAAGTTTGGTACTAAATAAAGGATTCCATTGTCTTTGGGTCGTCAATAAAGATATTCACCAGTTGCTTAGGAGTCAGGCCTTACAAGCACATTTCGTCAGTAGTTTCGTGTCTCTGACGTATAAGCATAATGGTGAGTTTTAGTTTTGTTGTACATCTGCTAGGTGTATGTGGATTATTTTTTTGCTTTTGTTTTTTTTAGTCCTCAATTGTGTAGAGTTGGACGTTAACCACTTTTAAGGGGTTTGATATTGGAAAGTATGGGAAAAATATGCGATGTTGTGCACTTCTTTCTACCTCTTGGGCACATGGTTAGAAGAATTTAGGATTTCCAAAGATAGTTTTCTCCTTGTTATGGACGGAATTTATTGGTTTCACTTTAAACTTCTCTGTTGGTCTCGACCATAAGGAGCGGTATGGGCTTCAGCATTCAGTATCAGTTGTGCACAGGCGATAGGAGGGTTTGACCTATATTTTGTATTATTGTTCTACTTTTATTTTTCTTTGGAAGACAAGTATCTTCAAATTCTGTATTCCTTTATAACAACATTTTTTCTTTTACCTTGAAAAGAAGCAATAAAGGTTGTATGGAGATTATTGACTGTTATTGTCTTATTGGTCTTTATTGGAGTGAAGGTTAGCACTTCACGGCATTGTCTCCAAGAGTCCAAGTGTAGGATATCCAGTGGTCTACTGTTAATTCCTTAAGTTTAGTTGAATCATGTCTGCCTGTACCAAATCCAAATAAAATAGTACTGATTTTTAAAATTTTTCCTTTTTGTAAGAACTCTATTTATATATGTATATTTATATGTAGTCTCCCTTTTGTAAAATTAATTGTGGGAGGTCGTAAAATTATTAGTTATTAGAGCTATATCTATTGATAAAAAAAAGTTCCATAAAAGTCTAATTCTATACAAAAGAAGAGCATGTACATATCTTTCATCTATACTATAGGTCTTTATACCAAAGTTTCCTAATATATTTAAGTAACATGGAAAACACTCTCAATACATTTTTAAGAATAAATAAGTTGTAGAGTCTTTATTCAAGTTCATGATTGATTTATGATCTTATAGTTATTAGTATATAAAACACATATTCAGTATATGAAAAATATGTTGATTCTTTTTCAGTCATCTAATTAGTACTACTACATGATTTTTAAATAGATGTTAATTATGAAATAGAATTTATTAATTATAACATGTGGAACAACGTTGGTTCCTGAATAAACAATTAATTATTAAAATACAAAGTATAAAAATATTAATTATTAGAGGATTCACTGTATACTAGATGCAAAAAATATTATTCTGGATTTCAGCCATTTTATCCGACACATTTAGAACTTAAAACAAATTTTGTTATATATGAAAATACTTGTATATGACAAACTATTACTCGGCTTTCTAGAGTTATTGGTTGTGATGTTCCTTGTATTTTTGCCTCCTGGCCTCCTTCTCTTTTTGCTTTTTCTTTTGTGAATTCTAGTAAAACATTTCAATCTATGAATATTTCCTTTATATGTTCAGTGTGAATATTCATTGATATCAATTCTGGTTGTTTTATTTATGACGTATTGACATGTTCAGGATCCTCAAATGTGAAAAAGGTGGATATCTTATGGAAAGATCCACCAAATGTATCAACCTCCCATAAAGGTTCGTCCGGCGAGCTTTATTTGCGGGTTTTCATGTCAGAGACCTGCGATAGAACGAGATTTTGGGGGGTTCTAATGAATGACTGCCTACAGTTGATGGATATGATTGACTGGAAACGCAGTCATCCTGAAGATATTCATGCTGCGACCTTGGCCCTTGGAATTGATGTTGCAAGGAAACTTTTTTTAAGCGTGAGTTCATTTAACCTTGTTTCAAGCTGCATATCAAAACTCGATTGAGCAATTAATACTTTTAATCAGTGTTCATAGCTTTGGGCCTTGGTTAGAATGTTAGGTCTAGTTTCCCTGTGTAGGTCTTGGGTTTAATAGTAGTAAAAAATGAAAGACGTCAAATAGTTAACCGCATGCACTTTTGTTGCAGAAACTGGAATCAGCAATATCTGATACTGGAAAGACTATACTTCCTGAACATTTGCTTCTTGTTTCTGACTGTCTCTCATCTACGGGAGAGTATGTTGCTTTGAGTGCCAATGGGCTGGCCCGGCAAAGAAAACAGACATCAGTTTCTTCACCGTTCACACAAGCATGCTTTTCCGTAAGTAGAACTTAACTTTTTTGTTGTTATATTTCTCCTTGGGTTTGTACAGAAATTGAATCTGTGTTTGCACTATGGAATGTTTTGCAGAGTCCCGCTGATTGCTTTGTTAACGCTGCCAAGATGGGTATTGTGGATGATCTTCAGGGTAGTCTAGATGCATTGTCATGGGGAAATACTCCTTCTTTGGGAACTGGTGGACAATTTGATATCTTATATTCTGGGAAGGTAGATTTAGTTCTGTTTTTCTTATTAGATGATTTTCTAAATGTGAGAAAGCCAGTGATCCAACCAAATATTTTGATAGTAAACTGAGTAGTGGTGGCATAAGGCAGTTGACAGATTTAAGAATCTGGATTTCTATGCAAAAACATTAATCTGCACCATTATTGTGACCTTATCCAAAAGATCAATTAATTCATATTGAACATGTTAGTATCTTTAATTCTGAGATTTAACAGAACCTTAATTACTAGTCCATATGTTTGAATTACAAAACTATAAAGAAAAGAAAGGAAAGAAAAGAAAATTCAGTGACTTTATTTAGGCATAACTGACATGGCGAGAGAATTGATGCAAACAATGAATTGGTGTCTTGGGGCCTTGTTGCTTGTGGTAACTTGAAGGGTACAATGCAGTCGATATCAGGGTTCAACCGTCAATGGTATAGTTTTTTACTGTAAAGAAACCAAAATGCAATCAATGTGAAAAAGAACACTTTTGTTTAGGTAAGGTATTATACTAACTCACATGAATGAGTCATTTAGGTTAATACAACCCAAACATTGCAAAGTAGGCTAATGCTAACTGGTTAATATTGTTTCTGCTGAAACTTCCTTATAAGGAATTGTAAACTTTGTACTTGTGTAAATATTACATTTGGGTTTTTGAACTAAAGAGAAGATATGAAAGCTTAAGTTATTGATTGAACATTTAGTTGCTTCTTCCTTCTACATATATCTTCCATCTTTAAAATCTGCAAGTAACCACATGATTGTTAAGTGTCAGACGGGTTAGTTTTTCTGTTTAGTTATGAGCGTGCCGGTTCTGGCATGACCACGATCACATTATTAAAATGTTCTATCTATTACTGAAGCCCAAGTATCTGCACATTCACATGAAATTCGCTAGTTATCAATTTTTAGACTATTATTTTAGTCTTCTTTACATATTTTCCTACTGTTATATGCACATCTGTAATTTGGTGAATTTAATTAATGTTCTTGGTAAGATGATGCATTTTTTCCATGATCTAATATATGTTCTCTCTTGTTCTATGTTTTATTTCCATGATCTAATCTTTGGTATATCTTGTTTAATATTTCATCAGGGTCATGAACTGGATAAACCTGAGAATATCTATAATTTGTTGGGTAGCCATATTAATGGTCATGAACAGAATGTCAAGTTACCTGATGAAGGTAACAGTATGTCCATCAAATATCTTGCCAAGGAAGGGGAAATTTTGAGAAAGCACTTTAATGCAAACCACTTCTGGTGGATGTCTAAGAAACTGAAGGATATTTTACGCAAGTACGTTGCTTCTACACGGAATGATTTCTCTACTCTATACTTTCTACTCCCTCCGTCCCATGATAAAAATCCTTATTACTATTTTGGGTAGTCCCATGTTAAATGTCCACTTTCCTTTAATAACCAAACTTTTACACATTTTTTCCTATTATGCCCGTAACATTAAAAATATACTTTTTTTATTCTAATTCCTCTCCATATTTAATAAGTATGGAGAGAGAGTTGAATTGAATTCTAGAAAGTCATCTCTCACCTACAGAAAATAATTAAATCATATTATTATGGGCAAATTTGTTTTTCATTCCATGTTAATATCGTTCTACGGGACTTGTATCTGAGACGGAGGAGTACAATATTGAATATAGGCTTAACTGTAATATTTGTTCTGCTTTTCCCTCTTTGGCTGCTCCAGCTTATACATGTCATAGTCAAATATATGTTTCTACCAAAAATCGCATCATACTCCCTCCCTCCGTCCTATTTGTTTCCTTTAATCAATATTAGTGTTTAAGGAGTAAATTGATTATTGAAAAAAATAAGTCAAAGTGTGTCAGATGCATGACCTTAGTATTAAAAGAGGTCAACAAATAAAGTTGGTACTCTCTTTAGGATACAGGGAGTTTATATATAACCCCCCTGCCGGAAGAGAATGGTGCAAATTGGCTTCTTTCTGCTTGATCTTGTGGTCAAATAGCTTAATAAGATAGTGTCTGAGGTTTATAAATGGTCCATTAAGTCATCTAAATAAAGCATTGCTAAAGGATAGGGGCTTAGTTAGAGAAGGTAAAAGGGCTTATTACAACCTCTTTTAGGTAAGACTGTAAGAGTTTCTTGAAATTCAACTAATGTCTTCCCTGCTTATCACATAAGTATCATTCCTCCTTAGCATATATAAGGTAGAAATAATAATTGGTCTTTGTGATTAGCTAAACTACATGACCTTATAAATAGATGCTTCTTGACTTCTACTACATCATCATCATCATCTAGCTCTGAGTGGCTTTCCTCTTTCTTCTTATTCAAAGCCCACTTGCATCTCCCCATAATTTCTGCTTTGTTGTTTGGGACACTTAGGCTACATCTCCATAATTTTGGCTAGATGTTGTTTGAGCCTTTTGATGCTTAGGAATGACATTTCTTCTCACAAAGTGTACATCGCACGACATCCTTATTACTTAAACCGCCAATATCCATATTTCCAACCCGGAAAATAACTTCCGTAAGTAATAATAGTAGAGGACACGTAAATGGATATGGTGAGGTCTGACTTGTGTAATTTCCGTCCAAGTCGTGATCGTGCCGAGGCGTTTCAGTCGCCTTTTTTTTCTTAAAGCCGCCTCGCCTTTTCCGCGTCGTCCAAGTCGTCGTCGCTTTGCTGCCCACCGACTTGTCAATAAGGCAGGTTTCTTGTACTGACCGAACTCCTCAATGAACTAGGACTCCTCTATTCACTACTAAATAAATAGTAACATAGAAAACGTTACCACTAGGAATATTTTACTACTAACTACTTTTCGCTCTGTCCCTAGCTTGCCAGACCAAGTGGCACATTCAAGTGGTTGAATGAACTCAGTTTAAGAGGCCACCCATTGTAGGTGTGCTAACCTTGAACAATAATGTGAACTGATTAGTTAGATTATTGGGAATTTACCATTTTTTATGGAAAAACATCTACATATCTTAACAAGCAGTCTAAGCTATATATGACCTCATAACCCATATAACAAAGTGATTCGAGCAAGGCAGAAGGCCGAGGTCTTCAAACTTGATGAATCCCTTGAATTTACTAGGACTGAAAACTCTCAATTTTTTATTCATTAATCAGAATCCAATGAATGAAACTTTCCAATCACATGCAATCAAGTCTTCAATATATTTGGGTGAACTTCATAAAACAATTATGGGAGGATTCATGGGCATAATTTTTTGGATTTCTGGATAGATTTGATGGTATAATGTATGGGATTTCTGAGAAAGGATTCACGAGCATAGTTCTGGGAAAAGTTGTCAGAATCTTGGCACAAATTATGAATATCATTTGTAGGAGTTCTTACGATCCTAGTTATCATTTGTGGATGTTCTACATCACCATATAATTACTGAAAGAAGGCATGGATCATAACAAGTATCCTTGTCCAAAGTATTATACAAATGGGAAATGGGTAATACTACGGGTCTCATACTTTTGGGTCTCAAATACAAATGTCATCATTAATTGGTTGTTCATATTATAGTTGGTCCTTAGCAATCATTACATCCCAATGCAATGATGACATGTGTATTTGAGACACATTTGAGACCCATAGTATTATCCATTACAAAAATAATGCTCAACTCTTAAAACATAGAAAACAGAGTTAAAAAATCACTGAAATGCAAAACGAACATTATACACCCTAATGTATATTCAATTATTCAAAAAAGAAAAAAAATTGAAGAAAAGAGAGTTTGATACATTAAAAATAGGGTTGTGAACGAACCGAGTTGTTCGAGAACAAAGCTCGACTCGACTCAGTTGTTTAACAAGTTGAACTCAAACAAATTCTTTTGTTAGTTTACATATTTGCATTTCTCTACGTATTGAGCCACTACATATTTACCATACTTGCATGTTGATTGTGTCAAGTCGTACTTTATATATTATTCATAACTTTTGTTGAATCCAAAGTTATTCAATATAAGCAAGCCAAGCAAAAAAAAACTACAAAATTATTTCTTCCTTCAAAATCTTTCGAAGTCCATATGTGATAACAATCAAGATCATTTTAATAATAACAAATTGATTTAAAACAAATATGGACACTTCCTCGAAAGTTTTGAATTTGGGTGGAAGGATTTTCAAGCGCTATGGAGGAAAAATAGGGGGTTTAAGGTTTTTGAAATGTCACAATCGGGTGAAGACTGAAAGCTTTGTGTATGGTTACATAAGGTTAAAGGGACTTGGAAGCTGGCCTGGATGCTCTAGACAGTACCATTGACCCTTCGAGTGTGTTCTAATTTTCGGTTGTAGGGTAAAGCAAAAGATTTCCTGATTTGCTATCAAGAAAAAATGGAATAAAAGTTGGGAAGGAAAAAGGAAAACAGATAAATAGTTTTAGGCATGAACCCTAGATTCTGATGCAGGCCGGAAAATCCTTGTTCTGATTCATGCTGGCCCTTTTTGAGTGTAAGGGTCACTATTTTACCTCAAGTTGCACGCTGCGTTTTATTATTAATCTACTTGTAGGCTCTAATGCTCAAAAGCACATATTTTTGCCATGTGCATGCTTGAAATGAACGAGAGAACCTACATAAAATTTTCAGGTTATTTAAATATTGGGTTGCTCTTCACCCAATATCTGTTGATTTTTTGATTGCATTGATTTTAGTTTTTGAATATTATAGAATTTGATTTTAATCTAATTGCTCTTTTTTTATTCCCCCTCTTTATTATGTAGTTATGATATAAATCAGCAGTTAAGTGACCTGGATGAGAAAATGGTGACTGTGGCGCTCTATTTTCATCCTCGATCAATTGAAAAGATTGGAAGTGGACCTCAAGAAATTAAGGTAAGTAGAAGCAACAATCACATAGATATTGAAAATGGAAACTTTGATTTTGATTATTTAATATTTAAAAGGAAGAGTTTTAATAAATTTGTCTGAAATGTCCTCTTCAAATTACTCCCTTTGTTCCAGAGAAAGATTCCCATTTGCTAAATTTCTGAACTTTTAGGTTCTACTTTTATTTCATGTTTGCCCTTGTATAGTGGGTGTTTAGCATAGTAGTGATAGAATGATAATGGAATTTTAATTAAAAACTTGAGGACATTGTGTCATTTATACTAGCATCAATAGAAATGGGACTCTTTTTCAAAATATCTTGGCAAATGGGACTTTTATTGTGGAATGGAGGTGGTATAAAAGCAAGCATTGTTCAGTCAAGATGACTTGACATATCAATATGCACATACCAAATAGTAAATTGGACTGTTTTCCTGTGAAGTGCAGTAACTTGAGTAACTTTTCTTTGTTTAATTTTTCATCGTCAATTTTAAAAGGTTTAGTATGTTATTTGGACTTTTGACAGTCCACAACAGTATAAGCTGAATGGCAATTTTTTTTTCAATAATAAATTTTAGTTTTAAACTAAGAAAGATCATCAAAACAAAATATATACATCTCCTAAAATCGCTTACCTCCCTAAAATTTTTTCCTACTTATAATCTCCTTAGGGAAAACAAGGAAATTTTATTGTTCATGAAAAAGGATACTTAAAGGAAAACAAGGAAAGCATATTTTTTTCATGATCTTTTAGGACCGAGTAGTTGTTGATATATGTATTCTTATTTCTATAAAGTTCCAGTATAAAAAAGAAAAGTAATTATAACTAGAAAAGCGTGATCTTTCAGGAACGAGTAATAGACTAGCTGTTGATATATGTATTCTGATTTCTATAAAGTTCCAATATT
Source organism: Panax ginseng (assembly GCA_020205605.1). Lineage (NCBI taxonomy): Eukaryota > Viridiplantae > Streptophyta > Magnoliopsida > Apiales > Araliaceae > Panax > Panax ginseng. The sequence continues at coordinate 98,696,449 of CM035150.1, forward strand.
TGTTTTATGCGTGCAAGTAATTTCTGCATAAATAACTTGTGTGCATAATGGCTAAAATTGTGGACGTGCATATTTTTGTTCGAAGACAATTGAAAGTGCCAGAGTAATTATTTTCTGTAGTTATAGTTACTTGAATTTTTCTTTTTTATGATTCCATAATGCTCTCTAGTCCCTTTTTTTCCTTTGATCTCTTCTTTTTAATGTCCCAACCTATTACAGATTGGTTTAAGCTCAAAGGGTGGAAATAGCCGCTGCTTTCAGTTGGTAAGAACTGATGGCTCTGTAGAAGAGTTCTCGTACCACAAGTGTATACATCACGCTCTGGAGCTAATTAATCCTGAAAGTGCGGCGGAATATCAATCACTGCGGTCAAGGTGGTTGAACAGAAGAATTTAATCCTAGAGGTACTAGCTATTATGGGAGGATAAGGTTTTGGACTAAGATGATCTTTTTCTGAAATGTTAGAGAAACTTGGGAGATCAATTGTTGAACTACTTGGTTTTCAAATCTTTTGAGGAGACATTTTGATTTCGTTTGTGTTACATACTCTCAGGGTGTTACCATAATGGTGGCGGTATCACTCCTTTTCCGAAGCACCATATGTTGTGCAGTAGCAGAATGTTGTGCAGTAAACAATAAGAAGTTAGACTGAAGTGCATGATGTAAACACACATATCTTTTAACCCGACCATCATAATTACAGGAGGTGTTCTTAAGCTTCTTTTTGTTGCTTCCACTGAAAGTTGTTTGCCTGAAGTGAAAGTGCAGATAAGATTTAGTGGAAGTAGCAACGAGACGCTTTTAAGAGCAATTCCTTCTTTCTTCATGTTGTATTATTATCTGTAACAAAATCTTTCTTCCAATGGAAAGTCTACAGTGCTAGTTATTTTCTTTTAAGCTTCATCTATTGAATTCTCCTACAGAAATACATGTATGTATATGCATGGGAGTATTTATATTTTTATGTGGAGTAAACAGTTATGCACATAATTGGGAAAAAAGTATCGGGTCCAATCAGAAAGTAGGACTTTGATTTGACATATATGAAATTCATTTGATTTGATTTGATGATGATCGTGTCTTGGTTAAGATTGGAGGATGGATTGCAGGTGGATGCTGCAAAAATTGACTCCACCCTGGTCAAAATTGAAATTGGATTAAACGTGGTCAGTCAATTATGTTGAATTAATGGTAGAGAGGAAATAGTAGGTTGAAGTTTTGGCAGGTCATTTATTATGTTGAATTAATGGTTGAGAGGAAATAGTAGGTTGAACATTCCATTTTTGGCAGTCATACCACTGCTGCGTTTGGACATTCTTATTGAAAAAAAATGTTCTATAAATGACCCATTCAAATTCTTAAAAAAGTAAGGTACGTACTAAAATTTGCCATCCTGTGCATAATAATATTCAAAGTTGGCCATTGACAACAAAATTATTTCTTCCACCATTGAAAAAACAATTCCATTTATCGATGTCAAGATTCTAAATGAAAATTACTGCGTAATCATACTTCCCTTTGATTGTTTGGATGTGACATCTGATTCAGATTTAGATCATTGAAGACATATATAAATCATGTCAGACCAGCAATGCCATTACCATATGAAAAATGATTTATTTATGTTAAAATTAGATTGCAATTAATGCGAAGATAAATTAATAATAATAGAGTAATAAAATATAAATCATTTATTTGTTTCTCATATCACATAGATCAGTATATACAAATTTAACAATCATATATTAACCTTGAAAAAGTAAGTCATATTTTTATATTTTCATATGGTATCTTTCATGTTAAGTTAATATACAGTAAAGGTATTTCATATAAAAAATATATTTAACACGGGCAAAATTCTATAAAAGTATTTCATACATTTTAACAGAGGCACTAGACTCCCCTCCACAAATAGGTAAAGGGTTCACAACTCCATCAAAAAACTAACGAAATTTGCTAAATTGAATATTATCTTTTTTAATTTGGTTAACAAAATTTGAAAATCTAAAAATTGAATATTATATCAATTTATTTTTTTAATTTGGTTAACTTTTTATTGGGACAATTATGAATATTGTTAATTGACCAATATAAAAATATATTAGTCAATTAATCAAAATTTAAGTCCTACTAATGTTTGAACAGTTATTAATTAATTAATTTTAAATTTTTTTTACAAATTAAAATAAAAGCATTAATTTTATTGGGACCGAGGAGGAGATAATATATACTTTTTCTAATATTGAAGTATAAAAAATATTTAATGTTTTATAATTATTTTTAGAGCACAGGAGTAGTGAAATGGAGGGAGTTTTTTTAATTTTTTTGTGCGGATTGTATTATTACTAGTAAAAAGAAACAAAAACTGTGCGCATTGCGTGATTTAGATAGACGAATACAAATTAACTAGCAGCCAGCCAAATGAAGCACGGTTCGTTAGAGTCTGTCGTTAAATTTGGCTCCAGCAATTTTGAATCATAATTAAATTTCTTCTTCTTCTTCGTCCAAAGATCCGAGTTATTAGTGAAAAAGCCAGCTCAATTCCAGGTGGTCTCCACTATAATTTCATAATTTGGAAACTCCTGATTTTGAATTTTGAATCTCAAATCTCTTCGCTTTCAAGTTCTCAATTGGAGAACTCGAATCTCTCTCCTTCTGTTTGTTGATGCTCATCTAAGTCTTATTCGGAGTACGACTACACTTCGGTAATGTCTCTTATCTATAATTCATTCGTTCATATATGTATAATATGAATCAGACACATGCATGTATTGGTCAATGAGGAATTATTAATCACTACTGCCGCTTTGTTTGGAATTTTAATTGTTTACTTTAATCATTTGTGTTTTGGAAATCTGTGGAATTATTACAGTAGTATGTTTTGCACTAGATTTATTGCAGTTGAATAAAGGTGAACTTTTCTGGAGTGGAAGATTTGAGTGCTTGTGTTTTATCCGGAATATTAAATACATTTAGTGTTTTTATGCTATATAGAATAGTTAATTGCTGATAAGTAATTCCTGGACTTTTTTTGTGTTTTCAATAAGTAGAATTACTTAGTTATACATATTTGTATATATTTAGAGTACATTATGCTGTGCATCTCACTTATATTGACTGAGAGTGCTTCAGGGGCCAAGCCATTCGTTGAAATTAGCATAGTTTTCTGAATTACTATGAGTATGAGGTATAACAACAAACATGATTCTCCCTACTTTAATGGAAAGGACTTTGGAAATTCCATAATAGTTCTGAGATTTAATACAATGCCGATAATGTTGTTATATGCCAGTTTCAGCACTCGTGTCATACAATACAGAACTTAGATGAAGTTGATTCATGGAGATCATATACAAGTTTAGACCTACTTTTATATGTAATTTAACTCTTGCCCATGCCCCGCGGTCAAAGAGTATGTATTTAACTGATTCTAAGGTTTATGATGGGATCAACAATACAAACAATATTGCCTTTTCACGGAGACTCAGTTATTGCCCTTCACTGAAAAATGAAAGAGGTTTTCTAAAAATTTTTTATGATGGAAAATTGAAATGAAATTCTGATATATTAGCCAATTAGGACTTTGAAGATATGTGGCATTTGCTTATCACTGAAAAGCCTTGCTAACCCATTTATCTTATATTATAGATGTGATTAAGTGATGATTTCTATTTTACTTCCTTTGGGTTTGATTATTCTGTAAGCTGTTAAATGGTGATTGATAGTGCCATATCAGCTTCAAAAGTTCTTAAACCAATGCCACTATGATTGTGAAGAATCTGTCATTTAAACTTTTGCTATAACATCAAATCAAGAATCTGTCCAATTACACCCAAAATAACCACCCAAAAAAGCCAAAATGGGTTCGCTTCCATCTGGCCTTCTTTTTCTCCTTTCCTTTTTGTGCGATTAAAATTTTCTTATCAAGCAATAGTAGTGGAACTTATTCCTCTTGAAGAATTATGGTAGTTGAGGTGTGGTAAGAAGTATTTATTTCATCTGCATATCAAATAATCGAACAACTATGCTATATAGTACAATGGATAATTAAAGAATGCTTGATTTTCTTATATTTATCATACTAATGTTGATGCAGTGAGAGATGGTTGCTTTTGGGAAAAAGTTGAAGGAAAGACAAATTCAAGAATGGCAAGGGTATGCTTGATCTCATTTCATCTGTGTGCATTTTGCATCTTGCTTAAGATAATGATTCTTTTAATAATTTTAAAAAGAACAGGAATTGTTTAGTAATCCTAGCCGGGATTGTTGGTGAAAAGGTTTTTGCTTGATGATTATTCAACTGCTATGTTGTGAAAAAAAAAATACCTTAGTGAATATATATTGATATACTACTTATTTACCCAGCTATGACTAAAATAGGTTTAAATATGATACATTTAAAGTAACATGAATTACATGTTATCTTTAACATCACATGAAATTGACTGAGAAAAGCCTTGGTTGATGAAGTTTTCTAAGAGGCTAGAAATGCTATTTGACTTGAAGAAATGCATTTGTCTCCCCAACGAAGGATGGAAGAGATCCTTCAAGATATATAACTATGGGTGTCCTGCAAAGTTTCCTACTCTTTGGATACAAAATATTGTGATCACAAATAAACATCCGAAAAAACAGTAATTTGAACAAGACATGAACATGGGTGTCTGGGAGGAGAGAACGAGAGATTATTCGACAATCATGTCAAGTTAATTAATCACTACTATATTGATTATGTCATCACTGATTCACTGTGGCACAACATGTTCTTTATAAATCTTTATGGTGAACATATCTTGTACTTTTCAGATATTACATCAATTACAAATTAATGAAGAAAAAGGTTAAACAATATGCCCACCAGATTGAAGTTGGAGCACTTGATCGTCGACATGTTCTCAAGGATTTCTCAAGAATGCTGGATAACCAGGTATGGTACAATGAAGATTGCACACTTCCATGGACATGTTCAAGATTTGATATGCATGAAGTGGTTCATGGTAATATCTCTTGCTTATTTTTATAATGTTATTGAACACATTAAAGTTAGTTAAACTAAGCTTGCTTTGCAAGTTCTAGTAGGCGCTTATAGTCTTCAAATCCCATATTCCCAATTGTGGGTTCATTAACAGTAGTTAGTATCTTGGAATTTGAGCACTGGAAATCTATACCTTATCCTCTTGGCTGTTCAAGCGCATCGCTTGATTTATTTTGCAACAACTGTATGTGGTAAAAGAAAATATCTTTATAAAGATCAGAAAATCCAGGTAAGTAATTTGATCCATTGTTAAGAATACGAGATTGCAAAGGTCTAATAGGACACGAAATACCACTGACAAGCATCCTAGTTCATGACCAACTATCATTTAGGTAGATACTTTAAAGCAACATTTCTTCCTTTCCTTCCTAATAGGAGGATTATTGAAGGTTAATAACGGTTTTTCGGCAATACACTAAGCTAAAATTAAAATATTGTTACATATATTATCTTTATTACAAGTTATTACTCCTTCATACACATGTACATAATACACTTGAAATATATGGAAATATAGAATTTCTGCATAAAATGATCTTCATACTTCATAATGGAGAATCTAATTTCTTCTGTTCAGTGTTATTATTGTGTACATGATGGATTTCTTTCTTTTTTGTTATTTCGATTGCAGATTGAAAAGATTGTACTTTTTCTATTGGAACAACAAGGGATACTTGCAAGAAGGATCTCCGAACTCGGAGGGCAGCAGGAAGCTCTTCAGGAGCAACCAGATATATCCAAAATCTCTGAACTACGAGAAGCATATAGGGGCGTGGGGCGAGATCTTTTAAAGCTTCTCTTTTTTGTTGAGATAAATGCCATTGGTCTGCGTAAGATCCTCAAAAAGTTTGACAAACGTTTTGGCTATAAATTCACCAATTACTATGTCAAAACTCGTGCAAATCATCCTTATTCTCAGCTTCAGCAAGTGTTCAAGCATGTGGTAATATACTTTAGCCAATGTTTCAGGTTCTTTTTGGTAGCTTTATTTTTACTGTTTCACTCTTTATCAGTACTATATAGACTTAAATAGTATTCTTAAAGGAACTCTCTGCTTAGATGGAAAAATTATTCAAGGGGTAAAAAGGAGCTTTAGATAATGTGGCTTGCTTGACAAAGTTAAATGCAAATCAAGCCAACTCTAACGACCAATGGAAGTTGCAGGGGTTAGGGGCAGTTGTTGGAGCCATATCTCGCAATCTTTCAGATCTGCAGGACCGCCAGGGAGCTACTTATCAATTTATGATCAGCCTACTCTTCCCTCCAGGTTCATCTCGCTAACTTCTCTTTCTCACTCTCTCCTCCTCAACCCCTTAAAAAAAAAAAAAAAAAAAAAAAAAATATTTAAATGAGAAGCAACTATATTATTTGCTAATAAGTAAGTTAATCTGCAGGATTCTGTAATTGACTCAATAAAAGCAGCTGCAGACCGTTTAACACACTCAACAAACTTCCTTCATTTCTTGGGTCAGCATGCACTAATTATGCAAGAGGAGTTACCCACTCCTGCTGAGGAACATGTTGATGATGAAAGATATCATTTTATGTCTCTTCTCTTGAACCTGGCCAATACATTTCTTTATATGGTCAATACATATATTATTGTTCCGACAGCTGATGACTACTCAATGAGCCTTGGTGCTGCAGCAACAGTTTGTGGGATCGTGATTGGTGCAATGGCTGTCGCACAGGTCTTTTCTTCAGTTTATTTCAGTGCTTGGTCTAACAAATCATACTTCAGACCCCTTGTATTTAGCAGCATTGTTCTTTTTGTGGGAAATGCCATGTATGCACTGGCTTATGACGTCAATTCGATAGCAGTTCTTATACTAGGTCGTCTATTTTGTGGGTAATCAACTTCATCTCTCTATCTCTGTCTCACACACAAAAACACACATACACTCATATGAGCTCAATTGCAGAATGCGTTTCATACTCTTTAGTTAAGGACTAGTTTAGTTTTTTGTTATTTCTGATTGTTTTGTCTCATAGATATATTAATATATATAAAATTTCTGGAGTTTTGTACTGTATATTTATTATTTCCACTGTTGGGTGAGAATGTAGATGTAATTGAGACATTTCTTTCTGTTTGGTTTTATTGTCATTTACCTAGTATTCTCATGTATCAAAGTCTGCATGTGCATCTGACGGTTCATTTTCCTAATGTTGCTTTTATTCCTGAAGGAGTAAAAACTGATACTGAGGTTCTAAGTACCTATAGAAAAGAAAAGCTTTTAAGGGTTAGATTTTACTGCTCAAGGAAAATTGACAGCAACAGAATTAAGAGTCTCTACAACAGTAGAAATTCTATATAATTAATTTTTGGCATCAGAAGATATAAATTAGGAAAATATCCCTGAGCAATGTGTTTTTGCATATTAACTTACAGTTAATTTTGCTTCATCAACTATTCTTTTGAGACACTGATTAGTGTCCTATGGCCAACATAAGTAAAATTTGTAGATGTACAGATTTCTTTATGAAGTGCACTAAAGGTGGTAGGTTACTTGATTACTAAGTAATAGCACTATAAATAAGGGGGTCAGTTTCCCCGTATTCTGAAAAGGTAAAAAGCTCGTGCATTAGAAGGTAAGTATGACAAGAATGAATGTGTTTGTGTTGACATTAAATTTTCTTTCATGTAACTGATGTGTTTTGCTTAAATATCCCAATGCACACAAACATAAGCGATTTAGATTTATACAGATTGCATTGAATCACATTTATCATGTTGAGTAAAATTTTATATTATCCTCTTGACACTTTTTCTTTCTTCCATCTTTTATTTTTCCCAAATTTGCAGGTTGGGCTCTGCTAGAGCAGTGAACCGTCGTTATATTAGTGATTGCGTACCACTTAAAATCCGCATGCAGGCTTCAGCAGGGTTTGTTAGTGCCAGCGCTCTTGGAATGGCATGTGGTCCTGCACTTGCTGGCGTACTTCAAACTAATTTTAAAATTTACAAGATCACCATCAACCAAGATACTCTGCCCGGTTGGGTTATGTCTGTCGCATGGTTGTTTTATTTAGTGTGGTTATGGATTTCATTTAGAGAACCTGCTCAACAAACCGAAGAGAATCATATGCCACAAGAAACTAATGCTGGTGTGTTCAATTCTATCATGCTACTTCATTTAAGTTCATTTTTAAATACTGATAATACAATAATTTGTTGAAAAAAATTGGATTTCAGTAATAAAATTTCATTTAACCCAGTAAAGGCTCCCAGAAGTTACACCTGTAGATAAATTTATCATTAGACTATTATAGAGTACTGAGTGTTACACTGGTTTGACTATATCACTTATGATTGGTTATATAATAAAGTAATATAAGAATTCATGACAAACCATTTGAGACCCCAACCATTACTCTTCTTTTATATATAATTTCCTAGTTATTGCACAATTTGCTACTTCAATATATGTTAAATAGATACCCCCACCATCCCACTTTAGTTGCTAAACTTTTTCTTGGGGGTGGCTGGCACAGATTTTAAGATATTTGGGAAATTTACTTAAATATGACATTTTTGACATATCTGTCAGTTGCACGAGTTAAATAATCCGATTGCATAAATATATAGATAAATTGGCGTTTTTCTGCTTATTTCCATGTTTAACACATTAATGAGTGTACCAATGGTTTGACTTTGAAGCGCCTGTGTTATTGCTGTTGTATGGGTTAGTTCATTAAATCTATAATAAAACAACTTTTGCAACTTTCAAATGCTTCCACTAATCTAAACTCCTTGAATTGCATAGAAGTGTATAGCTCTATTTAATTAATGAGGTGTGAACACTTGAGTATCCAGGCTATAATTTCAATGATATGACTCATTGACTTAGAAGGGTAGAATATTTGGGAGACCTAACTAAGAGAATACAAAATGCATCTAGTATGTATAATAATTACTATTACACCTGTTATTATTCTTAACAACTATATACGTCCTCGAATTGCAGTCACATCCTATATCGTTTTGCGTCACAACTCATAAGTTATTCAATGCACTGCGTTGACTGTTGACACAATGCTTGAACCAGAAGAAAAAACAGAGAAAATTGGTCCTACAAGAATTGAAGTGTCAAATCCTCAAACTATAGGAAATAAATGTGATGTTCCATTAATCTTGTTTCACTTCTATGACTCCTCCCACAATTTGAGTTTCCTCCTCTTGTTATTTCTTCTTTTCTCTCAGCCGCTTTTTCCCTTGGTAATATTCTACTCTTTTTATCCATTCTTTTTCTTTTCTTTTTGTTTCTATAAAAGTGGTACTGCAGATAAGCTAAATTTATAGGCATATGAATAGAAGATTGGTTGATCTGTTTACCATAGTTTGGTTGGTTAAGATATCATATATTATGGCTCAATGAGTGTCACCTAACTTTATTGATCCTTATTATTTTGTCAAATCAAATTCAACACATCACATATCTTGACTGCACGTCTGCACTCCACAGTGCATTTCTAAATAGTAAATAGTTTTAGGTTAGTTAAAACATCATTGAAAGTGCACTCAACGATTTGCACGGCTGCACCTGGACTTGCTGAATGTCTCATTTGGGAAACTATATAGAAGAGATAACTGCTTTTTATCGGAAAAGTTGCAATGAGGTGATGTGTCAGTTCCTTGGACCATGCATAAACCTGGCCTGCAGATTGAAGGAACTTTATCATATGTCAATAATGTCTCAAGAAGAGTGAAGATCCCATGAATATAAATCTACTCTAAGATAAATTAAATGCCAGAAGTTTGGTAGCATTTCTGGAAACTGTTGTGTCCATATGTAGATGCATTCATGGCTATTCCACCTATTTTCAGAATCACTCAACAGGATACTGCTTAAGATTGTTAGACAATGATTTTCAAGTTTTAAATGATATGAACTAGGAAGTTGGGTCATTTGCTACAGGCCCAGTGGAGAATGATGAGCTTGAAAAAGGTCTTGCTCAACCATTGCTCTTGAGTTCAGAAGACAATCAAGAAGATGACGATGATGACCAAGAATGTGACGCAAGTGAAGAAGCTCTTGAGGAATCTCATGGACCAGCCAACTCTATAGGATCAGCGTATAGATTGCTTACTCCTTCAGTAAAGGTTTGTGTTTTAGTTCTTAGTTTTCACTTGATTTTGTCAATTCCAAAAATATCAAGTGTTATTTACTCATTTCATCATTTAATTAGGCAAATCAATACATTAATGGCCAAATATTGCATTGCCCCATGTGATCTCTGTGTCTAGCATGGCAAGATATAAGCAGATGCTTGTAATTAGAACACAATTCAAAGCACACGCACATTCATCCCTTGGTCTTCGGTTTCTGTGGACCTTTCTTGTTCTTTATTTTGTACTTATATTAAATCTAAAATTAATTTAAGAGGTTCCATATCTAGCTAGAGAGTAATTTCTACACACGGATGTATGGATTACATTCCATCACTCTTGACATTCTTCCAATATAATACATACATGTACAACATATATTTTTTCCTGCCCCACGTATCAAGCTGTAAAGTGCACTACAGCACTACTCTAATGTGCAAAATGTTTTTCATTAAATTGATGGGAGTGATCTATAATTAGTTATGATCACTATTTCAACTAATGCATCTCTCACCATCCATTAAAAGATTATATAGGTCAGATTAAAACAAAAAGACACCTTAAAGATCCAGAAGTGAAACATTTAGTTCGGAAGCATTTTATTTGCTTAAAAGTACAAATATGTCCTTAAAAATAGCCATTAGAAACACAATTAAATACCTTCCGGGGAAAGACCCGCAGAAGGCAATCATTGAATATTTGAATGCAATAGTCAATTCAGATTACTTCCATTTGCATTGCTTTTAATTGTTGCCTACTCCCTAATCTGAACTGTCAAAACATGTTTTCATAACCAACATAATTTCAAAATATTTATAAATAAAATTCTAGTTTTCTCACTACAACTGCATTTAATTCTTCCCATGTCATAAAATTATATTTAAATTTATTGTTATACTTTTCTCCAATTAACTTTTATATTTTCTGATTATAGTTGTTTAAGAAGTTACTATTGATCCTTTTTAAATTGGCAATAATTTACCCTATTTATCCATTTCACTTTGTGGGGTTCTACTTATTAATAATTTGAGAAAAATGATAATGAAAAAGTATAAAAATGATTTTAAAAATATAAATTCAAAGGTTAATGATTTTCTTACATATTAATTTTAGAGTCGGTGCAACTCTTTTTTCTAATACTCTTTTTAAACTTTTTGTTTTATCATTTTTAAAATTATTATGAAATAAATTAATAATCATTACATTATATCACTGTTTAAAAGGCTCTTCATTTATTACTTAAAAAACCCTTCCTTTAACATTATTGAGATATAATATTTTTGTAGTTCAGAATAGGGAGGGGTATTAAAAGCAATGGAAACAAGGTAGGTCATTAAACTGACTAAGCAGCACAGTGAATTCATATGATTTTATACATGCCTTCCAGGGGTCTTAGGCCTGGAGGTATTTAATTTGAGTTTTTCTAGGCTAGATTCTAGGGATGTATTCGTACTTTTGCAAATGAAATACTTCTCGAATTAAATGTTTCATTTCCGGAACTCTAAGGTCCTGAAGGTATTTTTTTTATTTTAATCTGAGCTGTATAATAATCTTCTTATGAATGGTAGGAGATGCATTAGTTGAGTGTCCATGCTAATGTTAGCTATGTATCACTCCCTATATATGTGTATATATATGTGTATGTTTATCAAAATCACATCTTCAATGAGATCAGAGGTGTTTTTTATATTCACCTTGTCACATGGAAGTTATACAACGAAGATAGTGAATAAATTTCCTTTATCATGCCTGTAATTTAGAAATTCAATCTTTTTGCACTGAACTTCTGCAATTTTAGAAATATTTGTTTTTTCAAGTAACTTAACCGATATAGTTTTAACACCTTTGTGTTGCAGTTTGTGCTTTAGTTTTGTCGATTTGATGTAAATTTGCAATTGCAAATTGTTTAATCGTCTCATCTTATGCTTATAATGCTATCAACTTTATACGGTCTCTCACATAAGATATTATGGTCTTATTAGGTTCAATTGTTGATATACTTCATGCTTAAATATGCGATGGAGATTTTACTCTCCGAATCCAGTGTCATCACCACATACTACTTCAGTTGGTCTACCAGCAAAGTGGCAATCTTTCTTGCATGCATTGGCCTAACAGTTCTTCCAGTAAATGTTGTTGTTGGGAGCTACATAAGCAACATGTTTGAAGACAGGTAACTTTTCAAACAAGGCCTGCTTTGTATTTACTCCACGAAGTTGAATTCTCATTGTTAATGTTTGAGATCAAGTATTTTTATTTCATCTATAAGACTGTAACTAATTGCTATAACAGCTCAAGTTCTTGGAGAATTAGTGCAACATTTGTACCAAACTTTAGCACTCTCCTCATATGAAATCTCCACTTGCATGTAGAGAGACAAACCAAGAGGCATCATAATGTCAAAACCAAACAAAGTAGAAGAACCAAATGAATGCAGGGACTTCAAAGAAATACCTTGTGAAAGTAGAACTCTGAAACTATGTAAAGTTACCATTTACTTTAAGAGCACATGTTAGAGAATGGGCACTAGCTAGAGCTGGCAAAATATAGTTATGGGTTGGTTTTGGTTTACAAACTATAAAATATGGGTTGTGTGGGTTGAAACCAAATAGTTATGGGTCCAATCTAGTCAACCCATTTTTTAGGAGTGAGGGAAGGACATGGGGTAAATGTTGAAGGCTGTTTTTTAAGCTGGGTTGAACAGCAGCAACTACATGAATGATGATAATACATCAGGAATTGGGCGTGCTAGTCTAGTAAAGAAGAGCAAATCCTGGCCTGACTTGCAATATTCTGAGGAGGAAGATCATTATAATAAAGGACCGGACGTGGACGTGGTAAAAAAGAAGCAGCAGGGCGAATTGCTCCTGGAGGATGCTTCTCAGTGTATGTTGGACCCCAGAAATAAAGGTTTGTGATCAAGACCGAATATGTGATTCATCCTCTCTTCAAGGTCTGAAATATGGGTCGAAAATAGTTAACCGGTTTGGGCCTGTATTTCTTTTTAGAAATATGGGTCCAAACTTTATCCAACCTAAATAAAAAAAACAGTTAACTGACCTAATTAGTTCCAATTAATATGGATCGACCCACGGTTAACTAACCATTTTGCCAGCTCTAGCACTAGCAGCAATGTATATATATAAGGCTTCAACAATGACTACAATAGCATATTCCATGAGCGATTTTCCTCATGACTAAGGAGAACAGTTACTTAAAGACGTAAATATATCTGGTTCAAGTGTGAAGTTTTTCTTGAAATGTCTACTCATTGAGCTTGGTTGTTTATGTTTTGATCAAAATTATGCATTCTTGCGTACTAAATGTAATTTGAATTGATGGTAATGCCACCTAAGTAGATCTGATTTGGTTCATCAGCTGCTGACCCAATTATTATAATCTTCTTGCAGGCAAATTTTACTGGCATCTGAGATTATGGTTTGTTTGGGCATACTCCTAAGCTTCCACATAATTGTTCCGTATTCTGTGCCACAATATGTCCTCTCAGGACTCATAATGTTTGTATCTGCTGAAGTTTTAGAAGGTAAGGAAAAATTATTTTATCATCAATCATTATGGAAATGAATACTACTGTCCGAGTATTAGATTGCTATTATCCATCATATAGATCATTGTCACTTCAGTACTTATACCTAATGATCTCGGTTTGGAATGCTCTAATTCTTGTAGATGACTGAATCAAATTTTCTGTTTAAACTTTAAATATATTTTTGTTATTTAAATCACCAGGTTTAATATAGTGGTGCAGTACATGTAGGGTTTCACCCATACATTACGTTATTTCGTATGATACCAGTGTTAATTTAGTGTGATTTCCATAGTTTGAACTCGTACTGTCTTGTAAGGCAAGGGCCACAACTATCTTTCTACAAACACTCGCACAGTTTCACTGATGCATTTTTAGTTGCATTTCATGGTTCTTAAAGGATGGCTTGGAGCCAATCATTTTTCTTTTCATAATGAATTATATGTAGGTTCTTAAAGTATACCCGGAACCTCCTCTCTCCTCTTCTCATCACCGTTCTCCACGGAGAAAATATGACAGGTCGAGTATGTCCAAGTTAAACTAAGAACTGTATTAATCAAGAAAGACTTTAACGTCATACCCAGTTGCATTTATTTGGCCAGCTATTCTTGAGGCAGAGGAACAATCTCACAAGAGGATGATGAATTCATCACTAACACCTCTTTCGTGATGATTTGCTATAATACAACCAAGTAAAACCAATCTTTTGATTGGATCAAAAGTCAATATGGCAAGTTATTTCACTGATATGTAATCATCACCCGAGAGGTTGGTCATTAATATTTTAAAAAAGGGTTTAGGCAATCATTGATAAAACAAACATCCCCAAACATGATATTGTGTGAACAACTACATATAATTTCCTTTTCATCTTATATGCATGTTTGTTCCTGGACACAATTTCTTCAATATATAAGCCTTGTTTTGTGGTTTATCTCTTTCCATTTTTTTCTCATATTATTTGATTTTCTATCCAGGTGTCAACTTGTCACTCCTCTCGCGGGTCATGTCATCGAGGCTTTCTCGTGGTACTTACAATGGCGGGCTGCTATCAACTGAAGCGGGGACAATTGCTCGAGTGATTGCAGACGCCACAATAACCCTGGCAGGGTACTTGGGTGAGAGTAGGCTTCTGAATGTCACCCTACTTCCTTCACTCGTCATTTGCATATCATCCATTGTTGCCACTTGCTATACGTATAATTCGCTATACTGAAGCAGTGTCTTGTATCAAGACAATGTTCCATGGTCCTAAACTATTCTTATTTCCTTCATTTTCTTTTTCCACAATTCTTTTATTTGTTACATCTGCCTTGTGGTTCTAGATCCATTTTTTGACCTTCAAGTATTCATGCTGTATATTCTTGAAGTAAAATAGTTCATTGATTATCTTGTTCAATTGTATTCTTTCAAGTATTAATACAACTATACAAGTACCAAGCAGGGAAACTAAAGAATATATCCAGCTTGATGGCCAAGTTACAAACTGTTGTTAGCCTACACCTCATAATTTGAACAAAAGAATTGGGGGGTAGGAGTGGCTATAGCAATTAGATGAGTGCATGAACATCTCTGGGAAGTTGTACATCTTAAATGCGATAATAATTTCACCACCAAAAACTCTATGTGGACATGAAAATTGGTTATTTGTATTTTAACCTTCAATAGTAGGTAAAAATACAAATGGGTAAAATTCAAATACACTCATGTTTAATTTTAATGTTCGCATAGAAGAGCTCTTTGACCACAACACTGTAATTTGATTTGTTTGATATAATGTTAGCAACTTTTCTAGTTTTTCCAGCCTTGGGTTTGAAGGTGCAAGAAGCCAACAATTTCTTGGCAGGAACGGTTTGGGGACGGGTTTTTACCTATTTAATAAGGAACTAGTTCCGGATTCGAATCCCGGGCTACCCACTGTCACATAAAAATGATATGGATAAAAATCTTTTTTTTAATCCACTTACAAAAAATTAGGATAGTTATAGATAGATATTGGTTGACACGAACATATAAGTCATGTTATACGGTTGAATAACAAGCCTTAAGTGAGGAATCTTTTTCGTTTTTGCTACTGTAAGTAGTTTTTGCTAAATATTGATGTTTATAATGATTAGTAAATATGAATCCTGCAGTATCATACATATACTGATGAAGTGGAATTAGCAAACTAAGGGACGGTTTGATTAGATGACTGATCGATTCAATTATTTAGTGCGTTTGTTTTGAATAAAATTTGTTTGAATGACTGAATTGGTCAGCAAGACGATTTGGGCTAAATGACTAAGTCTCATTTTTTGGCTGAATGATTTTTTTTTTTTACAATATTAACTATTATATTAAGTAATACTATTAAATAAATTTACAATAATTTTGAATTTTTTTAGAAAGGTAAAATAATAAAAAAATATTATTAAGATATTTTAGACATGTTAATTATCAAATAATTTTTTCATTCAAATTCATTTAATTTTTATCAAAAAAGTTCCCATCTTAATAATTGTTTTGTAACAGTGGTAGCGGTAGTAAAGTGCTTTGACATTGTTGGTCTTGGTCCCCAGTAATAGTGTCTGTCATCTTCAATCAACTTACTATTGTTATTGAACAGCTATTAAATTATTGAGATCTATAAGGACGAAAACTGTAGAAACTCTAGTCCATAACTGTGATACTGTATCCCAATTTTCTTTTTTGATATATAATCACTTGATATACCATTTTTATATAATATTTATAAAAATGATATATCTATTTTAAAAAGTCAATTAAGTAATACGGAACGAATATAGTAATATAATAGTTGATGTAATATTAATTTTAGTTTTGGGTCCTACATAGAAACAAAAGGAATTTATGAGCTTATTTATGTTCTCTTCCAAATCCCATCGACTAACGAAACAACAACTTTTACGAGAGTTGTTGAATCTCATTTAAAACCCTGCCAGGCTGCCATATATATATCTTGCTACTATACTAGTACCTTCATCATGATATATGTAAAGGTGTAAACCAATGGAGTCATTTAAATATTGAGTTATTTATATTTGGTTTAAAAAATTTATTGAATATAATTGAGTTTGAGCAGTTTGGACTTTTTCAACGAACATGATTCGAGTATCAATAAAAAATTATAATTTGAAAAAGTTCGAGCAATTTTTCGAACTTTAAAATGTGTTCATATTTGACTCATTTATATTTTGAAATGAACTCGAATCGAACTTTTAATCGAACGAATCTATTTAATCAAATCAAACGAATTATTTATTTATTTTAAACCCTTAAATATATGCCTTAGATATATATGCCTATAACTATATTTTTAATTTAATTCTAAAGATAGTTTTGCTTGCACAGTTGCACCACATGATTTTGGCTATGCGGCAGCTTAATTCAACCGACCGTTTTATTGATTGATTTAGTTAGTATTTTCTTTCTTTGTCCAACTACTAGTACTAAACTTGAAAACTAACACATTACTACATACTAATACCTAATTAAATTACCCGAGTTCCTAATAAGTCTAATTCAAGTTATTATTAGTAATATATATATATATATATATATATATATATATCATATGTGATATGTGAGTGAAACTGATTATGACAATAATAATTTTATATTGCCACAACTACAAAAGTAAAAGTACGTAATAATAAAATTAGGTGGTGATGCTACAAACCTTTTTGTTGGTTATTGGTTGAGAAAATTAAGTTGTGAGGCGAAGTAGCTTTAATTCTTTAAATTCGGGATCGGATACATATTTAATTTCATATATAGCTAGCTAGCTAGCTTAGGTACCTGTCCTGTCTAGCTGCTACGACTACGAGTGATTAGAGCAAAATAAACTTTGTATAAATTATTGACTTGTTGGCTTTTTGTTTGTTTGTTTGTTTTACTAATCTGAGAAGAAGATCGAGAGGTTTGTGGGTGTATCACAATTCCAGCATTTTCTTGCTTCTTTTTCTTTAAACATGGTTGAGTTTGAGTATTAATAGGTCGCCAACAAGTCAAGAGATCAGAAAAAGAATCTTTGTACTTTCAAAATTATTGCCGTCAATATAGCTACCTAGCTACTACCCTTCCTTTCATTTGGTGGGGGTGTGTGTGTGTATCTATATATATATATATATATATAGGGATGTTGAATTGCTTTTTGCTTTGTAAAACAAACAAACAAACAAAACCCAACTCACTCGCTCGCTCGCATACATTCTTGAAAGCAATTCGGTTGGTATATATATACTTATAATTCATGGGTTCTGCTGGGTGGTGGAGAAGATTAATTGCTTCTGCTCTCTTCGGAATTCTCTTCTTTCATGGCCTTTCTTTCTCCCAACAAGGTACGTACCTCCTCCGATCCTATTACATTAATCCAATATATATATATATATATATATATATATGTATTCACATACATATATATACGTACGTACCTTCTCTTTAATTTCCACACAGACTCGAAATATATATATATATATATATATATATATATATATATATTCACATACATACATACATGCATATATACATATGCTTAAAATTTGCTTTTTATTTCTTGGGATGGATGTGTTGTATACGTTGAGCAGATAAGATATTCGCGGTATACAAATGCAACTGACTTTATATATATGCAGTAGAACTATAAAAAACACTTAATACTGTTATATAACAAATACCAATATTAGTAACTACATATAAAAATCATTTCTCATTTTCTCTCTTGTTTCTGCCTGCGCCAAGACAGAGTCGGATAGAAATGTATTCATAATTAATGGGTCCAACTGTCGGTGGTTCTGAAATAATTAATGCCGTCTATCTAACCGTCCGTTTCCCTAAAATTAAGTAAAACTCATTAATTCTTCAACTCCCAATATACCAATTTAATCAATGTTAATATAGTCTTCTTCTTCTTCTTCTTCTATTAATATTTTTAATATTTTATTCTTAAAATTATACTCCCTCCGTCCCATAGTTATAGGTTGATTTTTTTTGGCACATAATTTAAGAAAATCAGTTAAGTGATAATTTTTAACATAAATTTTCCACATATACCCCTTAATATGAAATTAATGAATAAGTTAATTACTCCTTACTTATCACATTTGGAACTCTCAACTTCATTGATTGGACGATGTCTTGACCATTAAAATCCATAAACTTTAACTAAAGAGAATACAACAACATTAAATGTGGTGATAAAAATAATGACATTGAATGTTGTTTCTTCAAAAAAAGAGTAATGGTTGAATAATATTTATTATAAGGCATAAAAAGTAAAACAATGAACCAACTAAATTTTATAAATAGTAAGTAGCCTATATATTGGGACATCTCAAAATGGAAAATCAGTCTATAACTATGGGACGGAGGGAGTTCTATTATTAATAGTATACTCTATTAAAAGATTATTTAAAATTTTATATTTAATTATTATTAAATAATAATATTATTTATTTATAATTATATAATAATAATTTTACCCGCTTAAAATGTCATGCGACTCCTTTATACAGTATACTTCATACAAATATATGAGTAGTTAATTTAGTTGTGTTGCAAAAGTTTCTACTTTATTACAATTCTAACATAAATTAATATAAGAGATTTAATAAGATTATAATGTTGAAATATTATATTACATATATTATTATAATATTATCAAGTTATTTACCTAATAAAAAAAATTGACATACGACAACTAAAAAATTATCAATATACCACTTTTGTTGTCTTAAAAATATAATTAACGACAACTGCAAAAATTATCAATTCTAAAAATATATTTTTGATTCATGTTTGTTTATTGAAAACTATTATAGGCCGGTTTAGACTGTTTAGAGCATGTTTGTTTAGGACTGAATGACTTAATCGTTCAGCTATTCAGACGATTTGGGTTGAATGATTTAATGACATTTTTTTGACTGAATAGGCTGAATAAAGTTATTTTTTTTTACGATATTAACTATTATATTAAGTAATATTAAATAAATTTATAATAATTTTGAATTTTTTTAAAAGAGTAAATAATAAAAATTTGTTATTCAGATATTTCAGATATGTTAATTATGAAATAACTTTTTTCATTTATATTCAGATTCAGTTATCAATCACCCTCTTAGTTTAAAAGTGATAAATAATAAACCTAAGAACACGCAGCTACCCATTTTAGTTTATCATAAAATTAATAATCATTAAATAAATGGGACTCTATTTATAAAACAAAACAAAATAAGAATTTTATAGGACGCTTTTTTTCAAGGACATGCATGCAAGGACGGAGCAAGTATAGAGACCAGTTACATAAAAAAAAAATTAAGAGTTTTAATTTTTGATATTTATATATACTTTAGATGGATCCCCAATCAATGGAAAAATAAAGTATATATATATATATATAATATTTTTTCAAAGTAAAATTAAGAAAGTATTTCTTCCATCTCAAATATATAAGAGGCGTACTAAATACTAGTACTTCTACATACTGAATTGTATTTGTATAACTACTTTTTTTTCACACTTCCAAACTACACATTCATGCACCGTGCAACTACATTTCCAGACTTATCATATTACGACTACATTATCGTGGGCGGAGGCACCGCTGGCTGCCCATTAGCCGCCACTCTCTCTAAGAACTCCTCCGTCCTCCTCCTTGAACGAGGCGGCTCCCCCTACGGAAACCCTAACATCACCAACTTATCTGCCTTTGGCGTACCACTCGCTGACCTCACTCCGTCCTCCCCTTCTCAACGTTTTATCTCCGAGGACGGCGTAATAAATGCACGCGCCCGCGTACTAGGAGGCGGAAGCTGCTTAAACGCTGGGTTCTACACACGCGCCGCCCCTGACTACGTTAGTGCTGTCGGGTGGGATGGGCGCTTGGCCAACGAGTCGTATCAGTGGGTTGAGAAGCTGGTGGCGTTTGAGCCGCCGATGAGAGAGTGGCAATCCGCGGTGAGGGATGGGTTGGTGGAAGCTGGTATTTTGCCCTATAATGGGTTTACCTATGACCATATCTATGGGACTAAAGTTGGTGGGACCATATTTGATACCGACGGCCATCGGCATACGGCGGCTGATCTGCTTCAAAATGCAAACCCTAGCGGGCTCACCGTTCTTCTGCATGCATCTGTTTACAAGATCTTGTTTAGAACCAAAGGTACAAACGTACTTAATTTAGTAAATATATACATGCATGTAGGAAATACCGATTAATATTCTATTGAGAAATGGAGTATAAGTTAGAAAATTTATATTTTTCCCAAAAAAAAATTATAATTTTATATTACTAGTGTTAATGGTGTGTGGGGGATTGTGAGAAATTTATATAAAAATATCATATTTTTATTTGAAAAATATGTTATAAGTTGTGTAAATTATTTTATTTAAGAATTTTCAAACATACATATGGTACCAGTTCCACACATTTTCTCTGTCCTAGCTGCAATTAATAAGGTGGTGCTGACCGGAAATTTGGTTAAGGTACGCGGGGAAAAAAATAATACTAAATATACATTTAAAAAAAAAATTATGGTGGGAAAATTTATGCATATTTTTATCTTTATTTTTTTAAAATTATTATTTTTTACTATGAAAGAAATTCCTCCAAAAATTACCTTAGCTTAGGTGGATCTGACCCTGGTCCTGCATTTTGATAATTAAGTTTGTAGTGGGTACAATTGCATTTCTCAACCATATTGAATGAACCATCAAAGTGATCCACGCCATTATATTTACTAGTCTATATAGATATCAGGTCTTTCTTTAATTCTTTAATAGTGTCATGAACCATGGACCCAACTATGATGAGCCCAAAGCCTACTAATATTTGTATGGCACAGGAAAATCAAGGCCAGTAGCCCATGGAGTGATCTACAGAGATGCATCGGGGAAGAAGCACAGAGCCTATTTGAACCGTGGATCGGAGAATGAAATTATTGTCTCGGCAGGAGCACTCGGAAGCCCACAACTTTTGATGTTGAGTGGTGTAGGCCCATCAAACCAGTTGAAGGCCCATAATATAACGGTGGTGTTAGACCAGCCCTTGGTTGGTCAAGGTATGTCAGATAACCCAATGAACGCCGTCTTCATCCCTTCTCCCATCCCCACCGAGGTTTCCCTCATTCAAGTCGTTGGCATCACTCGCTTTGGTAGCTACATTGAGGCCGCTAGTGGCGAAGACTTTTCCGGGGCCGGCACTAGAGATTATGGAATGTTCTCTCCTAAGGTACAATTTACTTTTGGAGACATTGTACGTCAATTCAACTTAATCATACGTCTAAATATAAATCATTTCCCTCCAATCCTAAAACCTAAGACGAACCTGACAAAGAAGAGAAACTTGCGTACGTACGTACGTCCCTTGGAGATATATGTCTGTGTTGATTTTATGTTTGGTTCATTTTCTTTTTGGGGCATGCATGCATGCAGATTGGACAACTCTCAACAATGCCACCAAAACAAAGAACAGAGAAAGCTATAGCCAAAGCTGTTGAAAACATGAAAGCTCTACCTCCAAGTGCATTTGTTGGTGGATTCATCCTTGAAAAAATAATGGGGCCTCTCTCAAGAGGGCATCTAGAGCTCCGAAACCGGAATCCTAACGACAACCCGTCGGTCACATTTAACTACTTCAAAGAGCCAGAGGATTTACAAAGATGTGTTCAAGGCATGAGGGTCATTGAGAATATAATCGAATCGAAAGCTTTCTCAAAATTCAAATACCCAAATATGTCACCGCAGCAGCTTCTCAACATGACGGCGAGCTCCCCGGTGAACTTGTTGCCTAAGCATGCAAATGCTTCGACGTCGTTGGAACAGTTTTGTAGGGACACAGTCATGACCATATGGCATTACCATGGAGGGTGCCAAGTTGGTAGTGTGGTTGATCATGATTATAGGGTTCTTGGTGTTGACGCACTTCGAGTTATCGATGGTTCCACTTTTAATTACTCTCCTGGAACTAATCCTCAAGCCACTGTTATGATGCTCGGAAGGTACGTACATTTTAACTTTTAATGAGAATATAAATTTTAATTGAATAGTATTGTATAGTATAGGGATTAATTAATTAATTAATTTTATGTCAACTATATATTGAAATGGTGCAGGTACATGGGAGTTAGAATTCTGAGCGAGAGACTTGCAAATGATGCATGATCATCAAAGTGTTAATTTGGTTAAGATTCAAAATATATATATTTGCAACATGCATGATGGCCGCGCCGTGTCTAATTCATGTTAGTTTATGTGTGCTTATATCAACCAAAAGAAAAAAGAAAAGAGCTAAGAGTTTAATTTATGAAAATTTATTTCTTGTAATCAATTGGAACTACAAATTTAATTGATTTATGGTTTAATTGAAAAATAAATAAATTTATGTCAATTACTACTAAATGTGATATGTCGATCAACTATATATTTCTTTTTGATCAGGGAAATTGTATATGGTAACTTTTGGCAGTGTGTTAATTATGATCTATATATACGTATATAAACTTGATGAGATCGAATATGACATAGAATGATAGAATAAATATATATATATATATATATATATACACGGATATACCTCAATATTTGGCCTAGTTTTGAGCCACGGTCACCTCCAAATCTCCCCTGGTCAGCTTAATAATCTTCCTCTCCCTTCACTTTGAAACTTACGCTTAATAATCTTCCTCTCTCTTGATGGCAATCGAGATATAGTGTCAGATTATCTGTCAAAGGAGAGTTGTCCTTGAACTGCTTAGACTTTATAATATCGATGACAAATAATTTCATGCAAAAGGCGTATGCATAGAAATGATAAAAAAAAAAAAATCGTTTTTAAGTTGTGTGTGTGTGTGTTAGCTAGCTCTGGTCTATCACATGATGCATTAGTTTTAGAATTTCTGTATATTTCAAATGAAAGTGAAATGTTACATGATCTAACTTCATTCAATTGTATAAAATGCAAGGAGGTTCCCAGTGAAAATCATTCTTGGATCCATTAAATACTAATCCAATACCTGACCGACATATATATATATATTCACCACACATTAGAACATTAGTTTTTAAAAATTATTTAGTCCAAAAGCTAATTGTCCTTGGAATTTGAATAGAATTACTTACATTTTTAACGAAAGTTGAGATGGCCGAGTTGGTCTAAGGCGCCAGATTAAGGTTCTGGTCCGAAAGGGCGTGGGTTCAAATCCCACTCTCAACATTTAATTTTTATTTTCCACCTTTCTTCCCATGTTTTTTTTATAAAAAAATTTTTATTTTTTATTTTCCACGTTTTTTAATGATAAAAAGCATTATTTTATTTGGGAAGTTTCTAGTTTTAGAGCATTTGTGGTTTCATTGGTTTACCAAGTTGTGGATAAGAATGACCCAGATTTCAACCACTTGTTGGCGATTAGTTAGGAGTTGGCACTTATGACTAAAAAAAGACAACACCCCAAATCGAAGGCCAACTTTCAATCTCACTCATTAGTCAGTGCCCTGCCCTCCAAGCAGCTTTAAATTTCACCTGCACCTTAGAATTTAAGCCATGCATGTTTGATGTTTTTACCGTGCCATTTTTTTTGTATTAACAATAAAAAGTAATCATCGAGCGTTTCTATATGAGTATATGTCATATTAAACATCGACCTACAAGATGAAAATATTATTATTATTTTATCTCATTGGAAGTTTCGGTAAATTGATGGCAATCAAATTTATAAAGATGAAAAAAATGATGCTATTAGCCTCCTATTACTCATACAAAGTGGAAGACTCAGCAAATTGATGGAACACTTTAGTAGTGGCTGGCAAATGAAAAATAAGGTCTAATAATGTCTGGTGGTTGGGCTAAAGAAAACATACAAATTTAAAATGACTTGTGTACAAAATTTGTAAAGTTTTCCAACTGGTGGAGAGGGTCCCTAGATTACACGTGATAGACAACACTACATATAGCAACCAACCAACCAGGACAGGAAACTGTGAACCATACCTCAACATCAGCTCAGTGATGGTGCCACCCACTACTAAAGATGATTGCCTTGCCTTTTCTTTTCCTACTTGTTTGATATGGAGTATCTGCCAAACAATTCACACGTTACCAAAATCCCTTTAAAATCTCGCTATCCAATCATACGCCAATTAGTGAAAAAAATAATCAAACTTAGGCGGCGCTGGACTGGACCATACAAATTCTCTGTTTCAAAATTTCACTTATTTATATCACCTACAAATAACAAGTCTATCTTGGGATCCCCTGGCCCTATGAAGAATGTTAATCACTTGCCAACTAGAAACAATGCATAGAATGGTTCACTCTAGTTTTACATTTAGTTATTTTTTTACTATATATAAATAAAATAAAATCGTATATCTATCTTACAAAGCGACTCTACGGGAGCGGCGTAATCGTGTCACACTATTTTTTTCTCTTTTACCCCTACAACTTTAATTATATTACTATTTTGTCCTTTATATATTATTTTTTTTTCTTTCTATTTTGTCCTCCAAATTTTATAAAATTCTCATTTTACCCCACATAATTTACACAGCATGTGCGGCACCGGGTACTAGTTATGAAATAAAGGGCCAACGGGTGTCGTGCACCATTTCTTGAATGCACCATCAGACAGTCTGTCTAGAACTCATATACAATGACACGTCCACATTTCTGTGCTGACAAATTCAAAGAACTTTTAGAGCACATTTGGTGAAGCTAGCAAAAAAGGGAAAACAAGGAAAGTTACCTAAAGAGAAGCCATGTGGAGAGAGAGAGAGGGAGAGCAGAAGAAAAAATGCAATCACCTTGCACTGGAGAAGCCTCAAACTGCTTTCATGGTTGCTGCATGAATCCCTTTCTTGGCCTGCCTGATACCCAAAGTTCCACCATAAGAAGCACTACCACGTCGCAGTATGAATTTGCTATTTCCACAACTACGTATCTCTATCCAAACACCCAATTCACTAACCATGAATCTCTCCCTTCAGTGACAGAATTGTTTTCCAACTTCACCCAAGCATACCCACAATACTTGCAAACTAATCAAGCTGATCAAATCCGAGCTCGAGAGTACTATCATCTTTCCATTTCAAACCATGTATGCTTTGATTACATTGGTCATGGCCTCTTTTCTTATGTCCAGCAGCAAAGCCATTATTCTGCAGCTCCAATTGCCTCTACATCAACGTCTCCTCCTCCAAACCTGCATTCTAATGCTTCCAATGTACCTTTCTTTAAGATTTCAAACAAGTCGGTAAATTTGTATTCTCAGATACTATATGGTGGCAAAGAATCAGAATTTGACTCCATTATCCAGAAAAGAATCATGAGCTTTATGAACATCTCTGAAGATGATTACTCCATGGTGTTCACTGCCAACCAGTCATCTGCTTTTAAGCTTTTAACTGACTGTTATCCCTTCAAGTCTAATCGCACTCTTCTGACTGTCTATGATTATGAGAATGAGGCCGTGGAGACAATGATTGATTGCTCCAAGAAGAGAGGCGCTCATGTAATGTCAGCTGAGTTCTCATGGCCTAACATGAGTATCCAGTCCAAAAAACTCAGGAAGATGGTAGTGAGTAAAAGGAAGAACAAGAAGAGGGGATTATTTGTTTTCCCTCTTCAGTCAAAAATAACTGGAGCACGGTATTCATATCTGTGGATGAGCTTGGCACAGGAATATGGGTGGCATGTTTTGCTTGATGCTTCTGCATTAGGAGCTAAGGACATGGATACCTTAGGCCTCTCCCTCTTTAAGCCAGATTTTATCTTTTGCTCCTTTTACAAGGTTTTGGGGGGAAACCCATCCGGGTTTGGTTGCTTGTTTGTGAAGAAGTCCAGTGCTTCACTGTTGAATAATTTCACCACCACAAGCATAGGGATTGTTAGTCTTTCGCCAGAATCTAGACCATCTCAGTTTCTTGAAAAATCATCCAGTTTTGACATAGAAACTGAACAACAATCATCACCATCTGTACTAATGAATGATAATTTAGTTGTGCCAAGTTCATCCACCAGCTTAGTGTCAGTTCAGCAGAATGAAGAAACCTTTGAGTTGCAAAATATAGAAGAAGCTGGTGAAAAACAAAAGCATGAATCAGTTTCTGAAATTGCTGAATTAGAAAATCCCCTCAAAATAGGCCAATTTGGAAACAGAGAAGCCAGTGGTAGTGAGAGTTCACGGATTGAATTTAGGGGCTTGGATCATGCAGATTCATTGGGTCTGATACTGATCAGTAGCAGAACAAGGTACCTAGTCAACTGGCTGGTCAATGCAATGATGAGTCTTCAACACCCACATTCAGAATACGGTCTTCCCTTAGTTAGAATATATGGACCAAAGGTAAGATTCGATCGAGGACCAGCAGTGGCCTTCAACGTGTTTGATTGGAAAGGAGAAAAGGTTGATCCTGTACTTGTACAGAAACTAGCCGATAGGAACAACATTTCTCTTAGTTTTGGGTTTTTGAAAAACATTTGGTTCTCAGACAAAAATGATGAAGAGAGAAATTTAATGGAGACAAGAACTCCTGAGCACAGAAATACTTTGAGAAATAAGAGAGCGAAATATGATTTAGGAATATCTGTGATAACAGCTTCACTTGGGTTATTGACAAACTTTGAAGACACTTACAGGCTCTGGGCATTTGCTTCCAAGTTCCTAGACGCAGACTTTGTGGAGAAAGAGAGATGGAGATACAGTGCTCTTAATCAAAGTACTATTGAGGTGTAGGGTAGGCTGTCCTTAATTTTTTCATTCTTTCACATTCTAAGACCTTAAGGTGTAGAATTTTTTTTTTTTTTGGGAGTCATGTCAATCTGTAAATTCAAGGGCTTGTTTACCTCTACTCATCCATGAATCGGATCATTGAGATGGGAGCATTACAAGATCTCATAAAGAGTGTTAACACATTATAACTTGTTAATTTATAGTGTAGTTATTGACATTATATAATCTTTCAGCAAACCTCACCTGTGTGCATAACTTTGCATAACAGTAAACACTAAAGACTGTCTGATCCTGTGTCATCCTCATTCAAACTTCAAGTTTCATACATACAGCGTTATGTTTTGACAACATATGATATACACTAACAAACTCTCATCAGCTTTCAACATTTAGATATCATACAGTGTATATGAATCAATACATAGTTTCAGCCATCAAAAAGGGAGGTCCTCAATTTTGGACCTTTTGGTTATTAAGGTCTATAACTGCATTACAAATAAAAGGAGGATGGATTTTGTAATTAAGACAAAGTGCATTGAAGAATGTATAGAGAAAGGACTTTTTCACAAGTATTTCCTTCTCGAAGTGTTAAAGACTTCCCATATATAACCTTGAAATCGGCTAGCTTCCTATTATTGTCTCTTCAATTATGAAGTGAATCTGTCCCCATATACTTGGTGTAATTAACATAAACCATTAAATTGTATCACTTCTTAAGATTCCAACAATGGATGAATTTAAAAACATCAAGGACCAAAACATGGTATGTGTATTACACCCTTTCTACCACAAAAAGAATCCCATTTGCAAAAACGCTTTCTTTTACAAAAAGAATCATCTTTTATTGATAGTATTATAAAATAACACAATGTCATGGACGTCGGGATTTCATTATCATGCCACCACTGCACAACTAGCAACATTTAATTTTTAGGGATTAACATGGAACACATACATATTTGATATTTGTAAAATTGTAAATGGGTATCCTTTTGTAAAATGGAGGGAATAATATTTATCCTATTCCCATTAATTATCTATATCAACTTAACAAGCTATAACTTTTCTTTATTTTGACTACCTGGGATTCTCTGTCATTTATAATGGCTAGTTTTAAGAACCATCTTGAAAAATTTGGCTACCAGTACCAGAAAATAAGCTCATAATCAGAAAAGCACAAGTATCTGGCATATATCCTTCACAATATTCATCCATAAATCAAAATATGTAGTATGAGAACGCCAGTGAAAGCAAATTCATCACTCAGTTAATAAAAAAAGTACAAATATTTGTTTTCTTTTATTCTTTTATTATTTTTTATAATAATAATATTATTTTTTAAAAAAAACTTAAAGCTAGCAAAAGATGCGGATTTACCTGAATTTCAACCTTTTATTTTTCAACAGCATCGTATTGATTCCAAAATTATGTCTGCCAAGGAAGGAAGGCCATTCCTCCTTAAGCGGGAAAGTGTGGACCCAAATACCCGACACTGATATGTGACGGGCCAGGCCTGTAAAATAATTTTTTTAAATAATTGAAGTATTCTCTAACTTAAGTTTTTTCACATGGTGTTATTCATATGGGCACATTATGCGAAACTAATTTTTTTAAATATTGAAATTATTATTTTTTTTAATATTTTCACATGGTGTTATTCATATGGGCCAAAACTTACACTTCTCTCGAGGCACTTCCTATATATATATATTACAAATCTTAGTCCTTTGACCCATTTTGAAAATTTAGTTATCCAACGAAAGATGTTAAGGCCTATATCAACTCACATCAGTATATATATATATATATATGTCCAATATTTAAAATGAACAATCATCGTTCAATATACCAACAAAAGTATGAAGTTATCATAATTTAAAAATACGTGGATTATATATAATATATATAATATATATATTATAATATTAAAAAAATCACGTGGATTATTTTATATATGAGGGATTTTTTTTATTTTTTAAAGGATAAAAAAAAGTTTAATATTTTATGGGAAGCATAATTTTCCATTAAATGACGCGTGTTTTGGATACCTATACCAAAAAGTGACATTTTGTAAATAAAAGAAAAATAAGTGACATGTTTTCTTTTTTAGTCCAAATCACACCAAAACGCACGCGTTTTTTAAAAAATTATGTTATAAAATATTAAATTTAGTTCTTTAAAAAAAGCTTAAAAAAAAAGTCCCTCTCATATATATATATATATGAGGTGGATCAATATCAATAAGTTTTTTACACAATTTTTTGACTCTTGAATTTGAACACTCTTAATGACTAAGATTAAAACTAATTTTTAATTTACAACTAATTTTTTCATCTTCATCTTTTTTAAAATTTAAAACTTTAACAGAAAAACATATATCATCCAACTCTCAAAGCACTATTATTATGGGAAATAAGGAAACTCAAGATATATCATCCAACTTTTACCTATCTATAGTATACTATGTTACCATAATCGCATTTTGTTTTACTTTTTTGATTTAGTTATAAATTAAAAATTATAATTATATTAAGAGTGTTTAAATCTAAGAGTTAAGAAATTAAAATTATATATATAAACTTAGTGTAATTTTGAATATATATATATATATATATATATATATATATATATATATATATATAACGGAAACTATATGAGCACTACTTGTGACCACTGCCCCTCTCGACACTTTCACTGTAAGCATAGAGATTCATTTCGTTTTTATATCTTCGATCTATTTGTTTCTCGAGATTCTTTGAGGAAGAAAGAGAACTAATGGCTTCTCAGGAAAATGTCGGAATTCTCGCCATGGATATCTACTTCCCTCCTACTTGTATCCAGCAGGTGAATCTACGACCTCTTGATATTTTGTTAATTTTTGATAATTGATGGATCTTTCTATCTATATGTCATTTCGAAGTATCTGCTTTGGTTGTGTGTTTTTGGAAAAGTTATCATTTTGTTTTGCTTACTTTAGAAAGCAAATTTTGTTCTTGTTTGATAGTGAATACTAAAGTGAAAATTGAAAGATACGTAGAATATTCGTTTGAATTTTGGAAGTTTATTTGTTCCAGGAAACTTTTTTTTTTCTTCCAAGTTTTACCTGAATATTCTGATATCTCATTTCCAGTATATGGTTGAGAAACTCAGAACTATAAGACTCTATGGTAAGTTTAATCATTTTCAAAATTAGCTGAGTGCTTTAGGTAATGGCAAGCAGGAAAAAGGTTTTGACAGTTTTGTGCTTGTACAGAATAGTGATGGCCAAGTCTTTTGATTTGATATAAAGCTCGGTTTAGATCTTGGATAGAAGAAAAAGAAAGGAAAATGAAAACAAAAATTAAATATTTGTAAAAGTCCATTATACTTAATTTTAGCATTGTACTGCTATACTCGGGTTTTAAACTTTGAAAAGTTGGATTTGTAATTATCAAGGAGGTTCCCCCCACCCTCCAACACACAGACACACAATACTGAGGTTTTAAACTTTTAAAAGTTGGATATTTAATTATTAAGGATGTTTCCCCCCACCCCCACTCCTTCCCTTTTCCATTCCTTCGATTCAATCTTGCCAAGTTTTAATAGTTGCATTAAATCAATATATATCTCAAAGTCATACTCCTCGTCTTATGTGCCTTTTCAATTTATTACTCTTCTTGTGAGTTCTTGTTTTGGAAAATCCTTTACTTTTTTGGTTTGTGCTACTACTTTTTTTTTTACTCTGACTCATTATCCATGGACTTCTGCACATATATACAGAGATATTTTTGTTTAGTTTTGCAAATAGAAACGTTGTAAAAATTTTCAGCTGCAGACATGGTAATGTAACTGTTCTGATTTTAGATAATCCTTTATAATAATAAAAAAGGGTAAAAAATAGAGAAAGATTATTCTTTATAATAATAGTACAATACCAACAAATATGCAAATATTTTGTTGGCCTTTTAGTCTATGCAATTCTTAATTCTTCCTTTGTAATCACTTTCATGTTTTGTTTTTTCAATTATGTGCTATATAGGAGGTATTGGAGGCTCACGATGGAGCCAGTAAAGGGAAATACACCATTGGACTGGGTCAAGATTGCATGGGCTTTTGTACAGAGGTGGAAGATGTAATCTCAATGAGGTTGTTACTCCAAATCTCATCATTACTAGTTTTTATAAGTGTCATTAATTCTTAGCCTCATTCCCTTTTCTGCATTACTTAAAATTATCTGGGTTGCATAATTGGGTACCCCATTCCCTAACCTTATACAGTGGGCATTTGGACAACCTTGATTTCACGCTGCTAAGCTAGAAAGCTTACATTTTCCGAGTTTCCGTAAAATATAAGTCAAGATTTACTCTGGTCTTTTTCCTTTTTACGAATGATAGCCATTTAATAACATGCTTGCATATAGAAAGCATTTGATAATATGAGATCATGTACCAGTTATCTCAATCATCCTCAGCTAAGCCAAAGTTCCAAAATTTTCTAGAAAGTTGATTTCAGAAGAATGAAAGTCTGTAACTTAAAGGATATTTGATATCCAAGTTAAACACGATGAATAAACGGATTCAAGGATCCACCGTTTTGCGATATTGAACCATTATTCCTGAACCTTGCCAAGAAATTATTAGCTCCCATGTAACTAATACAATGAATAAAAAAGAAGTAATATCAACTCATTTTCTTATCTTGTTTTACATGTCTTTCTGTGTGTGTTTTTTTATTTATAATCAATGAATTTTAGTGCATGTAAATTGTATGAGTGGTTTTATAATTCTGCCATAACAAGTGGCTAATAGAAAATTTCAGCTTTATGCGCTTCGCTATTGATTTTGACTACACCCATAGCTTACTTGTTTACAATAAAGGCTTCATAATTCTCAAATATATATTATCTTGATCATTTAGTTTGGTAATGTTTCTAATTAACCTTTTCATCTTCAGTTTGACAGTTGTCACTTATCTTCTCGAAAAATACAAGATTGATCCAAAGCAAATTGGTCGGCTGGAAGTGGGCAGCGAGACCGTTATAGACAAGAGCAAATCCATTAAGACTTTTCTGATGCAAATTTTCGAGGTACTAGTCCATTTGTATTAATGCTGGTGCTTTACTTATTCTTTTGTTGGTTATTGTGCAAGTATACTTGTGAATTATTCGGGAATCTATTTATTAAGTTAACAGGTTATTTAAATTTAAAGTGATATATATATATATATATATATATTTTTTATTTTTTTTGGGGGAAGAGGTGAGAAGGTACTCAGTTTTACTCGACTTGCTTACCAATAATGATTTTTACTTGTGAACGAATATGTACTCCAATCCATAATACATTCACCAATAGGCTGTATAATTGGTTTCCTTTCAGAAGATGAATGTATCAGAGTATATCATAGCAATTGGTTCCTGGATGATTAAGGTCCATCTGAGCAGAACCTGGGACCAGTAACGGGTTACTGGTCTTGGTTCCAAATTACATTTGTTCTTGCATGCTCTTTCTTATGCAATCATTAGTTCCCCTCCTCCCCCCCCCCACCCCTGCACTCCCCAAAAAAAGAAAGAAAAAGGAAGTGCTTTAGTTTACATAATTTTATTCTGGGATTTTTTGTAAGCTTTCTGCTATAAGATATTTTTCTACGCTGAAGTTTATTAGTATTGCTATTGAATTGCCTATTATGACTGTCATAGGAAACTCATCCTGCCTTCTTTTAAATAATCAGAAATCTGGAAATACTGACATTGAAGGTGTTGACTCAACTAATGCTTGCTATGGAGGAACTGCAGCACTGTTCAACTGTGTCAATTGGGTGGAGAGTAGTTCATGGGATGGACGTTATGGACTTGTTGTGTGCACGGACAGTGCGGTATTGCCATCTTTGCCAGACATTTTACTTTTTCTTGAGCTAATGACTAACAATTGGAACTTGTGCTGGAAAGTTCACTCACACTTTGAATGCTAGAATGACTAACTGCAATTCTTTTTCCATTTAAAAATATTGTGGGACCACGTAAGCCTATTGATATGTTGTTTGGAGAGTTGTGCTTATCAGTGGTAGAACTTTTGAATTTCTATCTTCTCATGTTGGGTTTCTCCATTACATTTATCAGTTAAATTCCTCAATATTGTTGAAAAAACTCACAACGAGCTGTGCATTGCACTCTAAAGCAACTTTAGGGAGGGGTGCAGCTAGACTAGTTGGTTAAACATCTTGGTACGATCGATGTTTCTGTTGTTATCCTATTTCTTTTTTATCTAGGTCTTTTCTTTATCATATCTTCTAGAAGAAGGGGGTAATGGATGTTGAGCGTACATGCATACTAATCCATTTGTGGCCTATTTTGTTGGAATGAGCATACCCTTTTATATGTGCGCCCATTACTGGTATTAGATCTTATAACACTTCTTCGTGGAGAGGTTAATTTCTATTTCTTACCTGGGGCTTCCTTCATCAGGTCTATGCCGAGGGACCTGCTCGGCCCACTGGAGGAGCAGCTGCTATTGCAATGCTTATAGGGCCTGATGCCCCTATTGCGTTTGAAAGCAAATTCAGGGCAAGTCATATGTCTCATGCATATGACTTTTACAAGCCCAATCTTGCAAGTGAATATCCGGTAAACCTATCTAACCCTAACCCCTTTACTTGTCATGTTCATGTTTCACAATCATACTCAATACTTCCCGTTTGTTTTTGCAAGATACTTTCACGGTTGTATCAAGGAAAATTGAAAAAGGCATCTGAAATTTAGCTGTTCAGCCTTGTCTTCTATATAAATTCCAATCAACGAATTGCAAAATTTGATGCATGGGGGACAACTGATGTAAAATGAACTAACACAAATATGTAGAAATTGATATAAGCATGATGAAGTGAAAAGCAAGAATAGTTGCAAACTTTCCTGGAATAATAATTTTTGCTTGCAATTCCCTCACTTGCATTGATGCAAGCTGAGTGACAGTAGTCAAGCTGAAGCTATGTTTTTAGACTCTAGGAGACTCGAAGATTTTAAAGTTTTAAATTTATACTGAATGTTAGTCAATATCAAACTATTGAAAAATATGTGGATTTTCCTGTTAAATATTATGCCTTACTTTGACATCTATTGTTTTCCGTATTGTACTCTTTTTCAATTCATCTGTTAATGATTAATTATGTCTATTAGGTTGTTGATGGAAAGCTCTCACAAACTTGTTATCTCATGGCACTTGATTCTTGCTATAAACGTTATTGTCACAAGTAAGCTGATATTTATATTCTACATACACTTGCTTTGTTTTACTTTGAACTTTAGTGAAATGTTGTATAGTTGTACTATGCGAAGCCTTACCATCTTACCGATTATAGGTATGAGAAATTGGAGGGCAAACAATTTTCAATGGCTGGTGCTGACTATTTTGTATTTCATTCTCCATATAACAAGGTTGTTTATCTACGAAGTTTTGATATTGCAAATGATTTAATAGTTTTCTCTATCGAAATTGTCGAATGCTTTATCTGAAGTTTCACATGAACTTTGCAGCTTGTACAGAAGAGTTTTGCTCGGTTAACATTTAATGATTTCTTGAGGAATGCAAGGTGTTTATAAACTTTTCAATTTTAGTAATTCATATCCCTGTGCTGCCAAATTGTTATTCATATCTGCTGTTATTTGCAGTTCGGTTGATGAGAGTGCTAAGGAAAAGCTGGCGCCATTTTCTACTCTAACTGGTGATGAAAGCTATGCTAGCCGTGATCTTGAAAAGGTGAGCTTAGTTCCCATATGTATTCATCATGCTTCATGTGGTTTGAGACCTATATGTAATACCATCGCTCCCCCGTATTAATATACTTTTCCCTGTTTATTTCCCCGTAATCTGGAGTATTCTAGTAATTTAATGAGATGGGCCACATATAGGCAACACAAACCCAAGTTAGCTGGATATGCAAAGAAATTATCTTTTTAAATTATGTAAATGCTGGTATTAAAAAATATAAAGTAGCTGATGAGCTTTGGCTACGCAACTTCAGGCGACCCAGCAGGTTGCGAAGCCCCAGTACGATGCAAAGGTTCTACCAACTACTTTGATACCAAAACAAGTTGGCAACATGTACACTGCATCTCTGTATGCGGCATTTGCTTCCCTTATTCACAATAAGCATAGCTCACTGGTACATGCTTAACCTATTTTGGGTTTCACAGTTTGCCTGTTCACTTGTGTTCAAACAATTCTTTTCTAAATCTATATTTCCCTTTCACTCTCAGGAAGGCAAACGAGTAATAATGTTCTCATACGGGAGTGGTTTAACTGCCACAATGTTTTCATTCCATCTTCGTGAAGGTCAACATTCTTTTAGCTTGTCCAACATTGCGAATGTGATGAATGTTGCAGAGAAGTTGAAGTCAAGGCATGAGGTACACTTAAAATTACCTCCTGACATGTTAGTTGGATACTATTGCCAACCTTTCCAGGCTTTACATTTTTTACTTGCTGTCGTTTGAGAGATAAAACCCTTTTCATATTCAGCTTTATTACGTCTCTGGAACCGTATTCTGATAGATGTTCTTTCTTTCTTGCAGTTCCCTCCAGAAAAATTTGTCGAAATAATGAAGCTGATGGAGCATAGATATGGGGCCAAGGACTTTGACACAAGCAAGGACTGTAGCCTCCTATCTCCCGGTACCTACTATCTCACGGCAGTTGATTCAATGTACCGAAGATTCTATGCAAAGAAGGCAGTGGAGAAAACCACTAGCACCGAGAACGGATCCTTGGCCAATGGTCACTGATAATCAACGAAAGGTATTGTATGCCATGAAGGAGGCGCTTCCATAAGCTTGTTACATACTGCAACTTAGTTTGGTATAGCAGAATGTAATATCAATTTATAGAATTCCTTATTTCTTGTGCTCTATCGATTGATGAAGATAATAGTGTCATTACATTCCAGTTTCTATTAAAAATCAATGGAGTAATTTTAGTGCTGTCTGGCTTTATTGTTATGATTGTGCTTCAACCGTAGTAGTAGTTTTTAAGAGTAGCAATTTAGCGGGCCGCATAATATGATGATAAATGGGGTCAGAGCACGGTAAATCCATAAATGCTCCTATCTGTCCACATGGTGTGGCCTAGCTACGAGACGCTCTAGACCAATGGCTTTAATGCAAAAAAGACCTAACTTTCCCCCAAAAATGTACTACCATGAACCATTATATTTTCATTGCACATTGGATCTAAAAGACTAGGAGTACATTAAATGATTTTATTAAACTTTTTAATAATTCCTCAAGGTTTAAGCGTGCAACGAATTTTCTTTTTCAAACTGAACCAATCCTAGTTCAAGTTTATTTCATATTCCAGATTCCAAAGACAATTTTGAGGACGCTTGTATATTCTACAGTAGTGAACAGAGGACGGAGGAAGCAATAATCAGCCTATGCAAATGACTGTATGGATATAAAATGTAAAATTTTAGAGAATGTATATCAACTAGCCCATGAACCACTAAAGGCTACACCTACACTACATGGTCTCTAGGCAGTCGCATCCTTCCATGTAGTCAACAGATTAAAAAAATATATAAAAAAAGCAAATGTGATGAGGTGCTTACAAGAACATGCACCACGGCCATGGTTACATCAAGAGAACATGCACGGCGGCCATGATTACATCTAGCGAATCTGGAACCTGCAGGTTGCCATAGAACAATATTAAGACAGATTGACAGAGATTATTATATATCCTCAAAATCACACGAATCCATAAATAAAACACTGAGAAAATGAAGTCGAAACAACTGGGCTCCATAAATCACTTCAACTCATTTTATTGATAATCAAATACAAATTCAACATTCAAATAGAGTATAAAGCAATCATGAATGTCACAGGGGAAGGGGAAACCGAGCCAATATCAAATAATAACAACATACAACAAAAATTTTAATGTCAAGCTTCAACAAACGGGGGTCTTCTGATTTGGCTTGAACACGTTTTTTACTAGGGATTCTTTAATGGACAAGAGTTCTGGGAATTCCTGCTTCAGTTTGGTGGCATCAAGCTCATTGTTGCTCCTTGGTGCAATGAAAACCTTTGCCTGCTCTTCAAGATTAAAATTCTTCCATGTAAAGTTTGAGTCTACATATTCCTTGTACATCTCTAAAATCTCATTGTGGCTAACTACTCCAGGGTTTGTGAAGTTCCATATTCCAGTGAGGTTTCTCTTTGCCATCTCGATGGAAATGGGGAGGAGTTCATCCAAGATAGTCATTGAGTTTGGAATGTTGACCACCTTATCATATCGAGCAATCTTTGTGATGAAGTTGCGAGGGTTTGACAGATCTGATGAGATTGGCATTCTGACACGTAGAGTGCATACATTCTCGTAGTTCTTGAGCAAATCTTCCACCTTCACAAATCAGGAAAAATGAATAAACATCATAACTAAAAACATTACTTAAAAACTTTTGTGAGAGACTACATACTCGCCGGCATCAGTAAAGCTAATAATGAGATCAACACATAAAGACAAACTGAATTCAGAACTAACATCATGTACCTCATGTTAACTTCCGCCAGTCATTTCTTAAATTGGACTGCAATGGTTATTATGAAAGACCATCGCTCAAGGATGTCTAGCCTGTTGTGGATAAACATGAGAGACTACTACGAAGACGACTCTTTCATCATATACAAAAGTCAGAAACCTCTTCATTCTTATTTTGACAAGTCAGAAATTTCTTCATTCTTAAAAAGGTAATAACTTTTCAAATGAGTTTGACAGTTTATTCATCTACAAGTGGTGAATTTTCATCTTCAACTATATGATACCTTGAGAGGGAAAGAAACCCTTGAATTTAAAGAAATCCTCCATTGGTCTCACTTTAGTTGCTACCCTTTTTGCGTTAATTTTTCTGGCACAATTTTAAGGCGTGTACAAAACATCTTTAGATATATTTTAACTTGAATACAAATATGTTTAAGGTGTGATATTTAATGTATTTCCAAAAAGTCTTATAAGTCATGCCACAAATACAAAAAAGTGTAGGAACTAAACTGGACAGAGGGAGTAAATGATTTCCAACAATTTCAAGTAAAATTGACACCTATAAATAGCAGTGGTCGGTTAAAAAAAGGGAATGGACATCTTGAACCTGGATCCTTGGGATTATGAAATAACCACAAAGCACAAGGGCTAAAATGATACATATATCATCCACCATTTGTAGTAACATATATAGTTCCAACAACACATCCACATTTTAAATGTTAAAAATCTTCTACAATTAGAAATTTAGAATAATAGATATACTCAAGCATGCAAACAAGTTCTATCCCTCAAATACAAGCACAATCAAACTTAATCCCGCATCACTCAGCATAGCCAAAACATGAAGAAGTAGAAATGAAAAATCCACAACAAACATGAATAAATCAACAAGTGAAATTCCAGAATCCAGATCTAAGAATTAAATAGACAAAAACTACACACAAGATTATCTATATATCACGAACATTTGAAATCAACAAAGTAATATATATATATATATAGTATTTTCTAAAATAACTATAACAACTGCACATTCAAATCAGAAATGTGATTCATATGATTGAAAATGAACAGAAACACGTACCATGGCCTTGGTCTTGGAATAATAGGATCCGATGAAATTGGGAGTATCTTGCTCCTTGAATCCGACGCCTGACCCGAGAGGATGCCCCGCATCGTACTCGAATATACACCCAGTAGCATAATTGATGACGATGAGTCCCTTCTCTTTGCATACGTCAGCGAGGGTTAGTGTACCGACGACATTGGTTCGGATGGTCTCCACCTTATGGGACTCGCACCAGTCAACGTTGGGGCGGCCAGTGACGCCGGCGGCGTTGAAGACGTGGGTAGGCTTGACGGCAGCGATGTCACCTTCAATGGATGCGCGGTTCTCGAGACGGCCACAGCCGTAGGAGAATTCGATGCCCTGAGCTTGGCAAATCTTTCCGAGAAGGCCACCAATCCAGCCGGTCCGGCCGTAGATCAGGAACTTGAATGGCTTATTATCAGAAGAGCCGTTGGCCTGGAAACCCATGATAATAGTAGTATAGTTTAGAGAGAGAAAGATTAGTTTACAGACTTACGGGTACAGGTGAAGAGAAGAGAGATGGGATCTGGTAGTGGTAGTTGGTCCGAGCACATATTTGATTTGGACATGCATATGTTTAAATAGAAATATTGGGAGTGGGACAAACATAGTACAAAAGTTGCCGCCTCGTATTCTTACCGCGGGGGGTGTGTGTGAGATTTCATTTTCGTCATTTTATTTTTTAAAACATTTTTCGTCAAATTTGTGTCTAGTGTACTAGTAGTATTGTGTTTTATTTTATTTATGAAGCTCCATGTTCATCTTTTATTTTTCCTTTTTTAAAGCAATGCTAAAGGACTTGAAAAATAAAAATTAGAATAAAGAGTATATTATGTGAAATAACTAATAATTAGTAATTAGTTTATTAATGGTAATTTTCAAGAACACATGTCATAATTTTTAAGTGGTGTAATTTTTTTGTAATTTTCTTTTCTCCTTGTTATGAAGTTGATATTCTCACATCACACACACACACATATTATCGTAATGTTGAGTTGAGATTGATTATATAATGTATTTTTCTAAAGTTGTAACTTTTTAAAAAATATATATACTATGTAAAAAAGGGTAACCTGTTTTCCCAAGTTCAATTTCCGACCGACCGAACGACCGACAAAGTAGTCCTATAACTTTAACATACAAAAAAATGCTATAAAAGCATTCCGACACGACACGATAAACTAGAAAAGAAGATATTCAACCAAAATGGTTACAAAATTTACATATGAACATCCATCCATCCTTATGGTACAAGAAAAATGTGTTAATTATGAATTTGATATTCAACTATAACTGGATAAAAGTTTGAAACTTATCCTAGTGACCATTTGGAGGGAGGAAGATTGGTGGTCAAATGGTGAGATTCTCTTGAATTGCAGTAAATGCTCCTACAATATTCCCGCCAACGTCTGGGAATGACTCGCAGCCAGGAAGAGGTTTCACTTTTCCAGTTGGATCAACTACGACCGGGTACTTGAGAAGGTGACCTTTCATGGTGGTTACTTCATCAGCTGCAAATAGTTGCCAGTTGTGTTCGCTCACCACTCTAACATGTCTCACACATTCCAGACTCTCTGGTTCCTTAAAACATTCCTCCACACCACCCATGTGCTCCGCCCATAGTGACATTCTGTATCCATATACCTGCACTCAAATTCAAAACTCTACTCAAATATATATGTACATATGTAAATTTAACTTGAGCTAGGCTAGACTTACAAGGATCAAATATTACCTGCCCTCGTGGACTAGAATTTTTGCATCCCCAAGTATGACGAGGTTGATATGCACCCATTGCAATCTCAGTGTCTCTGGTGCCTTCCAAGGAACGTTGGTTGATATTTGCAGATCCCAATAGCACAAACTCATCATCTACTATCATTCCTTTTGAATGGACATATATCATGAAGCTCGGCTTTTTTCGTGTGAGGGCCTGCATAACATGTGGAATAGAAGTTGCTCAAATTTTGTGGAGCACCAAGTAATACAGTAGGAGATAAGCCTACATATTAATGAGAGAGGTACGAGATATA
Organism: Panax ginseng; assembly: GCA_020205605.1. Lineage (NCBI taxonomy): Eukaryota > Viridiplantae > Streptophyta > Magnoliopsida > Apiales > Araliaceae > Panax > Panax ginseng. The sequence continues at coordinate 98,737,502 of CM035150.1, forward strand.
TACCTGAGGAGTATTTGTGGCAGTAGAATTTCCGGCATCTGAAGTCCCTTCCAAGTCTTCAGCCTCACGATTGCCAAGGCAGAAGAAATTCAAATAATCTTGAGGTTCATACGTATTCTCAAGCCCTGCCTCTTCTAAAGCCTTGTAAATTACTTCATACATCATTTGCATAGTATTATGCTGCAAACAATTTACAATATCACCAGGTTCAAAAGATGTGACAGAACATGTCCTTATAATGTCATCCCCTCCCCTCGCAGACCTAGTATTTTGTGGCTCAATCCTAGGTTGCTAGTATGAATAACAGTTAAAAATGGACGGTACATAGTTGAAAGGTACGACTCTCAAAAGAAATAAGAGTTCTCTATGCGAATAAAAGAAATTTGAAGATCACTTGACAACTTCAACTACATTCTCTTGAATAATTTACAGCATCAATAAACCATGAAGTCAATGTATGCCTCGTTATAATCTGTATGTTACATTAATTCTGTCTAGTGTTTTATATTCATCTTAACAACCGTATCTGTTAAAATTATAATGCCCAAGAGGTATTGATCTAAGGACACATAATACATCCCCAAGAAGTGATGGCTTGATTTTTCATAAAATAACTATCTCAATATAGTAGGGAAGGCTAGAACTACATGTGTACTATCTTAGATTATGATTTTCGTAAGGAGACTTCTATGCACTTATACACAACAAGGTCTGACAGAGTTATAGTGCTTTACTGAATCCCACATTTGGTTTACCAGACAATTCATCACCTCTAATTGCATCAGTACATACAGTGGGAGTCTTCACCAAAACTATGACATATAATCGGTCTATGACTCCACGAAGCTACTCTTCTTCATCTTTAAAGCTGGAATATAATTATATAAAAGCACGATAGCTCAAGTATTTTCAGAAGAAAGTGCTACCTTAGTCATTACTCTTAAACAATATTTGTAGCATATTTACATATATTGCAAATTTTAAAATTTGAATTGCACCTCCTGAATGATTAGGAGTCTATTACAAAGAATAGATGCTTAACAATTTTGAGTCTTATTATAGTTGAAATTCACCTGCCAAAAAAGAATCCTTTGGGTAGCAGTACTTGTAGGAACACCTTCCGGCCACATTGGGATGACAATGTATGCACAAAACCTCTCATTTGCTCTAATTTTATTTGCAATTTTAAGAGCAACTTCCATCGGTATTAAATTGTTTGCACCTGCAGATAAACGAAAACTCTCATAATTTCTTTTTGTTATCATCCAGTCTGATTGCATAAAGTTGTGGAGCAATTAAAGTGAACTTGAAAATCTACAACAGCCACTCCAACCTTTCCTTTTTCAAACTTCCAACTTTATGTTCCTCTTCTTGTGTCTTCTAAGCAATCAAAAAGAGTTGCAATGAAGTAAATTAAGCAAGTCTAAGACACTTGCATACATTACCTCCACAACAAATAGTAACTAAACAACTTATCACATTGTAAGACTATTATAGGTGGCATCATATTGGACAATTTTGCAATTTATGATAACAGCACATGCTTATTCGGTTATTTCATTTGTTTCCATGTACTGATAAGGTTAAGGTCTCTCACCTAAGTTTCGGTAGTGAGCCCAATTATAAGAAGAACCAATGAAATACTGATTCTCAATATATATGAAATGTTGGGCAGCACGAATTGACTTCACATATGCTGTATGTATACTCATGTCTATCAACACATTCTTCCCGCATACCAGGTTCTGTCACAAGAAGAGATTAGGTAATGGATCACTGATATAACAGGGGCAGAACCAAAAGCCAAAAGCTCCCTCACCCTGCTTGTTGCAACTTTTGGGTCTTTGGGGAAACCTTTAACTGAGTTAGAGTCGATTGAACGAAAAACCTACAATTTATGAGAAAGTTAAAGAGTACCGAGTGTTAAACATGTATTCTAAAATAAATTGCAACAGCTTCTCATGGGCATTTAATACCTGCACATGCCAAGCCTCTGAATCATCCTCGCTTGAGTCAAGATCATCTTTCAGTCCTATGAAGTCATGAATTCTTCCAATTTTGAGTAATGAATCATCATATGACCTTTTTATTTTATTAACCCCATGTGGTTTTGAAGCCTTTAACCATCGCTCCTCAAAGTTGGTAAGTAAATCATGTGCTGCTGGGCCATCAATTCGACAATGTAAATCATGCCATGGTTCTCTTGGACAGCCAACAGTAGGCCCCTAGTCAAGTAAAAACACAGAACAGGGAAGAAAGAGGAGGGAAGTAAGAGTAATTACAAATAAAATAAATATAGTGACGGAGTGATCATGCCATCAAGAACTTGATTCATTTCATTAAATCTCTGAAAACTCTGTGCGTGTGTGTGTGTCAGCACTCACTCCTAATGGACTGAATAAACAATGTCCAAAGATAAATATTTCATTTTAATGAAGGGAAACAGATCACGTCAAGACATGATTGGTATTTGATTATGGGATCCGTTCTTTTGGAGCTATCCATATATATCACAATCATGTGGTTACTGGTTCAAAACACCCATATATCAGGAGAGGGGAAAAAGAAGAGACCATCATAATTGGTAGAATATTAGGTCTCAAAAACTGTAAAGACTCACTGAAAGGGTTCATTAATGTTTAATTTGTATGAGAGTTGGTAATTACATATACCAAGAAATACTTGCTGTATTTATGTACTGGAAGGAGGAAGCCTCAAACATAAGATTCTAGTTCTTTATAAGGACCATCCACATCACATGTCACAAACTATGCCATTTAAAGTTTGTCATTATTCTAGCAGATTTAACCAAATCCAGCTTCGCAAGTAAATCAAAAATAACTAAAGGATAAGAGTAAGAAATCCAGAAAACTTGTGGTTATAATCCAACACCAACAGAAGAATTATTTAATTGATTACCGTAAACGTTGGATTATGATAGTCATCTTTGTGAAAGGTATGTAATGTACTAAATATAGGATGGTCTGGAGAATCATATCGCCCTGTGCATAAATCAAGACCTCCAACAAATGCTATGATCTTTCTTTTCCCAAGACCCGCATCAGTGTCAACTATAATAGTTTTCTGATGATGAGTGTAGATTGTTCCAACTTCCTGATAATGGAAAAAATATCAACCAACTTATTTCAAATTCTAAATCTGGAAAAATATATCACAGAACACTTTTCAGGGGAAACAAAATCAAAGCATACAAACAAATTAAGACATGAATAGTAAAATTTAAACTTTTATAGCTCCAAAATCTCTAGGTGGTTTAACTCTCATCCAACTCAATATGACATTAATTCAATTATGTGTAGAAAGTGTGGGCTTTACACATACACGCCTCCATCTTTGTTCGCAGAAAGTCCCTGCCGCCGGACTTAACATACACTTTTACGCTTGCAGCAAAAGATTTTATGAATGTATCAAACAATGGCTACTACACCAACACTAGGCATGCTTGTCTGTACATAATGTTTAAGTTGTTAACAGTTGCTCCACTTAATGTGATCAAAACATAAGGTTATTGATCACATTCTTTTTAAAAGAGATTTTTTTTTTTGATAAATAAAGAGGAAACTTATCTTTTCAAGTTATAAAATTGTTTCGGGTTTTTTTTTTCATCGCTTTATAAGTAACAGGAATAACATAATTAAACATAATCCTAGTCTCCAATGAAAAAAAAAAAGAACATCTCTCCATCCAAAAAATTGAACAAAAATAAAGAAATAATATCATCCAGGGACAGACGCAGGGGTGGGAAAGTGAGTGCCACTGCCCTTGCCAGCTTCCCCCCCCCCCCCCCCCCTTCTTTGGTCTACACACACTTTTGTCCATGGGCCCCCAATCCCCCACAGGCTTATACCCACATGAGGATGAGTTTGCCTATTTTATATAGGTTTGGTCCCCACTTTATTTAAGTGATTTTTTGCAATCTTTTCGTAGTTTTATGTAATTGTTTTTGGCATACAATTCTTATTTATATAATTATCACTATATTATGTTAAATTTATATTATATATTGTTCCAAAGCCCCCACTTGGCATAAATCCTGTGTCAGACCCTGAATATCATCCATTATGATAATTAACTAGATAGTCTTTCCTTCTTCCTCTGTTCTGTTTGAGGTATAATTCATTAATAGATTTAGGATTAAGTACTTGCATTAGATTTCTGTAGAAGTGTCACAGAAACATCCAAACCTATCAAACGTTCATTATCTTCTTTCTCCTTCCTCTTCTTCCTTTAAACTTTCACTTTGCCAGTTTCGTTTTTCACTTCTTGTTTGTAACAAAACACTAAATACTGATTTTCCTTCCAATCTTCAATGAATATGACACTTATTAGTATCAGAAATCATCATCAAGTAAATTAATGAAAAGGAGGATCATAACTGACAAAGAAAATATATTCACAAACCTTCTTTTGGACCCAGCTATGCCCCTTTCCAGCAGATCTGGGGCATAGTAGAACTTGAACTGTAGAGTTCTTAAAAAAACGTCGAGTATCCTCATCACAGGTATCCATGATCCCATCCTACAAGTTACAGAAAACATTAGTGCTTTAATAACTTTAGTTTTAATGATAAAGAAGTGAAAATTGATTGAGACATGGCCTTTAAGGAGTAGGGTTATTGAACATGAAAATATCAAGCTTTATGGACATAAATACCACAGAATTTCCACCAGTATGATGTCACAAGGATCAACATCCTAAAGTAGCTCTGCCTGTTCTCAGTCTCAAAGAACAATCTAAAGACTCAAGGATTTGTTGTCATAGACTCTTTCTTTAATTCCTTTTTTTGATACTATACTCAAGTTTTCAGATGTAGCATAGTCCCTAATGTTAAGTTTGTAATATCCATGAACATACAACAAATTACATACATAGAGCGGAAGAGTGAAAAATCAGAGTTTAAAATTTTACAAACCATATACCCGATCATCCTTTATGCACAATTATTAATTAGATGAAAAGAGATGGAGATCAGATTCATACCCTTGTAGAAATTAGCTTCCTCAGGTTCAACATGAATTCACCGGGTTTGATTTCTTCTTTTGATCAACGTTAGCCACATAAGTGTTTGGCCTTTATAGGTAATCCACCAAGAAAGAACAAGTATTCAAGAAGATGGGTATTTGACAAAACCCTAATTCTATCTCTATGCAAGTACTCTCCCAACTCTTGGAAGTATTATTAAAACTAAATCAAAATAAGATTCCTCATATTTATAGATGTAGGCAACCCTCCTAAACAATTTAGAAATAAGGTTTTATTTTAATTAATTAAACTCCTTTAATTAATTAACCTCCTAATCCTATTAGGAATTTATAAGAGTACTTTTATTAATTAATTCCCAAACTCTTTTAGGAATTAAATAATAATAATAATAATAATAATAATAATAAGACTCCTCATATTAATTTATATTTAATATTTCCAAAATATTAAATAATAAATATTAAGTTATTTAATTTATTTATCACCATAGATTAGACTTAACTTATTTTACGATTATGCTATTTGTTTCTTAAATAAATATTTCTCCTGACCCTTTAGGTTCTCTATATTAAATCGGTTGTGAATAAATCAATTAGAACAATTCTAATCTTATTTAAACAAATAGATTAATCTATTAATTTATTTAAATAACTAACATTTATTCTACAATAAGGATAAGCCTCCTTAGCAATCAACGACTTTCAATATAATATAGATTTCAACATTAATCATAAAAGAACCATTGAGTAAATACTAAATAGTTACCGTACAATTCAATCCTTCCATCATACAATGTCTCAATTAAATATAAGACATGAAATTATTGTTAAGTCTTATTTTATTTAATTATATGTATTTCGATTCTCAAATGCACAACTCCAAATAATGCAAATTAGAAACTCCTTTCTAATTTCATTTTGCCTTTGTTAAGGACTACTAGGTTGTCATTTATCGAATCACATAAAGACATTCTCTTCCTTTGTTGATCATTCATTATCTCCATGTACAACTTATTACACTCAAGCATACCCCTTAAATAGACTCTTAAGGTCTTAAGGAATATGTCAAAGTATAATTCATGATACACAAGATACTATGATGATCTCAAGTCTAAGGATCACTTGTACTGCTATTACTACAGGAATTTCTATTGACAGGAAAGTAAAACGCTATTAAGTATTCCTTAGCGAGTCACGTTTAGTGAACTTATTCTCCAATAAGCACATACATTGCTTTAGTGTCTCCACACAAATGATCATGAGATCAATCGTCCTCATCCAATGAGCAAACAACATATGTACCAATCTATCCGGATTCACTAATCCATTTATAGTAATCCAACGATTGGAAACAATTTTAGCTTGTGAGCTATCTAAAAATTTAGATCTCATTAGCATGATCATCATCGTGATTCTAAAAACATTGCCCAAAACTATGGGTTTATCACATATTATAAAACAGCATCATGTAGATAAATTAAAAACCTTTAATTAAACAATTATTTTATTAATAAATGAATAAGATTGTTACAAAGTATATGCTTTATCATCAAACATGATTGACTTGTGTGTATACTACTTTCACCTGAATCTAGATCCGCTTGGTTAGGGGTGTGCATGATTTTCGGTTTTTCTGATTTTTTCGATTTTTCGGACCGGACCGAACCGGCCCGATTCTGTGCAAAAAAGAACCTGGTCCATTTAAAGACAAGTATCGATTTGAAGATAGAGTTTTTATGGTTCGATAAGATAGAACCATACACAGATATACTCTAAGTTTTCCAATTTTTTTATTATTAATAAATAATTAATAATAATAATAATAAAATAATGATTATAATAATTAAAAAAATAATAATATTAATAAAAAATAGTAATAATAATAAAATAATAATTATATTATTTTTTTTATTTATTCGGTGAAAAACCGATCATGAAGCAGGTTTAAGATATCTGGGGTCAAGTAGATCTATCGATATCATTATCAAAATTTGGCTAATTTTGGTATTCATTAGGATTCGGTAGAGTAGTATTACCGATTGCACACCCCTATGCTTGGTGACAAACAATGCAATCTCCAATTTGAAAATGTAAACAAATTGACATTGATTCTCAAACCCATTTTATAATTCCAAGAATTAGCACTAATGCCACATTCCACTTTCTTGTGTGTTATGATGACTTTCCTCCTTGTTTGTTTCCCACTTACTTCAACTAAAATCTTTTCTTCTTTTACCTCAAAACAATTACATTCTTACTGAAACAACCCGGGTCAAATCTCGAGTCCGGAACAAATTTCAGGTCAAATCCCAAGTCCGAATCGAATCAAATCCATCAAAATAAGGCCTCAAACTACTGGCCTAATTATATCTTCTTGGGTCATCTTAGCCCACCACAGGCTTCCAAAAGGTCATGACTTGAATGTACTATTAGTAGTAACTTATTTACTTATATGCTGACAAATTTTTCCCCTATCTTTCGATGTGGGACTGGGGTGTTACAAACTCCCCCACTTATATTTCTGACGTCCCTGTCAGAATCCGATCACACACACAGCCCAAAGATCTTTGCCTCTCTAGCCATTGTGGGATAATACCGGCTGGCTTCGTGTCCCCACCTCCGGACCTCTATCTCTCCATTGTGGGATAATACCACCGACCTTCGTGTCCCCACCTCCGTGACCCGATCGAATGACCCGACCGAGCTTTGAGAGTCGGCTCGATACCATGTAAACAACCGGGTCAAATCCAGGAGTCCAGGAACAAATCTTAAGTCAAATCCCAAGTCCGAATCGAATCAAATCCATCAAAATAATGCCTCGAACTCATCGGCCCAATAGTATCTTGGGTCATCTTAGCCCACCACAAGGCTCCCCCCAAAAGGTCATGACTTGAAGGTACTATTAGTAGTAACTTATTTACTTATATGCTGACAAATTTTTTCCCTATCTTTCGATGTGGGACTGGAGTGTTACACTTACAGCATTTGTCAATTGTCTTCTCTTAATTGAGAAGCAAAATCCTTGCATTCATATAGTGAAGTAAAGTTTAGTTTATCCTACTTTTACGTCTCATGAAGACTCAAAGTATACAAAAACATATATCCTCAAATATAGATCATCTTAACATTACCAGGGGCATTAGGAAATGCTTTACACCAATAATTAAATTGTAATTATAGCGCCAGTTATCAATATCACAATTTGGTTTCAAAATACTAGGCTCCTTTTCTAGTGGATAGGCAAAGAACAAACCAACTATCAAATTTCTGTGTCTAGAGAACAGAAAATCAGATATTTATATATATACCAAATAAAAAATCATTTAGGCTCATACTGTACAGAGTTGAATAAAAGGTAGTTCAAGGAAGAGAACATTGTGACCATCGTAATTTACAAGGATGCAACTAAACCAGCACAAGGAGACATATTTGCAAGTAATTAAAATACCAATTGCAGCATAAAAGCCTCAGTTCTTACCCTTTTGACTCCCATAAAGCTTGTGGAAGTAGGATCATCCCATACTAGGAGCAGCACTCTTACACCTTCCTGCGACTTGATTTTGAGAAGTTCACCTAACAAGCTATTTGTTGCATTAACATCATCACGAACAAGTCTAACTTTGTGGACCACAGACCATCCCGTAATGTAGATCAAACGACGAGAATTCTTAATAGCAACAAAAATATCATGCCAGCACTTTCCATGCACATACTGTTGATTATCGTCAAGCTCCACATTTGGAAGTAAACAATCAGGGACATGAGCATCTTGATAAAGTGTAACCTTTCCACCTCTCCTAAGAGGAAAGTATGTACCAGGAACACCTTGGTACTCGGGATCTGATCCAACGCCTCCATGATAAAGAGGAATTTTATCCATCGAGATGTACTGAATTGATATAGTCAAGACAGCTCCACGTTTATATGGCTTTCCATTTGCATTAAGAATTGGGAAGGTACCCTCAAATTTTCTTCCCCAACATATTTGATCCACGGGGATCCCAACAACCCCTATAATTTCAGAACCCACAACATCACTGTCTTTAACTAAAAAGTGCACTTCTGCAGCATAATGCGCAACAGTAACATAAAAATGCTGCATCCAGACTGGATTCTCACTGTCGGCTATCACATAAGTTCTAGCAATTGTAGCATTGGAAATTAAAACTGTGACATAGGGGTCACTTGTATTTTTATTAACCTTGCTCTTCCCTTCACTTTTGCTATTAAACATGCTACCAATAGAATCCATGTTTGGAAGGTTCTTGGCTTCTTTCACCCATATATCCAAATTCCCATGCAACAACATAACCTTCAAAGGCTCCCTAGAGGTCTTAAATGGCATAAATTCTGATAATGCGTCATCATAAAAAGGTTGGGCCATTTAAGCACTTTCACCAGTTCTACAATAATACAGTAGTTCCTTCAAACTTTTTGACTGAAACTGTAAAATTGGAAAAGAAGACACAACCGCACCAACCTATGAGTTCCAGATTTAGCAACGTTTTCTCCCCTTTTATTGAAAATACATCAAAAAATTAAAACATAACTAAGAGAATGGCAAGAAAAGAACTACATAGTATCAGAATTCAACTCTATGATAGAACCCAGTTCATGAAAATTGACAATTAACTTGTTCATGATCGCTAGAGAAAAATTGACCAAAAAAGAGTCTGGGTTAGAGCTTAGATAACAAGAAATTATACCAGCATTTTGTAGAACAAAGCTGGATAAGCCAATGCAAGAAGTACCCAATTGAGTTAAGCTGAATGGCCACAGAAAAAACACCTGGGATTGGATTGGATTGGAATCTGGGTATCGCGATTGATGGAAGTTGAATGGGTAAAAGTCTTGCCAGCATGGAATATGCAGAAAATATGGGAATGAAAATGGGCGTTGAGCGGGTAAGAATTTTGCCATGGGATGAGAAATTTTAGGTTTCCGTTCAGTGTGGCGAGAGGGGTGGAAGATTGATGAAGACCCCTTGATCTCCATCACAAATTCACGATTGTAGTTTGGGACTTGAAATGCTAATATCTTGAGATATGGATGAGTCATTGCCGCCAATTTCTTGAGAACAGTTCGGAATTTTATATAGAGATAGGAGGGACTAGGGAGTGATAACAAGAATAATTGTTTTTATTTCGACAAATATTATCTTTATTTTAATGATAAAAATTAAGAGCACATTTATTTAAGGTAAAATGATTATCATATTTATATTTTTGTCTTGTTATTTTAATAAAAATAGTAAAATAACATCATAATTAAAACATTTAGTTAATATATATCATAAATGAAATAGGTAATTAATAATATAATTAAAATTGCAATTAAAAATAGTGAATGAAATGCAGATATTTTGAGAAAAAGGAAATTTACTTAAATATAGAGAACTAGAAGCTGAAAAGCTGATTTCAAAAGCATCCAACTACTAATTACTACTTGTGAGCCTAGAACTTAGAAGTCCAAACAAACACCGCACAAGATTAGAAGATAGAAGTTAGAAGCTAGAAGGTGCTGCAAAAAAGCTGTTTGGTAAACATGGCCATAATAGAGGGGCAATCCCACAAGTCATCTCTTAGAAAGTTTTCTCCTTTCCAAAGGTAGAAAGAAATATACAACCTCCTATATGTATAATAGCATCATTCTAAATCCATATATTACATTTGTCAAAGCTGATTCCGGATTTACCTAACTACCAGCTTAACTTTCTGGCTTTAACGTACAATTGTAGGGCAGTAGTAAAACTTGGAGGTTATACAATAGTTATATCAACATCATTAAGTACATTAATTCTTCTTGATCTATCAATGATCTTCACTCGAAAATAAACTCATATTTCTATCTTTTACGCTTGGACTTGAGAGCTGTCACTGAACTTGAGTTGTTGTGCCAGTTGCGCTTCCTTTGGTTGATGAACCAATTGTTTATTTGCTTTAGCTGCAAGCCCGTCTCCTCCACGAGCTTTGCCTTGTCATCTTCCTGCATGGATACCAGATTATTCAAGCTCGAAACAGAACTCTATACCATAAAATTGATGCTCAAGTTGTAGATTAATTAAGTGCAGGCGTATGGGTCATAATGTGAGAAATAGTACAACTATTACTTTCATAAGATCAAACAAATTTATGTAACATAAAAAGTTACATTTGAGGGATCTAACTGAAAATGAAAGCATTTTATAGTTATTCAGATTAGTTAGTTGCTTACGGTTGGGTAAGGCCACTTCGAATGTTGCTGCCACCATTCCTTCAGCACTGAAGTTGTGTCACCAGGTAGTTTACCTGCTCTTCTTTTTCTCAAAATTTCTTCTCTAACATCTTCAATTTTCGATCTGAATCCCTGCAAATCAATGATTAATCTCAGTAAGCTTCACAGTTTGACATTAAACAAGAGTCTATAATGTATAATCCTTTACATCTCATGGTAGATATAAGAAACAGGATTTCAACTTCGATCCAAGCAACTAAGTACCAACACAAAGGATACATTGTTCTGTATCAAAGCTTCACTATTTTTTTGTCAAAATTCCTGTCCATTTTTCACAATCAGAAATATATTAGTGTTAGATTAATCTAGAGGATTCTAGGATTGCTTTAACACTTGGCCAATATAAAAGCTCTCTATTGTACACATTATGATATGGAATATATAATATTGTCTTCTAGCATTCACAATTAGTAGTAATTAAGGTCCTTTATTTTAGAAATAACCTGTTTCAGCTCGATCTTCAGTTCTTGTCTAACTCTCTCCATAAGTGACCTTTCGGATTCTGTTGGAAGAAGGGAACCAAATCCCATCATGTCATGAGCATCACTGCCAGATTGATCTAAAGAGAAATCCATCTGCAGTTCATCCTCATCATCTGACATAGTTGCTCCCGTTCCTTCGCTTAGAGATACTCCTGCAAAGATATATTGTTTCAACTTTCAAGGAGGCTCACTAAGATTTCACACCTTGCTACATGCATAAGCTGGAGTGGTATGATCAAGTATTTACCCTGTTACTTCTTTCTAAATACTTGTCGATCTTGATTTTTTATCAAGACTGAAAGGAGACACTAGGTACTTTCCATCATTACCATGTTTGGTGCTTAGAAATTTGAACAGACAAGGAGTCATGAATTAGATACAATCTTGCCATTCAAACTCTGCTATCTTGCAAATAAAGCTAATTAGAAGTCAATATTGTGCTACATTGGGAGGATCTGAAATGGCAAGATTGGTATTATAAGATGCATGTCCTTATATAATGCTCCATTTATTACCTGAATTCTTGATCCAACTATCAGGTTTCAGAGCAAAGTGCATGCATATAAAAGAATCTCCATGTGAGATTCTTCAACACAATTAGATGAAACATATATAGACCAATTAAATATTTCTATGTTAAAGTTCTTAAATACTTTTAATTATTGTGAAAATCTTTATATATTGTTTCATGAAGACATGAATCAAGAAACAGAAATCACAAGCAAAATCCTATGTCCGCCCCTTTTAAAGCTTATAATATAGTCTAAACTCCCATAGGCATTATCATGAACATCATGCATGGCACCTTAATTAATTTGAGATCACTATATATGCTTGTGATAAATATCTTTGAATAAGGGATTTCAAAATATTCATATGTAGAGATCAAAGTGTTAACCTGGATACCCACGACGCTAGCTGGTAAAATAAACTAGACATGAATATCCGGAGCTTATTTTAATATGCATTTTCCAAGAAAAAACTAAACATGGCCTCTAATAAAGTTTTTTAGCTCATAGTCTAAAGGGATGAAACTTTTTCACAAATAAAATGAAAAAGATAACCCCAAATTAGGTTTTGGCATAAATTAAGTAGACTCTTGAATAGAAAATGCTAACTAATTAAGCAAGTTTGTGAGCCTTTTGTTAGAACATCATATTAGAGAGAGAATATTGAATTGAGAGAATAGATAATTGCATAGATAATAACTTGATAATTATCTCTCCTGTTTACATTGAGAAGATATGAGATATTTATACTAATACAAGATAAGATGGGTGACTAACATATTACCTAACTCAAGGAGATAATCATGGAGATAATCATGGAGATAATTATTGGAGATAATCATGGAAGAGTGAATGATGGAAACTATCCTAACAATATAATAATATCTAAAATATTATATTCCTAAAATATCGCCTAATACGCCCCCACAAGCGAAACGTTGGGAAACGAAGCTTGAGCTTGCACTTGGTTGAACATCCATGTAAGTGAAGAGTTAACAGAATAACAACTTCTCCAATTAGAGAAAACACGGACAACTTCCATGAGAGGTTGAACAAAGATGTAGCATGCATGATAATAACATCCAACCAAAGAAAGGTAGGTGGCATATGTTGAATAGGTGGTGGGCATGTCGTCTTGGACTGTGAAAGCACGATGTCTCCATGGTTGCATATCGTGACTTCCCAAATTTGGAGGAGAAAGCAGCAGAGGTAAGAACATGAGAACCATAAAGAAGGAAATGCATTAGAGATCCATCAGTTGCAAGTCTTGCAGATTGCATAGATATAGAGAAGCGAGCAATATTGCTCTTGGTTCTGACGACGTGGAGAAAGTAGCAAGTGAAAAGGATAAGCAATTGGAGAAAATTGGGGAATGCAGACGGGTCGAGGTGTGTCGATTTCATCTACTTTTACTCTACGATGTGAGCGGATCACTTCGTCTGGATTGGGCAGAAGTAGACAAGTGCTCATCAGAATATCCTGTTGGTGGAGAATGAGCATGTGAGATATCACACCGTGGAGAAAGAGAAGGAATATCTTGTAATTTTTCATGATCAAGAAGCATATGAGAGAGCAAATCTAAAGATAAAGAAGGATTTATCTCATAATAGTACTTGCGAAGTCACCAAGAGAATCATCAAGCCCATCAATAATGCAATCAATGAGTTCAATTTCATCGATCGGTTCAGTAGCGAGTAAAAGCATAAAGCGAGAGATTTTGCCTCGGAGATATAATTTTTCACGGATTGAGAAGGAAGTTTAAGAAGAGTACACTTGATCTAAAAGATCATCAACATACCAATTCTGGGAAAACTCACAACCATCATTTGTGGAGGCACTATCATCATCGACTTGAGAGGTGGGAAATTGTGGAGAAAGATCACAAAAGTTGTCTTGTGATTCATTAGAACAATCATAAAAGGGATGCTCAAGCCACCATTTGGGTATGGAGAAGAGTGAAATCTGAGTATGGAGAGAATTGATTTTCCACCATGGAAGCGTATGGAGAAGACTAAATGTATGCGTGAGGGTATTGTCTGACGAAGGGAATTTAGAAAATATGCAACGGTAGATAGAAGAAAGGAAAGGGAGGATCAAAGGTTGCTAGCCTTATGGCTTTGATACCATGTTAGAACATCATATTAGAGAGAGAATATTGAATTGAGAGAATAAATAATTGCATAGATAATAACTTGATAATTATCTCTCCTGTTTACATTGAGAAGATATGAGATATTTATACTAATACAAGATAAGATGGGTGACTAACATATTACCTAACTCAAGGAGATAATCATGGAGATAACCATTACATAATTATTGGAGATAATCATGGAAGAGTGAATGATTGAAACTATCCTAACAATATAATAATATCTAAAATATTATATTCCTAAAATATCGCCTAATACCTTTCTCCTATAGAAGATGAGGAAAAGCACAAAAGTCATGAGACTATTAAGTTGATCAATTTTTCAAGCATTTAAAAGGAAATGAAGCACATATTTTATCTGAAACTGCTCCTCAGCAAATACCTCAATAACTATGATGACTTAAGATTAGTGTGCATAGCCTTTCATTAATGCATATTACGGGATGTACCAGAAAATTTGCATATTAGGCTGCAACTGAACTAAATAATCTATAAACTTATCAGTCTTTTACAAGATAAGAGCTCAGATCGGCTCATGTATTATAAAGTATATATAAATGAGTTGAGTTTAAACAAATCAAATTAAATCATTAACCATGACCAAGTTTAAACAGTAATGAGTTTGGTTTGTTAATCGAGAGGATTAATAGATATATTAGGGGCTCAATTATAAATTTATAATACGGGTGAGGGACTAAGTACCGTTAGCCCCATTCTTTGTTTGGCTCATTAATTATATAAGATGAACTAACCATATGTGATATCCAATGTTTAGTCATGTTCACCAGACTTTCATAATATATAATGAACTTTTCTTTCAAATATTGCCTGTAAAAATTAGCTAGACTTTCACAGATCATGCATGCATGCAATTCAGGAATTTTTCAAAATTTATAAACTCACAACTCACAAGTTAAGTGAGCTTTAGATCTTAGGCATTCGTAGCTCAGATTATTTTATGGGAATTGATATTTTCACAAATTAAAATGATACTTCCACAAGCACATGACTAGTAAATTGACCCCCACACTCGTGAGTGAGTAAGAGCTTATGGAAATATCAAATTTTACTTGTGAAAATATCAATTATCTTTTTTATAAGTAAAGAGAGACTCTCTCCCTCTCCTTTTTTCCTTTTTGGTAAACGCCTAAAGGAGTTGGCCATGATCAAGGATAATGGCATGAACAAAGGCGAAGCTTAATTATTCGGCAAAAAGGGGTATTATTTATTGTGGTTGTCCACTTTTAAGTATTACACCATTGAACTTTAAAATTTTGCAATTAAACAACTGAACTTTTTAAAAATTATTAATTAAGTCATTCCGTCAAATTAGTTAGACAAACAAACATCAAATTTGAGCTTCTATTTTTTAGACGTGGATTAAAAAAATCTTATTATTTATCTCTCTTCTCTAAGCTCCTTCTTCATATGTGTTACTTTATTCTTTTTCCTCATCATGATTCTTCCTCTTCATCTTATCTCTTCTCATCTGTAATCTTCTTCTCATGGCTTTGAAAATAAGCTTTTTAAAGTATATTTTGTATTTCCTATTCTTTCCCCACAAAAGGGTTTCACAAATTGGTCTCACCATTTCAAAATTTTCAGTTTGTTTCTTCTTTAATTAGAGCTCCCAGTAGATGAAAGTACTGTTAGGAAAATATAGAAATAAGGAAATCGATAAAAGAACCAAGAATACAAATAAATTAAATTAGAAAAATGGCTTGAAACGCGTAAAATCGCTTTCCTAAAAGCAATATTTGCTCCCTCCTTCTTGAGATTGTTATAGGATGAATGCAAATAGCCTTAGTGGATATGACAAGCCTTGAGAAGTTTTGCACTTAGCAAATAATGAAAAACTTTAAACTATGAATATGAGAGATGAGAATTTGATAATTTTAGAGAGAAAATAATAGTTTGAACAACAAAAATCAGCACTTTAATAATATGAAAATTCATATATTTATAATAGAAATAACTACTAATAACTACCAATAACTTATTTTTAAATAACTACCTTTTAATTAACTATTTTTTAAATAAGAAATATTATTTTCTTATTTGAATAATTTATAACAATCCCCCACTTATTCAAATATGAAAATTTCTCCAAAAAAATCAAACTATGTTTATGAATACAGTAATATATCTTTCGATATGAATATTACCTTAGTGTAAATGCCACAAAACAAAGTCAAAATCCCAAGTAGCATGAAAGCTTTGAACTTGTTATTCTTTGTGACAATATCGATGACATTACACACATAAACACAAAGAATTCTCATATTCCACACAATCACACGCTCAGCTCTCGTAAGGCCATGAGCTGATCTAACATTCATGATAAACTTTTATGAGATAAACTCTAAATCTCAATCGAAGCGGCACCACTTCTAAATTCATATAGGTGAGGTTCTTTCAATGTCTTTGCCATATTTTAGACACTTGTTCCACTAACTGAACTTCATTAAGAGATTAAATCTTAACCCTCCAACTATGGCAACCAGTACTTTTATCTCAAGTGGCCATACTAGTTTAAGTACTGAGCATTCACTTTTCAATAACTTGTTGTTACCCTTTGAACCCAAAACTACTCATTTCATAGTGTTAGGTAAGGTTGCCATTATTGGTGAATTAATTTAGGAGTTTTAGCCCCATTAAATTTGAGATTTTTATCACTATATCTCTCGACGGAGGTTTGGTGAATGGATCAGCCAAATTCCCATTAGATCTTACATATGTAAGCAAAATAATTCCATCCTTGATTAATTTCCTCACATAATCATGTTGAAGACTAATATGTCTTGACTTTCCATTGTATGTCTCATTATATGCTCTAGCTAAAGTGGCTTGACTATCACAAAGAATTGAGACTGAACTTATATTCTTAGAAGGCAACGAAATTTCTATAAGAAAATCCCTTAGCCACTCAGCTTCTTTTCCAGTTTCTGTTAAAGCAACAAATTCTGACTCCATAGTTGAGTGTGTTATACAAGTTTGTTTCTTGAATTTTTCAAGAAATTGCACTTCCTCCTAAGGCAAACACCCAACCTGTAGTGGATTTATTTTCTCCCAAACTCGATATCCAACTAGCGTTGGTATATCCTTCTAATATACCAGGAAACTTTGAGTATTGTAGGCCTAAATCTTTAGTTCTCTTAAGGTATCCAAGAACTCTCCCAATGGCCTTCCAATGCTCAATACTTGGGTTACTGATAAATCTACTGAGTTTACTAACCGCAAATGTTATATCCGATCATGTGCATTGCGTTGCATACATAAGACTTCCAATATCACTAGCAAACTCTAATTGAGCTACTGCTCTTCCATCATTCTTGATTAACTTGATACTTGGATCAAAAGGAGTACATACTTACTTCTTTAAATTTTAAGTGACTGAATTTTTTCAACACTTTCTCAATGTAATTAGATTGACTCAATACATATCCCCCACTATTTCTTTTTACCTTGATACCAAGGTTGTATCCACTTGTCCAAGATCTTTCATCTTAAATGTAGAAGACAGAAACCTCTTCGTTTCTGTAACTCCTTCCATGTGATTTCTTACAATCAACATGTCATCAACATACAAGCAAATTAACACCACATAATTATCACAAGTTTTGATATAAACACATTTATCAGCTATATTATGTTTAAAACCATATGATAAAACTGTTTTATCAAATTTATCATGCCATTATTTAGGTGTTTGTTTTAAACCATATAAAGACTTGACTAATTTACAAACTTTATGTTCATTTCCTGGTAGGACAAACTCTTCTGGTTGTTCCATATAGACCTCTCCTCATCGAGATCCCCATTAAGGAATGCAGTTTTGACATCCATTTGATGAATATATAAGTTATAAATTGAAACTAATGCAAACATTATCCGAACTGAAGTTATTCTTGCTACTGGTGCATATGTGTCAAAATAGTCAATACCTTGTTTTTGTCGAAAGCCTTTGGCCACTAGCCTAGCCTTGTAGGTGTGAAAAGTACCATCAATATGATACTTTTTATGAAACACCCACTTACAACCAATAGATTTAGAACCAGAAGGCAAATCAACAAGCTCACAAGTGTGGTTTGACATTATAGAATCCATTTCATCTCTAATAGCATCCTCCCAAAAAACTGCGTCTCTAGAAGCCATAGCCTCTTTAAACGTCTTTGGGTCATCTTCCACTTGAAGAACTATAGGGATCGTTCTCACAACTTCATCTCTATCACCTTTTACAAGGTAAAAAGAAATACGTTGAGAGTCGATCTCATTCGGTCCCAAAGATTTTGCTTTTCGTACCCTTTTACTTTTCTTTTGTTCATTTGATTGCTGACCAATCATTTGTGAACTAGGTTGCTCAACAATCTCTTGAGATGGTTCTCCTAGTGCTTCACCACTAGGTGAGTTTTGAAACCTATTACCTTTAGTTAATAATTGTTCAAAGAATTCAACATCTCTGGATTCAATAATAACATTTGACTCTAAATTTAAGAGCTGATATGATTTACTATGCGATGCATAGCCTACAAAAGCACATTTGATCCCTCTAGGCCCCAACTTGGTCATCTTTGGATCATTGTTTTTGCAATATGAAAGACACTCCCACACTTTAAAATATCCAATGTTGGGTTTTCGTTCCTTTCATTAACTCATATGTAGATATATGATTTTTTGTCATAGGAATCCTATTCAGTATATGACAAGCAGAAAGTAAAGCTTCACCCCACATATTAAAAGGTAATTCAGCATGCAATAACATAGCATTAACCATTTCCAAATAAGTTCTATTACATCTTTCGGCTAATCCATTTTGTTCTGGTGTTCGTGGAGCAATACATTCATGAATTATGCCATTTTTTTTCACAAAATGCATTAAATTCATTAGGAAAGTATTCACTTCCTTTATCACTTCTAAGTATTTTAATTTTCTTTCCTAATTGATTCTCAAATTCTGTTTTATAGTTCTTAAACACACTAAATGGCTCATTTTTATGTTTTAACAAATATACATAAGTATATCTAGAACTATCATCAATAAATGTTATAAAATGCCTATTGCCACTTCTAGTTAACATGCCATTTAATTCACAAATGTCAGAATGTACTAATTCTAATAAACTAGTGTTTCTTTCAACACTTTTAAATGGCTTCTTTATCATCTTGGATTTAACACATAACTCACATTTCTTAAAGTCATTTACATTACAAGATATCAAACCATTTTTAACAATTCTTTTCATAGTACTTAAGCCTACATGTGCAAGTCTACTATGCCATAAAGAAATTGAGTCAATCATATAAATAGAATCATTATTCTTATTATTAATTAATAGAATCATTAGATACAATTGAGAGTTTGACCATTCCATCACTAGAATAGTCTTTTCTAATAAAATTGCCATTTAGGGGCAAGATTAACTTTTCCGGTTCGAATACAGATTTAATACCCGGTTTGCCCAAAAGATCCCCACTAACAAGATTCCTATTCATATCTGGAAAATGAAGAACATTGGTGAGTCACTTTCTTGCCTGAAGTGAAGACAACTTCCACATTTTCTTTGTCTATCACTTTAGACCTCTTCTCATTTCCCATTTGAATTTCTTGCCCATCATCAATATGTTTATAGGTCTTAAAAAAGGATTTATCATAACACACATGGACTGTTACACATGTGTGTCATACCACCAACCAGTTACTTTTCCTTGAATAGCATTGATTTCACTCACAGTAGCAACAATATCATCACTCTCCTTCAAGGAATTAATATCTGCTTTTTGGGTCTTCGTAAATCTGCATTCTCTTGCATAGTGTCCTGGTTTGCCACACACAAAGCATCCTCCATTCTTAGACTTCTTGAATTTTCCTTGATCCTTTTTAGGACCTAAAAAATTCTCTTTGCCATTTTTTCTTTTATAAGAATTGTTGGAGGGCTTATTCACAACATTGGCCTTATTGTTGCCATCATAAGAATTTTCATTCTCATATCTTACCCTCGTCTCCTCTTCATTTCGAAGATGTTTTTGAAGATCATCCAAAGTGTACTCCTTGGAATTATGAAGAATTTTTTTCTTATAACCTTTCCAAGATAGAGGCAATTTCGCCACTATTGCTCCTACTTGAAATGGTTCAGGAAGTTAAGTTCAATCTCCGCTGCTCTCAGTTGATTCACAATGACTTGCAACTCGTGTACTTGCACTAAAATAGGCAAGTTATCAACAAATTTCATTTCAAAATATTTTGTTATCAGAAATTTTTTCGTACCTTCTTCTTCGGCCTTATATTTAAATTCTAAAGCCTTCCAAATTTTTGCGGCAGAAGGCTCCACCGTGTAGAGAGATCATATAAGTGATCTGTAAGTGAATTAAGAATATGTCCACGACACATGACTTCATCTTTCTATCTTTTGTCTTTGTGCTTTCAATTCGGTTGAATCATCATTTTTTAGTGGAGGAATGAGAGGAAGGTTTGGGTCAAGAACATAGAAGATTTTCTGGGCGGTAAGCATGAAAATCAATTTGTCCTTCCATCTTGTGAAGTTGGTTCCATCAAAACGATCAAGGCGAACAAAATCTTGGTTCATGAGTTTGATGGTGTTTGAGGATTCCAGGGTGTTTGAGTGGTGTTTTAAATAACAAGAAAAAAAATATTGCTTTTAGATTGTTAGGAAAATATGAAAATAAGGAAATCGATAAAAGAACCAAGAACACAAATAAACTTAAATTAGAAAAATAGCTTGAAACTCGTAAACTCGCTTTCCTAAAAGCAATATTTGTTCCCTCTCCTTCTTGAGATTGTTATAGGATGAATGCAAATAGTCTTAGTGGATATGACAAGTCTTGAGAAGTTTTGCACTTGGCAAATAATGAAAAACTTCAAACTAGGAATATGAGATATGAGAATTTAATAATTTTAGAGAGAAAATAATAATTTGAACAACAAAAATCAGCACTTTAATAATATGAAAATTCATATATTTATAATAGAAATAACTACCAATAACTACTAATAACTACCAATAATTTCTTTTTTAATAACTACCTTTTAATAACTATTTTTTAAATAAGAAATATTATAATAATTTATAATAGAAACATCATTGCTTATCACCAAATCATGCAATTTTATGGTATTTTGGTGGCTTAAGTTTTTTGTTTTACAAAGGAATTGGGATTTCAAATATAAATCATTTTTAATTACGTTTTTATATCAGATATGTTCCATTTTTAGCTTCTTTTGGCAAAATAGATTTCATGTTGTAATAGGCATCGCCGAAACAAAGGTTTTGAAACATTACTTGCATGATTTGGAGAAAAAATAATATATTTATTGCTTTTGACCCATATGTTTGGTAAATGGGTTAGGTCGAACCGACTGGGGTTTGAAGATTATGGTTTTTTGAAATTTTATTTTTAAGAGTTATATTTTATTATTTAAATTTAACTTTTTATTGTATTAAATAAACATTAAAATCTATCATGGATACACATGGGATTAGTTCATCTCACACGTGTGATTGCTTATTTGTTTCTACATCATTTTTTTAGTTTTTTTTTCTGCTTAAATGTCATGTATGTAATAAATAAACGGACATCCACTGAATTTACGCTCCATTGTGCATCTTTTATTTTACACTGAAATACAAATAGAGAAATTTTAAGGCCTTTAGCATTTCCTTAAAAAAAATACAATTTCTACCCAGAATAAAAGACCATAAGATAATTTCTTAAGCAATTTGGTACACGTATGGTATAATATGATATGATCTCCATGCACTAATAAATGATTATAAATAACTCTTTCATTTTTCCAAATTTAGAGTTACATTTGACTTTTTGAAGTCAATATATTGTGAAATCTTAAAATTCAATATATATAGTACAAACAATTATAACTATTGTAAATTGATTAAAAGATTTATTTACACTACTAAGTACCCACCATTTGTTGCAATAAAAACTTAATTAAATTCATATTAATTTTAAACTAGTTACAAATCAACAACTCCAAAAAATCAAATTATTACGGGGAAATGAGGAATTATAATATTTTTGTAGATTTATATTTCTAGACAGAGAGAGGGAGGAGGAAGGAAGGAGTGGAGAGGGTTAATTACCAGTACTGAGAGCTTGCAAGTTCTGTTCAATATCCCGGCAAGCCATGACAGCCTCAACAGCATGGACTCTGACATGTTGCTGAAGTTGTTCTTTAAAAGAACATAAAACTAGTAAGTATTGTCCCTGTAGATAGTAGCACATACAACCATACATTCATACATGTTAACCCACAAATTAATATATAAAAACCCTATCTAGTCTACTAATTAATTAACAAACAACATAGTATACATATATATATATATATATATATATATATATATATATATGAGCAAATTAAAACAGAAAATAAAAATCAAACTTTGTAATTAAAGAATAAATTAACTACCAGGAAATTGTCTAGCTCTTGCCTCTCATGAGAAGAGAGAGAATGATTATGATTATGATTATGGTGTGATGAGGCATAAGACCGAAGAAGATGGTGAGATTGAGTGAGCTGAGCGTCAATAAGTGGCAGCTGATCAATAGGGGTGGCCACACGGAGACACGCCACGTGGGCAGCCAGAAGCTGCTCGTATAGAGGGTGGCTGGCGATCTCCGCCTTCAGCTGGTGGTGCTGCTCGCCGGAAAGTTCACTCAAACCACCAATTCCAATACTAGTACCCATCATGCCCAGAACTTGATTTTGCATTTTTCAAATTAATTAGCCCAAGAAGCTGGAGTTTTTTTCTTTCACTTTTATGTGTGTATATATATGTATGATTTATGAAATGAATGAATGATCAGAAGAATACAGAGTGGTAATTAATGGTGGAAGAAAGACCATGTGAACAAAAGGGTTTGTAGAGAAAGCAAAAATAAGAGGTGGGTTTGAGTTTTAGGACCACAAACTAAAGAGAGTGCTTTGTACTACTTGATATATATATATATATATATATATATATATATATATATATGATAGTGATGATGATCAATGGATATAGATATATATAGAGAGAGAAATGAAGCAGATGGTGTTTCCTTGATATTGGTGTAAAAGAAGAGAGCCCCTTATATCGGGATCTGAGACACTAAACTTTCTGCTCCAATCGGTATGCCTACAGATTTTAACATATGCAGAGAAAGAAAATAAAGATGCAGTTATGCAGGCTAAAACAGATACCACGAGAAAAAGGAGAGAGAAAAAGAGATGTTGTTCTTCAGCTTTTGATTGCTTTTGTTTTGTAGTTTTTGAGGGGCCTTGAAAAAAGAGTTCATCATATAACAGTGAGTGATTGAGAGCTATAGAATCATTACTATGATGGAGGAGTAAGAGATTTCAGGCAGGAGATCACAGATAAAGCTGCATCATCTATGGCCTGACATTTGGATTCCATATTTTTATTTTTCATTTTCAATTAACCTAATTCAATATTGGGTTTATGGTTGGGTTAGGTGATACTAATCTTGGGTATGGAGAAAATATTAAGAGCTTTTTGTGCATGATAATCAATTGATTCTATGTACTATTCGTTTTAGCGTGTGTATAATATATATATATATATATATATATATATATATATATATATATATATAATATATATACCATATATTTATTATGAATATTTTCAGAGTCTTCTGTGTTACTAATAGTAGCGGACATAAATTAATCTAAGTCGTTGATTATATAAAAGATAGATATGGTGTATGCGCATTTCTATCTATATATCAATGTGTGTGATTTGAGCACCCCACCGATGTGTATAAATTATAAATGAATTAAGCATGATAAACTTGGCTGGCTTGAGTTTACCTTCATCTACCTTATTATTTATTTATTTATGATTATTATTAATATATCAAAGTTAAATTAAAATTTATATTTCTACTTTGGTGCATGTTAGTAAACTCTATTAATAATGTATTCCTTATTTGTTGAAGGTTGATAAGAGTAAGACTCACCTAATTATTCACATATATGCCTTCATCAATTATCCTTAGCGGAATAATCTTGAATTATTTTAATATTTACAAGATAACAATGGCCTCACTATAATAAAATAAGATTTTTTTTTCTTTCTTTTTTATATAATTTTATCTTCCTTTTTTTCTCTACGACAAGTTAGTGTCACTCTCCTAGTTAGTTGCTATTGCATTTAATTTCTTATATACCAGCTTCCCATAATTAAGCAAATGAGATTTAAAATCTTAAATATTTCTATCATACGCAAACAACCTACTATTTTAATTTTTTTAAGTCATTTTAACAAAAAAAAATAGTTTAAATTTTTTTAAAATAATTATGATCGTACTAGTTATACTCAAATGATAAATTAATATTGAATATTAAAATTGAACGCATTAACTTCGAAAGGCCAAATTATCTAGACCCTTTCTTTATAAATGAGGGAGTATTAATCGTGTAATTTGTAAAATCTCTACTCATGTTCCCCTAAAAGGAGAACATAAAAATAATATTTTTTTAAAACAATATAATAAGGTCTCGGCCAATTTAATAAAAAAGATGTGATGGGTAGAAATTATAAAATTTTATTTATTAAATATTTTTATTATTATTAATATTTATTCAAATAATTAACAATTAAAAAATTAACGTAAATATTTATAATATATATTATTTTTTAATAAAAAAAATACTCCATAATTGTTTAGTTAGTAATTAAGAAAGTCGGCTGAGGGTTGAGCTGTCGTTGTTATGCCTCTCCTTTCCTTTCGGTACTCTGTTTGCTTTTACGCTCTGTTTTTGAGTTTTAAAATGGACAGAAAAAAAAAATAAAAGAAAAATTTAAGTTTTTTTTTTAATTCTTATGTTTTTGAGTTTTTAATAAACGGAAAAGAAAAGAAATGGATAGAAAACTTGGCCACTTTTTCTCGCTAAAGTTTTAAAATCAAAATTGGCATGATTTGAATCTAAAAAGAAATTAGAATAAGTAATATTTTTATAATTCCCATATTATCCTCAACTTTTAATATAATAAATTTTAAATTATAACTCATGTCCTCAATTTTAAATTTTCTATCATTTTCCATTAAAAACTCAGAAACAACACAAAGGAAAACTTTTAAGTTTTTTATTCTTTTCTTTTCTGTTCTAATTTAAGTTTTCTATTCTTTTCTTTCTGTTCAAAACTCAAAAACAGAGTGTTAAGCTTTACACTCTTTTCTACGTTTTTGAACCTCACCCGATTGAAAGCAAACAACATCTATCTATAAGGTGTAAATGAATCGTTATTGAGATTTGATTCACAAATTTTATCGAGTATAAAATAAAGTTTGATTGAGATTCATTTAGCTATCGAGTCGAGCACGATCTTGAATCGAGCCCGAACAGTTTGAATTTTTTAAACGAATATGATCCGAGTATTAATAGAAAATTATAATTTGAGAAAGTTCGACTAATTTATCGAACTTTAAAATTTACTCACATTTTACTTATTAATGTTTTGAATCGAGTTCGAATCAAACTTTTAGTTGAGCGAGTACGAATCGAACCCGAACTGTTTGCTCATTTTACAGTCTAACTTATCTATTTTTGCATCCTTTCCATTTAATTAAGCTTAACCCACAAAAATTAAGTCTTATTTTACTCTCTTTTTTCAACCCATCAAAATTTATATATAACGTATTTTGATGATGAGGTTTTTTAAGTTACTATTGATAAAATATCGTAAAAAATTAATTAAAATTTATAGAGTCGTGTTATCTATTTAATAAAATATAAATGATTTTGAATTTTTCGCTCATTCAATAAATTATCTGAGTTGTTCAAAGTTTAGGATAAATCTCACCGTCCATATAATACCGAAAGTACGAGACCCAGCTAATATATACATATGTCTATCCAATATACAATATAGTAAAAAGGGACCACAAAGTAAATATTACTAATTTCTTGACATTTACCGTACTTGCATTTTTTCCTAATGCGTGCCAACATTTTCTTACTAAGAAACAAAAATTAATCCGTAGGAGACTTCCATTCCATGTGTTAAATGAAAAGAAAGAGTATAGTGATTATTTTCTTGGAAAGAATAATGTGTAGTAGTATTATATTATGATGAATTGATGATAGGGTAGTTCTAGTTCATAAAGGTGGTTGGCGTCGGCGAATTGTAGGAAACTTCTGGGACCCCTTTAAGAAAAAAATATAATTAGTGACTTTCACGCTTAATTTAGGATTAAGAGTAAAATTAATACTACAAGTATATATACTACTATGCCTATCAGAATTAATTTCTATTAATTCTGGTTTATTAATTTTGTTTTACAGTAGGTGGTAATGTTGTGTTGGGTGCAATTTTTAGTAAGGACCGGTGCGTTCGGTAACAACTTTGAAAAAATATAAATAAAAGAAATAGATAACATAATTAATAATTATTACTAAAAAAATATTTATTTATTTTTATTATATTCAACTGAAATTTAATATTCTTGCCTTTAATAATAATAAATTTCAAGATCTCATGCACTCAAGTCTTGTGAGTAATTTTTTACCATTGAGCCAAGAGGCGCTTGGTTACTAAAAGAATATTACGCTTGTCACAATTATATTAGTTATAAGAACAATTTAATTTAAAATGCGCGATTTTGATTAACAATATTGTAAAATGACACAAATTTTAATAATAATAAAAAAAATTAAAAGATAAAATCGTTATTAATAAAATCTTAAATTAACTAATAAATTTTGAGTTACTCGGTCAAAACGAAAATTTTGTATTAGAAAAATAAGGTTCATTATAGTTTCGTTTTCCATCAAAATGTTTGTTTAAGTATTTAAATGTGTGAAATAAAAAAAAACAAATTATTATTCTCCCTACTTTATTTTCCATTTTAAGAAGTTACCCACCCATCCCATATCCTTAGGTAGCCAATATAAGGGCCAACTTTTGGATGTTATAATCACTGAGTGCGCACAAGTTTATGCACCACAAGTATATGTCAATATTCAATTATTCTAGCTACTTTTTATGAATAAACTTAGAACATTGTTATATATATATTATTTAATTATTTTAAATTTAAGTTAATGACTTGTATGGTTTAATTTATTCTTTTTAGTACTTTTTGACCTTAAATAGGTTTACTAGAATCTCAATCTCAGGTCTACGTTTATTTGTAATAACTATTTTATTTTTATCTAATGACTAGTCGAGTTGTAATCATTTTTAAGGTCATTTTGATAACTGAAAATAGAGACGGTGCAATATAATGTTTTAACTTAAAGTTATAATTCCAAAACTACTTTTCAAAGAGAATTTTTTTATTATATATTTATTTAAAAAATTATCATTAATACTTGTTCACATACGTTACAACCAAATAATAAACGTAAATATTTGTAATTATTCATTAACTACTGCATTTTTTGAACCAGAGCACTAAAAGTTCCAAATTTAATTAAAAGTTCAGATCAATACTTACAGATAATGATATTGAAGAAATAATATCATTACTTAAAAAAAATATCCCTTACCTATTTCTAGTTGAAAACACCTGATATAAGCTATGACTTGAACTTGCAACCGTATAGTAACAAGACTCAAAGTATACTTAAAATACTCACAAGAATAAGCTCGATAATATAGAGAGAGAAAACTTGAGTTTACTGTGTGATTTTCAATTCTAACTTTTGGATTATTTTTAAACAACTTATATCAATAATTGGCCCATATTATCAAGCGTGCCGCATGCGAATATTCCACTACGACCAAATGATAATATTCTCCCACAACAATGAATATTTTATAATAATGAAACTGCTTTATTTTAAAATATTTGCGTATTTTACCCATAACTATCCACATTAATCAAATCAACCCTTACTATTTCAAAATAATAAATAAAAAAATTAAATTTCATTAATAATAAATTAGGGCCTTACAACTACCTTTTATTATTTAAATTGGGAGTCGTAACATTAATGAAACAAACTGGTTTGAATTTAGAGATATTATTTGCCTATATCGATTAATGTAACTTAGACTAAAATATTTAAGAATATAAAGAATTGAAGGAGCCTTAAAATGAATTGATCATATTTTTTTTGAGTTTAAATCAATATTCTAAATACAAGAGAAAGGGGAGCTTAGCAATTCCAAATAAAAGAAATGCCAATTGTCTTTGCTCTGTGAATTATATTTATTTATATTTAGTACAATTATAAATACGTAGAGTACAACTCTCAAATCAAAGTTGCTAACATTTCTATAGAAAATTACTAAACTGGAGCATATCAATATAGTACTCCATATACATCCGGCAAGAAAGATTAATTTTTGTTATAATTATAAGAAGTCATATTTATTATTAATATTTATTTACGTATGTTACAATCAAATAATAAACGTAAAATAATTTTCATTGATTGAGTAATTGTTTTCATTTTCAGTAGAAAGAAATGGCAGTAAAATGTGAAACATAAATAAAGTAGTGAAATGCAATTAGACGTGACTACAATTACAAACTTGTCCTTGTTGGTGATTGTGATTGAGGGTGCAGGATAAAGTATGTTCCAATTTTGTGAAGTAACACATTGTCATTCACCATGTTGGATTTAACGTCAGACGCTAATTAGGACCGAGCCGAGTCGATTTTGTCACCAGCCAAGCCAACACACACAGCTGTAACATTGTCATATGCTCAGTTCTCAGACAGCCTACGGTAGGCAGGGTGGTCCCTGAAATAAACCCTAACCCTAGAGAGAGAAGACAGAGGATTAGTATTGTCCCTTTCTTTCAGTATCCCCAAGTAAAAAATTCCAAAGACAATTCTAATACTACTAATATCTACTTATAACTAACTAATAATATAATGATGATTACATATTATTTAAAATTATTCAATCACATAATCCAATGTTAAATTTAAAATGAACTGAATACCTAAAAACGTTTTTAATAATGACAGTAATTTTTGCTGAAATAATTATAGTAATGCACCTTCTAACTTTTTTCTTGTTGAGATTCTAGTACAAGTAGTAAAAGAATTACGATGATTCGATGTGCAGTCTTATTTATCAATAATAAAAAATTTCACGTCCATTCATAAGCAAGCATGTCACATAAACAAAATTATTTCTTTTGAAAGTTTGCTTAGATGGAGTGCGGTGGTATTATTTATTTACACCTGAAGAAGCTGGATCTATATATAGATGAGAGATTGAGATGTAATGTAATACGTCCAAAAACGAGTCCCACCATTTACACAACAAACATATAAGCTCCCTGCTGCTTGTATTTATTACATTACAACACACCTATCCTTTGATGGTTTTGAATCTGGCTTGGAAGACGACGAGGGCAAGCTCCTCCTTGATACCTGCACAGTGCCATTAATTTGTTAGAATACTACTTTCATTCCAACCACAAGGGAACAAGGACACAACTTCATCATATCATGCTAGCTAACAAGCTTTTCAAACCAAAGAATGGGATTTGGTGAAACACTCAAAGAACCATACTGGCAGACTGGTGGTTCCAGCCTAGCCTTCCAGGTTCCCAGAATGGGATTTGGTGCCGATGACATAGGGTATAAATCTGCCTAACATAAGGAGGCCTGTGCAGTGAAGATCTTTATACAAAAGATCCGCCAATGCAAACCAAAAAGGAATGTTAACATGTAACCAATGATAATAGCAAAATATGGATAGAAACCAAATGATAATAGCATAGTATGGATATAATTGCAGGATAGCTTTTGCTATTGCACAGTTAAATTAGCCTCAGTAATGTTTTAATGTGTGTTTAGGTAGATATATAATGTCCAATATTAATATGATTCTGAATATCAGCTCAAGTTACAGGATGCATCAAAGTTAATCTTGTATTCCAATATCAAACCATCCCCCCTATCAGAAAAATTCATGGCTTGCTTTTGCACAGGTCTAACACCATGTTAAAATGAACAAAATGAATAGAAAGTTGAAAACCTACCTGGGGGCCTGTAACCAGTCTTGAACCACCGCCAGCAGTTGGTTGCTCTGAATTACGTTGCGGCTGTTGCTCAAATTCCTGTTGTTGAAGTGCTATTGCCAATTGCAGATCAGAACTGTCACAACAGATCCCACTCAGTAAGACCAAGAAAGGTAGAGTTTCCCCTAACAAATATATTCACCGCACTAAGACTACCACAAGATAATATAAATAATTATTAGAAAGTCCAGGTAGCAACCAATTTGACCCACAAACAACAATATGGAACTGAACAAAACAGATTAAAAAAGGCATGCGTCATAGATGCAAGGGAAAGGTAGGATAATTACTTGAAACTGGAATGTTCCTGAGCTGGATTGTCAATACTGGCAAGATAATCCTGAAAAATATTAGTTGGAATAAGTCTTTTTGCACAAAAGCCATTACTGAAAAATGAAAAACAAAGTTAAAACAGAGGGAAGAGGAACGTACCGCAGTAGTGGCCATGGCATTTTGTTCATCCCACATGTTGTTTGCATGATTTTCTTCTACCTTGAATTCCTTAAAACCCCCAGTCATAAACACTGTATTCCCATTGACCTGAAAACCATGAATAATCAATCTTAGTATACAGACCTGAAGAACGATTACAAGGAAAGGATTATCTCCCATGTTTGGACAACTTTTTCCCCGAGGGAAAGCTGAGTAAAAGAATACAACATTCATATATGAAGCTCAGCCTAGCTAGAAGTTGAATTAGATATTTGTACAAGACAAGTTCTTAAAACAAATTGATCGTACGGGCACATTTGACTTCTCACTACCTACAATTCCGGTTTCTTTAATTATCTGATGTTAATATTTGTTTTAATTCAGTTGTATGCCAGTAATCCATGTGTATGACCAAACTCTCAAATATTCACATCAGATGGAAAAACTAACACCTTGAGATGGCATCTCTTGTAGGGAAACATGTCAAACAATCCAAATATCCGCATGCTGTGACACTATTTCAGTATTTCTTCAGAGTCCTCTAGCAACCCCACTTACCCCACCTCACTTGGATATATCTGAATTGTGCTATGCCTACCCCATTCATCACCCTCTTAGTTGTCTCTATGGCACACATACAAGCAGCGTATGCCCCAGGAAAGTGCAGTAAGATTATCCACAATGATATGGTCCAACCAGACATCCTACATGAGACCATATGCATCCGCGTCGAAGGCTAGCATTCACCTTGACAACTAAGCCTTCTAGAAGCCTTTCCAATGTGTAACACTGTAACTAGCAGCTACTCCGATCCTCACAGACCACAATATTAAAACATGTCATTTCATGCATAGATGTGAAACATCAACTTCACATGGACACATATCGTTCGAGTATTATTTCACATTTGGAACAGTAACTTGCCAAGTTAGATAACTTGTAAGTAAGCAGATTTCCTTGGAACTCTCAATCCCTCTATGCCTTGTGCTTTAGCCTGTAACCATAATTTTTGGACCTCACAATTTCCGCTCTCTCTTTCTCTCTCTCTCTTTCCCTCGACAAAAACCCTCCAAATTCCCCTTGCACTTATGCCATGTCTCTCTTACCAGAACCCTACTATCTTACTCTTAGTATCCTTGACTCATAAATCTACAAATAGAGCTTTGATTATGCAAGGGGCATTAGCCATCAACAATCTTAAATGAAGGAAATTATGGGGACTCTTACCTCATTCAGTTTTTCCCATACCAAATCAGGCTGATTTATGTAACCTTGATCCGTTGCCAAAAGATATAGTTCACCATCAAACTGCAAATAAGCTTTGCATTAGGTAGACTGAAGATATCCAGCAAAATCATTTTTAAAGGAACTGAAGACGATAAAACTTTACTTATTTCTTAATTTTTTTCCATCAACAACTAATACAGTTGGCAGCTGACATATGCAGCATGAATAATGGAAACATAACCTAAAAATACAAAAACGAGGTACAAAAACAAGCTATATCCACATAGCTCATCTGGAAACTGACCTTAAACATGGTGTTGAAGTGATTATTACGAAAAAATACACAAAGCTCGCGTTCTTTTAAACCATCTTGCAAACAAAGAAGGCTGCAGAAAATTCAATGCCAACAAGATTAATAACTAATCTTGACCCAACAAACAGGACGTATTGGTTTTTTAAAAGATAAAATGTCAAGTGTAAAGCCAAGCAAGAAGCCAACATACCCATATACAGTTAACTGACTAGCACTGCTCTTCAGGAAATTTTTTATCAGTTCCCCTAATGAGGATTGAGACGAGAATTAACTTAGAGTTCCAAGATAAACTTGCAAAACCAGACAACACACACAAGTAACAAAAGAGAGCGCAAATGAAATCATTCCTACTTCATTGTTACAGAGCATTGCTTACCTTGTTCTGGTGTGATGTCATTCTTATAACCCATATCACTGGAATTTCTACTGTTTTTGTCCACTTGTTCTGCAAGAACTACCTCACCTTCATATATAGGTTCTCGATCTTCACAAGCTGTAGTTCCTGACTCTAATATGCATTCCTCTCCTTCATAAATGGGCTCACTGTCATCAGCACTAGAAGTAAAGGTTTCAGGTACATCTGTAATTAGTCTACTACCATTGGATGAATCCAAATCTGCATCTGGTGTAAACGAACTAGCTATATTTAATTTCTCAGTAGCACCCTGTTCATTTTTTCCCTCCTGTACATCAGGCCTCAACACTGATTGCTCCTGAACTTGTTCAGCTCCTTCAGAGTAACGAGTATTGCTTGCAGATGAAGATAAAGGATCTGATCCACGAGAATCAGATACTGCTGCTTCACGTAAAACCAATGCATCAATGCTATTTTTTTCAACTACATCTTTGTATACAACGCATTCTCCAGATTCTTCACAGCTTGATGGACCATTGGGAATCTTTTGAACAATCTTTGAGGACAAACAAACATCTTGCCCTGGAATTGTTTCAAAGGTTATTAAATCATTATTGTAATTGGCTAAGTCATTGCTACCATCAGAAATAGATAGTTCCTGCTGACAAGACTTCTGAATTTCACCAACAACGTTCCCTTCTGATGTCTCTGTAGGAACTACAAGTTCAGACTTTTTGAGATATGCACTCTCATTTGCATTGGTGGACATAGTTTGCTCGTCATTACTGCCTGCAGATATATCTTCAGATGAAGTTGGAAATGTAGCCTCTGATAATTTCAAGGCTCTCAACAACTCTGCTTCTTCTTCAAGGTCGCCTTTTCTAGATTTGTTGTGCTCGGAGATAGAGCCAGGAGACTCATCAAAAGATAAACCTCTTGAAAGGCAAGGAGAAGGCACTCCTAAAGTTGCAGTTGTTGCAGCAACAAAATCAACAGAGTCTTCCTCAGACACTTTCTTGTCTTCGCTTACTGCATTTTGTGTTTCGAGCTCAACAAGATCCCCCATTAGAGTGTTGTAAGATTTCGAGCCAATTGCATTGACAATGCCATTATCCTGGTTCATATGCACCAAGCAATCTGGTTTATGTGGCGAATACTTGTAAAAATTAACGAGCATGCATCATAGCCAGAAAAGATAAGTAACCAGTTGGAAAAGCACGAAAAATAATTAATTTAGTATACTAAGAACAGCACCAGATCATTTACTCCAACAAAAATAAAATGAAATATATTATCATCAGCCAAGAACAGCATCTGGCAATTTAACATCAGATTGATGACGATTAAAATGCCTCAAACATAGATCAAAGCAACAAAAGAAGGATAAGGCAAAAATCGGGTGATGTTATCTTTGTGTCACCAACTCCCAAGTCCCAACAGTAAGCACAGAAGGCGCCCACCCCCCAAAAAATCGTTAGATTAAACTTCATTTACTACCTGTATTAATTTGCATTTAAAAAGAAAACAAATTTGCTGATATGACTAGTGCATGATGTGTCTACAAAAATGCTGCTCGAAAGAAGATTAATTCGATATGCGGAACAGTAACGAGAATTGACACGCAATAGAACAGGTAATCTAATACATTGTCTCTAGTGACACAGCGAAAGGCACGATAACACCGAAATCAGTAAAAATCTTGAAGATAACAAGATAAGATAAAGGAGGCTAGAACAGCCATAATTAATGGTAAAACTGATAATGATGAAGTTGTTCCATATTAACAACTTCTAAGAGACAATTTTTAGTCCCTAAACCCTAAAAAGAATCAATAAAAAGTATGCCCAAAATAAACAGGCCAAAATAATTAATCTACTTGATTAACCTAGAGTAAATATATATAATCTCTATAAAGCCCAAAAGATAAATTATATCAAAACTTCACTGATACTCATCGTGTCAGCCAGTGGCAGCTTATTGATGACATAATTAAACTGCATTGAGGTCTTCAAAAAACTCGAGCATGTTCTCTTTTTAGAAGGAAATAGTTGAAACAGAATGCACAAGCTCTTCATTTACTTCTTTAAGTTTCTTAAATAATAAACTAGTACCTAAAAAAGTTCTGGAACAAGAGTATCCTATTAGGTTGACAGATTGATGTATGCTACTTTCCCTTCCTCAATCTACACTCGAGCTTCAATTTTCACTTCAAAAGTTTTGCTTTACCAAACACTTGTTCATTACCAATTATATTCCGGCATATAAAGATGGGTAATTGTTATTTTAGAAGTTAGATTGTTATTTCCACAAGATCCTCTCTCACATGAATAGTAAGTGGGTCTCACACTCATTTGAGAGAGAACCTTGGAAATAACAAATTTACTTGTGAAAATAACATCTCCCTAAAGATACAAACCAAAAGAAAAGAAATTTTTATTTTGGACAGCTAACTTTATTGACTTCAACATTCATATCATGAAGACCAAGTGAGTCTGATAATTCTGTTCTCCTCATACAGTTGAAAATTTAGCATTAAATAGAGTCCGTGGATTATCTAAACCCGCAATTATTTTCTTCTCAAGGACAGGGGAATGGAAATGGATTGAGGTGTGTGAAAGGCCCCACTCAGACTGACCCACCAGGCACCAACTATTAACCACACCGATGATTCTTAAACATCCATTTCAAAACCTACATCAATACCCTTCTTTTTATGAAAACCACTTTCACCTTCAGGCTTCAATTTACAAAATCACCCATCATTTCTTCATACATATCCCCAGCTATTTTATTAGCATCACATAAAATAGGTGTATCTCCACATCCATTGTCATCGCAAAGATGACAACACCTTCAAATGTACACTTAACTTGATTTAGTGTGAGGGTGACTGAAATAGTGCTCTTGAATAAAAAAAATGGTCGTGTGAATATATAATTTTCTCAAATGTTCTTTTCTCTATTTTGGGGTTCAAAAAGGTTACTCTACCGATTTGTTTTACTCAATTACTTTAGTCCACTTTCGAAATTTCAGTTTGATCCGCAAAGGCAATAGATAAAATTGAAAACCTGAGCTTTATATCAATAAAAAATGTGTCTGTATATATTCTTACAAGTTCTTCTCTCCATTCTTGGCTAGATAATACAACTCAACGAGATCATGCTTTTCCTCATGCCCTTCCTCTGTCTATATTTAATTTCTTTGTTTCTTAAATTGGATTTAGCAACTCTTTCTTTTAATAATCAATTAAATTTTTCTAGATTTAGTATTTTTAATAAATGCATACAAGAATCAAGAAAACAACTACCAAAGGTGGTAATTATTCTCAAGTAATAGCTGGTGCTTTCTGTGCACTAGAATGTCGGTTTTCCACTGTCGATTGGGGTTTCAGTTTCGTGCTCTCCAGTAAATGGCATCATTGACACCATCAACATTAATTGGGATTATTGAGACATATACGCGCATAAAAATACAAATATCGGTATTATTATGTTGTCGACGGTTGTGACTTTGTGCTTTGATAATCGCAGTAAACAGTTCTCAATAATAAAAAAAATCACAGTAAGTGACACTAACATTGATTGGGGCTGATAGTAAGTGGAGACAATACATGTGTGCCATAGTAAATATAAAAACTCTACACACTATAAACGAGGTTGTTTTGAATCAAATTTCACTCACAAGGGAATAAAATTGCTTTTTTAGTAAGAGGATAAAGTATTATAGTATTATCATCATTTATCATTTATTGAAATAAACCTCCAGATACTTCAGAGAATATGCATTAACTGTTTAGAAGTTTAAGAAACACTCCAGGGGTGAAACTGTACCCTACACATTGAAAAGGAATGAAAATTCTGATGGACCATCAAATATAACAGAACACCAGTCGCAGGGAAAGTCAAATCTTTGAAAGTTTAGTATGGTCGATTCAATTGATACTCTTTTTTTTACTTCAAACGAAAATAAAGATGTACCAAATTGTACGAAAAGTTAGGTTATGTGTGAATCAGAAGTGTATATTACGTGCATATCACTCAACTAAACAATTCCCCATCCACTTCTAAAAAAAAGAAGAAGAAATTCTTAAATGACATATCACATCTACTAATATAAAAGTTGAATTCTTTATTGTCATTTTTCTATGGGCTTACAGTTGAGCTATGGGCCTACTAGTCTAGCATGTCCTTAAGTGCAGCAACAGTCGATTCTATACTATACAAAATAATATTGAGAAAAACAGCTTCATAGAGTCTATAAAACAATCCAGATTCCAGAAGGAATAACTAGTGCCAAGAACAACTGCTTCAAACTCGGAGGTATTAGGTCAAACGATTCATACCTCGGGATCAACTATCCAACCATGATACAATGGTATATCCAACAAATCAAATATTGCACACTCTCTCGTAAATTCAAAATCATCAATTCTGCAAGAATTACACATATTTCAAACTGTCAATATAGATATTAAAATAGAGAAAAGAGGGAATCCACTCCATCTAAGATATTATAGTACCATAACTTAGACTATACAAAACGACCACTACTTTTTAAAGGATAAAAAAAGAACAAGCATGCAAAGAACAATATTGTACCTTCTAAATTTTATATTCACATCAATCCCAGTTGTAAGTCGAGGGAGCAGATCAATTGCATCAGCAATGTTCTGTTGTTGGTTTTCAACATACCCTGCATCTTTGTTCTGCACCCGAATTATACAGTAAAGAACATTATCTTGGTTTGATCCTCGCCATACTTAAATTGCAACGACAAACAAGAACTAAATCAAGCTTTTCAGCTTTCAAGGACTTTCTTTTTTACGTACTCATTCACTGTATGAAAAAAATAAACAATCAAAACAAGTAAGTCCTTACATCGACATTACTGTTTGAATCTATCAACCGCTCTGCAACAAGTGAGAGCAATTTCTCCTGAGAAACTTCAGGAATGTCTGAACTCAAAGTCAAATTGTTCTTCAACAAGAGAACATTACCTAACACAAAAGAAAATGCCCACAAATAGGTCATTAATAAATAAATGCAATTCTGAGCCTAATACCTGCAAGATTAATCACTACAATTACTTATAAAAATCAAATCTTTATCTCACTGGAACTTTAAATTAATAACAGAATCTAGCACAGTGGCCATCAAATCATTTCAATGTAAATTATGAATCATGCAAAAAAAAAACTCTAATTGACATTTTTAATCATATGACGTTCCATAAACTAAAATGCTAACTACACAAATCAATTGACCATATTAAACAAAATTCACTATGTTCCAACCGATCATTTGATTCCTAATTACACGCTCAAGAATTGAAATGATCAAGAAACAGCGCGTTAAGACTTAACATGGAGAAAATTAGAAACCCTAAAAGTGAGAGAAGTTATTACAAATTGCGAGAAGAGGGCAAGGGCCATTATCGTTCTGAAGAATGATAGGCGTAGTACGACCCAAGAATTGTATAACCTTGGTCTTGTGTGCCAATTCTTTAGCTGGTTCAGCTATTCGCTCTTCAGAAGAAGCCGCCATAGATGTAGCTTTCAGTAACTTCCGATATATGTATGTATCTATCTATATATAAACAGAGAGAGAGAGAGGCAGATAATCTACAGAGAGAAACAGCGCGGGTGTGGAAAAGATTTCAGAGGGGCCGACGAGATTATACAGATGAAATACTTCAGAAAATAAGAGAAGTTCTGGGTTTTTTCCATATACTACTAGCATGTGAAAATAAATGTTTTAATATATTTTCTAGAATACTACTAAGATTTAAATAAAATTGACCAATAGAAACTTCTTTTTCTTTGGTACTAGTAGTAGCATTGTTTTTACGTGAATATGTCCGTCTCCGTAAAAGATGTTATCTCTATAATACATAATATGTAGCGGCTTTATTAATAGAAAATAAATTAATAATAATAAGATAATATTTTGGAAAAAATAACAGCGGCTTTATTTATTAATAGAAATTTTGGAAAATTCAAAATAAAGTAGAGATAATTAATAAGTTTTAATTTAATTCATAATAAAGCCAAATAAGTACATAATTATTCTTTCTCGATATAACTTTATAAAAATGTTTAATGTGTTGAACAGTAAAGATTAGTTATTTTTGGAAATATAATCGTTTCGTTTTTAAATATAAAACAAATTTGATTTTTCAAATTAAATGGAGAGATAAATTTTTAAAAGACAATACAATTATAAAATCATAAATTATCTAAAAGTACTACTAGTAGTTACATAATTTCTCATTTTTAAAAGTTAGATAAATTTCTTTAATTTTAAATTTAATTTTTTAAAATCAATTATAAATCTTATTTTTTAAAATAAATGAAGTGTTTTGCAACGGGCCTACTTGAGACTAAGCCCTGAAAGCCCTTATGCTAACTTCTGCTCCTCAGGCCTATCTTTTTCATTTTACAAATTCCATTTTACAGTACAAATTTAACGGAACTCAGCGAATGATTTTACCATTTTTGTTGTAAAAAAGAGAATTATTTTTTTGACCTTTTTGATTTTGAAAGTATATTATACTCTATAATGGGAGTTGGATAAAATTAGAGATGACAATGATGCGATTATAAAGTGATTTCGTACCTCATCAAACCGGTCTCAATTCATAAAAATGTTATACCAAAATTGCACCAAGCGATTCATTATCTTGAACAGCACCAACAAACAAATATGAATAAAATGAATTAAAATATTTCAAGAAATAAAGCAATATTATGGATTAAGATTTCCATAATTTAACAATAGTTTCAAATAAGAACATTATAACAACTATTATTATGTAGTAGAGGTATTACATATTCTTTCTAAGACAGTGTTGGGATTCTAAAATCACCAACCTATTTAATATTTTAATATATGTTGGTTCAAAAGCGGTGTACCACGTGTTCACGCACAGTGTGATGCACCACTGATTTAACAACAAATACAAGTATTGCTCCGCACCGTCTTTGATTTATTTATTTTTGCATCAAAATTGTACCGACCAAGTCTTTGATTCTGTTTTAAATTGACTGATTCGATTCGATTTGATCGATTCAAATTCGATTTCGGTTTAAATTGTCATCTCTAAATAAAACAAGGAATTATCTTTTGTTTTTCTTTGGTTAATTTGTCTTTAGGGGGAGAGGAGCCATAACTTGAGAACAATACCAATAGATTTTTGGAGCTTGAATTGTACTTGTCTGCCCTCCCAATTTATTAGTCCAACAACAAGGAATTAGTATTTATATTTTATTAGTGCCAATTACTATAAAAAAAATTGATCAAATAGTCTAAAATATTAAAATTGTAATCTGTTACAAAAGATGAAAATATTATAAAAAAACAAATTCAAATAGTAGTTCTTTCAAATAAAACAACATATAATCAGTAAAAATGGTCAATTGTACGTAGCAAATAAATTCCTGAAAGGCCGTCATATCCTAAAATAATAATATACTAATATTTAGATCTGGACTGGCCTTTAGCACGGGCAACGAAAAAATAAGTCGCAATGGAAGCGACACATTCAAATTTGAACAATTCATCTTTAACAATTCATGCGCTAGAAAAAAGTCTCACGAACCAAAAAAAATTCTCACAAACGGATAAAACAAAATCTCCCAAAGAAAGAAAGAAAAATCTCCGAAGAGATGATAATGAATTTTTTTTACAAAAGAAAAAGAAATCAATCATCTCTAAGGTTAGAATTCTTGACGAGAGAGGAAGAGAAAAACAGTGAGTAATTGACGAAAGAATGTCAACCAACCAAGATATATTAATATTAATATTGAGGATTAACGCTTTAATTAGTAGATTATGAAAGTCTAACTGCTTTAACAATATATACTCCTTCTTTCTATGTCAAAATTAGAGACTATTTTAACTTTTTAAAATTAATTTGCAAAATTATAAATTCAAACTTGTTATTATTTCATTTAAATTTTGAAAATAACAATTATAATAATTATTAGTAGTACTTTATAGTTAATCTAAAACTGATACAGCTGCTTGTAATAAAATTAAATAATTTTTATATTAATTTTGAATTTTAAAATTTTTTGAATTTACTCCAAAAAATTAAATTGCACATTTTGTTTTGAAATTCACACAAAGAGTTGTTCCACTCCTTAGCTAGGCTGGGCATATTCCATTCCCTCGTCTTTTTTAAAAATAGTCCTCTTCATTGCAATAGGATATAATTAAACGAGTCTCAATAAAATTTTATTTATATATTTTATAAATTTTATAAATTAAATATAAATAATCCAATACTCGATTTTA
Organism: Panax ginseng; assembly: GCA_020205605.1. NCBI lineage: Eukaryota > Viridiplantae > Streptophyta > Magnoliopsida > Apiales > Araliaceae > Panax > Panax ginseng. The sequence continues at coordinate 98,778,573 of CM035150.1, forward strand.
CTCTCGATTTATTTACACATTTACTCACAAGTCTATAACACTCCACGTCTCCACATTATACTAGTAATCTAGAAGAGGTGAAGATTTAAAAAGAAAATGGATAACCCACGTGACACTGTCTATGGATTGATGAGTTGGCGTCGATACATTGGCTTCCTTCTTTTGGCATTGTACGGACAAATGCTGAGGTATATCAGATCATCGTACGGACAAACTATTACATATATATATATGCTGATGTGACCGTGTCCACAAACTACTGACGCGCTCCACAACAACTGACCGCAGAACTGGCGACCATCACATTTCAATAGATTCGGTTAAGATTAAGTTTATTAGTTGGTAAGTTGATCAATTGATCAGTAGAATATTGATATATATAAAATTTTATATGCGTGTCAGTATTTTATTGATCAATTGACCAATTTATTCAAAAATAAATTTCATACAAATCGCTTCTCATTTCAATGCATAAAACTTTAACAAGGTACGACTCCCTATTCCATTTGTATAATTTGTAAATTGAAAATAGTTACTCCAGTAATATGCTTCATATTAGTTTTGCCAGTTGTACGTGTTCTACAAATAAAATAAAATTTGATTTTCATAAACTTATTTAACATTCATCCGAGGGACCACCAAAACTGATTTACTAGTCATGTTACCTCAAGTCTTTGCGAAAATATTAGACATATTTAATTTAAATTTTAAATTAATAATTGGTGAAATTAATTAAGTTGCATTATATATATATATATATATATATATTTAGGAATTGATAATTTCATATAAAAATATAATATTTTTTCCTCACATGAATTTTTTACGTGAGATCGTTATATATAGGTCGATTATTTGTTGTTGCCTACATCAAACCATTGTATTATGATTATGGGATTTATCCCAAACTTTGGACGGCCTATCTGATTTATTGAGTGAGCGAAAAATTTAAAATTATTTAAATTTTATTAGATAGATGTGTAAATATTAGTATATATTTTCATTTATTAACTCTCTTAAACAAAATCGTACGTTATTGTCTAATTCTTTATTCAACTTCAAACACCTCCCTCCCTATCTCTCTTTGTTAGCGAGTATTTTAAAGATAAATCGGCTAATCTTATATATATATATATATAGCCAATTATATTCATTTTTTGGCCAATATATATAAGCTTAAATATGAATTAGTACCCTAAACTATATGTCATATTTCATTTCGGTGATCCACCTTTCAATTTTGTTAAATATGTGATTAAACTATCAATTTTTTTCAATTACAACAAATTGAACACACCACGTCAGAAATTGCTGACGTGACTAATTGTGTGGGGCTTTAAACAGCTTATGTGGCAAAAAAAAAACTATTTTTTATTCATAAAATAAACAAATCTAATGTTATATGGGGCAAAATGGTCATACAAAAAATTAACATTAACATAAAATATATCTATATCAGATTAAAAACCCTAGCTAACAACTGAAGATCGATCTGATAGCTAACAACCCTATCATATCTCTCTCCCCTGTCTAAAATTTGAAGAAGAAATAAAGAGAAAAAAGAGAGTGAAGAAGTGGGTGAGTGAAGACGAAGAAGAATTAGAAGAAGAAGAAGAAAAGTGGCTCATCAAATTCGTCGATCAAGACCAACAAAATTCTTCACCGGCTTTGAAGAATCAATGACCTCTTGATTCTTGATTCTTAGGTCTTAGGAGCCGTGGTCGATTCTGGTGGCTAAATTATCTGAGGTTTGATGATAATTTGGGGATTATTAGGTTAATGGATCTGTTTTGAATTTATTGTATGTTTAATCTATTAATTCATCTTCTTTCTCTGTTTTATCTATTAGTTCATCTTCCATCCATTAATGGATCTCGCTTTCTACTATTCTTTCTCTTATGGTTGTTCCTTCCGGATTTGTTTCAAGTTTTCTTTTCGGGTTTTGGGTTATACGTTTATGGTGATTTGGTTTCTGGTTCTGGATTTGGTTTTGGGTTTCATGTTTTCTCTGTTTATGTTTCGGTTGGGTTGCTGCTTCTCATGTTTTTAGCTCTAATCTTATTTTGGATTTGAGAATCCAGATCTCCATGGCTCGACTCGAGGATGAGTTTCGCAACATATTGATTGCTCACACTTTAGTCCGATCGAGGCCGATTAAACGCTTCTCGATCCAAGCTTTCATCGACTCACTTAACGGACGATGATTACACAGATCTACGATTTATAGAGAGAGAAAGAGGCGACTTTTGGAATCTGTGGGTAGTCGGTAGCCGATGAATATTGGATTGCAGATATTGAGATCTTGATTCTTGATCTTCAATATTTGGCTATTGAAGATTTTAGATGATTTTAGATTTTGTTGTTTTTGATTTTTTGATCTGAAATTATATAGATTTTAGATAGTTTTGTTGTTTTTATTTAGTTTAAATGATTTATATAAATGATTTGACGAATTTGCCCGTGATGTATAATAAATGTATAAATAAATATTAAAATAATTTTTTTTATTTACACATCGCCAGTGATGGCTCCATTTGAGGGCCACATCGGCAATTTTCGACGTATGCTCAATTTGTTGCAATTGAAAAAAAAATTGATAGTTCACTCACCTAATTGAAAAAATTGAAAGGTGGATCACCGAACCTATGGAATATACTTATAATTTAGGAGTACTAATTCATATTTAAGCCATATATATATATATATATATATATATATATATATATATATATATATATATATATAAAATTGAAAAGATGGATCACCGAATTAAAATATGACTCTAAGTATTAATTTATATTTAAGCCATATATATATTCCTTAAAAACTCCGGATCAAAACCCGGATCGATCTACTTGTCCTCATTTATTAATTTACAATGGTAAGGTTTGAAGCTAGGCCAGTAATGGTTGTGGTCCCCCCCCACCGCCACCCCCACCCCCACCCCTACTTGTAGTCTTAACAACAATAATAAAGGCAATAAAAAAGAAAACGAGGAATATTTAGTTTTAGAGATCCGGTCAAATTAAAAATAAGTGGAATAATATTTTCGATATGTATGTTACGCATTACACATTACATTACGTTAGATCAATCAATAATCGTTTCCAAAATATAATTATATTAATTGGCACAAAATTATTTTAGAGAGAACTTAAAAATATTTATGGTTTGAGCATGAAAATATATATATATATATTGTAGTGAAACTTAATTAATTGTCACTCGTTCCCTAAAAGGTGATAGTTTGAATTTTACGCACATCCGATAATATATACTATTATAGAAGGAGTGGTAGTATATATATATACTAGCAATAGTCTCTTACCTCCGATACTATGGACGATGTGATTTATTCTAAATTTTAGACGGTCTAGATAATTTATTAAGTGAGCGGAAAGTTCAAAATAAGTTCTGTTTTATTATATAGATGTATGGATTAATTGTGGTGATTTATCTCAAACTTTGAGCAATAGGATGATTTATTGAGTAAGCGAAAAATTCAAAATTATTTAGATTTTATTAGATATATATATATTTCTTTTTTTGGGGGCCGGGTGTGTTTCTATAAGGAGTAGTAATTAATTACTACTTACTACTACTACTGCTACTACCTACCTAGAATATACTCTTTATACATGTATATATATATATAGGGATCCATCCACAAGAACCCAGGTTGTTGGAGAAAGAACCTATTTTGATTAAAATTAGAGAGCTTCAGACCTACTTAGACAATTTTTTTTTTTTTTTTTATAAGATACAAGTTGTAATTATTTACTAAAACGAGATTCTTTCCAACAATGGGTTGTGGATGGATTAACCCATATATATATATATATATAGTTGGGGTCTCTTCTCTAGATGATAGTGCCACTTGTGAGCTTAATTGCCTAAAGGAGAAAAACAAGATGAGGTTCTTTCCTTAATCATTCACGTCCTTTGCTCCAAACTATATATATATATATATAGTTTCATCATTAATTCTCTACTAGAAAAAATTCTTTGATATATCTCTTCTCATCATCTTTATTTTCTATCTATGACTAGCTAGCTAGGGTTTATATTTCTACCGGCTGTATTTTCTAATTTGTTATCCCCATCTACGATATCCACTATTTTCTTGCTTTCCTTTCAGATCTGCTTAATTTTGTCTAGGTTAGTTTCCTCTTTTGGATCCGATCAACTTCATTCCATCCCTAGCTAGCTGCTATATATATACAGCCTGCAGCCCCCTAGCTAGCTTTTAATTCCATATATATATATATATATATATATATATATACTTAGAAACTTAACTAAGCTGCTGAGATTTTCTTGGAAATAAACCCTTATAATTTATTAATTAATTATATTTGTTGGAAATCGATCGATCGAGGGAATGGTGAGGGGAAAAACAGTGATGAAAAGGATAGAGAATACAACAAGTAGGCAAGTGACCTTCTCAAAGCGCAGAAGTGGACTCCTGAAGAAGGCCTTTGAGTTATCAGTTCTTTGTGATGCTGAAGTTGCACTTATGGTCTTCTCTCCAACTGGGAAGCTCTATGAGTTCTCCAGCTCATCTAGGTACCTACCTACATCTTTTAATTTCTACATATATATATATATATATATATATATATATATATAATGCTTAATTCATCTCCATCTTCACCTTCATATATAACCAGATCGATCGATCACTTTTTTGGTAAGTTAATTTAATTTCCGCATCGAATAACATATGGGCTTAATTAATTTCTACTTAATTACTTCTATATATGTATTTATCATTGTACTATATATATATGTTGATGATATATAGTATTACTTTTCTTACACAAGCTGCTAGCTTAACAAGTACCAAGTACAAAATCTCAGCCTCTTATTTAATTTCTGCACAAATATTAGTCGTCCTCTTATTTCTTTTCCAGCCAGCCAGCCAGCCAGCCAGCTATATCAGTATTAAAACTTTCTTCTTCTTCTATGGAATCAAATCTTACCTACTGATTTTGTTTCTATATATGAGTGCATCTGGTCTTAATTAATTTGAGATTAGTTTGTTTGCTTTTCTCAATAGCCCTAACCCCACAATATTTCTCAAAGGGTATTGTGTGATATTTACCCTAAGTAGTGGAGATGATATTAAGATTTGAGTACTATAATAATTCCAAATATATATCAAGATTGTGGATCTATATTAATTCCAAAAAAAAATAAAAATAAAATAATACTATACCAAGGAATCATTTTATGCCAAATATGAAACAATTAATACTACCTCCGTCCAAAAAGATAAAGAGTAAAATGACTTTTAATTTTGTTCAAAAATATGAGCAAAATGAATTTTTAAAGTATAAATATACAAATGAGTGCTTCATTGCTCAAGAGGATAGCTATCTACTTAATTCTTACATTTTCAGTAAGTTGTTGTCATATTTTGAAATATAGGGAGTATTGTTTTGAAGCCTACATATATATGGGAAATGGGAAGGTACAACAACATATTAATACAACAATTTTGAATTCTACATATGGGAAGGTACAACACATTTTCTCTTGTACGTTGACCTCATTGGGAAATTAAATTGTCTAAATGAAAGCATGCTTTTGTACAAAGGTTAGCTAGTACTTCTCTCTATATCTGTTTATATTCTTCTACATTTACACCATCTAAATACATTGTATAAGTAGATAAATTTTACTCAAAGGCTTAGTTCATAACTATCCTATATATTAATTCTGTACTTTTCTTCAAACTAGAGAGTATTGAAGCTTTTCAGAAAGAATGGTTACAGATGCATATTAAAACTTTTGTTTGGACACTTTCCCTATATATGGAGCACTCAACAAACAACTATATATGGAATCTTGCTGCTCTCTATTCTTAAAATCGCTGCGTTTAGATTGAAGTAACGAAGGTAGGAATGGAATGACATATTCCTATAGAATGAAAAAAAATTGTGTGTCTGCGATTGGAATGAAATGAACAATTAAATTTATGAATTTATTCTTTGGGAGGTGAGGTAGGGACGAGATCTAGGGATCGGAGGTGGAAATTTCAGTGAGAGTTTGAGGGAAAGCAAAGAGAAAAATGTGATGTGCGGAGGAGAGGGGATGCATGTAGCGAAGTAATTAAGTTTTAAGTTAGATTATTTTCGACGAAATTCTGTTAAAATTAATTATCTCATATATACGGTATTTTCAGCATAATTAATGTCGGAATTATTATAATTTTTGTCAATCTTATGGCTGGCATTACTATTTTAATTTATGTTCGACGAAATTATTTTCAAGAGAATATTTTGTCAAAAATAACATAATTCTGAGAAAATTTAGTCGTGGAAAATTATTCCGTTAGAATTAATCTGTTTTCTAATATTCAGATTGGTGGTTGTTTTACTAGCTAGCGGAGACCAATTAATGTATAATTGCCTATTCAAGCTACAATGGATATTGAATCAAGGCTCCTCTTAGATCTTGGGGAGATTATAATTAGTAGATGCAAGCTCATTAAATGTTTTCAATACTAGTATTTAATTTGCTTAATACTCCTCTCGTTCCTTAATATAAATCATTTTAGAAAAATGTTTTTGTTCCTTAATATATGTCGTTTTAGAATTCCAAGTAAACATTAATGGCTTAGTTTCCAATATTACCCCAAGTATTAAATGTAACTTTGGTTCTCTCACTATTTTTTGCCCAATAAATAACAATCTCTTCTACCAATACAAGGGCAAAATAGACAATTGATATTATAGTTAATGCTATACAATCATTTCCTTAATACTTGTGCACAACTCTAAAACAATCTATATTAAGAAACGGAAGGAGTAATCACTATGATAAGGGGTTGAGATACAGTAGTAATTAAAAGTTATTGGTAATAACAATTCCATCTACCAGCTCAATCGCTGAAGGGTACATCTCCTTTTGGAACTCCACAAAAACCTTGTGACACAACAAAAGATTAGAAATAATCACACCAATTGAATTTGTAAACTTTACAATCACACAAATTTACAAAGTAAAATTGATTGAGCAGCTACAATATATTAATAAAATCTTAATAGTAAGACTTAATCCTAAAACACCCAAAATCATCATTTAAGTACTAAATAATAAGCTGAAAATCTTAATTACGAAAGGAGTAGCAAAATTACAAAAAGACCAATAAGTTCAAAAATTAGTAAAACTTTGGAAGGCCCAAACATGACTTTCTAGATCTCTTTTTGGCTTAAAACAACATCTGTCATGTCCGAAGGTGATGAATCTTGTAACTTTTGGTTGGAGTTTTGATTTGATATACTACGAATCTCCGTAATTCCTAAAGGAAAACATAATAATTAACTCCTTTTGGACTAAAGTTTTTTCCTTTCCTTTGCGCACGGTGTCACCTTCACAATTAGACACTGATTTTCGAACAAGGAACTGATGGACAGCAAGTGGCATGGTTCAACTATCAGCAAAACGCAGTAACCTTTCTCCGTTCCTTAGGATAGAGTAAAGTAGTATATTTTGCTATATCTGAAAAAAAAAAAATTGAAAGAATTATTTGAGACAACCAAACATGCCATCATGCAAAAAGTCTCATGATCCAAAGTAACCACTATAATTGGGATATATATAACTCTTTTGTATATATACTTGCAATATAATATTTAATGAGTATAAAGTTGCTAGGGAGTCCAATATTGTGTGGCTTACGATCAGCATTAAACTAGTACAGTTCCATGCATGTTAACTAGTCTAGAGGGTTTTTTTTGCAAAACCAAGCTTCACTAGTTAGGTTTTAAAACTTGAAAAGTAATAGTGGTAATATGAAAATTTATTTGTGTTATGTTTGGAACTTGAAAAATAAAGGGAAAGAACAAGAAAAGGAGAGAAAATTGAAATCCAGAAACTATATATTGACAGTTTTGTAGTTCAATATATATATATATATATATATATATATATATATATATATATATATATATATATATATATATATATCTGTTCATTTTATGAGTCATGAGTTCATGCCAAATATTTGGTTTTAGTTTAAATGCGTTTAATAATTTTGAAAGGGTGCATGCATGAATAACCTATGACATAAATAATAGATGTGATAAACATGAAAGTTGAAAAATGTTTCCAGCACTATTTGGCCTATAATTAGTCAAGCAGCCAGGCTTAAGAGTTCAAACGTTCCTCCCTCGGAAGTTCTATTGTAAAATAGTTGTTGTGAATACTTATCATCAGAAAATAAACTTAATTAATTACTAGTTTTTATATGTGTGTGTGTATAACTTAATTGTGCAATATTTAATTTCTGAATTCCTTCAGGGTTGATCAGTGCGCTGGGGGAAAATAAATTTTACTGCAAATAATGGTTGAAGAGAATTTAATTTGAAAGATATTGTCGATAATAATTGATTTTCACTGATTTTTATTCTTGAAGTTGCTTTCAGTACTAACAAGACGATAGAACGGTATCAGAAGAATGCCAAGAACCTAGTAACGTCAGGCAAAAGTGCAGCAGATGAACTACATATGCAGGTTAGCAATTCTTTTCCCAATACTGTTAGTTAGCAACTGATATGCTTTTTGTATCAGTTTCGATCTGTTTCATTAGTAGCAAAGTATTAATGTTTAATTATAAAAGTCCATATATACTATTGGGTTTACGATACTAATATCAACATGCATGGCTCTGGACCTCTGGTGTCATGTTAACAAGATTGATTGTCTAACGCTGCTATTTGATAAACACATGTGTACTGTGGGGCTCCCGCCTGACATGTGGAGCCCACAGTATGTATGTATATATGTGAACATTATGTGATTTTTTTTGTGCAGTTGTAGTTAGCAAGTTTTTAATTATGCGCAACTTCTCTTATTAATTCGTTTTGGCTTGCTATAAGGGAGCTCGACACGTATAGCCTCTTCAATTATATAACCACATGAATGCAGAGAATTGATCAGATCTCTTATGTTGATACTTCAAAATGGTCACTGCCATATAAGCCCCAGACGTACAACCAACTAGATTCTTTGAATGTTTGACCAATTACTCATGGGCCCCATGCTGGATGAACAAATAGACCACCCTTTGATAAGTGTGATGAAGAATGGCCAAAAAGATGAATTGGACTGGTTATTAACATGATAAAGCCCACAAAACCTGAGATTAGGGTTCCATCCCCAAGTTATGGGTTTACGAGGGCACTCCCCATTGACCATTGTTATGGAATGACTGAGCTTGAACTCAAGATAAAGATCTATGGGTAAGATATGTCCCCACGGATGATGAATTGAAGGCGAAAGCTTGCCTTGGGAAAACGTTAAACCTGGTTAATATTTTCTTGTAAAGAATATAAGGGCCCAGACATGAATGAGGCAAAACCCATTTTAGAGAAATGAATTAATTAAGGTCAAAAGGGCCTTTTGTTATCCATTATGAATGTGGCTAAGGGCCCATTCTTGAAGGAATCACATTAAGGTGACTTGGCATATCCCAAGTGGCACCAATTTAGACCAAGGCTGATGCTAATGGGCTGACTTGATAACTTGAAAGGTGACTTTAATTAGACCTTGAATGAACTCTCTACCCTATGTGTACTGGAGCTCTCAAAAACACTCTCAACACCTTTTTAATTACTTGAATTAATGAGAAGTATTAATTATGTATACGTACTTTGGCAAAAGCATATACTAGCATTTTATCATGAAATTTGTATAACACTCGCAAAAAGCAGTACTGGTTAATCTACTTGTACATGCAGCATCAGAAAGAAGAGGCAGCAATGATGACCAAGAAGATTGAGGATCTTGAAGAGTGTAAAAGGTATGATATATATATAGAACAAATTTTGAGATCTTATATATTGATCACCAGCTAGCTATATATATTTAGTTAGTTTTAATATATAGGAATTAAAGTGAACTTATAAAAGCTAGCTAACAGCCTAACACACACACACACACACACACACACACACACACACACACACACACACACACACATATATATATATATATATATATATATATATATATATATATATTAATGCAGAAAGCTCTTGGGGATTGGTTTGGAGTCTTACACTACAGATGAGCTACAAGAGACGGAGACACTTTTAGATCAAAGTTTAAGCAATATTAGGGCAAGAAAGGTATATAAATACGTACTTGCTTAATATCAATTTAACGTACGTGTTCCCTATATTGCCTCCAATCAGAAAATCTCATGGTACTATATATACATATTCTTAGTCATATTGCAAATATAAAGAATATTGACCACTCAATTCTCTGCGTCCTTCTTGTTGTCAGCGCCAGTTGTTTAAGCAGAAGATTGAGCAGCTCAAGGAAGAGGTATGTGTATGTGTTTATGTGTGTATATATGTGTGAGAACTGACATTGTTTGTGACATTTTCCCTTGTTCTGTTTAAAAAAAGTGTCATTTTTCAGTTTTATTTATTCTACAAAAAAGACTTCTCTAACTAGCTATGATAATATGAGTAGTTTCAAATAACGACCTTCTCAATTAATCATCAAAATTTGTATTTTCTTGCCACCACTTTTAAACTATTACTCCATACTAACTAATTATTTTCAGGCCTAAATATGAAAAAAAATAAAACAAAACAACTTTAATATTTGCAGAATTTAAAAATGATACTCTAGATAGAAAGTGTACAGGTTATACACACAGCATAAACACTAACTAATATTTATTACGTACCTCGATCATGACAAATTCAGGAGACAAACTTGGCCAAAGAAAATGCAGAATTACAGAAGAAGGTTGGTTTCTTACTTCAGTAGTGTTACATATTCCATTTATATATATATATATATATATATATATATATATATATATATATATACTTAATGGATAATAATTTTAGTATATACTTCCTCCGTCTAACTTAATACTAATACAATGTAAATTATTTTTTGACAAGTCGTACCCAAAATCATCAATATTATTGCTTATAATTTTCATTCAACCCTTGGTTCCACATGCATGTGTACTAATCTCAGATTTTAATTGATTTCAGTGTAATGAGTTGCAAAAAATTCCCCTGGAAATTACATGGCAAGAAGTGCTGAATAGAGAAATTCAAATTCTGGATGTGGAGACAGAATTGTTCATAGGACCGCCTAAAAGATGAAATGAGATCATCTAATTTATAATCTGCTGAGAGCTGGCTATATATATATATATATATATATATAAGTGATATTTCTACATAAAAAATAATATTTCTATATGATTTATCTCACATAAATAGTGAGTAGGTCACACCTTCATGTGAGAGAGAATATCATTTTAACATGTAGATTTTTTTTTAATGATTGTTAATATATATTATATATAAAAATGTGATCATTTTTATATATGTTTATGTACTCAGTTGCATGTGGAGCTAAATAATTCTGTTGTGAGACACACGAAACATGCACTAATAAATGTAATAGAATTTTGCAAAGGACAAGATTAACGTGTTACTTATTATATAATTTTTGATGAGTTGTGCACGTAACTTTGGTATTCCTCGACGACATCGTAGCTACGCGCGCTACCTATGACTAATCCTACTATTTTGACCAAGGTTGCTTAATTATTTGATTGAACGTTATTTTTTGGAATTTGGTTGCACGTTTTATGGAATTTGAATATATATTATAAAAATAAAATAGGGCGATTAAAATTGTTCCAACAAAAATAATATTGTGAGAAATATAATTATAAAAATGTGTTAGAATAAGGCTTAAATGTTAATAGTTTAGGGTAGCTATTTATATTTAAGCCTAAAAAATTATTCATAATAATAGAGTAATAATTATGTTATTAGAACAATAATAAAAGTTCAAAACAAGTGTAAAAGTGTCTTTAAATACATAGTTATTTGGTCGAACAAAATAATTAGTATTATTCTGACATTATCATCCGCAATAAAAAAAAAGTCATATTTTTTTACTAAAATTGGTGACTACTTTTGTTCCAAAAAAAAAATATATATATTGTCTAAGTGAGACTTTGAAAGCCTAATTAGTTCAATACGAACTGAAAAAGGATAATAGTTTAGAATAATAAATTATAGTATTTAAAACTTAGAATAATTATAAAATACTGACCTATGTTAAATATTACTTTGTCCTGACAACATTATTTTTGGTATAATAATTAAGATCCTAAAATTGTGTATGAGGATAAGTATGAAATAAATTATTGAGAATAATAACGTAGTTGTTATATTAAATATCTTATCGAGAGGTGGATATATGAAAACAAAAGGAGAAAATTTAAAGTTGAGTGAATAATTCCAAAAAAAGAAAAGAAAAAAATTATGCGCAGCAGAGAAGGCGTCCTAAAAAAATGGAAGAAAAGAGATGTAGGCGTGAAGGAAAAGGAAGAGTATGAAATTGTGGTACTCCATCTCCATTAGAGAAGAGAAGAGATAATTATATCAATAACTAATTAATTCTTGTAAGTTACAAATATGTTATTGGTTTCCAAATTAATTGCAGTTATGTGGTTCCCTGTGGAAAATAATGAGTTAAATACATATCTCCTAGTTTATGTTTATTTTATATTTGACACTATATATTATAAATAGACATTTTTCAGAGCATTAATACATAACACCCTCTTGCCAAAAAAATTTGACTTAGTAGCTTTTGCTACTATTAGTAGCGAACACTAATTTTTTTTTTATATCGATAGTAGCGGATGTCAATTTTTAATTATTCTTATTTTCAATGTATAAATTCGTGTATGCCATATAATAAATGAATTATTTTAATATATATATATATAACAAAAATAGAAAAAAAAAAAATGTGTGTATATATGATAAAAGTTGTTCTTTTTCATTCCCCCATCAAATTTACTTTATTACAAACATTAGTCTTTTTAGTTTTCTTGTAAATATTATTAAAATTTCTTAATAAATTTCAATATATAAAATCAATCTTGATTTTTAAACTAGTGTATTCCACACTGTAAATAAGTGGAGTGGAGTTAAATACAAATAGGGAAATTGATATACTGTAAGAACATTCACAATAGATTCCCTAATAGATTTTCTATCCACACATTTGAAGAATATATCAATAAATTAATATCTAACAGTTTCCTTATCCTTATATAATTCTTTATTTTAATCCCTATATATGATTTGACTCCTCAGGGTGAGGGAATCAAAACAGCGTTCCCTATTTATGTAAAATGACATTTAACACCCTATTTATTACGATTTTATGTTGGTTAAAGGATCTTATCTCATTTAATTAATGATTTGGGTATGCCTATCAAATTCACTTATTTTTATTTTTTAAACAGAGGATTTAGAGAAGAAAGAGAATTATAAAAAAATAATTAAAAATCAGTCAAATTTTGATTTTGATCATTTTTGTAAAGAATATTACTACCAATTATAAATTTTATTATTTTATAATTAAAATAATGTTGTTTTAGTTCTCATAAACACATAATGATCGTTGCACATTTTGATTTCTAGTAATATTTATTTTTAAATTAAAATAATTACAATTTTTAAATTCAAACAACAATTACTTTTAAATAAAAAATAGTTACAACGTTCAAAACATGATTTGACTATTGAAACTTTCAAATTTTAATTTTTAAATTTTAAATTTCAAATTTTAATATTTAAGGAATTAATATAAGGAACCTGTTGGGTACATGGTGAAAAAATTGAATCCCTATCTTACAAAATGACCTAATAACACTGCAAAATAAAGATAGAAATAAAGAAATTACTGTAAATGCTCTAAATATTTACGTTGACTTTTTAATTGTCACTTACGTATAAGTGTTATCGTAGTGCATTGCAAAACTCTAAGCAGTGTACTTGTCGAGTTGAGTTTGTGTACTGGTTAAACTTAAGCCAAGTTATATCACTTGAAAGTGGTCAATAAATCATTATCTAAAATCTAACACAATAAAAATAATTAAATATGTGCTGATATATTTTACGTTTAAAATATTATTGAGGTTGGAGTCTTGGAAATCTACTGTCCAAGGTCATGTTTGTTTGTAAAAATAATCCTTGAGATTAGACTATTAATTTCAAAAATTTATGTCTTTTAAAAGTTAGATATGAAACTATTAGTGTGAGATACTAAAATAACTTAGAATAAGTGACTATTTAATATTATATCTAATCAGGTATTATAATCATTACTAACATTTACTTATTTATAAATATCGGGTGTATCCTATTCTATCTATTTTACTTTAACTATTGAGGATACGATACAGTATTTGTTATCACTAGCGAAAATGCGATAGTTCAAATGATATTTTTTTTAATCAATATTCCAAATAATATCAGACAAAATAAATATAACATAAAATTATTTTAAAGTATCTCATTAATTAATAATCTCATTTTAAATAAACATAATAAAGATGAGATTATTAATTAATAATTAATTAAAATTATAATACAATACACGCAATACGAATAAAATACCCTCTCACATGTATGTATAAAAGGTAGCTCAAAGAAGTTATTTTTAAGAGTGATTAGTATAAATTAATACAATCTTGATACGCAAATGAATAAAACATTTTCTCAGATAATGATCAATATTATATTAGAAAATAAAGTAAATCTACATCATAATCGGTTCCTGCATACACTAATTTGAATTCTCATCATTTGGATGGTAAGCTCTTTGTTAATCCGACAAAAAATTGATTCTCCGACTTTTTTTGTCTTCTTATGTCTGCCTGTCTTTCCTACCAAACGAACCTTCAAGTTGGTTGATTTAGAAGGCAAGAGTGGGAAATGAAAATATTTATAAATATTATTCCTTACGTTATAAAATTCAAAAAGATAGGAGTATATTCTCTTGTCAGTTTCAAAATGTATTTTTATTATAGATAAATTCTAAAAAATAATTTTTTTATTATAAAAATACTATATTTATAATACGGAGGAAGACGTGGTAGATTGGTAACAGTGCAGCGTGTTTACTCTAATAACAAGTTTAGAGGTGCAAGCAACCTCCCTCTTTCCCTCCCTTGATCTACGCATATCCCAATTCCCAACCCTCTCAAGTCAAGCGCAGACGATTTTGACACCCCAAATCTTCAAAGTTTCAAACACCTGACGCAAAGCTAAAGCAAAAGCTAAAACAAAAGACCAAAGAGTTGCATATATTCATCTCTCTTTACCTAATAGAATCTGTCCTGAAATCGTGGAGATTCAGTTTAGCCACAGCCTTAGGAAATTAATAAGGGCAAATAGCTCTCTTTTGGGTTCAGTTCAGAGGTATACATACATACATACATAAATGGGTACTTTGGCTGCTTCTCTTGTTCTTCCACCAAAGCTAAAGCCTGGTTCTGAACACCGAACTTCTCTTTACATCTACAGAAGATCAAGAAAACCCAAAAAGAATCATTCTTTACTCCCTGTAATTCTCTCTCTCTCTCTCTTATTAATTTATTGTTTGACCAGATGATGTTAATCTTTTCTTTTTATATTGTTGATTGATATATATATATACTATATATATATCTGGGTTTTGGTTGGAACAGGTTGCCAGATTATTTGGGCCAGCTATATTTGAAGCTTCAAAATTGAAGGTTCTTTTCTTAGGAGTTGATGATAAGAAGCATCCGGGGAATCTTCCAAGAACTTATACACTTACCCACAGTGATATTACCTCTAAACTCACTCTAGCTATCTCTCAGACTATAAACAATTCTCAGGTAATTAATCAATTGTTTATCAGTTAGACCAGTAGATATGAAACAGATGAAAAACAGGGCAATATATATATTTTTGAACAGAATATAAATTAGGCTGATTTGATTCCCTTCTAGGTGATCCTGACCTACTTTACCCCGATCCAAGTACAGGTCTTTTAAATATATTTTTAACGGTTTATTACTGATTTTGAAGCAGACTAAGAAATGGTTTTTTTTTGTTTAACACTTTTACTTGCAGATACAAGGGTGGTATAATAAACTACAGAGAGATGAAGTGGTAGCAGAGTGGAAGAAAATTCAGGAAAAGATGTCTCTTCATGTTCATTGTCACATAAGTGGGGGTCATGTCTTGTTAGATATGTTTGCCAGGCTCAGATTCTTCATCTTCTCCAAAGAACTCCCTGTGGTAATTCCAATTCCATACATATTATTCTCATATTAATCATTCTTTAACTTGTACTATTTTTCAATGAGTATTTATATTATTGATAAAAAAAGGTATTAAAAATATTTGAAATATTATGAACAGGTGTTGAAGGCCTTCGTCCATGGAGATGGGAGTTTGTTTAGCATTTACCCAGAATTAGAGGAGGCTTTGGTTTGGGTTTACTTTCACTCAAACCTTCCAGAATTCAATAGGGTGGAGTGCTGGGGCCCACTTAGGGAGGCAGCAGCACCCACTAGTGGGGCCAAGGAAGAGTTTGAGAAGAAAGAAACAAGTCCATCAATTAACTGGAAGATACCGCAGCCATGTAAAGAGGAGTGCTCGTGTTGCTTCCCACCAATGAGCTCAATCCCTTGGCCACCACATCTTCCAAACACTATTACTGATGACACCCACGAGAGCTTGCCGCAGCAGCAATAGGGTGGAGTGCTCAGATGATGATGATGATGATGATAATCTATAGATTTGTTCTTCATATGATGTATTATTCAAGAATGTAAATGTAAATACAAGTCGTATTTTTTTTTCTCTTTTCTTTTAAGGACACTAGATACCATACCAGAAACATATGGAGGGGGGTTTCAAGATTTTGATCCCAATTTCATTGATTTATGTTATTCTTATAACTAGTTGATATATTGGCATTTTGTTTGAATAATATATTTAATAATTTGTAAGACATTCATGTCAAAAATGACTTAAAATACACAATCCATATAAGTACTTGATATGTGACAATTTAAAAGGACAAAAGTGTCATTCAACTGTTTTAAAAACATGTAAATTAGTTAAATTATTGTAAACATAAAATTAAGAGATTGATGAATTCCATCAACAACATTCAGAAAATAATACAATTTGAAACAACAATCAGCACACTATAAATTATGAAGTAAAACAGTGCATAATTCAGTAATTAGTTTTACCCGTAAGTGCCTAATTGGAATAGTAATTCTGCAAATTCTTTTAGTGCATTCTCCAAGTCTGCCTTGTACTGAGAAGACGTCACGTATTTGCCTATGTATTGGGTACATTCTTGTGGGACAACCTCAAAATCTCTAACATTGTTTAGCTCCACATTGATCCTCCAACTTTCATAGAAATTCTTCAAATTAGTGCCCACTACATCAGGCCTCTTCTTTCTTTGGTGCAAAATGTTCCAATATGCAGTTACTAACCCAATGATTAGGGTTGTAAAAGCTAGTACAGACAATGTGTTTTTTTTCTCCCCATTGATATTTTCTCCTCAAGGAAGAAGAAATAAAGAGAATGGAGTAATATAGTAATTCTTAGTACGAACGTGAATGGTGATCATTGGAGGCTCACATGGGTTGTGGCTTGTGGGGTATAATGTCACCTTTGTACAAAACTATCAACTAAAATAACATACTTGAAATAAACAAACCTAATAGTGAAAACTTTGTATACACTGCTGTTAAAAAAATACTTTAGCCTTGTACCTCATTTATTGAATGATAAAGACCAATACCATCACCACCAGCACAAAATGCCTTATCATTGCCCTTCATAAAACTTAAAAACTAATCATCAGTCACTTCATATCATATTCATTAAACAAATGTACTCCAAAACATATTGGCAATTATAAAAGAAAAAAAAAGCTTGGGGAAACCAATAATGAATACTATTTTTAAGAGATTACCTTCAAAGTCAATATCTAGGTTATTTTCCCAACTTTGGTATAACTTTAGTAGTCTAACCACCTGAAAACACCATCAACTATGACTTCAAAATAATATATATGAGCCACCCTGATATAAAGTTACTCTTTTTCAATATTCTTCATTTCGGCCATACCGTACATGTGGCCACATTTAACGAAAATTAAATCTAAAAGTGAAATAAACTATTCAAAACTTTCACACCAAATGAGTAAGTAGAATTGAAACATCACAATTATGCAATTAAACCAATAACAACGTTAATCATCTTCAACAATCAAAATCAAAAACTCCAAACTAAATAACTCATCCTTTCACCCTCAAATCCAAGTAACGATTGAAAGTCCAATTAACCAACAGTACATCAAAATCAAAATTTCTAGTGAAATTACTTATTCAACATACAACAATAGACCATTAAAATATGAAAAACAACATGAAATTTAGAGAGAAAATTAAATTAATATACCTCGTGAACGAAGGGGTCTCCAATTCAGGTTTAGAGATGTCGGAATGAAACCAAACTTGATAACCTACAATTAACAAATAAATATCATGCTTTCAGAAACATAATATCTAACAAAGATAGTTCATAAAGTGTTTTGTATTAGATATATAATAATTGGGGAATTTTAAAAACAATGTTATTCACGAAAACCTACGGGTAACTTATTCTCATGACTTTGAGAAAACAGAGTCACTACAAAGCATTATAGTTCAAGCAACTTAATCATTGAAAAATAATACCACAATTATGCCTCAACAATTAACGAAAATTAAATCTAAAACTGAGATAAATTATTCAAGACTTTCATGCCAAATGAGTAAGGAGAACACACACCCCTCTGTTCAAAAATGAATCTTTTTTAAATTTTTTCTGTCCCACCATTAGAGTCTAA
The DNA here is from genome assembly GCA_020205605.1 of Panax ginseng. NCBI lineage: Eukaryota > Viridiplantae > Streptophyta > Magnoliopsida > Apiales > Araliaceae > Panax > Panax ginseng. The sequence continues at coordinate 98,797,317 of CM035150.1, forward strand.
TTCGTAGAGTTAACTAAAAATTGACGTATCAATCTCAATATTATTATTTTAAATGTGAAAATAACAACTGTTCTTAAAATGTATACATAGAGACTAAATAAAAGAAGAAACTAAAACAAACAGATTCACATTTACTTGAGCAAATATTACTAATTAGTCAAATGTCAACCAAAACCCAACATTCAAGAAAATTGAACAAATCCCAGATAAAAAATTCGACCCATCATGCTAATCAAAAAAGAAATCGACTCATCAACAACTGAATTAAATTACATACGTACATCGAGTTCAAGTAGAATCCACTCTTTAGTATTTGTAAGTTACATGCTCTTGAATATATAGCCCTTTTAGAAGAAGATTCTAGAGTCCAATTGACTTGCAGACTTGCAGTTGCATTGATCAACTATTTCTTTCTAGTTTGGTTAGATAACCTGTACTTTTCAATTACATGGGGATGGTTATGAATAGAAGTGTTCCAAATAGAAAATGGAAGCCAAAATTAATGCTGAATCACCAGTTGCCTTAAAAGGTCAAAAATAAAACTAAAAAATTCATTCAACAATTGAATTTCATTCAAAAATAAAAAGGAAAACCTCAAAAAAAAATCAATAAAACAAAGGAAATAATCAACAATTGCCTGATTTGTTCTCGAAATAGAATAAATTGGATCGAAAAACCCTATAAATTACATCAAAAAATTTCAATAAAACAAAGAAAATAATCATCAATTACCACCTACAAAAATCGCCAACTTGCCATCTCTTGCTTTAATATCACCGTCAAATCTTGGGGCATCAATAAATAGCAATTCTTTTCACAGGCGACATCATAAATTTCTTTTCATGAGTAATGGGTGGCTCTTGGTGTGGTCGATTATGACGGTGTTTGGGTTTAGATGAGGATGAGGCCAGTTGAGTTACGTAAGACAATTTGTCGAACATCGATGGGTGTCCCACCATTGTGAAAATGACACATTTGGCTTTGCGAGGTCGGATAGGAATTAAGCGAGCAGGCACCTTGGGATTCGAGATAGAGGATTTAGAAGGGGGGGTGGGTGAGGTGTGGCCGGCGGAGAGGAGGCGGGAGGCCATGGCGAGCCCAAAGCGAAGATACAAACATCTGATTGAAGAATATATGAAGAGCGATTCCAAAACCAATCAAAAAAACCCCAGGATGAGAGAACAATTGAATTGAAAATAGAAGCGCACCTTGAGAGCTGGTGCGATTTTGGATGCAAGAAAAAAGAAATCTAGAGATATCTTTTACATTTTCGTACAAAATGGTTTGTGAGTTTCTGTCGAGGTGGGAGAATGAGGTTAAGAGAGGGAGAAAAGATGAAGAGACAATTGAATTTAATGAAGAAGGAAAACGGAACAGGGAAGACTCCAATTGAAAGATCAATCGACAAATCAATTTGCATCAGCTTGCTTCCAATTTGAAAATCAGGGTGAGTGAACTCAGAAGAATTGAAAAGGAATCGAATGAGGGTTAATTGAGGAGATGGAAGAATGGGGAAGGCGAAGAGACGATATATGAGAGGAGAAATAACCGAGTTAACTCTTAATTAATTAAGAGTTGACTCGGTGAATTTTTCAATTGATTTGAAATTGAGTTTTGTGCTGTATTTATATATAAGAATTGATTATTATTATGTGTATATAGCGATAGAAAAATTCATTCATGCTATCCATGATAGTTATATGCTTCGTTTCTTAAAATTAGTTGCCAAATTTTACAACACGGTATTGAGTTGACAAAGAATTGTTTATGGGTAGTAACAATTAAACGGTTGAAATTAGTGGTTCAGCCAACCATACCAGAACTTTATGTCAATCATCAGTAGCAGCAGCAGCAGCAGCAGCAGCCTGTCGCAACCATAACATGATTTGTGGGTCATCAATTGTAGCGCAAGAATATCAAAGCAAAAGAGACGTTTAAGAAAGAAACACTTTTTTCACGAGCTTAAAATTCATTAGCAGACGAACACAAGGGTTGTTGTCCAGCGGTTAACACAAATAAATGCCCAAATAATTTCTATATATTTACACAAATAGTAAGTGATAATTTCAGTCTCTCACCTCTACGTTAGAAAAACCTTGTAAAAATATCAACCTTTACTTGTGAAAATAATAATTTTCTAATAATACTGTAATGTAATATTTCCGTCAAAAAAAGAGAGAAAATATCATTAGCGAACAAGTTTTATTGATGTTCCTATGCGCCAGCTAACTACTTGTAATGGTACAATAATTTTTTGTTTCACAAAGTACTACTTCAACTTCAACAATCGTGTGATGCAACCTTATTTACAGATTCATCTCCGGTAATAATCTTAATACTTACAGAATATTAGGAAGAAGTTATTGAGAATTAAATAACAGCTCCCACTGTACAACTTTATCTATCATGTCAAAAAGGCAGATGACTCGAATCATCCAATTGACAGGAAGAAGAGATAATCCGCCCCTTCCACTTTGTATGTCAATATTCAAGCATCTGCAAATCTTTTGGTTGTAGCTGTTTGCTTAAGCAAACCAAACCCCCTTCAGCATTTCTATCTTAACTCGTGGCAATGATTTTATCCCAACTTCACAGACCATAGGAATGCAAGAGTCACCGGATCTGAGTTCTTCCTAGGAATGATGCTCCGATTTCACTTTCAGTGTTCTGCATGAAAAAGTTCCATTCATATAAAAGCTGCTTATTGTCTTTCCAATACATAGATTAGGAGGTGCACTATGAGAAACAAAGCAAGCAAATGTAAGGAAAAAGTAAAATCTGTAAAGGGCTCACATAGAAAAATATGATGCATCCCTCATTTAACAGGTAACAGAAGCTCAAGTATTTCTAAATTACAGTAATAAAAAATTTAATACTTTCAACAGGAGATGGCATGTGCCAATACACAATTAGTTCTCAAGGAAATAAACTTCATATTTTTATGAATCAAAAACCCACTAAACTCATGGTAGAAGCAATGCACTAACTTATTAATGACAAATGTTGGCACGTGTCAATTATTTGTTAACGTCATGCAAGTTACCTGAGATTTTGGAGATGGGAACACATTCCAGAACCTCAGTGTTTCATCTCCTGCTCCTGTGACAATAGTCTACAACAATAGTTGTCACAGTTAAGGACTAACATGTATGAAATGGATATATAAAGAAGTACAGCTTATTCATTAATTGACCAAGGTTTATAAGTTACCTGCCCATCAGGAGAGATGGCGAGATAAAGAACTCTAAATGAATGGCCAGTAAGGGTCGCTAACTGCATTACGGAAAAAAAAAGTTAAAAACATAAATTTAGGAAGTAAGGATATCTACCAATGTACAGAGACGTGCTTCTTTCAAAGGCTCAGGGTATAGTACCTTTGACATCGTAGGATATCTCCAAACTATTATCTGGTTTTGTGAATATCCATGGGTGCTGACAAGTTCATTGACATTTTTAGACCAAACAAGATTGCACACCTATCATAGGTAAAATAAGAATTAATACATCTTAGTAATGGTCATTACACACACATCTAACAGCTAACATTTTTTAAGCTAATAAAAAGGCCAAGTACTGTGAATTCAATTCACTTTATCACTTTTTTAAGCTAACAAAAAGGCCAAGTACTGTGAATTCAATTCACTTTATCACCAAGAATAATATCACCTAACATTTTTTGAGCTAATTAATTTTTTTTAAGCTAATTAAACCCCTTAGACTATGACTACAGACACTCAACATTCGTGCAAACAGCAGGGAATGATGCTCAGCTAAACAATAACTACTACTCTTGAAGTGTTGATAACCAAAATAGAAAGTTCAGTAACTGTATCAAAGTCGCTCCATTTTGTGTTGTGTGTTCTGTCATATGCACTTTTGCCACATAAATTGCTCTAGAACTTTCCAAAGCGATGCATCTTGACCAGAACAAAAACCATTTGGCATCAACGATGCAGGGAGCAGTGCTCAACTCCAAGTATAAGCAAAAAACAGTACAAATAACATCTCTTCAAATGATTCAAAGTGACATATTTGTGTTGTTAGGGCCCCCTTGGGGGTTAAAAAGTCATGCAAGATTACACCTATTATATTATCAAATAGTTTCAAATATCGGAAGTGTTTCCCAAAAGGGACAGTAATATGACATATAACTAAATAATATCTCTTGTAACAGACATGAATCAAATCTTTATAACCAAGCCATATATGTTATTGAAAGTGCATAATGATGGGCAAGATTACCTGACTACCAGTATCCATGCAGCTCAGGTGTGAATTAGTGGTTGTGTTCCAGAACCGAATGCATCGGTCTGCGGTGCCACCACCCGAAGCTAGAAGTCCATGAAGATGGGGCGACCATGCAATTGCTTTCACAGCTGCTGTATGCTCACAGTATTTCAGGACAGGTTGAGTTGAATGTTGATTCCAAACAAAAAGCTGAAATAGAGTGAAGAAAATATCAATTATCATTTCCGTCGGATGCTAATTCATGGCAGAGTAATGAAAATTAATTTAGCGAGAGTCACGGCCAAGTAAATGATATTTATTATTTATTTAATTTTTGAAAAGTAGACTGAAGAATAATTTTTTTTACATACTCGATTATCATTTCCACCAGATGCTAATTCACGATTATCATATGACCACTTCAATCCACAAACCTATATCAGAACCAGTAGAATATCAGCCCGAGAAAACATTAAAGATATAAACATGAAAAATGGTAAAATATGATTTGAATAAGAAAAGCTAATTGATGCTCAACCAAGCTTAATCAAAGTTGGAATCTGACCTCTGACTTGTGTCCACTTAGCTTACTAACATAATCTTCCTGAGCACGTATATCCCGTTGAAGAATACTTTTGTCCCGGCTTCCAGAAGACAACAGAGATGTAGTCCAGGCTAAGGCCCCAACACGTAGCCGATGGCCCTCCATAGTTCTAATCCTTTTACAACGAGAGGCATCCCAAATTCAAGTAAGTACAAGGTAGAATCATTAGGTATTAACCCTAACTAGCGACTACCAATAGCTACTATGCAAAGATATAGCTTAATGAGAAGTTAATACAATATCTTTCTTCAATTTCATGGTGGCAGTTTAAGGTTTCAATATATTTTAACAAGTTGGCGGTCAAGTAACTATTATTGAACTCAACTCAAACCAAACTAGTTGGGAAAGTAACTTGACTGAAAAATAATTTAATATTACTGCTGAGTTATGGTATTAACTTTCATGGAAATCCCAGACGTAAATAGAGGGAATACTATGCATCACAATCATTGATTGAAGAAGATGCTTTGGTTAAAGACTTCTTCAATAGTCCCTTATATATCTCAGCCCAAAGTGATATTCACTGCTTCAACACCACTGCAAAAGAAGTATCTGGCTGTTTTAGGTACGTAAGACCACGCTTGTCTTTGCTTGTGTATGTGTATCAGTCTGGTCCAAATTTTTCTAGAAGTGAGAGTTTAATAAGAGGTAACTCAAAGTTTTCTTTTTTTTTTTTGTTTTTTTTCACTCCGAAGAGAAAATCAATTTTAGCAGATCTGATCTTAGACAACTTGTTGGAACGAGAGAAAAGTAAGGATGCCCAAAGTTAGGCACTCATTCATCCCTCAGCATGTAAGGATAAGAATCAAAACTTCCACACCTCGGTTCCTAACTAGTGAAAGTCAATATGGCATCAAAGGTTAAATTTTACAGCCGAAGAGACTATATTAATCTTCTATAGGTTTCTGCATAGGGCAAACCTACATATAGTTTACACATCATTGATTCAAGTGCATGCTGCCTTTCAGTTAAGTAAATGCACAAACTAACAAGTCCGTCTTGTTCAGAGCGGGTTCCAAACAATCATACCAAGGATTAATATTCTAAAGCTCTTAAGGTGTTCTGATTGATTTCTTCCTATCAATTAGTAGAAAGCTGAATATGTTGCTTGTCATTAATGATTCTAAAACAGAAAATATCATCATTAATATTTTCATAACTGTCATGTAATTGTAGCGCTCATTCTCTTATACCTTCAAAGAGACAATTTCGAATGCTCCAACAGACAAGGCAGTGGCTAGTCAATTGATTTCTGGCTTAGCTTAGGCTACTATAAGGAACTAATAACATAAAATTAACTACATATGACACCATAAAAAGAGTATGAAAGAGAATAAAGACACAAGTTTTTGAACACATAGTGCTGGCAGTAATTAGTTGACTTGAGTTGACTTGAGCTATGGTACTCTGCTGGCTAATTAGTACAGAAATTACTATTTCAGTACAATTCAAGCTGGCTAATTCGAATCAGTTTACTGAAATTACTATTTCTTCTTCTTCTTCTTTGGTATAAACACTAATGAATTTAAAACACTATTAGTATCACCTGGAGTTTGCCATTGCTAGTTCCCACGGCAAGATGTGTACCGCGCTGCGCCCACCCAACTGAACAAACACTGTCATCAACTCCCAAGTCACACAACTTTGTCACCTGTATATATCATACCAGTAGAATATCAGTCATATAAGAACACTAAACAAGAAAAGGGTAACCTCCAAAAGCACAGAAAAAACACATTTTAATGCATGAATCTCAAAAAGAATAAGCAGATCAAAAGTCAAAAATTCACCTTGCTACTGCAAGCATTCCATAAGTACACACAATTACCCAACCCCACAGCCAAAACATTGTGTGAAGACCAATCAACAAGATTCAGATAAAAATCATCCTGCAAAGCAGGTGCATCCAAAACCTATAAACCAAATTCAGAAAAACACCCATAAGTACCCAAGAAAACAATACCTACTATAACATAGCCCTCATCACCAAATTGCAAGAAGAAACTGAAACCCAAACCTTATAAGGTGATCTTGGAACCTTCCTTGGAGACTTGACCGGGCTATGACTAACCCCGGGCAGCTGATCATCATCCGACCCGAAAGGTAATAAAGAATGCAAAGACTGACGGGTTTCGGACTTAAACCTGAAAATATTCCGGGTGGGCGGACTACTCGGTAAATTCCTGGGGGTCGTCTTTTCGGGGGTGACGGGAGGAGAGAAGCCCGAGTCCGGCCCGAACAATGCGGTGCGCAAAAGGGTCGCGTAGGCGGCGGAAGAAGATGAGAGAGAGTCATCGGAATTAGGGGGAGCAGAGATATTGAAGAGAGAGAAATTGGAAGAAGATCGGCTGGGAATAAAGCGATCGCTGTAAATCGTGCGGGAAGGAGAGGGCTGGTACCCTAGAGAGAGAATATTTGTTGATGGGGTTGTCGGTTGGAGAGAAAGGGAGGGTTTTGATGACATTGTTGGAGGAAGATTCAGCTGAGAAGGAGAAGACGGGGATTTGAAAGGGGATTCGTTTGTTATTGTTGGAGCAGTGGGATTATTGTCCATGGCTGAAATTGAGGAGAGAGAAAAAGAGAGTTGTTGTGAGATTTTAGGTAAGATGACGGGAGTTTAGAGATTTAACAGAAGGAGGAGGCTGTTAATTTTCCCGGGAAAAAAAGATAAAATAACAGAAGGTGGAACCGTGGAAGGGTTATGTTTGCGCGAAAAGTATATAGAAGAGGTGGGGCCTGGAGGTGAAAGAGTAAATTACAAAAATAGAAAGTGTTTAAAAGATTTTGTTTCTAATTTCTAATAAGGGAAAACCTAGACTGGAAAAAAAATTATTATGTGAAATTATTTAATTTATTATACTTTGTATATTATAATTTGTTAAAATGACGATGCATGTTCTTTTAAAAATAAAATATAGTAGTATTTCTCCTTGTTTTTTTAACTAGTTTCTTACACCTTTCAACAAGAATGAGATAATTTTATATTATGCAATCTTATTTACCATAGTAACATTCATTTAATTATTTTAACAGAATTAAAATTTCTTGATTTATTTTTTCAAAATATAAAGTTTGTCGATTCTATTGAATTGAATTGTATAAAAACACTAATTTATTGGCCATTCTTAGTGAATTTATTCTCAAAAGGAAACATCTATTTTTTTTTATTGTATTCGAAAAAATCCATGCGAACATGATAAACCTATTTATATTTTTTGATATAATAATATGGATTTTAATTTCACATCCTCTTATTTATCAATTCATTTAAAATCCCAACAAATAGAAATAGATTTAAAAAAAAGCGAGACAAAGATGGTCCCATGGGCTTTATAGTTATCTACATTTTGGTTAACTTTGGACATATTCTAAGAGCAACAGGGCCATAGATAGTTCATGTTTCATAAGGCCCATTTCTTGTATTAACTTTGAGCAGCCCAGCCCAGCCCAGCCCAGCCCAATTGTGCATCTTCTTCTTCAATCTTCACCCACTAGCCACTACAATATCATTATAATTACCAACACAATAAGTTTGTCTTAAATTTAAAAAAAAATAGAACACCTATAGGCTGGCTAGCACAGTGGTAAAAGTGTTTAAGAGGTTCAATTCTGTTTAATTGCCAATACAAAACTAAAAGATTGAAAGAAAGAAAAAATGAAAAAGTTGTTGATGCCTCCCTCCCTCTCCCTCATTCATTCAAGTGTTCTTTGAAGATTAATCATCATAATTCATGGGGGCTCTAAAATTGATGAAACTTCCATTAGCTTCCTACAACAAACTCAACATTTCCTTTTTTCCCATGTCACACACAAAATGGAAAGAAAAGAATCAATCTCAATAAGATACCCCAAAGAGATGTTAACTATTTTGCCTTGTTGCATTATGGATCTGAATTTTCCACAACACCTGGAATTGCTGGTAACAGTAGCAGAAAATATCAGCCCCCCAACATGGTATTACAAAAGTCAAAACCATGATCTCAATCCTATGAATTATGATATATGATCTACAAGTACAAGAATAACAATAGTACTACATTAATATGAGTTCATAAGACAAAACTGGTTCTAATTATGCATTCTATGTGTAATTCCTCGTTGACAAAGAATCATGAATATTTTCCACATTGAACAATTCAAGAAGGCCATGAAAATTGATGGAAAAAAAATTCAAGGAGGAGGTCTATACTGGTGCTCAATTGTGGGTACTGTTCTAGTGCTAGTTGCAGTATGAGCTCTCACATGCCCAACCATTGACACTTGCAGAGCTTCCTCTTCATAAGTCCTTCTCTCCAATTCATCCATTCTTGCTTTCTTCTTGACCTTCACAAACATTGCAATCAAAAGCATTCCCAGAAGAGAAGCACCAATTGCAGCACCAATCGAACTTCCAACCGCCACTTTCCACCTGCTGATTAACTTCTTTCTCAATGGTATCAATGGGGATTGAACAACCAACCCAAAATGACCATTCCCCATTGCAACACAAATATTATGGGACACTTGATTACTAAGTGTCACCTTACCATCATGTTCAAAACTAGCACACATCGGTATAAAACCTGTGGTGATATTCACAAGCCTTGTAATGTTACTGAAATCTATGGTGATCGGATTTTCCCTGGCCCTGATTCCAACCTCAAATGGTGTACTAAAATTCATGTCATCGCCGGCATTATAAGCTAGTAGGCCTAGAACAGGGGAAATGAGCTGATAACCTGTTAACTCATAATTATCATAGTATATAGATGACCAGTTGTGTCCAAGATTTTGTGTCACAAGCAAAACTCTCTCTGCACAAGGGCGGACTGTAATACCAATGCCTAAATGGAATTCTTTAAATTTTGCACCATATCTTCGGAGACTCCCGCAACGAAATCTTATAGCATTAACATTGATCCCTGACAGATTTACTGGTAAATGAAGGGTGTGTAACTTACCTGTCCCAAAATAGTTGTCATACGACTGGAATGTGTAATCTCTAATGACTAGATCAAGAAGACGAGCCGATTTGATCCCTTGAGCTTCAGTAATTTTCATTGTTCTTGAAGATGCCAATGAAAGAATCATGAAAGTGAGAGAAATGAGATAGCCCATTTCAGGGATTGAAAGACTGGATCCCAAGAAGTAGTTATCTAGCACAGTATAATATGCTAATTTTCATGGATCTCTTGGGAAATTAAATGTACTGAAAATTTAATCTAGCCAACCTTTTCTTTTCTATAGATGGGAAACTGGGTTGGAGTTGGGAAGAGTAAAGTTGGGGCTCTTTGGGGAGAACTGATAATTCAAAGAAGCTTTCATAAATGTAATATGAAGTTGCTTTTATATTTTATTGAGAATATACATTTGGTGGCCTGAGATTATTTAGCTCAAAAGATTGTCTGCTGGTATGGAGAAAGTGCAGATTAGTTGGCCATAAAATAAAAAAAGTTTGTTTTTTTGCAAGTAAGTTATGTTTATCATAATCTCCATATTCCATACTCTGGTTCATTGATTAATAAAGCTTAGTGAGTATTATTTTGTACTTTGTTGGTTTGCAAAGATTATACTTGGAATTTGAATTTGCTTATTTTAAAATTTAGACTTGGGATTATATTAGTCTAGAGATTATAAAATGACTATTGTTTTTGAATTATAATTATAATCCGGAGATTATAATCTTAAGATTAATAATCTTGGATTACAAACAAACATAGCCTAGAAGTCTAATTGAATGGGGTTGGCTTGAAATGAAGATATGAGGAGTTGGTTAGAAGGTTGGAGAAATGATTTTGAGCATGGGGTTCATCATGATATTTGAAGTCAAAAAGGAGAGAAGGCGTGCCTAAGGAATGGAATGAAGGCAAAGTTTTTTTTCTCTCTCTATATGCATGGGGGGAACAATACTCTGATTGTGTTTGGTAACATGCTCCTCCCCCACAACAGCTACTTTGTGGGTCTCATATGAATATGATTTAATACTAAGTATGCATGGCAATTTCATCCATCATTAGTTTTCTCTTTTATTGATCTCCTCTTTTCAAATGGTGATCATCCAAACGATAATCTATTGAGAACCGAGTGCTAGTAAAACTGAGGTCTCGGGTTCAATTTGCACATCAAAATCAAACGTTTTAAATGGTGTGTATGCCTCATTATATAAAGAAATGAAATATATACGGAGTTTGGAGCATATAAATTGGAGAGAGCGATAAAGCAATGATATTGCTTGATAAATGATATTATTAGCACAAAAACAATTTTTTGACTAGATTTAAAAAAAAAAGGGTCTAGCGGAAAATATTTACCCTTTATTAATAGATAGTCCGTTTCTCCTATAGATAGCCTGCCTAAATAGTACCATACCAAACATTTACTATGGTATGTTAAGTTGATTAATAAACTCTGTTAGTATTTAAACGATTAACAAATTCTACTATTTAAAGAGTCTCCAACAGAACAGGGAAGATAAACTAGGAGAAATCGCAATGAGGCCATAGGAGACGAGTCACCTTCAACAAAAATGGTAAGTTTCAATATTAAGTGCAAAAACATGTAAATATACCCTTTCACGATACATATCTTAACAAGTTATGATTCAATACTATTTCTTTGAACAGTAAGGATAACATAAAAAGACAAGAAATTGTCAACAGATTTGGAAAAAGACTAAAAATAAAATTCCTCAAAGGCTTGAAAATGCAAAAAAATTGACAGATAATCGATGTTTCAGAACATCAATGGAAATTCCCCATTGTCTTGTAAGTCAGTCCTACATTCCAGTTCTTCTCAGGTTCTCTGTATGGAGCGACGTTCCAGGCTATTAGGGATTTATAATAGTCTCTTTGGATGTAGGAAGTGAGCTTGAAGAAAGAGCCTGACCTTTCAGAGTTGCGAAAGCCTGGTATGAAGCTCCCCAGTTATGGCTCATGCTAATCCACCCTGTTTTGCTTCCCTTCACCCACATGCTAGCAATGTCACCACCTCCAGCATATAATACATTCATCACATATACTTTGTTTGCCAAACATGGTTTATAGATTGAGAGGTCAACAACATTTGAAGAGACGGGTGATACTCGATGGGGAAACCTATGGTTTTGCAAGAAGGAGATCAAAATATTTTAAAAGCTATCAATCAAATTAGATGTGTGAAAGAAAGATTTGCAAAAAAAATATGTAGATTTCGGATGGGATAATTTAATGAAAGAAGTGGAGACATTTTGTCTAGCTAATGACAGATAATCAATACGGAAGATATAGTTCCAAGGTTTGTTCGGTGTGAAGAGGACGGAAAAACATCACCAACTATCACCATTCTGGCGTTGAAATTTTTTACGAGGTAATGTAAAAGTTTTAGTTTTAATCTTTATTTGAATTAAAATTATATATTAATTAATTTAATAACTCTTGTTGAAATGCTAGGTTCTTGATTCAATTCTACAAGAGATGAATCATCGTTTCTCTCAAGCAAGCACCGCGAGTTAAGCATGATCCCAATGTGGATAAGCTTTGCAAATGAGTTACTTGATTGTTTTGCATGTTGAGAGGTATTTTTTTTGCTATGCGAAATATGTGAAGGCTGATTTGAAAGCGAATGGGAGATGAATGGTTGAATGATAGGCTTGGTGGTGTTTATCGAGAGAGAGAGATATTTGCTTGATCCAAGAACTAGTACATGATGAATTTTTAATTGTTCGCCCCCCCTTTTCCTTGGATAAAGATAAAATCGAAGCCCGCCTGTTTTGATGCATGGTACTCTGCAGAATTCAATCAGATAAAGCATATAAGAATCCATTTTTCTTTTTGCCAAAATCTTTTTGGAAACAGATACATTCACGACCAGATTTCACCGTTACGATACATCTATAGCGACACTTTTCATATGATAATATAAAAAAAGTGTTGTGAAAATATCAATTTTCTTTTTTTAACCTTCAAGAAGTACTGTTGTTTAAGTTGTCACTAGCTGCCACGTCATCAGTGCAACCATTTTTGTACCCAATAGATTCATTTTTAGCCTACCCCAACTAGTTTGGCGTGGAATATGTCGCTATAGTGTTATTGCTAATAATAGGAAGGAATTTTTATTACCTGCGGTACATGACGGGAACAATGCCAGCCTTCCACTGTGCGATTTTCATGAAGGCGGGCTTGGCCATATCAAAGTGGGTTCGAGGAGGGTTGCACCAGCCACCATTGTTGGAGTCTTGGGACCAGTTGGGAGGGCAAATGTTTGTGGCGGTTACGGTGGTGAAAGGTGACCCTTTGAAGCACCAAGGAGATTGAACGCACTTTATCTGATAACAAGTACCGCATGCATATCCATTATTAAACAAGGTTGAGCTTAAAGCTGCGGTATCTACGCCATAACCGTTATTGAACAAGTTTCCATAACCACAGGCTCCTCCTGCAAACCGAACACATACAACAATTAGACATTGCTTATATTCTTTAGTAAAGAATTGAGACAATATCAAGGGTAATGTTAGGAGTCATAATTTTTTTCCATATATAATGTGACATTGAACAAGTCAAATTGTACTTTATGACACTATATGAAACAAAAAAAAAATTAGACTCCTAGCATTATCCCGACATCAAACACAATAATACTGAACAAATGAACGAATTTAAGGTAGCTAACAAAGATCATGTGATCAGCCACATACCCATGGTTGCAGAGGCAGTCTCGTCGCCATAAAAAGTGGCATGGGCGAGGGACCATGGGCTAGGCTGATATACAGGGGCATAACCAGAAATTGATTTAGCGAAGATTGTCACCAGCATTGCCATCATTAAGAAGTTGAAGCTCCATGAAGGGCGGAAAGAAGCCATGGCTCTAAACTCTGAGTTGTTATTAGGCAGGTATTATTATTAGGTCCTGCTGAGTTGTGGAGAAAGCACGATGCCCATTGACTTTGTGTATGTACTCCTTATATATCCAACAGCAGAACGCAAATGGAGATTGCCTTCGTGCTTTCACGAAGGTAGTTTGTATTCAAGTCAAAATGTGTTTGTTTCGAATAAATAACTTAGTTTTGTATGTCACGTAGTAGTTATAAGAAAGAAAGGGATATTATTTGAAATGGGTGGCAACGTGCGGGCAGGTATAAGCTATAATTATATTAATCCTGATGGAACCAAATGTTGGTGAAAACCGTGAAATCTAATGCTGCGTTTGGATTAATTCTGTATAACGTAATTGAATTATTTTAAGGTATTTTAAGTGTATGTTTGATTATTGTTGTTGGTGAGTGTTGTCACAAAATTATTACATATATTCATTCCATTGAAATATATTTTATTCCACCTTCTCTACATGAAATTAAAAAACAAAGGGATATAATGAATTTTCATTCTATTGGAATAATTTATATACACTATTTTTATTCCATTCTCTCCTCTATTCCATTTCCATTCACCTCTCATAAATACTTAATCCACATAATTGCAAAGTACCATCCTCACTATATTAGCAATTATTAGCTTATTAGATAGTAGATTTCCTCCCATTAGTGACTTCCGTATTCAAATTCATCCATTTCTTCTTGGCCATTTTCACGAGAGGAAAAAGAAATACGAATTTATTTGATCCAATTTTCTAAAGAAAAAAAAATCGCAATTTTCTTTTTTGATATCGAATAATTCAGCTTCATGTGATAGCATTGAATACCAACCATTTAAACCATGCAACAATACGTGTAGCTATTGAAATTCATTCTTTAACCTAAGATTTGACAATGGGAAAATAAGCACATATGCTTGAGGGTGAGTGGGTAGGCTGTAAGGGAGAGGCTTAAGGGGGGGGGAGGGGGGGGGAGGGGGGGGAATCCACTAACCAATAGTTACACGGCACAGCAACAAAAATCACAATAATGACGAAGTTGAAAACTAATATGCAGCACCCAAAATAAAAACCCTAATAAGCAGCTTAAAGTATTTCTTTATTTGCCTAAAAGCATTTCCTTAGAAGATGTATCTTTAAATTATACACACATATGTCATACCATATTACACAAGGTTCCAATTAAAAAATGACAGCATGTCTCTCTAGTAGAGAACAAAGTCTGTATGAGGTATACACATATAAACAGACATACTACATGAGTCTTATATGAACCTACAACAATCATACAGTAGTGACAACTCTTTCCTCTCAGAACCTGAGTTTTATGCTTGTATTGCAGATCTCTCCAGGCAAACTTCCAAGGCTTAGCACCAGTTCTTTACTTATGATCTCTTCATATGGATTAATCCTGCATTCATGACAGAAAGGACGAGTAGTCAGAGTATAGATTTTGGTCTGTATATCACTCTCTCTCTCTCTCTCACACACACACACTACTGTTAAGAGTCATCTAATACAATGTTAATTCAGCCCCTTAGTGCAACATGAATACATTAGATGTGGAAAAGAACAAATAGCAATGAAGCAAGAAGAGTTGGGACTTGAACCAAATTGAACCGACACCAAGGCCCGAGTAAAGTTGTCTGGCAAGCTCGAAGTTGCAGCCCTATAAACCAAGTGTAACTAGCAATAAGAGCTACTAAAACAACGAAAATAATCTACCTAGTATATATGTTATCTGATTCCATAATTATGTTAAAATTATTTATGATGAAATTCTTTAGCAAATGAACTCTAGAACTTAAATTTCCAATAGCCCTAATAAAGTCAACTCTTCAGTGCAACCTTAATTGAGAAGAGCTTGCAGCATAGATAGGGTAGATACCTCCATTCAAGCATTGGTTCCCTCTGGAAGCGTTATCAAGCGTGTGCTTGAATCATACACCAAGCTCGTTTGACAACTGAGGAAGAGTGCCAGGATTAAATTAATGATAAAGTTGATTTTGCCTCATTGGTCAACAATTAATAATCACTGGGAAGTAAAACATATCAAAAGGTACATAACTAGTGTAAACAGCCACACACTTACTTAGTGCACTTAATAGTGTTGGTTGAACCACCATTAGATATTGATAAAATGGTCCCAAAGAAAGAAGTGTTCTCAGTACCACAGTACGGGCATGGACCCTAAAAGATTATTTATTAGTACCGAATTACTTATCAAACATTCAGGGTCTATAAAAACCTACAACTGATGTGCGCAAAGATCCTACCTTTAAGATCAAAAAGTCTTTCACAATAAAGTTTGTAAATGTTAGGGATAGCCACAATATGACGGGAATAGCAGCGAACCAGGTGAAGATAAAACTGAATGGCTCCGGAAGCTGTAGCTCAAGAACTCAGAAAATTTAATTAAATATGAATGATCTGTATATATACTGAAGAAGTAATAATGAATTAATCACATGGAAAAGGAACAGATGCATCACGTGATAACGAACAAACCTTTCCTCACACAATCACTTTTACTTCACTTACAGTTTGACATGTTTTAACATATGTTTTGTGAGAGAGGCAGAGTATCCACATTCCGAAATAGCACTAGCTTTTACAATTCTTATTTAGATAAATAACTGCCTTTTACAAATCTTTAAAGCAATAAGCACCATTCAAAATGTTATGTCAATTTGAATTATTCACAAATAATTCATTTAAGGGCTGTTCATTTGTCAGAGGAAAGAGATTGTATAAGATAGATTTATGCATTTAATCAAAAGTAGGATGTTTCAGGAGAATCTCATTTCCAGCAAATTTTTGACACATAAACCCAACAATTCCATGAATAATTTTATAGTGACTAAGCCCTCGATGATTCCATGAGTATATCAAATTCATTGAATTGAAAACTTTTCAGGTCAACTAAAATCAACACTTGGTAAACTATGTATAAATCATATTTATTTCGCATATATTGTCTTAACATACAACAATGTCAATGTGCTAAAACCGTATTTTTGATTCTTGGGAACAGTTTCAAGTGTCTAAAATTTTATTGATGAAAATGGCCTAGGACTTTGAGAAATTGACAGCCAACTATAGGCTATAACCCATAACAATTTGTATCTCATCATCCACTTCATAGAGTTTAAACAAACAAGAAGAAGACACACATAATTACTCACCTCCAAGAGGTATGTGATCTCAAATCCGGTCAAGTCATCCAGGAAGAAAAATCTGTTAAAGCAGATATCATACAAACACTTAATAAACTGGTGACTTTCAAGTGTAACAGGAGATAGATTGACACACTGAAAGTTTGCCATCAATTGCATAAAACTCTAAATGTTTATAAAAATCACTAATAGCAAAAAAAATTAAAAACAAAAGAGAAAAAGAAACAGTCTTACAAGACAAAGTGCAACTAATTATCACAATGTTTTATAATCACATCACAACTTAATTGAATGTAAACTAAAAAAATGTCGTAATGATTATATTTTATACAAAAAAGTACGGGGGGACTAAATAATACTATTTACTCGGAGCCATTTCCAGTTGTAAGAGACAAAAAATAGCACAGAAATGAGAAATAACTAAACATCAAGCAAAGACAGCTTTTTTCTTTTCCTTAGATTCTTTCTTGATAAGTAAGATAGATGCTTTTAACCTTCTGCTTTGGAAGATTTTTTGTTAATGGCATTTACAAAGTAAGCCAATCAATCTGTCAATGGGAAACGTAAAAGAAACGGTTCTGTAAAGTACACAATTTTTCTAAGCAAACGAGGATGCTCAATTTAAGAAGTTTAACTGTTACAAAATACAATAGACTTGTGATTTTGATGAGGGAAGTAGTATTGATTTGTTGGTAAAACTACAAGAGGAACCTTAGTTGAGGTAATAAATACTTAAAACAAGATCATCAAAGAGAACGGTCTTAAGAGAAATAGACGGCAGAAATCTGAACTTATTCAAATTTTAATCCTTTTACATCTGATAAATTACACAGCTACTTACAATCCCAATGCAACCACGGCAGCAGGGACATTTAATAGGAACATTTTGAGATAGTCAACATATAGGTCACTGTAAACCTACAAAACATAATATTTATCAGAAAAAATACACATGCAAATCAACAATTAGTGATAAACCATGAGAAAAATCAACATTTTTAAATACTTCAGAACTCAATATTGAACTGATTTCAAGCCAAAGTCAAGTTAATAAATTTGCAGAAAGTCTGGAACACAAAACACAAAACAGTCCTTAATCAGATAACTTTTCTGACATAGATACAGAAACTCCTATGACAATACTGCAAGTCTGCAATTGATCCTCATTACTGAACACCTCATTAACAAGAAAGAACAATTATATTTGACAATCTAAACCAGACACTGCAGAACAACCATATGAACTGTATTCACAGTATCAGTATCATGGATGGTGGTAGACTATAGAAGTTAACTTGGGATGCTAACATTTTCTATAAGCAACTTGAGATGCTAACACAAAATTGAAATGTGTTACAAGCTTAGTATAGTATCTTGCAAAAGACTTAGAATCGGTGACAACTGAGAGTCACCATCCTGAAATGGGACACATTTCAGGTGCAGCTTATAATGTGGAGAAGACCAGCATCACAATTTCTACTACTACATACTGCTGATACGAAGATATGAAAAATTCCACACCTTTTCTAAAATCTAGAGGCTTGTACCATAGGATTTGATGAAGTTATTTCTACAAGGAGACTAACTTGAAGCAAATGAAAGACATAAAGAGACAAGTGAGAGATTGTAATATCAGCCTCCATAATATTTGAAAAATGTAACAACACCAGTAAATATCTTTGAAATAACTTCCTGAAACGATTAGTAAACTTAACTGCCAGGGTTGTAAAATATGCTTTGATAAAATAAAAGTGAAATTGTCATATGTTCATAACTTAAACCAAAATTTATCAACAATAATCAGAATTTCAGATAACTGAATGCAGATGCGGTACCTAGAGTAAAATAAACAAGTGAACATAAAGACGCAAAAGAAAGATGTAATATATGGCACACACCTTTCTACTTCGAAGACTGCATCGTGGTCCCTCAACCACAATATCACTTCCGTCCATCTAGAAACCAAATATATATATATATATATATATATATACAAAAAAAATTGTATTTATATGCAATAGGACATATATGTGGAACAGTAGAATTAGTAGCATAAGTTTATACTCCCTCTGTCCCACTTTGGATATCAAACTTTTCATTAGGGTTGTCCAAAAATGATTGTAATAGTTAGGATTTCAAGAAATTGTTAATTATATAGGTCCCACTTTAATCCACCTCACCTCTCCTCCATTGGAAGAGAAAGGTTAATGGAATCACTATCTTTGATTTTCAAGTTTTGACAAGGAATAGAACTGTGAATAGACCCACTATTTTTGCATATCTTAAACTATTTGTGATCTCAGTTCCACTTTAAGCATGAAAATAAAGATCATTTCAAACAAATTAGATGCATCTTATTAGTTGAAGAATGTACATATACATATAAAAGACTACAGACCTTTAATTGCAGCTTTAATTTGTCATACTCCTTATCTGTCATTATTGGATTTCCAGATACATAAGCCATGGAAGCTTCCAGGAATTTCTGCTCATCAGAGCCTGCATTGTATATGAATCAATTTTATGAACCAAATATAAATAACTGATAAAAGGTTTCATCCAAAAGAAGGCAGAGGGATCCAATATGTTGAAAGCATATACTTAGCATGACAACACTGCTTCCTTCCCACATTAGCTCTTCCTTGAGGTTATCAAATTCCTCATTTGACATAATAGCCTTTCCTTCGTAATAGAACGACTGTAGCAGAAACCAGAGAGGAAAACTTAATATTTATTATACTAACTATAAAAACTTAAAAAGATTTATATACCATAAAAGGAAAAATCTAATAAAATGAATCATTATTTTTGTCAATACACATTCATATAAAACTCAGCAGAAGTATGCAAGAAACTGAACTGGACGTGTTTGGGCAGAAATCTAAACAGTAAGGTGGGATTTTTGGTAAGGTTGTTTTGTTTTCCGATATATGAAATTAATAAATATCTTATCACAGTTTCCTCATGTAAAGTAGAAACATCAGTTGGTCTGGCTCATATTTGTTTGGAATTGTTTTTTCACCATTTTTGGTCTGGGTCTCTAGTGGTTCCAAAACAAGACAAACATCTTCATTTTCTTTATGATATTTGGGAGAGAAGGAAACAAAATAATAACTACTTACCAATCATGCTCGGGTTTTGTGATTTTGATTTTTTGGAACATAAACATATATATATATATATATATATATATATATATATATATATATATAGGAATGACAACAGTTACCCAATGGG
Source organism: Panax ginseng (assembly GCA_020205605.1). NCBI lineage: Eukaryota > Viridiplantae > Streptophyta > Magnoliopsida > Apiales > Araliaceae > Panax > Panax ginseng. The sequence continues at coordinate 98,817,390 of CM035150.1, forward strand.
CCCTTCGCGCACGTGTGTGCACATGTATAATTATACCATCTCAACGAAAGAGGAAAATTATTGCAACTAAAAATAATGTGCTTTAATACTTGTAATGCTTGTAGGAATTCCTGTTCCATCTCCCCTATTGACTTCTTCTTTTTCTCTATGCTGCAATAGGGCAATATCTTACTGTCATCAACCTCATCTTCCAGGACCTGACCTGTTAAGATAGACACGGGGGGTTAGAAAATGCAACAAATGACTGGAACTATTATGAACCATAAAGAAATCGAAGATTCCACGAATGCAATTAAAGGATAGAAGGTAAATATCCAGTTACTGTAAAACTTGAAGATTTTTTGGCTGCACTCATAAAAAGCACCTATTTGGCTATTTTCAAGGAAAAGAGCACATTTTTGCCCAAGTGAAAATCATAATCCCAAAGAGTCGGTGCTTGTACTTGACCATAATTTCATTGTTGTTAAGTGCTGCTTTTTCCCCCCAAGTGTGATCTTAATTTTATAGCGTTATTAAAAAAAGAGTGAGCTTTTCAGTACCGTTATGATACCCAAAAAACCCTTAATCTGGTCCTCACCCACACTCATGAAAGGAATCCAAGTTGAAAAATGATTTACTTCCAAGTTGAAAAATGATTTACTTGTTAGATTGGTTGATGAAAAATGATTTACTTGTTAGATTGGTTGATGACTAAGACAAGAAGATGTGATTCTAATTTGATTAGGAGAATAAATTGTTTCTAATCTATAATAGGAATGAATTAGGAAAAGTACTATAAATAAGGCTATAAGGGAGTTTTATTTTTTACATGAGAGAAACTTGATAGCAAGAAGGTATCGAAAGAATAAATTGACAGTTTATTGCTCATGGGTATTCGCCGCCATCTCCATTCCATTCAATTTATTACTTGAGATTTTTTGGGTGGTGTCAACCTAATTAAAGGTAAATTTGTACTCTCTCAGTTTATTATAAGCTCATTATTTTGATATAGTGCAGATTCATAGTTTGGTCAATTCCACAATAAATATTATGTCTTGCTTGTGGATGGTTACTACTACTTGTGACTTGTGAGGGTATTGAAGTAAGGGGTGGTTCAACATGCTTATTAGGCAATCTACACCATCATTCAATTCCACTACATAATAACTCGGAAATACTTAATAATAATAAACATACAAATGGATTCATAAATCAAAAGGCTGACCTGGCTGATCAGTAGCGGCTTTAGGGAAAAATATGATCAGTCTGCGCCGAGTGGACAACTCTCGACTGATGAATTGAATTGACTGAGCCTTTGAAGAATAAGACGGAGAAAAAGAAAGAGAAATAAAGGGCTTTCGAAAAGGGGCAGTATAAAATCGAGGGGTTGTTATGGTAAACCCAAGTTTGGCGGCCATTTGCGGCGGAGACGGCGGTCGTGAAGGTGTGGTGGGCGAGGAGAGATAAATGGCTGTTGCATTTGTGAATTTGTTGGGAGGGTTTTAGATGCGACAGAGGAAAGAGATAAGGTAAATGGAGATGTGTGGAGGGAGGGAGCGACTCTCTTTTGTTATTTTGTCTCTTTGATATCGAGAAATTGAAATAAGTTGATTGTATTTCCCTCCTATAAAATCAAATCTGCCATGTCATCCTTATTGCTGTCCAATAATTTTGGAATGACATCTGGCGATGAAAAACTTATCCAATGGAAAAATTGCTAAACATGTATTTAAACTATAAGTAAAGTAACATAAAAACGTTTATTTAATATTTTTTACAACATAACTCTTAGTTAATTTTTTAATTGATTAGTCAAGTTATACTCAATTGATTCAATTTAAATTTTACCATTACACTACCTTTTACATTCTTAATTAATCTTATAAGTATTTTTTAAAAATTAAATTTATGGTCATTTTATAAATATATGTCAGAAAAATGAGTTGAAGGATGATAGAACTTTTGAAATTTGTGGTTAAGAAGAGTGAATTAAAAATTGAGTTGAAGTTAAATTGTTAATGAATTAAGAAGTATGAGGGGCGGTTGGGGCTCCTGGTGCCTAGTGGTTAAACCATCCAATAAACACATGCTACTCTCCGTTTTTAGTCTCATATAAAATCAAATTACCACACGTGACCTCTCTTTTTATTTTGTGCGCAAGTTTCTCTCTGGTAGTGGTAGCTGGTAGCTGGTAGCTGGCTCCAACCTTCTCCTCATACTTGCTTTAAAAGGACTCGACTATAAAATCCCACAGCAGAACATGCACACTACTTCAAACTTCATATTAAGGAGAACTCACAACAAAATAAAATGGTGGCCACCTCAGTAGCTTCTAGAGTTGAAAGTTTAGCCAGCAGCGGGATTCGATTAATCCCCAGAGAATACGTTAGGCCCAAAGATGAACTAACCAGCATCGGCAACATATTCGAAGATGAGAAGAAAGATGAAGGTCCTCAAGTACCTACTATTGACTTAAAAGACATTGGTTCCGAGGACAAAGCGATTCGAGAAAAATGCCACCAAGAAATCAAGAAGGCCGCCATCGAGTGGGGGGTGATGCACCTTGTGAACCATGGCATATCGGATCAACTCATGGACCGCGTCAGAGTAGCAGGACAAGCATTTTTTGATGAACCCATTGGTGAAAAGGAGAAGTATGCTAATGATCAAGCCACCGGAAAGATTCAAGGCTATGGAAGCAAGCTAGCCAACAATTCTTGTGGCCAACTTGAATGGGAGGACTATTTCTTCCACCTTGTCTTCCCTGAGGACAAGCGGGACATGTCCATTTGGCCTAAAACACCCGTTGACTATATGTAAGTCTTTTAATTCTTAAGCTAAATAATGTCTCAAATTGTACATAATGTGTATTGTTTAATACTATTTCTAACAACTTAAGCGTTTAGAGCAATCCATAAGTTTAAATCTTAGTCGTTTGTACTAATTTTTTAACCGTGAAAGATTGGTTGGCTAGAGTCGATGCTGGATATGGATTGGTCTAGTAATACTCATAAAGTTCGTCATAATTTTGGTATTTCTATTATTGCTTTACTTTAGAGTACTTAGCCTACCATGAACTTGTACGATGCAGTCCGGCAACAAGTGAGTATGCTAAGGAGCTAAGAGGCCTAGCAACCAAGATCCTCTCTGTGCTCTCTCTAGGTTTGGGATTGGAAGAAGGTAGGCTAGAAAAAGAAGTAGGTGGAATGGAAGAGCTAATAGTTCAACTCAAGATCAATTACTACCCTAAGTGTCCTCAACCAGAACTAGCTCTTGGTGTTGAAGCTCACACTGATGTAAGTGCACTCACTTTCATACTCCATAACATGGTGCCCGGCCTGCAGCTCTTCTACCAAGGCAAGTGGGTGACCGCGAAATGTGTTCCAAACTCCATTATCATGCACATCGGAGACACCATTGAGATTCTAAGCAATGGCAAGTATAAAAGCATTCTTCACAGGGGAGTTGTGAACAAGGAAAAGGTAAGGATTTCCTGGGCTGTTTTTTGTGAGCCTCCTAAGGAGAAGATCATCCTAAAGCCGCTGCCGGAGACTGCGACTGAGGCTGAGCCACCACTCTTCCCTCCTCGCACCTTTGTCCAGCATATGGAGCATAAGCTGTTCAAGAAGAGCCAGGAAAATACCGACACAAAAATTTGTCAGCCACAGGAACAGGGGACTAATCCTCCTAAAACTAAAACTTCTCACCCACAAGAACAGGGAACTAATCATCCTGAAAAAAGAATTTCTCAGCTACAGGAACAGGGAAATAATCCTCCTAAAAGTGGTTAATTTCCCAATCTCTAGAACAAGGAAGCCGCCAGCATCGCCTTTTAATCTTGCTACCTAGTTATCTTGGTGTTTGTGTTCGACATTTTAGTCATAACAGGTAAAATGTTGGGCACAATATGGAATACTTTTCAGTTTCTGGGGCCATATGTTTTGCTTAAATTATTCAATAAATTTGTTGCATTGTATTTTATAGTATGTTGATTATGGAAATTGTGGTTAGTTCAATTCATCTGCTATATGTTATAGAAATTTTAGTGTGGAACAATTTCTAATTTTGCTATAATTGGAATACCCACAAAGTTTAGTGATCTGATATCGTGAAATTAACTCTATATATTGGGCTTATTAGAAATTTAGTATTAAAAAAAACAAAGAAAAAAACAACTGCATATTCTGTTATCAAGAAAAGAATAGTATAGCAGAACCCAAACGAAAGAAACAGGACGGCCTTCATCCTAATAGAGTTCTACCCATTGATCCAATTATCTATACATAGTCTGGTTCGAGTTCAACATGTTATAATCGTTACACAATCAAAGTGATATTAAAAACTAATTCCATGTACAACAACAAGAACTCCTTGATTACGGAATAACAAAAATATGATGATATCGGCTTACATTTATGAAAATTGTATTGGTAATGCATAATCACTTGATATGTTTGAAGCACAGACATCATTTTCTTCATTCAAGCTTCACCTCTGACAGCAGAGGCTTATTTGAGAAGAATGCGTCTAAGTTATCCATAGTTACGCCTACCATTGCTGCAAATGATTCTGGGGTAATAACAGCTTTGTGAGGAGACAGAACAACATTGTCCAATGCAAGTAGCTCTTCTGGCACATTAGGTTCGTTCTCGAACACATCGAGACCAGCTCCTCCAATCTCACCTCACACCAAAAGTTGTACTAATTCCTTCTCGTCGATGAGAGTCCCACGCCCAACATTAACGATAACACCCTTCTTTCCCAGGGCAGTCATGACATTCTTGTTAATTAAGTGGTGCGTTTCATTTGTTAATGCACAACAAACAATAAGAGCATCGCTATTGCTTGCAAGGTCATGAGCAGTCGTGTAATAAGGGAAGGAAACATGTGCCTTCTTCTTCCTATAGTTGTACGCGATGATGCAGCCAAATGCCTCGAGCCTTTTAGCAATCTCAGAGCCAATACTTCCTAGCCCCACGATCCCAACACGTTTCCCACCTAACTGCAGTATTTAACAATTTAACTGTTTAAGAGTGGAATCGTAAATTAGTAAAATGATGCATCATCAGCGTACAGGAATCAAGAAATAATTTGCAATGTTGTTAAATTCTAACAAAACAGAAAGATCACTGGCATTGACTTCTCTTCTCTTATCCTCCATCATTAGTCTTTTGAGTTTTGTGCATCTAGAAGTAGTAAAGTTGCTAACAATCCATAATAAATTCTAATCATGTGTTTTTGAAATGGATAAAAACTATCCCCCTCACTCAAAAGTAAGGAAAAATCTACTTGGATAAACTTTGATTCATTTTCTTTCTTAATCCTATGTAACTTAACTATATAAAAGCATGGCTGGATCCAACCATAGCACATTACTTTTCATCACTAATAGTAGTACTTCATTTTCATAAGCTTATTTCTTGATGAACAATTTGGTCAAAGCACTAAAAACACTAATACTTTTTATCATGAATTATTAATATTGAGAATTGAGACCAACGCCTACAAACAATAATACTACTTACCATCATCACCATACAAACATCATCCAAAAGAAAAATATGTATTAACCATTAAAAACACGGGTGTCCTGGAAAAAGAGCAATTTTGATGCAGTGAAAATAATACTACTACTTACAATATTATTACGGGGAAGCTTTTAAATCATTAAACTTTACACAAGTTAATTATTGCAACATTTTACTAATTTCGTAGGAAAGTACACTAGTTAGCAGCAGGAAGAAAATACTCTCTCTGTTCTAAAAAAGTAGAGATACATTTATGAAAACACCACTTTTAAAGATAGTCTCAAATATAATCCAACTATAGTATCACCGATTAAAAAGAAAACTTTATCAATAATTTTGGAATTACAAGATTGACCTTAGAAGCAAGAGTGTACTCTCTCTTCACAGCCCACAATCCTGCCCGAACGAATCGGTCTGCTAAGGAGAGCCGGCGGAAAACGTCGATCAGTAGCCCGACGGCATAGTCGGCGGCATCCTCGCTGAATGCATCTCCGGCGTTGGTGACTTTAATGCCGCGGCGACGACACTCAGCGAGGTCGATGGGATTGATGCCAACACTGGTGCCCACCACACACTCGACTGACGGGAGCTGCTCTAAGGTTTCGGAGCTGACGGGGTATACGCCTCAGAGCAGGACCCGGACGGAGGCGGATAGGGTTGGAAAGGATGTGTCGGATGGTTCGAGGAGGCGGAAACGGGTTTGGACCCACGGGTTAAAGGAGAGATCGGTGTATTCTGGGTTGCGATGAATTAGAACCAGAGGAAGTTCATCTTTATTGTTGTTTGGTTTATAAAAGCATTCTTCTTGGGAGGAGGCCATTGGTGAGTAAGGCTGCCGCCTGCCGCCTGCCTCTGCCTTGGGGAGAGTAAATTTTAGTAGTTTAACCGCTAGCACTTGTGGATATTTGGTCGGTAGGTCAGATCATCGGTATATAATAAAAATATAAACATGTATTCGATCGTACAGGCTGGACAACAAATGATTTGTTTAATTCCTGTTTGGCACTTAACAATAATTTTGCTGCGGGGAATATATTCCCTCAAATATTATTGTGCATTGTTAACCAGAATGAATTATTTTGCTTTACTTTAACGTTCACCCTGAGTTTTTAAATATGCCCCCGATAGCATAGTGTTGGGTCATGATATTCTTCCTATTGAGCTTTATGAATTGGGCTTATTTATATAATTAGTCCATTAAATCTTTATTATTGGGTCTTAAAGTTATTGGGCTCAATCCTAATATTATATCTCCTTAATATTGGACCGGATCAAGGGATTGATCCATTAGATCTTTTAATATCTAAGTCTTTGACTTGTAATGATGAAAAAGGAGAACTGTTGACCAAAGGTCTGCAGATCATTAATGTGGATGAGATTATATCCTATTGTACGACATGTATACGATTGAGAAAAAGGTGACAACTTATATTGCAGTGAGATCGAGGAGAAGTAGAGGCAGTGTCGTAGAAGTTGGTGTACTCAGAAACCGAAAAAGAAAGTATAATCTAACAAGGAAATCCCCGAGGAAGGTACGCATACACCTGACACACATTTTTTCTTATCTCTCTAACACTAGACATTTTATCCTCCATTGTTAACCCTCAGAATTGCTTATATCGACTCTCACACCGAAGTTATCCCAGCCGGGCCGGTAGTCGAGCTTTTAGTGTTATTTGTGTTCTTGTGCAAGATCGGGCGTCTTTACGTGATTGGGACGTGGCGGAAGATCTTTGGCGTTAACATCAAGGCTAGAAGGAGAGGTCGTATTACAGTGTCCTTGAGTTTTCAATCATAAAATTTCATTTGTTCTACGTCGGAAAGAATGGTGAGAGTAGAACTAGTACCGGAGGGACAACCGATGGTCGTAAGTTCATCCTTGCCTCGTGTTTTTGATTAAGGATCATTTGGGTCCTTTCAAAAGTGCTCTTGAGAGTATGGCTTTCAAGCGTGATTCGGGGGTTCTCGTTCGAGCAGTGGTGTAAGCCGAAGGAGGTGGGTCTGCTACCGAGCAAGGAACGTGATCATGGTGGCGAGTAGAAGGGCACCCCACCTAGAACTTCGAGACCAAAGTGATCGGGACGACAAAAGGTCGCCAAGTTGGCGAAGATGGGCGATTTGAGGCAGATGCCGGATGGCGAGCTGAAGCGAGTCCTTCGGATGGCAAAGTTGGTGCAGATCCTTGATTGCAAAGAAGATGCAGAGCAGCCCGGATGGAAGAAATTTAGCGAGTCCTTCTGATGGCAAAGTTAGTGCAGATCCTTCCATTGGCGAGTTGTGCAGATCCTTCCGGATGGCAAAAGCTTTGGAAGCAGATCGGATGGATAGGTGAAGGACCAGGCGTCAATTATGTCCGATCGAAAGACGTGGTAAAACAATCTATACACTTTGAAGACATGTCTCAAGATGATCCTCACGACCGGAAGAAGATTCAAGGAACCATACTCCCGAGCATCCGAAGAGGTACCTCACTATATCGGCTTCGGGATTATGGTCGCAGCAGACGAATAAGTTGATCCGGAGAATATACACCTTAGAATACAAATAAGGCATTCGCTGCCGAGTATTCTCACCACAAATGACAAAAATCTCCACCAAAATAGATCCGTAAATCACACTCCCTTGAATCCACCGAGGGCACAATCGCTTGAAAGTACTTGTCTTCTGGAGAAATCCATCTAAAGTCGCAAAAGATCTAGCCGCCTGAAGAAGCTTTGAGGAGGTTTATGTCCCAATCAGCAGAAGCAGAGCTCATGGATGTTGTGTGCAGACAAATATTCTACTTCGGACAATCAGTGCGGCAGGCTGTCAAGTTCAGTTGATTCAAAGACAAAAGATTCACTTTTTCACTGTCGATCTTCTTCCTATTTGTCCTAAGTTCACAATGGTGTAAGGAGGTATGGTTTCGGACTCGTGACCATTCGATGGCAAAACTTTATTTATTTGTTACCCCGTGTGGTAGACAAATCCTATGGTCCTTTTAATATTGTTTTTACCAAGGGTGGTAAATCAATGGGCACCAAAGTAAGGAGGATGGGGTGGACTCGCTGACCATTCGATGGTAGCCTTTTCGGCAGGAGTGTCCTTATGGTTTTGTTATACCCTGCGTGGTAGACAAATTCCATGGTCCTTTTAATTTTGATTTACCGCGAGTGGTAAACAAAATGCACTGAAGTAAGGAGGTATGGTCGGACTCGCTGGCCATTCGATGGCAGCCTTATTGTCAAGAGTATCCTTATGAATTTGTTCTACCCCGTGTGGTAAACAAATTCTATGGTCCTTGTGACGCCCCCAAAATAGGTATACAACACTCATTCTGAGTCGTCAAAATACATGGTACAGAAACAACTACAACTTTATTAATATAACATAAAAACTGTGAGTTTAAATACAAATATTGTCATCTGGACAATATCCACACTCAAATAAGTCCTTGTAAGACCCCAACTTATTATAAATAAAATTTAATTTTCCTTTATTCATTATTCTAAATTAATAAGGGTTAATTTGATATAATTCTTTGGTTATGGGTGAAATGTGCAAAGTTTACAAAATAAGCAAGTGGTTATAAAATATTTATTATCATTTGGGAATATTCGTTTGGTCGTGGAATATTTTTTTTGTAGGGAATCTCCAAACTGATTTGCCTTAAAGTCATTAGTGGGCCCATAATGTAAAAACGGTTGGATGAAAGAAAGCGACAAAGATTGAGTTTTATAAATAACGACGTAAATTGTCTGAATTAACACTTTGTTGGGTTACCGGTGGTTAAAATACTGATAATACGCGTGGTCATGCAAAGAAGCAGACACTGTATCAAGATAAAGATTGTTGAATTATTGATCCTTACGTAAAGAAGGCACTACTCAATAATTGTTACAAGAATTCTTGTTAAATATTATATTGATTCAATAATCACTTTGCGTTGATATTTTGTATTGTTGTTTCAATAATTGTCATTACACAAGATTTTCCATTATCAAATCAATAATTCATATTATTTGAATAATATTATCGAGATAACATTATTGGCAATGTCTAGAAAGTTACATACAGGAGAGGTTTGGTCACCTAATCATACCAAAGTAAGGAGAAATCCTTATCGAAAGCCTCTCTTTCTGGAACGGCACGGTTGTCAAGATCTTGTGATTCGTAATATTATTTTAAAATAATTAATTATTGATTATTATGATAAAAAAAATATTTATTTTATGTGGATATAGATGGAGAAAATTTTTAATGTGACAATTGTTAAAAATTAATATTTTATCTTTTTCTGATAAAATAATTCATTTAAATATATTATTTTAATAATATATTAACGGTGATATTTTTATAATGAATGTGGGATATATGAGTATATGAGGAGTTAGAGTATTTTGTGGCATTAAATGTTTAACACATGTTTTGTGTGTCGGTGGACACAATTCTTGACCGAAAATTTATTATAGACTATAAAATCGCCCGTTTATGAATTTTGGTCAATTTCTGTTTGAAATTTAGAAAAACTTTATTCTGCAAAGTTGTAGAGAATGGAATTTCCCATAGAAAGTCGCGAGTTTTGAATTTTTCTGATAACCGAGCTATTTTCTATGAATTATTGAAGTTTTGAAAAAATAAAATAGTTTTTATTAAATTTATGGGGGGACCCACTTTTGGTTGGTGGAATATGCACATGGGCTTCTAATTTTATTCAAAGATGGCTGATTTCAACCTAGCATGCGTAGAGAAATTGGTAAAGAAATAATATATTTTATTATTTTAGTCTCCTTTGCTGGCGTTCTAAGATTTTCCTATAAATAGAGGTTAAGTTAGAATTGAAAATCACACTAAACAAAATTTTTCTCTTTCTCTCTATATTATCGAATATTCTTGTGAGTATACTTTGAGTGTTCTTTATCATATGCGAGTTTACACAAGACTATACCTAGAAAATTCAAATGTAAGTACTCGGTTATTTTGAGGTAAGGGATGTTATTTCTTTCAAGAAATGATATTATTTTTTCAATATCATTATGACAAAATCTTTGTTGAACTTTTTATCAAATTTGGAACTTGTTGTGTCGGGAGTTACTTATTCACGATATCTAAGACTATTCAATCGAAAAATAAAAATTTTCTTTTTGCCCAAAATATCTATTCTGGATACTAGCTTTGATTGTTTCCATGTTTTGATCATTCTTGAACTTTACACCAATATGATTATTTTCGAGGTATTTTTGGACATGGGTAAAACAAAGTACGAATCCTTAATCCTTGTCATTTTGTTTCACTGGATTCGTTTCTTTAAAAATATTTTTCATCATCCTCAGTCTTAAATGATGATATAAATGAATATCTTTGGCCTGTAGTGCAAAAATGAGCAGGTGTTGAGATGAACATGACCAACTGGTGATTTAAATGAATATCTTTGGCCTGTAGTGCAAAGATGAATATTGATTGTTGTTACAGGGATAAAATATTGATGATGGACTTTTAAACCTTAGAAGACAGTAGAATTCTTTCTCTACGTGACTCTTCTAATGGATTGTTGTTCCGCTGCATTTATTGATCTAAAACTTGTTGTCTATTATAATTTATCAGATTTTTCCCTGTTGAAGACTAACGATAATTTGTTGTATATTATCTTAGTCATAATATTCTTTCTTTGGCTAATTGAGCTCACCCTTTTTCCTTTTTGTTCCATTTTTCTTCTCGTGAGGTGAGAACATGCGAGATCGAGTCGGGGTATGGAGTGATGGTTCTAGGAAGATGTTTTAGTTGTCCTCACTATTTTCGTAAAATAAGTGTATGAATAATTAGTGAGGACTTATTTGGGTGTGTATATTATCAGTAAGACAATATTTGTATTTAAACTCACAGATTGATTGTCGTATTCTACACACATACATCGTATTATCAAAGTTGTAGTTTGCTTTCTATACCATGTATTTTGGCGACTCAGAATGGGTGTTGTATACCTATTTTGGGGGCGTCACAGTCCTCATTACAATTATTAATACACTATTCTACAGAATAGTGAGGACTACTAAAACCACTTCTAGAACCATCATTCCACACCCTGTAAGACCCCAAATTATTAATAAATGAAATTTAATTTCCTCTGATTATTATTTTGAATAGTAAGGGTTGATGTGATTAATATGGATAGTTATGGGTAAAATACGTAAATATTTCAAATAAGCGGTGGTTATAAAATATTTGTGGAATATTTCTTATCGGAGAATATAATATTCAGACGAACACAGCTAAAATGATGTGGGCCCCATAAACTGAAAGCGATTGGAGGAAGAAAACGCACAAGAATAAGTTGTTTATAAATAACTACAGTAGTTGTTATCATTAATATTGTTGGAATACCCTTGGTTAAAATACAAGAATATGCGTTGTTCACACAAGAAGATTACCAGATTGCACCAATTATTGATTCTTACGTAAGAAGGCACTACTCAATAATTGTTACAAAGAGTTATTGTTCAAAGATTTTATTGATTCAATAATTGTTGCGTTGATATTTTATATTATCGTTGTTTTAATAATTGTCACCGCACAAAGATTTTCTATTATCTGAGCAATAATTCATATTATCCGAATAATATTACTAGATAACATTATTGGCAATGTCTAGAAAGTTACATCTAAAGAGAGGTTTGGTCATCTAATCAATTTGCTGCCAAGTAGCGAGAGAGGTCATCAATAATGTGATTCGTAATATTATTTATGAATAATTAATTATTGATTTATATGATGAGAAAAATATTGATTTTATGAGGATATAGATGGAGAAAATTTTTAATGTGACAATTGTTGAAAATTAATATTTTATCTTTTTCGATAAAATAATTCTTTTAAATATATTATTTTAATAATATATTAACGATGATATTTTTACAATGAATATGGGATATATGAGTATATGAGAAGGAAGAGTATTTTTGTGGCATTAAATGTTTAATACATGTTTTGTGTGTTGGTGGACACAATTATCGAATAGAAATTTGATTATAGCATTTGTAAAATCGCTTGGTTCAGGATTTCTTGGCCAATTTGTTTGAATTTGGAAAACTTTCTTCTCGCAAAGTTGTAGAGAATTGATTTTCTTATAAAATAATGATGATGGATCGTTAAATTCATAGATATTAGTAGATTTCATCCTCTCACGTAACTTTTCTATGAATTATTATTTTTCATTCATGAATATTGATATAAAACTTGTTGTTTAATGTATTCTCTCGTGATTTTCCTGTTGAAGACTAACGATAATTTGTTGTATATTATCTTAGTCATAATATTCTTTCTCGGCTAGTTGAGCTCACCCTTTTCCTTTTTGTTCCATTTTCTTCTCGTGAGGCGAGAATGTAATGAAGACTTTAATGGGGGTATGGAATGAAGGTTCTAGAGAGAGTTGTTTAGTAGTCCTCACCATTTTTATAAAATAATGTATCAATAATTATGATGGAAATTTATTTGCGTGTGGATATTGTCTAGATGGCAATATCTGTATTTAAACTCACAGTTTATATGTTGTAATAATAAAGTTGTAGTTATTTCGCATCATGTATTTGATAACTCGTAATGGGTGATGTATACCTATTTTGGGGCGCCACACACCGATAAAGACTGTTACATTCTCGCTTCACGAGAAGAAAAATGGAACAACAAGGAAAAGGGTGAACTCAACTAGCCCAAAGAATAACATTATGACTAAGATAACATGTAACAAATTATCGTTAGTCTTCAACAGGAAAAATCGATAGAATACAATAGACAACCAGCTTTTAAATCAATATTCGTAGCGAAAATAATAATTCATTGTAAGAGTTAAGTAGAAAATGCAAACTACTATCTTCTATATATGAATTTAAAAGTTCATCGTCGATATTTTATCCCTGTAACATCAATCAATATATATTTGGAATCAAATATTATCTTTGCACTACAGGCCAAAGATATTCATCAGTTGGTCATGTTCATCTAAACACATGTTCATCTTTGCACTATGTGCCAAAGATATTAATCACCATTCATGTTCATCTCAACACTGCTCATCTTCAGACTACTACGCCAAAGATATTCATCAAGAAATCATTCATCTTTGCACTACAGCCAAAGATATTCAAGAATATCATCATTTTGGACCGAGGATGATGAAAATATTTTAAAGAAAACGAATCCAATTGAAACAAAAGAACAAGTATTAAGGATTCGACTTTTAAATAATCCAAGTTCAAAAATACTTCATAAATAACCAGATTGGAGTGAAATTCAAGAATGAAGATCAAAACATAGATCCAATCAAAGATAGGAATCATAATGAGATAATCTTGGACACGTAAAAGAAAATTTAATTTTTCTGAATGAATAAGGTCGATTCGTGAATAAAGTGTCAGATATGCGTGAATAAGAACCCGACCTCAAAAGATAGAAATTTCACAAAAAAAACATCATCACGCTTTCGTGAATAAGACTCATGAATAGTAACTCGTGAATAAGAACTCATAAATAAGAACTTCGACATGAAAAAGTTTCAAATTTGATAAAAAGTTCGTAATAATATTTTAGAATAATGATATTGAAGAAGATAATATCATTTAAGAAGAAACAACATCCCTTACCTTATTGAATAAGATTTCGGTTCGAACACCGGATATAAGGTTGAAAGAACTTGCAGATCAGATAAAGAATACTCAAAGTACTAAAATACTAACAAAAATACTTATATATAGAGAGAGAAAAGAGAGAAATCAGTAGTTTACGGTGTGATTTTCAATTCTAACCCAAGACCCTATTTATAGGAAAATGCTTAACACCAAAAGCAGTAAAATTTAATATAATATTAATATATTAAAATTAAATTCCTACGCCAACCTTAGAAAATCAAATCAAATTTATTTAACAAACATACGGAACACACCATAATGAAAAAACGTTTTTGTTATTTAAAGTATTTTAAACTTCCAAAATTAATTATTTTAACTCTGAAACTTCAATAATTCACAATAAATAGCCCTTTTATCGTAAAATTCAATCTCATTTAATTTTTATAGAGATTCAATTCTCTACAAATTTTCGTAAGAAAGTTTTTCCAAATTCCAAATGTAAATCAATCAAATCCACAAATGCATTTTTTCTGTGCTATAATCAAATTTCAACCAAGAAATAGGGTCCATCGACAAACAAAACATGTGTTAAACAACTTTTGCAACAAAAATACTCTTCCTCCTCATATACTCATATATCCCACATTCATTGTAAAAATATCATCATTATTATATTATAATAATATAATAAAATATTATTTTATCAGAAAAGATAAAATATCGATTTTCAACAATTGTCACTTTAAAAATTTTCTCCATCTATATCCACATAAAATCAATATTTTCCTCATCATATAAATCAATAATTAATTATTCACAAATAATATTACAGAATCACAAAGATCGCAACCGTGCCGCTCCTGCAGAAAAGAGGGGCTTACCGATAAGAATTTCTCTCATCTGCCGCAATTAGGTGACCAAACCTCTCCTTAGATGTAACTTTCTAGACATTGCCAATAATGTTTTCTAATAATATTATTCAGATAATATGAATTATTCGCTTCGATAATGGAAAATACGTAGAAGTGACAATTATCAAAACAACAAAGAATATAAAATATCAACGCAAAGAATTATTGAATCAATAAAATAAAAATATTTGAGCAAGAATTCATCGTAACAATTATCGAAAAGAAGGCTTCTTCACGTAAGAATCAATAATTGGTGCAATACCGTGCGCCATCAAGGCAACAACGCCAGACATCGTGTTTTAACCACCGTGTATTCCAATAGTGTTAAATCAGTAATAACTACATCGCTATTTATAAACAACTTATACTTGTCGCTTTTCTTCATCCAATCGCTTACGTTATGGGGCCCATTAAAGATCGTGCTGTCGCATTTAATATTTCCCACAAAGAAGAATATTCCACGACCAAACTAATATTTCCCCAAGCAAAATGAATATTTTATAACCACCGCTTATTTAAAATATTTTGCATTTTACCCATAACTAACCACATTAATCAAATCAACACTTACTATTTCAAAATAATAAATAGAGGAAAATAAATTTCATTTATTAATAATTTGGGGTCTTACAACCTCCCCTCCTTATGAAATTTCGTCCTCGAAATTGACGTACTATTTCAAGGTTGTTTCTTTCTTTTGCCAACACAGACTTAAGGATGACTTTCTCCCTTCAGGCGGTATTCTCTTCGGCATTCTCTTCGGTTTACTCTTCGGCTTCTTTGTATTTGAGACGGAGGTACCCGAAGATAGCGTTTGCTTGCAGATGGTCAATATTAATCAATCAATTCAAACTGATGGTCAAATACCAACTTCCTTTAGTCTGGTATTTCATTCCTTCACCCATCAGTTCCATGATAGAATTATTGTCGAACCGATGATCATCGGTGTCGCCACAGCTTCGGGCCTGGATTCAGATTAGGATGGTTTTTGTGGCGAAGGTTTGAATTGTTCGGGAGGCGGTGAAATATTTGTTGTTGTATGTTCGGCTGGAACATGCTCTTTAAATGGACTTCCAATATTAATTTATGTTGTTATTTGATGTTCATCGATGGGCTTCTGTAAGCTATATTTTGGGCCTTTATCGAATTTTATTATAAATCTTTTGCCTTGGACCTGTAATGTAAAATGGTAATCGAGAAAATTCGCGATTCGTCAAGATCCGTGATTCGAAAAAAGCGGATATTATTCAGATTCGAAAAAAAAACGGATATATCCCAGATTTGATTTAAAGGTATCCAGAATAAACGGATCTTAATACGGATATAAAAGATTCAGATTCGATTAACATCCGTCCAGTAAATATATCCCATGGATACTTGGATATCCGAATTCGATATCTCAAACTGTATCCTAATAACTTATATATATATATACACACACACACACACTTAATATTTACATTAATTAAGTTATTAATTAATGTAAATTATTAATTAATAATTTACCTATATAAGTTGTTAATAATTTAATATATATATATATATATAATATATGTATTTATTAATAACTTACATTCATTGATTAATCACTTACATTTATTTATATAAGTTATTAATATATATATTGTATATATATATATATATATATATATATATATTAATAAATCATAACTTAGATTCATTAATTAATCACTTTAACTTATATTCATTAATTAATAACTTATATATACATTTATATATATAAGTTATTATATATATACACACATATATATTAATAACTTGCATTAATTAATTAATTAATAACTTATATATATATATATATACACACACATATTACATATATATTAATAACTTACATTCATTAATTAATCACTTACATTCATTTATATAATTTATTAATATATATTTTATATATATATACACACACGTTTAAGGACAATTGGCCGAGTGGTAAGGTGCAATGGACAATATAATTTTATTGTTAAATGTGTTAGTCCTAATTAATTTAAAATTAATCTAGTAAAAGGAGAGTTAAATAAATTAATTCACGTTTATGATTTTTGGGTGAGAGAGAGTATTTATCACTTTCATTTGCCTAATTATTTAGAAACTAGAAGTCCAAATATGTAAAATAAGTTCAATGTCAATTTTAAATCAAGTTAGATTAACTAGTTGTCACACATACATTATAACTCAGATTTCCATAAATATAATGAAATCAAATAATTTCTTATAACCATGTAATTTATTTATCGAGGATAAATAATAAATAAATCTCCCATAAATAGTATTTATTCATTTATTAAATATTAATTTATTTTTTTTTAATTATTTAATAAAATTTGAAAGAATAATATCGAGATTTTAATTTCAATTTGATCCATCAAACAAAGTATTTGTTACATTATTGAATCTTTTTATTTTCACCCAAAACGTCAATTAAAGATGTTCCTCCCTTTATGATTAGGATGTTTAATTAATATGTATGGTTTAAATATTAAATTGTGTTTAATTAATATGTATGATTTAAACTTTAATTTTTTTTCGTAAATATTTTGAATGAATTTTATATTAGGTTATTGATAAACTAATTCGGATATTCTTGATATCTCGGATATCCGAATAATTTGTCTATTCGGATAAAATAAAAGCAGTATCTGATATTATCCGTATTCAATATTTTTCCGAATCTAGGACACGGATAATATTTTTACAATCCATTGGATACCGGACATTTGACACGGATAATAATTAGTTTTCCTGGATCACGGATACGGATATACCTGTATTCGTATCCGTTTAATACCGTTTACACTCCTACTTGGACCGATGCCATTTATACTCTTTCCCGATGCTATTTATACTCTTTTATTAAACATTCTGTTTAATAAAAGACTGGGGGGCAATGTTGGGTCATGATATTCCTCCTATTGGGCCTTATGAATTGGGCTTATTTATATAATTAGTCCATTGGATCTCCACTATTAGGTCTTAAAGTTATTGGGCTCAATCCTTATATTATATCTCCTTAATATTGGACCAGATCAAGGGATTGATCCATTAGATCTTTTAATATCTAAGTCTTTGACTTGTAATGATGAAAAAGGAGAGTTGTTGACCAAAGGTTTGCAGATCATTAATGTTGATGAGATTATATCCGGCCGGCGACATGTATAGTGAGAAAAAGGTGACAACCTGCATGCATCCGGCTGAGATCAGGGAGAAGTTGGGGGCTGTGTCAGGTAGAAGTGGTGGCACGGTAAACCAGGCAAGAGAGTATAATCTAACAAGGAAATCCCCAAGGGAAGGTACGCATACACACAACACACATTTTTCTTATCTCTAACACTGTACATTTTATCCTTCATTAACCTCGCAATCTGGCCTATATCGACTCTCACGCCGAAGTTTATCCTCCCATTGGTCCAGTAGTCAAACTTTTGGTGTTATTGATCGTTTATCGCAAGGAGGATCGGAATGGCTTTACGCGACGGGACGTGTGAAGATCTCTTTGCTAATAATACATAAAGATTCAATATATGGATGAGACATTGTTCATGGTTGACCTGTGACAGCAAAGACAAGAATGCCGCAAAGGATTCTGGGGTCATAACTGCTTTATGAGGAGACAGAACAACATCGTCCAACTCCAATGCAAGTAGCTCCTCCGATCTCACCTCGCACCAGAAATTGGACTAATTCCTTCTCGTCGATATTATGCATGGCTGATGGCCCCACGCCCAACATTAACGATAACACCTCTCTTTCCCAGGCCAATCATGACGTCCTTGTTAATCAAGTGTCGCGTTTCATTTGTTAATGCACAACAAACAATAAGAGCATCACTGTTGTTTGCGTAATACGGAAACCAAACATATGCCTTCTTCTCCCTTGACTTGTAGGCGATGATGCACCCAAACGTTTCGAGCCTTTTTGCAATCTCTCAGCCAATATTATAATATTTTTTTCAACTGAAATTTTTACAAAATCTAGTGATTTAGATGTAATTTGGATACATATAACACAGGGTGTTGGACAGACTGTACAACATTATTTTTTATATGTATCTAAATTATACCAAAATCACTAGATTTTGTAAAAGTTCCGATGGAAAAAAATTACTATACATTTTTTGGGAGTCAAAACAAAAAATAAAATAATATATATATATATATATATATATATATATATATATATATATATATATATATTGGACCGGTCGGAATTCTCAGTTGCCCTAGGATAATTGTATATATACAAGAATTGATCTATAGCTAACATTGTAAATTTAGGATAATTGTATATTCCGCAGTTTAACACGGCGGACGGGATAAATAACCAAAATACCCTTCTTTGTAAAACTTTTCATCAGCATGATTTTTTTTTTAAAAACACTCGGCAACCCGATATATTTCACGTCCTCCTTTCTCTTTCTTCTTTTTCCCACTAATTGGAAGGGTTTTTGTGATGCCATCGGTGTCTGAATAACTTTACATCATTTGTAACCTTGTGTTTGGTGAACGATGTCATGTTTTTTTGTTGTACATCAAGTGTTTTCTTTCTCAATTAACCATGCATACTCTCATCAATTACAGTGGTAAGTTTCAACCCAAATTTGTATTATGTGGGTTTTCAATTGGTTTGATTTTTGAGTTGAGCTTAGATTTTAGTTTTGTGACTCAGAGGGGAACCTTTTTTGGATCTTTTTGTTTCTTCTTCGAACAATTTTACATTGATTCGGTCTCAATATTTTTGTGCTTTTTGACTGACGATTATGTGTGGAGAATTAGAAATACACCATCTTCTTTTGTTGATTTGTAACATTGACATTTTAATCTGTATCGTTGACTTCAGGAGTTGGGCTTCAGGTTTGAGCGATGATAACGGATGTCTTAAGGTCTTGGCTTCGGGATCGGATTCCTACTGATCGGTTCAGCTTTGGGATAGTGGATGGCTTCAGATCGGATGAAGATTTCATGATTGGCTGAGTTCCCATATGGTCATGACTTTGAGCCCAAGTTCCATGTCCACTTTGGAGGTGGTGTTCCGTGTTCGTCTTGGGTTTCTTTGATGACAAGTGCTTGTATTGGTTTTGCAGTTTCACCCCATAGACTAATAATAATTATAAGGCCATAAGAAAAGTGCATTCTCTGATCCTATATCATAATATTAAGAAACTAATCTGATTGTGTCGTGATGATTTATTTCATTTATGAAGATATATGAAGTAACAATAAATTTGAATACATATTCTATGTTCTTGTCCTAAATTTTGCAACCGTCTTTGTTTGCTTCATGGATCACGTATGAATAATGTTGATGAGAGAGAGAAGGGAATTAGAGATGGGGTGAATGATAAGAGAATTTACGATAGTTTTCTTATCTTTATCCTTACTACAGTGTCATTGAGTCATTATGCAAAATAAAAATTCAATTTTGAATGAAATTTAAAATTTTAAAGTTCCAACAGTCAAAATAAGTTTTGGCCGTTGTAACTATTTGATATTTGTATTGACTTCATGCATTAGAGCTTATGATAGATGTAATATACTACAACATCTTGTTTTTAATTATAAAATCGTTATTAATATTCAACATTAATTAGTAATATTGTGCAGTAACCAAGACAATATTAGACAAGAATTAAGACTGAATAGAGCAGCTTTACACAAAGAACCAAGATGTAATAGTCAATAATCAAGACAACATTAGACAGTAACCAATTATTTAGTCATGTTAGACAGATTTTGGAGTGTCTCGACAAGTTAATCTTTTTTGAAGTAAGTATGTGATATTTTTAAATTTAAAATTAATATAAATTTAATCAATACATATTGTAACTTATTTAGAAAAAAAGACTATTACTTATAAAATTTATTATTTTTACAATTCTTAGCAAAATTATTAAGTTTGAGAATGGATCGGATTGACTTATAAAAATTAATAATAATCTTATAATCTCAATTGTATTCCACTGTAAAATAACATTTATTTAATTTTAAATTTTAAGTAATTTATGGAGTGAGTATTGAATGGATTATAATCGCAAATGTACATAAGATCATTAAAAGTTAATTTGTGATATTTTTAAATTTAAAATTAATATGATTTATTTAAAATTTGAAAATAATAAATTTTATAATTAATAGTACTTTTATAATATTTATAATTATATGGACATAAATTTATATCAATTTTAAATTTGAATATGTTTGAAATTAATTTTTAAAAAATAAGTCAATATTAATTTTATAATTTGAAAACGAAGCTTATGATTGATGAGTTGTCCACTTAAATGAAAGTGTGAAATGTCATTTTGCATATATAGAGAACGGTCTCAGCTATCCTGGTTTGGGAGCTTAACAGAGATTGGGCTGCTAACTGTGTTATGAGCTGAAGTCCATTTCAAATATCCTTGAACAAACAGAGAGTTCACAACCGAAGATGATCTGCTAAATGTCACTTGATATGTTAATTGTTGGTTCACCGCTGTGAAGTCGATTCTCTCCGGCTTGACACTCACAAGGACACCAACTGGTGGCATAATTTCGATTTTGTACGATGAATTTGCCTTTCCAACATTAGTCACCGTTCTTGTGTATGCCTGATCCCCAGACCCAAGTATGATCGAAAAGGAAGGGTAGTTTAGTTGTGCTTGTGGTATGCTCGACTCATTCAGGCAACTAATTTTGCGTTGTGCAACAATTCCAACCTGATCATCTGTGTAACCCAAACCACATAAATAAGGTATGTAATCATCAGAATGAATGTCATAAACAAGTCCAGGATCATTGGCTCTTGAAGGGTTAACATGGCCTGCACCAATGGCAAAGACGTCAGCCGGCACGAAATTTTCATCCACAAAGGGCTTATTATTGAGGTTTAGCAAATCAGCAGTAGTCATGATCGCGGACTTAATTGCAGCTGGTGACCAGTTAGGATGTGCGCTTTTCAGAAGAGCTGCGACTCCACTAAGATGAGGACATGACATTGATGTGCCAGACTGAACATTGAATGTGAGTCTTGCATTAGGGTCATCAACAGAGAATGGCCATGCTGCTAGAATGTTCACCCCAGGTCCAATTATGTCTGGTTTTAAAATTCCCGGGTTTTCTATGCTAGGACCTCTTGAGGAAAAGGAAGCAACCACAGGAGCCAGAGGGTCTCCAATGGAAGTTCCTTTAAAGAAGATTGCTGCCGTAGGTTCTGCTGTTGAATTTATGAATGCTTTTATTTTCAGCCCTGCGACATAGCTAACATGTGTTGCAGGGAGAACGTGAGCTTCCGCGGTAGTGGTGGATCCATCGTTTTCTTGGTTCATCAAAATCATTGCTGCACCACCAGCTTTTTTCACCACCACTCCTTTAGCAATTCTTGTAACCGCACCCCCTCGCTCGCATAATACTATTTTTCCTTTAACATCAGTTTCTTCTAAGGATCCTTCAGCACAGAAAGAAGCATTTGGTTTGCCGCTGGATCCAGCATAAATAAGAGGCATCATTGCTGACGAAAAATTTTCTGGTTGGAACAAAGATTCACCATCGAACCCCTCACCGTTTCCAAGTTTTGCAACGACTTTAAAGCTCCTGTCAATGGTGCTTGCTCCAACAGTTAAAATCCATGGAGCTTCATTTGACACAGTGCTGTTGGAAGGGCCAATGTTTCCGGCTGAGCAGCTTACAAATATTCCTTTCTGAATGGCTACAAATGAGCCTACAGCGAGGACATCTTGATAGAAGGGAACTGAAAATTTACCCACAAGAGACATTGAGAGCACATCAACTCCATCATTGACAGCAGCATCAATCCCTGCTAGTATATCACTTTCAAAACAATTGTCTACTTTGAGACACACTTTGTAGATTGCCAAATGAGCTTTAGGTGCAACCCCAACTGCCGTGCCATTAGCAAGTCCTAGCACGCCAGCATTTTTCACGAACCTTCCTGCAGCTGTACCAGCTACGTGTGTTCCATGTCCATTTTCATCAATTGGTGGCGGCGCAGTGTTTACTCCTGCCATTGCTGAGTTGTTAAATGACCTTGCACCAATGATTTTATTGTTACAATTCGATGTTATGAATTCACACTTTCCTTTCCATTTGGCAGGTGGAGGCGGCATTCCTTCATCACTGAATGAAGGATGGGTAGGTAAAATTCCTCCATCCAAAATTCCAATAATAACTCCCTTTCCGAAATTTGATTTTGGCCAGAAACCTGTTTCCTGGTGCAACCCCAAGAATCGGGGTGTGTGAGTTGTCTGTTGATGCAAGATTCTTTCTGGATGTGCCGATACAAACCCATTCATTTCTTTCATAGCTTCCACATCCTCCTCGGTAAGTCTTGCTGCAAAACCATTAATTACATTTTTGTACGAGTAAAGCAAATGTTGATGTTTGTCCGAGGCTGCAGTTGCGACTGAGCGAACTGCCAGAAAAGACTGATGATATCCAGTCAGATCAGTGGCTTGGCTGAAAGTTTGGCCCTCCGGTTGCTTTACATGGATGATGTAAGTTTTCAACTCGTTCTGCTTGGTTACTTCACCTGTGGAAAGCTCAGCAGGGAAACTAAGTAGGATAATAAGGGTGAGTAGTGGGATGATGGCCATTTTTGGCAATAGTTTACCCGCCATGAAGATAGAGAGGAAGATTTGTGATTTCGTCCTGTTTCTGTGGCTGTTGGTATTTGCACCAATGCGTATATATAGAGTTTTCTCTTTTGGAAGAGGTGTCTGGTTTCTGCACACGTCTGTGTTGTTAAATTTGACGTGTATCGAAAAGAGCTTAAACAACAGGCCTGCGGGGACTCGTTCAAACTGATGTTACATAATTGTAGTTGTGTGTTGATTTTGATATTTCTGTTTGTTTGGCTCGAAGTGCTTGGATGTCCCATGACTTGAGATAACATGCCCTATAATTGTCTTGTTGACAATCATTTTAGGAATGAAATTTAGTATATTTCCAATTCAATACTTGTGCTGCCGTTCTGTACCTTTACACATTCGGCATATCATTTTAGGAACGAGTTTGTTTTGCTTGTTTGTTTGGTTATGAAGCACTTTGTAGCCTTCTGATTAGACCTGGCAATATAGTTGGTTAATTGTCGGGTCAACCCATATTAACTGAAACCAAATAGGTTGGTTAACCATTTTTATTTATTCAAGTTGGTTAAAGTTTGGAACCATATTTATTCAGGTTGGTTATGGTTCCAATCCGGTTAACCATTTTTCGACCCATATTTTGTTCCAAATCAAAAGTTAGGCTCACAAAGATGATAATTGAATTCTAAATCTTAAAGATCACATAAACTCATTCTTAATTTGCAATTTTGCATCATCATAATTTAGAATGTTCCCAGGGCACCCACCCCCACCCCACCCACCCCCACCGTCACCCACCCACCCACCCACGCCATCCCCACCCACCCACCCCACCCCCACCCCACACCCACCCCCCCACCCCACACCCACCTTCACCCACAAAAAATATTATGTGATTATGTATACACCCTACCCACCCCTGCACCCCACCCACCCCCACACCCACCCCACCCCCTACCCCACCCTAACCCACCCCAACCCCAACCCACACTCCACCAAAAAAAATTATGTGATTATGTATACACCCCTCACCACACCCCACCCCTACCCTCACCCTCACCCTCACCTCACCCCCCACCCACACCCCACCCACAAAAAAAAATATTATGTGATTATGTATACACCCCCCCCCCCCACTCACCCCCACCCACCCCACCCCACCCACCCACCCACCCCACTCCACCCCATACCCCACCCACCCTCCACCCCCCACCCCACCCACCCCACAACCACACCCACACCCACACCCACACCCATCCCACCCCACCCCTACTCCCCTACCCCACCACCCCACCCACCCACCCACCCACCCCACCCACCAAAAAAATATTATGTGATTATGTATACACCCCTTACCCCCACCCCATCTCCCCCACCCACCACCCACCCCACCCAACCCACCCCACCCCCACCTCCACCTCCACCAAAAAATAATATTATATGATTATGTATACACTCCACCCACGCCCACCCACCCCCACCCCTACTCCACTCCTACCCCACCCCACCTCAACACACCCCACCCTACCCCCACCCACCCCCACCCCCACCCCCACCACTCCCCAAAAAAGTTAATACTAAACGATTATGTATACACCTCCCACCCTCTACCCCTACTACCCCTACCCCTACCCCCACCCACCCCTTATATCCGTCTCTCTATCTATAGTATATATTAATTTTATTTTTTAAAAATTTTGTTTAAAAGTCAAAACATCTTAAAATGGCTAATATGGTTAATATGGTTTTTAACCATAACTATATGGTTCCAACCCACATTATCCATATTAAAAATGGTTAATATAGTTTTAGTTCTTAAATGGTTGGTTAACCATATTTTGAAAACTAAAACCAACACATAACCATATTTTGTCAGGTCTACCTCTGATGGAATAGAACATAAAAATGGCTAAATATACATTGTTGAGGGCTTCTCTTTAACGACTTTAATTTTTCAATGAATTGATAATCTAACATAATAAGAGAGTTAGGTGATATACAATATTGTTAGGCTTGGTGACTTTAGGGCATAAAATGAATGTTTGAAATCAAGTTTGAGATCAACTCAAAAAAGTTTGAGCGAGACTCGGATTTGATACTTAAACGAGTCGAATTTAAATATATTTTGATACTCTGTCACTTATACGAGTCGAATATGAGTTGTCTATTGTTCTTTCATTTAGAACATCAAATTTTTTTACCTCACCGATCCCTACTCAATACAATTTTGTTGATCTTTACTCTATACAATATCGAGTATAGTCGATTTATTTAATATATAGTATTTGACAATTAGATTCTCCACATACTTTGAGAACCGTAAGGAATTTATATTTTTCTCATACATGTAATTGATCCAAGAGTGATAATATCATCTTTTTTTTTACAAAACTCGAAATTTAGTTTAAAAAGTTCAAATTTAAATAATATCAAATAGTTGATTGAGTTAATTTCATCTACATTATCATAACACAAGTGATCTAGTTTTGATTCTTATGTCTCAAATGCTCGCGAGTGGTTTAACTAAAAAGCGAGGTGAGTCGAGTTGAACTCGAGTACAATAAAACGAGTCAAATTCGAATATGAGTAAAAATTGTAAAATTGTATTTGATTCGAGTACGAATCCCATTTTTAATTTTTTTTGAGTAGAATCAAAGTAAGATACCGTTAAACTTGATTGGTGATCATTTTCACTTTGGTAACTTAAGAATGTAGAATCAGTCACGTAACTCGTAAGCATCAATACCTTTCCTTGGAAGGCAGGCTTTTATACGTACGTCCCACATGCAACAACTAGCTATAATTGAAAACGTTTTCTTAATTTTCTAATTAATGAGTAATAGTTGCACTTTAATACTAATATACATCTTGGAAACACTTTGGTTGTTTGATTTCTATATATATGAAAAGGTTATATATATATATATATATATATATATATATATATAGAGGAGCTAGCAAGCAAACTGATCAATTGGTATATATCCTCCATGGAGTTGCTGAGTTTTCTTTCTTGTTTCATCCTCGCTCTTCTTACTTACTATCCATTGCCTTCCATTATTTCGTAAAAGAAACCTTCTACCAGGTCCCAATGGCCTCCCCATTTTCTTGGCCAAGCTAGAAAAAAACACAGAATAACCTCAAATACCCCACATCGAAAGATAGGGAAAAAATTTATCTGTATATGAAAAATTAAGTAACTACCAATAGTACCTTCAAGTCATGACCTTTTGGGAGCCTGTGGTGGGCTAAGATGACCCAAGAAATACTATTGGACCAGTAGTTTGAGGTCTTATTTTGATGGATTGGATTCGATTCGGACTTCGGATTTGACGGGGTTGTTTATATAGTATCGAGCCGACTCTCAAAGTTTCGAATTGGGTCATCCGATCGGAGTTCTTGGGAGGTGGGGACACGAAGGCTGGTGGTATTATCCCACAATGGAGATATGTCTGTATATGAGAAATTAAGTAACTACCAATAGTACCTTCAAGTCATGACCTTTTGGAAGCCTATGGTGGGCTAAGATGACCCAAGAAGATACTATTGGACCAGTAGTTTGAGGTCTTATTTTGATGGATTTGATTCGATTCGAACTCGGGATTTGACCCGGGTTGTTTCATAGGGGCGGAGCCACGTATGGGCTAGGGTAGCCCAGGTGATTTTTTTGCCAAATCGCAGCCTTCTTCTTCCTTTCTTCTTCTGCAGACTGCAGCCGTCCACCTTCTTCTTCCTTTCTTCTGCAGCAGCTAGTTTTTTTTTTTTATTTTTTTAATCTTACATGAAACGACGTCGTTTCATGTAAGATTCAAAAAAAACCCTAACCCACTCTTCAAAATCGCCTCTGGAAATTAAGGCGTTGAGAGCTGCTCAAGTCCTGATTCCTGAAGGAGAAGGCAGTAGGCCAATAGAGGAGGTACATATTATAATGAATTAAATAATTAATGATGCATACTTTTGAAGCTCCCAAGTGCCTCTGCTCTGCTCTGATTTCTGATTGCCTCTACTCTGATTTCTGAAGCTCCCGAGTCGTGGTAACTGGTAAGCAATTATCTCTCATTCAATCTTTTCAGGTATAATTTCTTAAAATTTTGAGTCAGCTTGGTTGTTTTCTTCTTATAAATAAAGGGCTGTGTTTGCTTTGTTTAGATATGAAGGATAAGAGTATGTTCAGAATTTCAGAAATATGTTAATTTTTAACTTTTATTTCAGAGTATGTTCAGGATTTCATGAATTTTTTTGGTTAGAACCCTTCTAAAGTCTTATGAAATTCTGGAATCTAAGTGTTGTAGGCATGGTGTTTGAGAATTTATCTCAAAGAAGTTAAAATGTGTAAAATTGAGAATTAGCCAATGTTCTAGGTTAATTTGTTCTGCAAAGGTCCTCTTTGATCTATCTCTTGGTAGCCCAGAGCGGAAAAAAATCCTGACTCCGCCCTTGCTAAGAAATATGGTCCTCTCATGACCATTAGTCAAGGCAGTATAACTACTATTGTTGCTTCTTCTTCAGATCTGGCTAGATGAATTTAATGAATCTCGTGAGGATGAGGATGACAAAGGATTCAAGAGGGCTGTCAGTAGTATCATGGAGATTGGTGTCAAATTCAATGTGGCTGATTATTTTCCTTTGCTTAAAGCTCTATGGATCCTCAAAAATTAAGGCCCAAGGCCCATGCTGCTTATGGTTGTCTTGAGGAGCTTTGTGGCAAGTTCATCAATCAGCGGTTACAACATAGAGAGTCTAATTTGGCAAGACATTGGGGGCCGGGGATCTCTTGGATTCTTTTCTCGACTTTAGTCAAGAAAATGAGTCTGACTTCAACTTGAAACATATCCAAGTCCTACTAGTGGTAATTAATTAGATTTACCATCAAACACAAAACCACACTTACGGAAAATTAATCATATTAAATTGAATGAATATATAATATATTTTTCAGGAGGCCGGAACTGAAACTAATACTCCACCCACCCAGACATAGTGACGAAGCTACGCAATGAAATTTCAAAAGCGGTGAGAGAAAAAGGAAGAGTCCGATATCCTTCAATTACGTACCCCACTTGCAGGCAGTTGTGAAAGAAACAATGCGGATGGTAAACGCATGCATGGGCAATTCGTCGAGATGCTGATTATTGGGAGAAGCCTACATGTTTCATGCCCGACGTACAGATTTATTGGTTCGGAATTGGATTTCAAGGGACTGCATTTCTCGTTTATTCCGTTTGGGACGGGTCGTCGAATGTGCCCCGGGATTCCTCTGGCTCAGTCACATCACAGGGTGGTCAGCTTGATGATAGATAGCATCTCTTGTTGAGTGGAAGCTTCCTCATGGAAATGGAATATTGGACATGACTCAAAGTTTCGGGCTTGCACTACAGAAGGCAGTGCCATTACTAGCTGTACACCCCTGACTTTAATTTAATTTAATTCCACATGAACTTTGATAAATCAGAAGAATTTAATTCCACATGAACTTTGAACTATTTCTTTTTATTTATTTTTTATTTTTACAATTTTAAATAAATGGAGACTCTATATTTCATTATCTATATTTAAAATGTATTAGAATATGACATCATACTGATGGGAGAGAGAGATAAAGGTTATTTTAAATCTACACCGAGTATCCATTTATTTGAAATAGAGAGAATTCTAGTCCTAAATTTTTATTACCGAATGCAACCCAATCCAAAAGTCATGGATTTAGGCCGTAACATGTGCATATTGAAAACGATGTATCCCGTAATGCGGCTTTAGAAGCTTATCCAAGCTTGAAGTGTGGCTCGGAAACAAACAAGTCTCGCCTATCAAAGTTAAATTTATTGCCGTCAGTTTTGAAACCAAAAATGTAGTTTTTAACTTTTTACCATGTATGAAGTTTTTAATAGTAGTTGTCTGGATGGACCCTGGAGAGGTTATTTTTTCATTAAATTACTACTACCATTTTTCACAATTTTATATATTTTGGGCAATGCCAAAAAGATAAAAACATTAAAAAAAGAAAACACAAATTTCAATTTTCTAAAGGCCCTGGAAAACCAGCGGTCCATTCTCCTAATCTAAATGCATAATTGGTTACTAACCAAGTTTTTCATCCTATTTAAGTTTAAATTTGATGTAATATCCCCTATTCCATCTCAAAAGTGAGTCTTGTTTTTGCAAACCATACACACATTAATAATTTCTTGTTTACCTTCCTAATCAAATGTTTTTTTAAAGAAATACTTATTATATTAAGTAACACCTGTGTTTCTTTAACCAAATTTAGGACGACCATACTTTTAGAAACCGCAACTACTAATATTTTAGGACAAACACAAAAAGAAACTATAACTGATGACATGAAAGTATTAAGTAGGGGTTGGGTTGGGTTGGGTTGGGTTGGACTGATGGGGACATTTACCAGAGCACCTTACCTCACTACATTGAATTGATGCCAGAGTTCCTGCATGTCTATTTTTAGAAGACCATTTGTGCGTAGGAGACCACTCTGATACGAACGTCTATATATTCATGTAAAGTGCAGAGAGATAGAAATCAAATAACTAATACAAAACATACCCTCTATGGAGTTGTTGAGTTTCCTTCTGTGCTCCTCGATATTCTTCATTGTTCTCCATGGCTTTTCGTAATTTCGCAGAAGAAACCTTCCACCAGGTCCCAAAGGCCTCCATCTCTTTGGAAGCCTCTTTCATATTGGTGACAAACCCCACGAGGCATTCTCAAAGTTAGCAAAAAAGTACGGTCCTCTCATGTCTATCCGTCTAGGTCGTGTCACTAGCGTTGTTGCTTCTTCACCGGAGATGGCCAGAGAAATCCTCCAGAAAAATGACGAAGCTTTCTCCGGCAGAGTGGTCCCTTCTGCTATCACTGAACTAGATCACCCTTACTACGCTGTGGTGTGGCTGTCTGCAGGGGATCAATGGCGAACGCTCCGAAAAGTTCTAGCTACGTACTTGACAAACACCCAAAAGCTAGACACTTTACGAAACTTGAGACACAGAGTGGTGGAAGAAATGGTTCAGCATGTTAAGGAGGTTAGTAAAAAAGGAGAAGCTGTGGACATGGTCAAGTTGGTGTTCTCCACCGCTGTAAATCAGATATCAAATACATGCTTCTCTGCAAATGTAGCCGACTACAAGTCCCAAGATGTAAAAGGGTTTCAGAATGCAGTGAAGTCTGTCATGGAGGTTGATATCAAATTTAACGTTGCAGATTATTTCCCTTTGTTTAAAGCTTGGGATCCTCAAGGCTTAAGAGGAAAAGCTAAGGCTGCTTATGGCTATCTTGAGGAGCTTTGTGATAAGTTCATCAATGAGCGTCTAATGCATAGAGAGTCTAAGATGAAAACAGACGGGGATCTGTTGGATTGCTTCCTCGACTTTAGCCAAGAAAATAAGTCCGAATTCAGCTTGAAGCACGTCCAAGTACTACTAGTGGTATGAATTTTCTCTCCCCCCCTCTCTCTCTCGATCTCATCCATCACCAACTTAATCTCACCTCACTATGTACACAGACAATTTGAACGTTCTATTGGTATAAATTGACAATAATAAAAAGTCTGCAAGATGATTTTTTCCATCAAGTCCAACAACTATGCGTCTCAGGACATCAATTTGTATACTTTTATTCTATAAGACTTCAACAGTAAGATTTCTGGTTATGTCTAATTAATAATATCAAAGCATAGGATTTTGATAACGCTAACAAAATTCTTACCTCAGGAATTGTTCCTTGCTGGAACTGAAACTACTGCAAATACTGTAGAGTGGGCACTGACTGAATTAATTCTCCACCCCACAATAATGTTCAAGCTACAGAAGGAAATTAGTGACAGTGTGGGCGAAAAAGGAAGAATAGAAGAAGGTGAGTTGCTTGGACTGCCCTACTTGCAAGCAGTTGTGAAAGAAACCATGCGGCTCCACCTATTGGTGCCTTTCCTAGTGCCACGTAGGGCAGAGAAGGACGTAAAACTGAAGGGCTATCTGATACCTGAAGACACTCAAATACTGGTGAATGCATGGGCGATTGTGCGAGATGCTGATTATTGGGAGAATTCCACAAGTTTTATGCCAGAAAGGTTTTTGGACAGTGAAGTAGATTTCAAGGGTCAACATTTCACATTACTCCCATTTAGTTCCGGACGTCGAATGTGCGCTGGAATTGCTCTAGGACAGAGGGTGGTGAGCTTGATGATTGCATCTCTTGTTTACCATTTTGACTGGAAACTTCCTGATGGAATGAAACCTGAAGAGATGGACACTAGTGAAAGATTTGCATTATCACTATAGAAGGCAAAGCCACTACTTGCTATCCCGAAGATCTTTGAAGGAATGACTCTGTAGCAAGTGCAGAGTCATTCTCTTGGGTTTCAGTAAATTCAGGTAAAATGGAATAACCCAATTATAGCAAATTCTACTTGGGCAATAGTCTCGGGTTTGATAGTTCAATTAGTTGCTTTGGTATCTTCTTGTGTAGTAGAATTGTATGAAAGACCTGTGATGTTTTCTACTCTGTACTCTAGCAACGACGCTAGTTGCCTAAAGGCTATAAGTCATCCTTTGTCATCTTTTCACCCAATTGCAACCTTTTAAATCATTAGAGCTAAATTACGTATTTAGAGCTACTCTTAGTTCTGTTCTGGCGATAATGGGTAACTCGATATGTGCAACTCAAGCAACGGTATAAGGTACAGAAACAACATAACGGATGCTATATAGCAGACCTACCCATAACTGCAGCTCCAAACTTAAATATATCCATAGATATATAGGGAAAGGGAAAAAAACATAAAGAAAGAAAAATTCCATAAGTAAACAAAACCAGAGCACTTAAGAATAAGAAAGTCGGTGTATATATGCTACATAAAAGTGCCATGTCATGCAGCTATTCAAAATGATTCAGCTTCAACAATATGGAGACTCAGCTTGGAAAATGAAAGGAACATGAAACTAAATGGATAATAGAAAATTTTGAATAGTGCAAAATACTTTACTAACAAAATATTTGATATTAAATCCTTCGAAGTAATTATCGTTGAATTTGTATTCATTACGAATGTCATTTCTATTATTAGTCATCTTTTTCTTATCAATTTTTTCTTGCCCTTATATTTTTAAGTTCCAAATGGCAAAGGGATAGCAAGGAACTGTTGCATCAATATTTTTTATTGATTTGGCCTCTCGATGGAATTCCTTTCTTTGAACTCAATAACGACCTAGATGGGCTACCATTTCTGAAAAGGATATTTAGAAAAATTAAAATGGAAGAAGGAATAGTAGTCACTTTGTCCAGCAGTCCATTAATTCTGATAATAATATAATAATAAAGCTAAATAACCAAATTTTGAAAAGAAAAATGACTAGAGATCAGGAAAAACACAAGGACCTTATATATTTTATATTTCTAAGAAGGACAGTAAACTATGCATCTATGTTTTGATTTTTATTGAAAAGAATGGTAACATCCTACGGAACATTTAATGTGTCTCGAAAGGAAATTTTACAGAAAGAGCTGTTATGGGAATTTGATATAGTGCAGGAAATGCTTAACAAAGTGGCCATAGCCCGTAGGTCACTCGTCAACAATACCCTATTTTATTATTTATAAGAAATTATTAAGTAGTTCTATTGTTTTCAGCTGTCCTACATTAATAATTATAATTACTGAAAGAGTCAAATATGTGCAAGAAGATGGTATCTCATCAATTTTAGTGACACTCAAGAAAAGTGTTCTATTCAACATAAAGATGGCATCATGCATGAGTCGGTATAAAAATGGTATCATGGTACCAGCATCGAAATTTCACTTACAATCTACCATATAGAGTGATTTAGACTGATGAAAGAAGCCAGCGTGTCAATTTCTCTGAGGAGGCAGCAGGCCTTCTTTCTTGGTCATTTCATATAGGGCAATGGCCATTAGAGCTTTTGCATCGGGAGTACTGCACCACAGTTTGTCATAGGGAACGACATGCACCTTGATCAACTCACCATGTTCTCGAAGCCCAGTCTCTTTTCCCTGGAGTTGTGTAATAGTCTCTTTACTTGCATTTCCTCTGTACAAAAACAAACTAATTTCCTCGTCGGAGCCACCCTAGCAATGGAAGACACATTAACCACTTTACCAAAACTATAGGAAGATAAGGAATTATAAAAAAAATAAAGAGAGAGAGAGAGAGAGAGAGAGAGAGAAGATTAAAATATATTTCTGACCAGTAATATTACCATAATCGTTTTTAGCACTTTTGTAAACAACCACAAACAGATAGATGAAACCTAACCTGTTAAGTACAATCCTCAATGATTGATAAATAATGTCCATGAACTGAACCTTTGAAAGTTGGGAAATTATCTAGTGTGATTAACTAGAGAGATGGCACTTGATTTGCAAGCAATGATTATTATTTTACTTCCTTTTAGGATGCATTAGGCCAAAATAGATATTTTTGTAGTTTCCCTTCCATCTTCATAACTCCTTTCAGTTTTCACATGTTATAGAATTGTTGCATCATAACTGCTACAGAACCAAAGAAGAAAGGTTTTGGCTAATTGCTCCACCAAATAAGATGGAGGTTGCATATTCGTATTTTACCAACTCCAGTGGATATCTACAGACTTTTGTTTAGGCTTTTTAAAAGAATAAATCACCCTAGGGCTGTAGCCAATAAGAAAGATTGTATCGGCTTAGATTTCGGGCACATGAGATCGTCTTCCCTTTCTCATTTTTCTTCTCTATAAACTTAGTAATCTCTACAAGGGATAGCTTTCAAGTGACCTATCAGAAGGCTGTAAAATTTATTCAAAAGAATCAAAACCCTATTGAATTCGCCTAATTGATGGGTAGTTAGAAGAAACCGTAGACAGTATTACATTACACTTGTGCCTAATAGAATTGCAGTGTAATTTAGAAAGAGTATACCCTTAAGATATTGTTAGACATTTTTTCTGGTAAACTAGCTTCTTGGTCTTTTAACAATATGCTTATATTCCACACTATTCTTAAATTAATCTGTGGCTTCTACACTCCTCTTGTACAGTTTCGTGTATTCCTCCATTATTACAATAAATATTTTAATGGGATTTCCTCTTAAAATAATGTTCAAGCTCTAAAACCTTGCACCAGCTTATAACACCCAAAGTTTCATATTTTAAATTTTAAGGGATGAGCCTTTACATACTGGGGAAGGAAAAACTCTGCAGCCAGTTGATGGGTCTAGAAAGGCAGTGAGGTCAACCATGTCTTCTAGATTCAAGTGTATTCCAGTCTCCTCTTCCACCTGTCATAATCATCTGATCAGAAACATTATCAAACTGTGCCAATTTTGTCATTCTTCCATTACTCTTGTCATATGGCACTGAACACAAAGTAATATAGTTGATACATAATGAGAAAACACTTAAAAAACACCACCACTAAATTACTTGAAAAGAGAACTTTCACACGTAAAACATTTCACAAGGCTAAAATCCATGGAGAAGAACACTAACGTGGCGTAAGCATGCTGACCAAAAATTAATCATAGAAGTAGAAAAGGCTACAGAAACAATATATGTTACATGTGTTGGTAAGTATTTGTGTTCTTTTTGTCAGATTAATAGTTAAAATAAAACCTTACTAGCATCAAAATTTTGTCAGATTAATAGTTAAAATAAAACCTTCCTAGCATCAGAAGTATGAAAAAAGAGGATAAGAAAGTATATTTTTAAAGTTTACTTCGGTTAAAAAATTTCACCTCCAAAAAGCGACCATCAAAGTGGATGCAGTAAAAAGCAGTTCAGGCAAGGAAAAAGTAAGCGACAGTAAAGGCCTTCACAAGGATTTACCTGTAATGAGTGATAGTGAGTGAGAGCAAGAGACTGAGAGAGAGAGAGAGAGACTGACCTCACGAACTGCCGTTCCGACAACATCACAGTTATCATCATCCAACATTCCAGCTGGCAACTCCAAAATTAGCTTTCCAGCAGGAACCCTAACCTTTTAGATACAAGAGCATGTATTAGAGTTTCCATGTAGCAGAGAACCAACAAGAATGGGAATGTCATTTCTTCTTCTAGTTCAAGCTGAAATTCTACAAAAGGTATAAAGAAAAAAATTACCTGTTCAGTGACCACAGCATATGTCTTCCCCTCCGATTCCAAAAGGATTAGCACTGCTACAGCTGGTCCTCGAGCAAACACAATACCTGGAACCTAAGCGTGTTTCAATACAAATGCAAAAGAATAGATCTCATTCATCCAAGCCCCACATTTTAACAGAACATATAATATATCATATATGAACATTCATAATACAAACATAAAAGAATGTGTGCGTGGGGGTCAACTTTCCAAAGCTGAGAGGAAAGGAGGGAGAAAAAAACAAATAAGAAGCTCGCATGAAGCTATGTTGCATCAATATTCAAGATGCAACAACATCAGCAGTATAGAACATATGAAAAAACAAGAAGGAAAATATTACAAGGAGTAACCCAATCAGGTACCTTTGTCCCCGTTTTTTTGTCAAGAACATCTGCTTTAAATTTGAGAAACCCAACACGCTTGCCAAACATATCCACTCCCTGTTTTCATTGAAAGATCAAGAACTGGAATTTAAGATTTTTGGCACAGTGCATTTGGCAGCTTGTTTATAATAAACTTCTACTTATAAAAAAAAATAAAAAAATACTACGCTTCTATGAGAGTATCTACCGCATACAACCAGCGCAAAGACACATAAAAACAACAATAAGCAAATGCGAATATTTTTAATGAATCTTAAAGAATAGATTTATATCATGTTAAAACAAATCATGAAACTTAAAATCCATGGTGGCAAACTAGTGATTTAAATTGAAAGAAATGATACCTGGATAAGTACTTGTTTTAAAGCCATGGTTCCATTAGCAAGAATCCCAGAATCAGTTTGGATGTTCTTGAGCCACTGCTGGAACAAAGAAGACTCGATAGCATTCCTAGGACACAAAACAAACTATGAGGAATCCAGATGCATAAAAATTCACAAAAATAACCCCAAAAACATTTTGAATCAAGAAAAGGCATGAGATTACTAGACATATATCATCATTGCACGCCAATAAAAAAATAAAAAAAGATGAAATATATTTCAAGAACAATATTCCCAATTAAGTTACATGACATCAGAGCTTCTTGTATCAGTTATTAATGGGTGGTGCTCCACAGTGTTTGATGTGTTGATGCTGCTACCTCTTCTGCGTCCACTTCAAGTATAACTTTTTAGAATCCCCTAGCCCACACTAAGCTGAGTACTGTCTTGCTCATCACTTTGTAGTTCCTTGGCACATGAAAAGTATCCTCAACGACATTTTCACTGAATTGGCATCAGCGATTTTCAGTTGCATTCATATGTAGTTTAATGAATACCTAGCTTGCTTAAGGTGGCCATCTCTAGCATATCAAATGTATCTTGTGATAAGTTGATCACCTTGGCTTGTAAACAAGCCGCTATGAGCCCACCTTTTGCTTGAGTAACTCATATTGAGTCAGATCCAAGCCTAAGAAAATGCCATCAAGCTTGGTTCATCTAATTACTAGAGACTCATATTGAATTTGAGATGCTTGCAATCCACAGGGAACTACTCGAGCTCATTTAAGCTCACTAAGCTATATTATAACTATTCATAAATCCCATCCTCATAATCAATAAATTAAAATAGATATTTTAATGAAAAATTGAGCTGATTTGTCCTTTTCCATGGAACCCAAACATCCAAAGTTCAAATTTTGACATTATTAGAGTCTAGATACAGTACAGTTAAAAATCCAAACCGCTATTTAATAGAGTTGATACACATCATGGTACACATCATGGTGCCCATGTTGCTGCTGCATTACAAGATCATTCCAAGTCACAAGTAACTGAACTGAAGCATCAAATACAAAGGTGTTTAGCACATGTGGCAAAACCAAATGTAAAGACAGTTAGTTTAGATTTTGGGAGCAGTAAAGCTATTCCAGTTAGAATGTTGTACTATAAATACTCTGTTATAACTTCATTATACAAATAATAAAAGAATAAAGAGTTCTTCATTTCATAGTTTATATTTCTTATCATGGTATCAAAGCAATATCGATCTCGCTTTATTTCATTTCTCGATTTCTTGTTTTGCGATTTCATTTCGTTTACTTGATCTCGTTTCATCGTGCGAATTGATTTCTTGTTTGTGTTTTTCATCTGCTTTACTTGATTTCTTCAATCAATTAGGATTTTCTTTGATCAATTAGGGTTTTCTTCCATCAATTTTAACTTGTTCCTCTGTTTTGTGCGATTTTCTTCGCAAATCATCAATGGTGAATCCTAACATCAATTCTCCACCAGTTGCTTGGGGTCGTGGTGCAGGATCCAATAATGGATCTGGACCTACTTCTGGAAATGGAGTTGGATCCTCTTCTAACAATGGAGCTGGATCTTCTACTGGAATTGGTATTCCTACTGGTATTGCTACCACTCAACTTCCTGTTACACATGATATTGGTAATCATTTTGACCAAATAACAGTCTCCATGGATTCTAATACACATCCTCTGTATTTGCACAATAATGATCAACCTGGAATACAACTAATTTCTAAAAAATTAACTGGTTCGGACAACTACAATCCTTGGCAAAGATCCATGGCTATTGCACTATCTGCGAAGAATAAAATGGGCATAGTGAATGGTTTTTATGAAATACCTACTACTACTTCACCTATATTTGCACAATGGGAAAGAGTTAATGACATGGTGACTTCTTGGATCCTCAATTGCGTTTCAAGAAATCGAGAATAAAGCATGAATTTTATACACACTGCTGCCTCAGTTTGGAAAGAACTTAAAGATCATTTTTCTACCGTTGATGGCCATAGAATTTATCAGTTGCTCAGAGATTTGTATACTTTGGAGCAAGGAACTGCCTCTGTTTTTTATTACCACAAGATAAAAGGTATTTGGGATGAGTACTTGGCTTTAGAGACTCCTCCTTTGTGTACTTGTGGAGCTTCTCAGATTCTAGATGAACAAGATCAGAGAAGGAAACTTACTCAGTTTCTTATGGGATTAGAGGAAAGTTATGCCAATCTTTGGGGGCAAATTTTAATGACGCTGACCTTTACCTAATGTAGCCCAAGCATTTGCTCTTATCGTGCAAGATGAACGACAACGCCAAGGATATGTTCTCGGTCCTAACAAAGAATCTTGCCATGTTTGCTCATTCGCCAATTTAGGCAAACAACAAATGACATATGGATCAGTGGCGCGACATGCATTTCCATAATATTTCCGATTCTCTACTAATATGGACACTAATCTCGGTGCATATTATCCAAGTTCTATACAAGCTGCCACTTCCAGAAACTATGAACAGTATCCCCATTCTGTACAAGCTGCCACTTCCAAACATTATGAATCGCCGTCTCATTTCCACAAAACTGTTAAGGATGGTTGGTGCACTTATTGCCACAAAGATGGTCACATAAGAGAGGATTGTTATAGGCTAAATGGATATCCACCTGGTCATCCAGCTGCTAAGTGGACCAAACAAAGATATTCTTTCAGTCCTAATGTCTCACGATTTCAAGGTTCCAATCAGTTTTCCACTAAGAAGAATCTTACTCTATCTGGATACAAGGCACAGTCTCAATCTAGTCCTCATGTAGTAAGGCAACGCAAGTGTTCATCGTCACATGAGATGATGATTCTGGATCAGATCCTATACAACATCTTCAGGCTCAAATGAATCAGTTATTCTCCATGTTTGACAAAATACCTGATAGTCCTGATGATCATGTTGCTGGTATGGTTTCTACTTTTGTTTTTTTTGCCAATTCTAATAAACATGCTTGGATAGTAGACACTGGAGCAACTGATCACATGATAGGTTCTAAGGATCTTTTTCATTCTTTAACTCCTTTACATACTCCTATCCTGGTTAGTCTGCCAAATGGGGGTGTTGTTCAAGTCACTCATACTGGTTTGTTCAATTAACTACTGATATCATTCTGCATAAAGTCCTTTTATACCTTTTTTTTACATGTAATTTGTTATCGATCAAGAAGCTTCTTTATTGATTCACATTTACATGTTCAATTTATCGCTTTTTTCATG
The DNA here is from genome assembly GCA_020205605.1 of Panax ginseng. NCBI lineage: Eukaryota > Viridiplantae > Streptophyta > Magnoliopsida > Apiales > Araliaceae > Panax > Panax ginseng. Next base: position 98,857,107 of record CM035150.1, read on the forward strand.
TGTGGTACAGGACCAACATCGGATGCACACAATTGCGAATCTGGTGACTTGTCTAACGGGCCTATACATCTCAGATTTTCCTTCTCGTATTGTTTGCTTTCATGATGTTCAATCATCTCCTACAAGTCTCCGCATCAAAGACTTGGTCGTGTACTGCTTTTTCTTTTAAATAAAATTCCAAAGCAATTTCTTCTTCTCTAAAAGCAGATAGGTTGTGATAAATGTGTGTATGTCCATTAAGAAAGCAAACTAGTTTACCTTTTCCTTCTAGTTCAATTGTACTCATGAATTGTTTGAACTAATTCATTGTGATCTATGGGGTCCTTATAAGATCAAGCTACTCGAAATGGTTCTAAATATTTTGTGACCATGTGGATGATTTTTCTCGTGCTGTATGGACTTTTCTTTTGTCTACTAAGCAACATATTTTTAAAATCTTGAAAGATTTTTTTACTTCAGTTCATACCCAATTTGGTAAATCTATTAAAACTTTTCGCAGTGATAATGGGACTGAATTTTGCAATCATTTTATATCTACCATTCTCACCAAATTGGGAGTGTTACATCATACTTCTTGTCCAAAAACACCATAACAAAATGGTGTTGTGGAACGCAAACACATAACTCTTTTAAACATGTCTCGGGCTCTAAGATTTCAAAGTGGTTTACCCAAATTTTTCTGGGGAGATTGTCTTCTTGCTTCTACTTATCTTTTAAACAGGGTACCTAGTTCTGTTCTTCAGTTTAAGACTCCTTATGAGATCTTATTTCATAAGCCTCCATTCTATTCTCATCTTAAGACTATTGGTTGTCTTTGTTTTGCTTCTCAGCATACTCCTGATAAATTTGACTCTAGAGCTGTTAAAGCTATATTGCTAGGATATCCTCTTACACAAAAGGGTTACAAGCTTTACAATTTAGACACTAAACAAGTCTTTGTTTCTCGTCATGTTATCTTTCATGAAACCAGTTTTCCTTTTTTATCCACAAATTCTAATCCTCCAACGCAGCCCTTTATCCAACAACATGACATCACTCATTTTAATAATATTGATCTTTCTCACACCCCTTGTACACAGTTTTCTACTGATTCTTCCCAAGTCACAAGCTCATCTGATCATTCTTCCTTGGATTCTCCAGTTTCATCTCTTCCTGTTGCACACGGTTACTCAAACCAAATTTCTCCACCTAATGTTTCTTCTACATGTTCTCCATCTAATGTTACATGTTCTCCATCTAATGTTTCTCCACCTACTGTTTCCCCTATTGTTTTTCCTAGAGTTTCTACTCGACCTAAAAGCAAACCTGTTTGGCATTCTCAGTATCATTTTCCTTCTTTGGTTCCACATTGCCATATGTCTTCTGTTGTTTCTAAATATCCAGTCACCGATTACTTATCATATGGTGTTTTTGCTCCATCTCACTTGCACTTTATTAGTAATTTGGCTGTTATTCAAGAACCTACCACTTATACACAAGCTATCCGCGATCCTAACTGGGTCGATGCAATGGATAAGGAGTTAGTTGCTTTATAAGATAATAACACCTGGACTGTTACATCTCTTCCATCTGGTCACACTCCTATTGGTTGTAAATGGGTTTTTAAGGTGAAATATAATGTTGATGGCAGTGTGGAACGGTATAAAGCTCGTTTGGTGGCTAAAGGGTATACTCAAACTGAAGGCATTGATTACACTGAAACTTTTGCTCCCGTGGCTAAAATGGTAACTGTTCGAGCTTTGTGAGCTATTGCTTCTGTTAGAGGATGGCCTATTCATCAACTTGATGTCAACAATGCTTTCCTCCATGGTGATTTACTCGAGGAGGTATACATGACACCTCCACCTAGTTCTTCTATTCTGAAACAGTCTACACAAGTTTGTAAACTCAACAAATCTCTCTATGGTTTAAAACAAGCATCACGTCAATGGTTTGCCAAACTAACAAGTGCATTATTATCTGCTGGTTACACTCAGTCTAAAGCTGATTATTCCTTGTTCATCTCTCAAACCTCTTCAGCCTATACCTTGGTCATTGTTTATGGGATGATATCTTAGTCACAGGTTCTAATGAGCAAGAAATACTTCAGTTGAAACACATGTTACATTCAGCCTTCACTATCAAAGATTTGGGACATATAAAGTATTATCTGGGTTTAGAAGTCAGTAGATCTTCTCAAGGTATTTTTGTTCATCAAAGGAAATACCTTCTTGATTTACTTCATGATTTTGGCATTCTTGATTCCAAGCCTTTTTCCATTCCTATGGAACAACATCTAAAACTTCATGAATCTACTAGTGAGTGTCTTCTGGATGTCACTTCTTATAGATGTTTGATTGGCAAATTACAATATCTCACTATGTCTCGCCCAGATATTTGCTACACAGTTAATCATCTCAGTCAATTTTTACAAGCTCCTTGTCAAGATCACATGAGAGCTGCATTACGAGTCTTGAGGTACTTGAAGAGTTCCATTGGCATGGGCTTATTTTTCTCTTCCTCTAGTAATTTGGACTTGACTGCTTATTCTGACAGTGATTGGGCTGGCCAGAATGGGGGAAGACGATCTATATCTGGTTATTGCATGTTTCTTGGAAATTCATTGATTTCTTGGGGTGCTAAAAAGCAATCTGTGGTCAGTCGTTCTTCTGCTGAAGCAGAATATCGCTCGGTAGCTGATGCTACATGTGAACTAGTTTGGTTACACAGCCTTTTGTCAGATTTGAGCCTTCATGTTTCTACTCCCATTACCCTACATGTTGATAATTTGTCTACTATTTCATTAGCATCCAATCCTGTTCTTCATGCTAGGACAAAACATATTGAAGTGGATTGCCATTTTGTTCGAGACAAAGTTCAAGCTCAGTTCATTAAACCTGTTTTTATTCCCAGTTCTCAACAACTTGCTGACATTTTTACTAAACCTTTGGGGCGTACTGCTCACTGGTTTATCATTTCCAAATTGGGACTCCACAATCCTTGTGGACCTCCCATTTGTGGGGGGAGTAATAGAGTTGATACACATCATGGTGCCCATGTTGCTGCTGCATTACAAGATCATTCCAAGTCACAAGTAACTGAACTGAAGCATCAAATACAAAGGTGTTTAGCACATGTGGCAAAACCAAATGTAGCACAGTTAGTTTAGAGCTGGAACAGAGTAGCTATTCCCAGTTAGAATGTTGTACTATAAATACTCTGTTATAACTTCATTATACAAATAATAAAAGAATAAAGAGTTCTTCATTTCATAGTTTATATTTCTTATCACTATTCTTTGGCAAATTAATTAATAAATAAATGAGGACATTCAAATTATACACAAATTGGCACCGACAAAACTTCAATTGATTAATGAAAATAGCAATAAAAAGTTGAATAATTGATAACTGCAATTCGGAAGAAAAGCTTGTTGCGAGTGGACTCACCTGAACTCAGATGCGGAGACACCGGGGGCCGCGACTATTTGGACGGGTTCGGCAGGGTGACTCAGCAGATTGATGGAATGAGTGAGTTTGGGGGATGACTCGGCCGACATTTTGGAACAAATTTGCCTCCTATTTTTGGCGATCAAGTAAAGTGAAAATGGCGAAGGGGATGAATAATAAGAAGAACATGGTAATCTCTTTATATTGGAGAGCGTGAGCAACTGAGACATACAAGATTGAAGCGTCGTCATCGACTGTAAATTCCACCTGTCGCCGGTGAAAGACAGACACGTGTATTCTTTATTCTAAATTCCAGTAACTGGCTTCTTTTCTTCTTCTGTCGCACGCATTGGAACGAGAGTTTCCGGGGTGATGAAAATTCAAGGTGTCCGGAATATTTTTATTTTTAATATGCCCCGTCTAGATGTCTATTTTTAATAATTAATATTTTTATGAAAAGTAATTATTCAATTTTATTCTTCAACAATAACAAAAAAATTTAAACATATGTTTTAGGTCATGTTTATTTTTAATTATTAAGTGTTTTGTTTTATAGAAATGGCATTATAATAAAATTGTGAAGACAAATTTAAGTACATGTGTCAATTCATACTTTTATAAAAAATAAAATTAGAAAATTGTTAAATCCACAACAGAAATTATTATTTCAACAACAAAAGTGTCGTTATAGATCTTATAGCGACGAATTTCATCGTCGCTATACATCTATAACGACACTTTTGTTGTGGAAATAATAAAAAATATTGTGGATTTAACAATTTCTTAAAATTATTTGTTTGAAAATAAAATTTGGCAAATGAGATATTTAAAAAAAAGTATTAATAATAGATCAATTGTTAATATCATATTCACATCTTACTTAAAATGTAATAAAATTCTTAAAACCTCTTGAACAATTTGATATATTCTCGATACACAAAATTATGACATGTTATTAAAATAAGAGTAATTTTGCACAATATAAATATTTTACAAATGACGTACTCGTATTATAAGTCTAACCTCGTTCATAACTAACTATACATGGAAAAATAAATTGTTTTAAATATTCCCTCCGTTCTTAAAAATTGTCGTTTTAGAAGAAAAAATTTGTTCCAAAATGTTTGTCGTTTACAACTTTTGAGAAGAATAAATTATTTACTTTCCTATATTACTCCTAACTTCTCTCATTGAGTTTTCAACTTTCTATAAAGGGGACAAGGGGTAGTGATGGAATTTTAAACAAATTTTACTTGATAAATAATACTTTCTAAATCAATGTACAAAAATTTTAATTGATAATTTTTTAGGAAGGGAGGCAGTAGTTATTTGTTTTGTGCGCTGGAGGAGATGTATGGATTAATATACGAGTAATTTTTTTGGTGGTTAATTTCTTTTTATTTTACGTTGTGTGGGTGGTCAAAGCCTCAAAAGGGCTCATATCACCTCTCAATCTAACTGTTGACACTGTATTAATCACTTCACCAAAGTGAATAACCACCCCCCCCAAATGTATTTAGATGCTTAAAGGCTCTGCTGACCCGACAATATAACAAATCTTTCCCTTTTGAAAATCAGTAGTATAATTTATTCGATATAGATTCAAGGAAATGGACAAGTCAGGTTACACAGAAGTAAGCTAGCTTTGGTAATTTTTCTTACATCTCCCCCTCCCGGGAGGGAGCCCAAGTATTATATAGGCCTCAGCCGCTTAGCAAGCCTACTTGACTTGTTATAAGGTCCCGAGACTGACAGGTGGCAGCAACTCCATCGTCCCTCTTGCAAGAGTGCTTCCATTGCAGAACATGCATGGTACTCTATCTGCTCTAAACTGAATTAAACAACACATTATGTAGTAATCCATGCATTTTACTTAATTCTTTTTCTAATGAATCCGATTTTCCTTTTAGGCAAAGGCCCAAGAACTTGTGTTAATATCGGATACGAAGAGGAGAAAAGGTCTTAATTCCACGGCTGGCCTAGGCCAAAGAATCTGTGGCAGCTTCACATTTCTTCAATTACAAGAGCTTCAACATCAGATGCTAATCTACAAGTACATGGAGACTGGACTTCCTGTTCCTTATCATCTCCTCATTCCTATTTATAAGAGTCTTGCTAATTCTTTCCCTGCTCTCAAAGGTATGCTATCTATCTAGCTTCTTCTTCTTCTGTTTTTTTTCCCTTCAGAGCGAGCTTCTTATTTTCAAAATTTATAAATGTTTAGTTTATTCCGAAGAATGATAAATTGTTTGTTTAATAATATTGATGCAAGGACATTGTGTAATTTATACAACTATCAATAAAAAGATGATTATTTTGCACACAGCATTACTAAGTTGTTAGTTATCTTCTTCAGGTTTGGGATTTGTAGGTCCATTGAATTACTGCGAGTACAGGCATGGAGGCTGAACCAGGGAGATGCAGGAGAACAGATGGGAAGAAATGGAGGTGTAGCAAAGATGTTGTTAATCCTGATCAAAAGTACTGTCAGAGGCCCTTGCACCGAGGCGGAGGACGCCGCGGTCAGCAGCAGCAGCAGCAGCAAAATTCAAGAAAGCTTGTATTGAATCAATTTGCTACTACTACCAGCAACACCAATTCCAACACTAATCTCTCCATCTCTCTCCCTCCCACCAACTGATGACCACATGCATGTATATTTTCTATTAGTCTTATGTTTATCTTGATAACTGTAGTAATTTCAATAAGGACGTTTAGTACTTTATTTTTTTGATTAAGATGCTTAGTATTTCCTCCGACCCTTAATATATATGTTGTTTTAGAAATTTTATTTTTTCAAATTATTTGTTGTTTTATACTCTAATTTAGGAGAATTAATTATAATTTTTCTTAAATTATTCTTTATGAGAAAATATTAAAGATGAGAGAGAATATGAGAAAAGTGTCTAAATTATGAGAATTTAAGGATATTATCAATATAATTCTTGTATACAATTCTAAAACAACATACATATATTAAGCTAGAGAACGAGAAATTAGTTTAATGATAACTTTCGATTTTCATATGCATAACCCCGAGCTATTAAAGATTTCTTATAAATTCCTTTGGATCAACAAAAAGAGTTTTGAATGATTTTTAGAGTTATCGATGAGTAAATTATTGCAATTTATCAATAGACTTACCATCTTACATAGAGTCCTATACTTCATTAGGGGTTATTTTAGGTTTAAATTCAAATTTAAATTTATTTAATTTTTATCAAACACTCTCTATATTACATATATATTTAATTTTTATCAAACACCCCTTATAATACGTATCATAGGATTCATTCACTCACTCACACGCTTGCATAGCACGTGCCGGTAGTTCCATTTTCCACCAAACAAAGAATTTAAATAGACTTAACACTGACCCCCTTATACTTATAATAAGTACACAGATTCTACGTATATATATACTATATATATAAACAAAATATCAACTACTAGTATCCAATACCGACACTCTCTGTCAATCCAACGGTCCACACCACCCCACTCACCACAAATCTAAACTTCCACCGTCAGATCAGATCTACAACCCCCAATAGTATCCCTCCATCTTATCGCCCACCTTCAGATCTCAAACACACAGACGGAGCAAATATAGTGGAGAGGAGAGAGAAAATTCAAAATCCCAAATTTGCCCATGGTGGAGGTAGTACAGTCATACACTACACGGCGGGGTAGCAACCCCAGACTTGAGTCCAACGACCAAGTGCTCGACATTCCGGCTACTCCTCCGGGAGATGTACGGTACAGCTATAGCCCCAACGCCATTGGATCATTCCTCTCTCCGACGGTATTAACGGCCGTGATCATCGCATCATGGTACCTGTCCAACATCGGAGTTCTCCTCCTCAACAAGTATCTACTCAGCTTCTATGGCTACCGCTATCCCATCTTCCTAACCATGCTCCACATGCTATCCTGCACCGCTTATTCCTTCGTCGCCATTCGCTGGTTCGAAATCGTCCCATTTCAGCAAATTTCTAGCCGGAAACAATTCTTCAAGATCTTAGCTTTGAGTGTCATTTTTTGCTTCTCGGTTGTTTGTGGAAATACCTCGCTGAGATATCTTCCTGTTTCGTTTAATCAAGCTATTGGAGCGACTACCCGTTTTCACCGCCATTTTGCCTTTTTTAATTACTTTCAAGAAAGAATCTGCTGAGGTTTATCTAGCATTAATGCCGGTTGTGTTCGGCATTGTTTTGGCTAGTAACAGTGAGCCACTATTTCATCTTTTTGGGTTTCTTGTTTGTATTGGATCAACGGCTGGCCGAGCTTTGAAATCGGTGGTTCAAGGGCTGTTATTGAGTTCTGAAGCTGAGAAATTGCATTCGATGAATTTGCTGTTGTATATGGCGCCGATGGCTACCATGATTTTGCTTCCGTTTACGCTATACATAGAGGGGAATGTGTTTCGAATTACTGTTGAGAAAGCGAGGGGCGATCTGTTTATGGTGTTTTTGTTGGTGGGGAATGCGACGGTGGCGTATTTGGTGAACTTGACGAATTTTTTGGTGACGAAGCACACGAGTGCTTTGACGCTGCAGGTGCTCGGAAATGCAAAGGCAGCCGTGGCGGCGGTAGTGTCGGTCTTGATATTTAGAAATCCGGTGACGGTGATGGGGATGGCGGGGTTTGCCGTGACGGTTATGGGTGTGGTGCTTTACAGCGAAGCGAAGAAGAGGTCTAAAGTTACAGCTCATTGACCGACAGAAAAGAAAGCAATTATTGTTGATTGTAATTGATTCCGTTGCTATACACTGGTGCGGCTCTTTTCCTCTTTTTAAAGCTTATTATTTTGACTTATGATCAAGGGAATGAAAGAGATAGTGGATTTAATGATTCCATTGTATAGGATGATCCCTGATTAATTTTACTTTTATATACTGTTCTTGATTGGGGTTGTTTAAGGGAAGAAAAATTCTTTCTTTTGACTTTCCCCAGTGTGTACTTTTATATAATTGTTTCGTGCTATTGGAATACGAAGAAAGGTTGATTCTTGAGATGATCTTTTTGGTTAACTTTGTGGGAGGGAGAATTATTCCCATTTCATTTAGTTGAAGTGTTGAACATACCCCCCCTGTAACCTATTTTTTTTTAATTATTTTTAAAAAAAACAGTTTGTGGTATATAATAATTGAGTAGTCTACAATTAACATTCTTAATACACCCTCCTTATTTCTTTGGACATCTTTTTTCCAATTAAATTGTTTTAAAAGTCATCAATAAAAATTATTTTGTGTTTCCGTAAAATGCCTAAATGATCAAATGAGACTCTCATCTTTGGAAAGGAGAGATCTTTTCAGTTGTTGTTCTTCTTCTTCCTCTTCACAATTTATTAGCATATATAAATTGTGGAATTCCTTTTAAGATCTTGTATGATTGTTAGTCTGTACGGCCTTTAGGTTCAAATGATGTGTTAAATACTTACTCTGTACCTACAAGACAATTCTTGTGGAAATCTAATTTGGCAATTAGTGATTATCTTGGTGGGTTTAAGATCCAGCAATTGGCAGGAGAAAATAAAAGGAACGTTTGGAATCTTATTCAATCAGTCAAGCCAAAACATAGAGGGTAATAATCCAAATTTGTTTTCTGGGTAACCAAGCCAAATGTAAGGTCTTCACTTAATTTTCTGAGCTGTTGTCATTATTACTTGAGCTTGACCATTTCAGAAGTTAATAAAATCATTGTTTTCATTTTTCACTTATTACAGTGTAAGGGGGAGAAGGGTTTATTACTACTATGAAATATTCCTATAAGCGATTGATTGCATACCTTTGGACTTCATATACCATTTGTATGTAGTTTCCATAAAGGTTTTGTTTGTTTGTGGCATTTCAAAGACGGTCACAAGTTACATACTCCAAGGATGAGGTTTGGTTTTGGTATTCTATAGCATTTGAAACACATGTACTAGGTCTTACTTTGTGTTTATTAACTTTAGTATTTTTTACTCTCACTATCACAATAGTGGATTTGTACCGAAAACAAGGTGGAAAACATAATGGAGCTATTCAATTCTATAGACAGCCATCCAAATATGGACATGGAAATGTTGTAGCATTAAGGTCATAACTTGCTGATTTGGATGTTGTCGAAGAAAAGAAAAACTCTCAAAACCTTACACATGCACAAGAGTTGGTTTTACTCCATATGTTTATTGCTGGCTAGATCTTAACAGTCTGATTTTCTTTATTCCTAGAGTGTTAAGGACCTCCCATCCATGGTGATGGGCTATCATCCCCTTTTACTGCAATCCTAAGCATGGTAAATTTTTGAGTAGAACAAACTTCCAGTGTGTCAGATTAATCCAGTTTATGGCTTCATTCCTGCTTATAATTTGCATGTGGTAATGAACTTGGCTGTGTAATTCAAGATTCTTTGTATCAGCAACCAACAATTGAACTGATATGACAGTAAAAATAAGAGGCTTTACAATCTCATCTGGTTCAGAACTATCAAGTGCCAACCATCCCTTTTCTGTTTTTGAACCATAAGGCCACTGGCCTCTTCCTGCTCATTTTGAGTTGTAGTAACCAAGGCAGAGTCCCCTTGTGTGATTTTATTGCTTTGGATTCTGCTAGAATATTATTACCAAGTACTATATGATCTCATTGTTGCAGGTTCAGGTTCCAATCTCTGTACTTATGTCAAAATTACCTATGACATTATAAAAATAAAAATAAATTTTCTTTAATGTTAATGTCTGGTTTGATTTTGTGGGAGTATTTATTATAGTGTTCTACAGTCTAGCAGTGGGTCACATTATCCATAGACAGGGAGGGAGGGAGGGAGAGAGAGAGGGAGAGAGAGAGGGAGGGAGGGAGGGAGGGGGACATGGTCCACATGGAGTGTATAACAGTTGATAGTTGTTGAGACTTGGAATCAGCTTATACGTGCTCCAATTTAATGGGTTGGTTGCAGGTTAAATAATAAATATAGCCCCTACGAACTAAAAGAAATTTGAGATGAAGTAGAATGTTAGATGTCCACGCGCACACATACAGGCATTGTGATTTATAAATAATGACTGCGTTATGTCCATGACCAAATGTGAATACGTGGCTTGTTCTTGTATAGATCAAATAGTTCATATTCGAAATTACCAAGTATTTGGTTATAAAAAAGTGAATGTTATTAATGAAAATGATTAGAAAAATTACTAATGAATGAGTGGATCTGTAGCAAAGCTCCACTATGACAAAACCACATATTCACTTTCCCTGGGTATAAGTCAACATATGTCACCCGATAAAAACACTCTTACAAAACAACCAAATTTGTCATGTTAGGAAATTGCAACAACAACAAAAAAGGGAGTCAACTTTAGCAAGAAAAAATGGTTTCAATTCCAAAACAATAGTATTTGATTATTCTATACCATAATACTAATATACTATGTGACAATCATAATAATTAATTGAAAAAATGCAACTGCAAAAAGTTTTTTAAAAATACTACATGATCATCTTGAAGACTACTGCCATTGCTGCAATCATCAATGAAAAATAAGTAGAGGGAGCAAATCCTAATTTGGCTGCCGAAGTAGGGTTAGTGGTCGGAGAAGGCGAAGCTGCCGGAGATCTCACTTTGTCTAAAACAGTGATGGCAAGCTTCTGGCTTCCAGATACACAATGGCTGCCAACGCTGCATACATACCATTTCTTTCCGGGAGTTGCAAGGGTGATCACATCATTGCCGGTTTTTAGTGCCACGCTTGTTTCCGGTGGGTCGCATTGTTGAAACTCCGCTAAATCCACTTTATGAACATCATGGCCTCCCTCTGGATACTCAAACCAAAAAATGAAAATTTAGTACGCATGCAAAAATTTATCCCTCCATAAATGGAAGTCCCAAATTGACTTTTTCTTGATAAACATAACTTTTTTCAATAATTAATTTTCCAATAATGAATCTTAGTCTTAAAATTTAGTATGTCATAAAAAAAACTATGTGTCTATGTCCAAAAATGGGACGTTTATTTATGGACAAAGGGATTAAAATGCATGCAGATTATGTTATTCACTTACTTAAATTATCACCAACACGGAATTCCTTGTCTGCTGCCCATGCTTTATAATCAAAGTTGATGGTCCAACCTTTGTCATCTCCAACCACGAATTAAGATGGAACAAATACTGCTGCAACAATAGCTATCGCAACCAAAATACGAACCGACCCCATTGATAATTGTTTTATGAAATGTGAAAGCTTTATTTTAATTTGTTGCTACCAATTCAACTTTAGTAAAGTACAGTACAGTTCAGGCTTAAATTAATGGCACCGCAGAGTGTTGGTATGAGGTACTACCATTTTTATAGAGATGAATTCACATTAGTAATTAATTAGCCGGCTAATGACGACACAAGTATATATATATCTAATAAAATACAAATGATTTTGAATTTTCCGCTCACTCAATAAATTATTTGGGTCGTCCAAAGTTTGACATAAATCCCACCATCCATCTATTTAATAAAATACAAATGATTTTGAATTTTCCGCTCACTCAATAAATCATTTAAAATAAATTCAAAATTTGAGATAAATTCCAATCATTCATATACAATTCTGAGATGCATTTAACACATCTAGTATATATATATATATATATATATATATATATATATATATATATATATATACACCACATTGGGTTTTTAATTATTATTGTAAATGCACATTGTTGTTGCGCGTAAATTGGGTGGAGATGCTCACTTATATATGATTGGGCTAGGCTGGGCAATTAAATGAAAATTGAAGATCGAGAAATAGGCCAACTGGCCAAATATAACAACTAGAAAGTAATTACAAAAATAAAACATCCACAAAATAATTACAAAAATAACGCAACACAATATTACCTTACTAAAATTACGTGTCATTAACTCCCTACACGTCAGTTACCGACTTTCATATTTTCAATTAACCGGTCCTTAATTCACGCTAATGAAGAAAAAAGGCAACTTTGAAATAAGAAAAAACAGAACAACGGCAGATCGGAGAAGACGAATTCTCGAACGGCGATGCAACTCTGATATCAGATAATATCGAAGAAGATCAACAGCAACTTCAAGATCAACAAAGAATTCAAGATCAAGAATTTTCCTCCGTAACAACTTTGATTGTTGATTGTTGATTGATTCGTTATAGAGTTGTATACTAAGGTATTTGAGTTTAAAGTTTATATGCATATAATTACCCTGTGGTTACTATATATTCGTATATTGGTTACCTTTCTTAAGTTTTTCGCTCTTTGATTGGTCACAAAGACAGTATACTGACAGTTTTGATTGCAAAATGAATGTAAAAATATGTTTTATATTTCGTTACTAAGTACATAGAAATTGGTTATCGCTTATTATTGATTTTACATCAGATAATGTTTATTTGGTTGTTGTATACTTTAAATGTTTATTTGGTTACCCCGTGGTTACTATATACCGTGATATTGGTTACCTTTCTTAAGTTTTTCGCTTTTGATTGGTCACAAAGTCAAGATAATCTTGATTGCTTTGATTGCAAAATGAATGTAAAAATATGTTTTATATTCGTTACTAAGTACATAGAAATGGTTACATCGCTTATTATTAATTTGGTTCATCAGATAATGTTTATTTAGTTGTCAGATACTTTAAATGTATAGTCTCATCGATATTTTTATATTGATGGTTACTTATTAAATACATTGGTTACCTTCCTCCAAATCGTTGGATCTTTAAGACATATTGATGTTTTTATATTGTTTGTTTTTCTTTTGTAAAATGCATGTCAAATATGTTTTATGTTATGGATACTAAGTAAATATATGTTGGTTACTGTCTAATCTGGATTTGGTTAGTATATAATGCTGACTTGTTTAATATGTAATATTACCATGGGTACTGCATAATATTACTGTGTTTTATACTGATTTTTTTTATATTGATGGTTACTGATTAACTACATTGGTTACCTTCATACACCTGTTAGTCTTTAATTTGTAACAAAGTCATTACTGATTGTTTTGGTTGTAAAATGAATGTAAAAATATTTTTTATAATCTTTATTACTAATTACTCCTTGATTATCTCCTAACACAACAAATTGTCAAGTTGCTATTAGATGTTGTAAACTAGTGGTTTTATAGGCCGTCATTAAAAAGTTTATTCTCATGTAATATGTAAACATGTTTTCAACAATTTTCAAAATCCATGTCAAAACCAAGACTAAAAAGAGATACCTAATGTGTGATGGACAGAGTACTACCTTCAGGGGATAAAGTAGAAATAAAACAATTAAAACAAATCAACTTATTTTTTTTTTACAATTTTTTGAATTGCACACAGGTGTGTGCTACTGAACAGTCTGAACTAGAGGAAAGCAAGAGGAGCGGTTAATTTTGGACTCTTTAATTTCTAATATTCTTTTTAATTTTTTTATCCTAATTTTTTCTTTTATTTCTTCACTTATATCCATTATCTATCACCTTCTAATATCTCTCACCCACTACCCACAAAATATAATTTATTTTTTTTAGTTTGCACAAACAATTGTGTGTGACAGGAAACTAGTATATAATCCTTCCTCAGTTCCAAAATGTAAGATTATTATCGACTTTTTGAAAATCATTTTGAGACATTTTTAAATTTTAAAAAAATATGATTTATTTAAAGTCACGAAACAATTAATCTTATTATTAGCAGTACTTTTTAAATAGTTTACAATATTCATCATTTTATGGACTAAAATTAAGTAGGTCTATATCAATATTGAGTTTGAAAATATCACAAGTTGACTTGCAAAAAGTCAATAGTAATTTTTATTTTGAAACGAAGGGAGTATATCAACTACTTTGGGTTAGAAAACAATCCATCAGTCCCACATAAGGTTGTAAACGAGCCAAATAGTTCGGGCTCGATCGAAAAAATACGAGCGAGACTCAGATTCGTTAATAAAATGATCCAAATCCGAGCATTAAAAATAGTTCGAATAAAAATATGAGTAGAATCTGAGCAATGTTATACTCAACTCGTTTAAAATTTAAACTAGTCGAATTTTTTATTATGCTTCGATACATATTCGATTAGATGCTCGATACATTCTCTTATAATATATACAAATTTAAATTAAATTAGGAAAATTAATTAATTATTATTATTTTGGTTTGTTTTTAATTTTAATTGTGATTTTATATTTGTAAAGTGTAATAGTAAATAAATTTTCTCATTTCTAAGTAAAATAAAAAATTCAATTTATGTGGAGACTCGAATTCGAGCTTGACTTTGAAGCTCGCAAGTAGTTTGAACATAATTCAATTTTAGTAGAATCGAATTCGAGTAATAAATATTCGAATTGAATCGAATCTGAGTAGAATTTTTCAAATACAATTCAATTCGAAAGATTTAATTTATAATTTCGAGTTTAATTTGAGCAAATTTTCTGCATTCGCTTTGGTTCGACTCGTTTACAACAAATGATTGATCCTTTAATCACATCGGAAGAGTGTATTGACCATGACTAAAACATCAGTTTCTAGTGTGCCCATTTAAGCAAACAAAATATTAAATAAGAAAGTTTCCAACACTTTGTAGGGATTTTCGGCACAAAAACGCAGCGGAAATATAAAATAATCAAAGCAATTTTCAAACCCAAAACAGATCCATGCAAAAATGTAAATTAATTCAAATGGTTTAGATATTATACCGATTATGAAAGTTTAGAAACGATGTGGTCGAATCTCCAACTAACGCCTCTATGGTATCCACATTAACGCATGAACCGTCAGACTAGCCACCAAGGATGAGGATTTTCGAAACTTTTTTCTAGTCTCTCTCTAAGAAATGGCTAGGTTTTAGGTTATGATTAACTTCCCCTAATACCGATATATCATATATATAAAGAAAGAATCTAATTAATCAAAACCCTAATCTCATTAAAATAAAATCCAATTTAAATATATATCTTAATTAAGTCTTAATTAATATACCTATATATAAATTATCCTATTAATTTAAATTCGTAATTTAAATACTATCAATTATATTGATATACTTAAATCTTTACAATTTAAATTAATTCCATTTTTAATTACGTTCTATGTGTGTGACCCTATAGGTTATTATTACGTTGACAATAATTTTAAAATCATATTATAAAATTATAAACAGTGAGCGGCATCTAGTAATGCATCACTGCTACCCAAGTAATAATAAGATCGATGATTCAATGCAACCTTTTTGTGACCAATGTTTCAATGTAATTTAATCCTTTTAACCTTAATATCCTAGATTAAACTCGAGTCATAGAATGTGTCATACTCTTCATAACTTAACTGAAGTTTTTTCGATCAATGAGTGAGACTATATGAAACAAATCACTATTTGAGCATGGTCATATATTTCATAGTCCTACTCAATCAAGAGGCCTCATGGATATCACCCTAATATATAGGATGGTTAAATTCCATCTAGATCACTCATATTCCTCACACGATTCATGATGTACCCAATAATCACCTTTATAGTCCACCCTATTAAAGGTGACATTTGATGATATCAAAATACATAAATTCTCGTGTAGAAATATAGTGATTTCAGGTCGGAGGACCATTACATCATTGTCACTATGAGAATTGCTAATGACACTTCGCATAATGCTCCACATAGAATTCTCATGGTGGGTGCCGTCCAAAGACATCGTCTTCTAACATGTACTTCTATGCATCGACCTAATATCTCATATATTTATGACCAATGAGATTTGGTCATCAGTCAATCCACATACTAGTCTTAATGCGTCATTGTTGTCCCATCAACAATGATACTCGACTAGAGACATTTAAGAACAATGATACTAATTGTAATTATATAATCTCATGTTCAAGTCACATACTTGAAACTATATAATTTGTATCAATATTCTAAGGATTTTTATTATGTTAACATTTATATAACGCAGTAAATAAAACCATAATAAAATCATTCATTTATTCAATCAAATATAATATCAAAACGTTAAGCAATTATATCAAATAATTGGTCTTTAGGGCATAAACTCTCAACACACTTAACCCATTGAGATTTAAATGACAAAATAAAAAAGCCAAATACACATGTACATTAATGTCTAAATAAGATTTCTTCTTTTGGGGCGTCCGAAAATCAAAACCAAGTCACTTAAGGTGGGATGATGGGAGTAATGCTAAATATTCACAGTATTATAAGTACGGAATGCTTCTAGAATTCAAACAGAATCAGAAAATTATAAACTGGGGTGAAATTTAGCCAGAGATAATACCTACAAGAACTTGGCACAAGAATCAAACATTAGCAATTGAGAAATGAACTTGAAAGTTGAAAGCTTAAGATAATATATTACTGTTAATTATACATCCCCCCAGCACTTTTCGTAACACAAGATAAATATATATAAATATATAGTGATAAAATGAAATTATTTGGAAAATATTAAAAGTGTAATTGGCTGTTTAGGTGAGGCACATGCTTGGGGATAATATTTCACAAGTCAGAGAAACCAAAGGGTCTCATAATTACAAGGTTTGAAGGGACAGCAATGAAGTGACTCTTGGTTACTAGAACACAAACACTCAATCATCTCCCTCCCTCCCTCCTCAACAGCCAGAAATGAAATAGATATAAGATATGGACAAAGAACAAGAGGGACTTCTGCAACCTTTTCACCATAAACCCTTAATAAGGGGGAAAAAGACTTTAAGAATCACCATAACTATCAAAACAAGAAAAATAAGGCAGCACAACAAGAGGATGTAATCATAAGATACCTTACGGTGGCCACTGTAATTAATTCATCATTTGTCTCCAAAAGCACTGTATAGAACCCTTGAAAGTTCAAACGATTCAGCTCTGACCTGCAATTTTAGATCATTATTATCAGACTAGTTATATATAGAAGACATGACCAACCTAAAAAAAGAGTACCCAATGCTATAAGAAACATCAGAGAAGATTGAGATCAGTGGACTTATAGTGCTTTAATCATTAGTTAATATCAAAAAAGCCAAGACAAAATTCTACTAAAGAATATCTACATCACCCAAACCAAAATGCGAGGAAAAATTTATGCAGTAACTCAACACGGTACATTTGTAGAATACAGAACCATCAATTATTGAACCTTGTAATTATCTCAGAAGGAATATTATGACCCTACTGCTATAACCGAGGAGATTTAGTCCCAACAACCTTGTGTGTCTAGTAAGTGTTTGGTTTCTTTCAGGTCTCGTACCATGAGGAAGAGAACTTAGGACAATATAGTGCATTGATTTAAACAGATTTAAAGAAGGCATGAAGCAGAGTTAACAAAATTTTAAAATTCAGAACTATAATATTTAAGTAAATAGATGTTAACAAGTGGCATGAAAATAAACATTCATATATGAAAAGGAGATGCAGGTATTATTGTTGTTCTGTTTCTCTCATGGGAAATTTATCTTACTGCAATAGAAAAAGGGAAATGCTCCCTGAGAACAGTGAAAGAAAGGAACTTAGGAACAGCATGGATTCTATTCTAACCAAACTTGAATAAAAGAAAATTTTAAAAAACTTATGGAAAGTTACTAATATTTCCAGAAAGAAATATACTGTATTAACTATGTCCCTCTCAGAGGGAACCTTTTGAAAATAGGCCCCAAAGGAAAATGCATAATGAAAATGTCAAGGTGAAGTGGGAAAAAACATGCTTTGAGCAACCAAACTTATGCATAAGCAAGAAACAACTTCTTACAAAACGCAATGAAGAATGGAGTATTGAAAAACTCGAACATGGTAGAACAGAAATACAGAATATCAATAGAATAATTAGCACAAATCATATGATTGAAAGAATATATCTCAAAGTTGTGTTCTGAAATCTGAAAAGATAGATACCTTTTCATCTCCCTCTGTTCAAACAGGATAATAAGAAATTTTTCAGAGAAATATGGCTCTAAGCCTCTAACAAACAAAACTAGCAAGAGATTCTAATTATGCAATTAATCACAAAGTACACAATGTAGTGTTCCAGCACACAAAACAGATAAAGGATAGTGGACCTTACCATCTGTTGAAAATAACATCTTCAACAAGATCCCTCCTGGTCCGAGGTTCCTTGACAGGCTCAAAACACTCGTGCACACACCAAGAGCAACATTGAGCTTGCTATAGGTCTCTGTTGAATCCTCAATATTAGAGGGATCATGATCACAACTGTCTGGTTTTATGTACCTCAATAATGTCCAAGTTAAATTATCTACCCCAACTGGAACTGGTTTCCCCAAAAGCTTTTGGAGGCCGAAAGATATCTGCACAAACAACACAAGCATATTTGGGACCACAGGTTCTCTTGGATATACCAAAATATATTATTTTCAAGTAGAACCCAAGAAGACAACAAGCCCTATACTGTGAAAGCATATCTTGCTCTCATCTTAAATTTTACTAAAGTAAATTTTATCAAAGATCAAAACAGTACTGTATTAAGAAAATGGCATATTCCTTATGTACTTCCCTCAACCATATATTAAAAATGAAATTTTCATCACAGAGATAACAACATATACTAATCCATAATCATGTAGTTTGAAAAAATTGTGATTATGTCAGTGAGCAAATCCAAAAACCTTGAACAGACAAAAAGTTACACCTTGAGCTGCTCACTTCTATACCCCCACATGCTCAAATATTGAAACCCAAAAAGAGACTGGTGAACAAGCGAGTGGGTGAGTGAGAGTGAGTAGTGAGTGAGAGTGAGTATGTGAGACAGAGCCGGTCCTGGGTTTTTCTAAGGTTCAGGGCAAATTTTCTCAAGTGTGCCAAATTAAATAAAAAAATAAACAATTATCAACTAATTAATTTTATTAAAATTATAAGAATTTACAAAAGATAAGGAAGAACACTTTAAAATGTCATCGAAACAAAGAATCATCACATGTAGCTACAAAATAAAAATATCAATGAAATCGGTAAAACTAATGAAATACCCACTGTAGTTGGCAAATTTTACTGATTATATAATTCAACTTTTAATTTTTCAAATTACCCCACTAAACTAATTATTATTTTGAAATTGGGTTATTCCGTTAAAAAAAATAAACGGACGTTAATTTTTTATCTACAAAACTAATGATTTACCCAATTGTAGTTGTACGTTTTTTACCGACACCATTGAACTTTTTAATTTTTCAGATTACCCAATTAAACTAATTAAAAAAATGATTATTTTAAATATTTTTAAAAACAATTATTATTTTTCAATAAAAACTATTAGAAACTTTAATTTTTTCCATAAAATGAGTAAAGTTTCATAAAATATAGATTTAAAAAATTAAAGTTTTATGAAACCTTCATCGATTTAAAAAAAACATTTTTTTTCTTTTGAAAATAAAGTTTATTTTTTGAATCTATATTTATAAAATTTTACTCATTTTTTTAAAATATGAAGAATTTTCCAATTTTTTTTCTTGAAAATAATATTTATTTATAAAAATTATTAATTTTTTTTTTGAAAATATTGAATCAATTTTTTTTTATTTTTCTTTTACTTTTTTTTTTATTTTAATTTCTATTTTAGTTTTTTTTTTAAAATTTCTAATATTAAGAATGGGTCATTCTGTTAAAAAATTAAGTAGACATTAATTTAATTTAAAATCACTTTAATTTTTTTGAATCTATATTTTATGAAACTCTACTCATTTTATGAAGAAAAAAAAGTTTCTAATATTTTTTACTTAAAATAATAATTATTTTTAAAAATATTTAAAATAATTATTTTTAATTAGTTTGATGGGGTAATTTGAAAAATTAAAGGTTCAATGGTGTAATCAGTAAAATGTGCCAACTACAGTGGGTAATTCATTAGTTTTGTAGATAAAAAATTAACGTTCGTTTATTTTTTTTAACGGAATGACCCAATTTCAAAATAATAATTAATTTAGTGGTGTAATTTGAAAAATTAAAAGTTCAATGGTGTAATCAGTAAAACCTACCAACTACAGTAGGTATTTCTTTAGTTTTGCCCAATGAAATCTAAACCACAAAACATCATTTAAAATGTTTTTTTGTTGCACTTTTAGATGCAAAATAACCAATTATACTATCATATTTAATGTTTTCTAACATATCATTTTCAATGCATAATATCGCTAATCTTTTTATTATTCTTATTTTTTTATACACATAAATACATAAGTTTATAAAAAAAATTGGGCCCCCCTCAACTGTGGGCCTTGGGCGGTAGCCCTGTTAGCCCTTGCCCAGGGCCAGCTCTGATGAGAGAGAGAGATGATACACACTTGCACACAGAAAAATGTGAAAATGTTAAAGAAAAGATAAAGACAGAAAAAAATTGTTAAATAAGATTTGTCCAAGTTCTTCTCCGAAATCATAACAGTAAATGTTGAAAGTATAAAGATCTCGGTATTGCACTATTGACAAAGACTGAGGAAGACATCAGTCGTTTACTCTCCAGCAGCATGTGCCTGGATTTCAAGCCTATCATCAAAGAGGCCAAATACTCAACATCGGTCTTTAACTAATTATGTCTTGTATTTGCCTTTTTGATTCTAAACCCGAGTAACTCTTGAAACTTGTAATAGCCAACTCAAAAGGTAATTTAATACAACTCAAAATTTACGCATGTCTAATATTATTAGTCTACTAATGTAGTAATGTTGCCCAAAATGTGAGGGAAACCACATACTTGTACTGGTGATGTGTTCTTGTCATAAGCAAAGAGAGATGTTGGTTCATATCAAACTATAACCAAAGCATACGCAGAAAAGGTTTTCTAGTCATTTAACAGGATAAAGACTAAAAGTCAAGTTTCCAGGGGAGTAACTTGGCGTCAAATACATGTTACTTAGTGCCAAAAGCAAAAATGTTAATTTAATCCCCCATAATATTTATAAAGAGAACTACCTGTTCACATCTTCTATAGCAAAACCAAAGTCCTTTAGGATGTCCGTCCGGCACAAGACCCTTCATCCTTAGGCAACCAATATGATCTGCAACAAAATATTTCTACATTGAAGAGATATTGAACTTTATGAAGATGAAAACCTATATGGTACATAGTGTAATATTGCTACGCCCAGGTTCAAGCAAACATACATTGAAGCTCACACTGATGACAGTTGATAACACTACTATCTGAAAACTCTTCCATGTCTTTATTGATTTTGCTCTGGCCATAAATTTTGCAGCAGCATGATGGGCAGAACCAATCTCCATCAGGAACCTCCTAAATAAGCAAATGATGAAGTCACAAAATCAGGAGTTCAGGACTCAGAATTATTATCAACATATTGATTGTAGAATTGGGAAAGGAAAAATTAGAAGATTTTAGAAATGAGGCATGACATGAGACTTTCATGTAGACTTGCCTTCAAACCGAGGCAATATGTGTGAAATGAGGATGGACACCGATCGCACAAGACTAATTCACCCCCAAAATGACAAACTGAGCATATGTAGTCATTCTTGTTGTGATGCTGGTTACTCTTCATCTCACGTGACTCTCTTGCAGAGCTTCTAGCATTAATGTCGCGTTTCAATTGCAACTGACAATCTAGCAGGGACCTGCCATCCTCCAAAAATATATTGGTTGAAGGTCGATGGTAAGTACTGCCAGCATGACCTTCAAAGTTACTTAAAGTAAAAATATCTTGGCAGCAACTGCACCTGATCCCATCACGAGTCACTCGACCTTCTGCTAATGTACCATCGTTCCTTCTGTCACGGTATTGTACTTTTGCCCTGGGCAAAACGACATTATTGTCTATCAACCAAGACAAGACGGTTCGAGGGTTGCTGTGTGAGGAAGATGGAACCACCACCTGACGAGCTCTTTTGCTTGAGCGCAACACATGGGTTGAAACAGCAACATTCAAATTATCTCTTGATTTGATAGTTTGTCCTTCCTTTAAATCCTTTTCCTTCTTCAGAGATTTTGAGGACCGAGATGTAAGATGTAGGGCACTACTCCTTTTTCTTCCATGTTTTCTGATTCTTTGGACTTTGACTTTACCTAGGTCAGCAACCTCACTTGACAATGATAAACCAGAAGGCTCTACTGGCCACTTTTCAGACAATAGTCTTTGTGATATTAATGCTCCATGAACCTCTAAACTGGCCTCACTAGTTAACTGGCCTTCAGCTTCCTTCCAAACATTTCTTTCTTCAACTACATAGCCCTTGCAAGCTGCTAGAAGCGTAGTATATACCTTTCCACTCGGCGAACTGTATTTTAATTCTCTTGAGCCCATTTTGTCTGTTCTGCAAGTGTAATAAAATCTCCACCCAACAGCAGACAGGTGCTTCTTTGCTTTCAATTGCATATCCTTAAGCTTATCATCTCTCTTCCATTTCCGAGGGTCATCTTTACTTTTTACTCCAAGAAAATAATAGTCTGTTACAGCTTGCGGACAGTATTCAGATTCAACAATAAAATTAGGAGAAAGATTTATGAGTTTGTCCTGGTATCCTTGTGTCTGCTCAGTTAATGGAGATAAATGCTCATCGTGGGGAAACACAGAAACAATTCCAGAAGCAGATTTTCTCAAATACTTGCAGACCTTGATAAGTGATTTGAAAAACTTCCCAACACGACCAGGCCGGGAGTAGCCCCACCTCCGAAATCTTTTCTCTTGCAGATACTCAAATTTCCAGCCCAAAAATGTAAGATGTTTCTTGACATTTACTGTTAAGTCCTTCGGTGGCAAATTCCCAGCCTTAAATATATTGTAATACTCAATAATTGCATCTTCACAAAACTCAGCTTCAGGAACATCGTCAAGACCAGCAGGAAGCCAATTTCGCTGTGTGATTTGTATAGGCATTTTAGAATTTGTAATCAAAGATAATTCATCAGGTTTTGAATTAGATTCTCTCAAATACTTGCACGCTTATAGCAAGTGATGGGAAACACTTCCCATTAGAACGGGCCGCACGTAACGTACTCGCTGCACACCTTTTTCTCTACTAATCTCAATTTTCCAGCCCAAAAATGCAAGATGCTTCCTGGCATTTAATTTGATGTCAACTGATCGCTTATGCCCAGCCTTGGACATAGAGTAGAATTTGAAGTATTCATTAATTGCATCAGCGCAATACTCAGCTTCAGGAACAATGTCAGGACCAGCAGGAATCCAAGCATGACGTGTTCTTTGCTTGGGCACTTTAAAATTGGAACTGTCTTTAGATAATTCATCAGGATAAGAAGGTAAAATTGCCCCTGCTGCAGAGCTCACACATGGTGCTTCATGGCTGGGCTTGATTGAGCTGGCTAATGGTATCTTATCCAACCTATCACTCTCCATGACAGATGCCAAATCATCCCGACCAATCTCCTCTTCAAACGGGTGACAACAAGCTCTATTCAACTGAACAGTAGTTTCAACTGGTACAATAGCACGAGAGTCACCAAAATATGATTTCTGCTTTAATAAAGCATCAAGAGCAAATTCATTTAGTTCCAGCAATTGATAGCCTTCTTGTAATAGGTTCACCGAGGAGTTTGAACGGTGAAAGAATTCCTTCACAGTAATCTTAAAATTATCCACAATAACCTGCAACGCCAACTCTTTCCAAATATCACACAGAGAAGAAGTCCACTCCTTCAGGTTCTCAAAACTTTTCTTTACCCGCACATCATACCAAATTTTCCTAACAGAAACAAGAAGGGGCCAATCTTTCTCAATTTCCTCTATTACTTCAAGAAATAACCAGTTCCCACGAGGCTTCCAGACTTCAGTATTTTCATCCCAGTCCTGAGTAATTCGCAAATCATCTATATGGACCTTCATTTCATCACCCATATCTGGAAAGAAAATGACCCTCTCTAGGGAACCATCTTGATGATCAAAAACCACACTTTCCCACCATGCATCCTGGTAATAGACATCAACACATTGTCCATAGTGGAGAAACCATATATCACAATCAAGTGGAGGTGGCAACGGCCGTATCCATCCACGATAGTTAGATGGTGATGAGTTGATACTAATAACGCCATCAACAATAGCAGGAACTTCAACAAAGTCAATAAGCCTACTAGAACTGTGATCATCAAATAGAAGATGATCATACTCAACCCTTCTAATTGCTTTTTTGCAGGCAACCACAGTTCCAGAGTGCCATGAACCTTGAAACCCCTCTTCAAAACTCCTTACCTGCACAAGATTTCACGATGTAATGCAAAATCTTTGGATCCCAAACTCAAACCAGCTAAAAATCAAAATAAAGATAAAAAGAAAGGACTTTGATTCAACCAATACACTTGCCAACTTCAATTAGACAATGCATGTAACCATAGACCAAAAAAGAGAAAGAATTGATGAAATCCAGTAACTTAACTACCCAATTTAATCTCAAAATTAAGCAGTTCGCCGTCAGAAAAATAGAAAGTAATTATTAAAACCCATGAACTGCCTCAATCAATAGAACCCCCAAATTCATCAATAAAATCGAACAAAACTACATGCAAACATAGAAACATCACAATCAACAGATATACACAACAAAAATAGTATAATCCAGGAATATGCATGTAAAATCGAAGCAAGATTACTAATGGAAGCCAAAACAATCAAAACACTGAAACACATTATGAACAGAAAATAAGTCATAGAACTCAAATTAAAGGGAATTTTACAGATGATCAAGAAAATAAAAAGAAGAACACCCATATACGACTGCTTACAGAGGCGGAACTAGGCAGGGGCGGGGGGGGCAGCTGACCCCGGTAGGGTGGCGGTCCAGGAGGAGCTAGGGGGGAGCGGGGGCGGGGAGCAGCCGGCAGGCAGGCGCCGGCGAGCAGCGAGCAGCGAGCTTATTCTTCTTCTCCGACTCCGAGACTCCGACTGTAACAGGCTAACCAACACAGGCAATCTTTTTTTTTTTTAAAGTAACATGAAACGACGTCGTTTCATTAAAAAATTTTTAAAAATTAATTTTTCTTTATTAGGACCTTAGGTCTTCCGCCTCTCCCTCTTTATCTTTACAGACTTCCCTCACTGCCTCTCTTCATCTCTTCCCTCTTCGCCTCCACAGCTCCACTGCGTGTCTGCCTCTGCCTCCTCCTGCCGGCTGCCTCTGCCGCCACTACTCCGCCCGCCTCCGCTGTCTGCTCAACGCCTCCACTGCTTGTCTGCTTTGGACTTTGGTAAGTAATTTAACTCATTTTTAATTTTAATTTAGCCTAAATGTCTTTCAAATTTGGTACTATTAATTTTAATTTAACCTAAATATGCATACTATTAATGTTTTCTGTTAATTAGGTCTCCACGTTTTATGTAATTTTGATGATGACAAATAAATTTAGGAATATAAGAAAAAGAATAAAAATAAATATAGAATTATTTCCATAGAATTTTCTTTATTTCTTTTTCTTATCTAAAAAATAGTCCAAAATTTTCTTTACAAAATTATTGAGTAAATTTCTAGTAATCTTGATAATTTATGTCGTGTTAAGAAATAAGCTCATAAAGCAATATTTCCCAAGGAAAAAGAGATTAACTAAAATGATATTTTTAAACCCTAAAAAATTGCTCTATAAACTATCTTAGAAAATTATTCTATAAAAATAATGAATTTTATTTTTAATTATAAAAATTAAGATGGTTTAATACCTTAAATTAAGAAAACCTTGTTTAAAGCTATTTAAGCTCTCACTTTTCAATTGAAAGAAGCTTAAAACACGCAGGATACAGTTGTCTGCTCTCACTCGCACAACCGAAAGAAGCTCTTCAAGCGGCAATAACCCCCTTAAAATATGTTCTGGTTCGCCACTGACTGCTTATTTATATATCAAATTTTAAATTTTAAAAAAAAAACAAAAGAAATAGGCTTGAATTAAACGACATTACTTCTACTCTGTGATCAACGAGAAGCTTTTTTTAGTCGATCTCCAGCAGTTTTCCGCATTGTTTTCCTCTCTGTAAATGCCTCCTCTTCTATGTCTGCCGCCATTGGAGATAGTGTAGAGGTTTTTTATTTTTCGTTATAGAGTCCTAAGGTTTATGAGCTTCTTTTCTACGAGTATATGAGGAAATCGTTATTTCCATAAATTTAAGATATTTTTAGACTCACATTAAATTTTATAGAATATTTTAAAATTTTTTGTAAAAATATTATTTTTATAAAGTTTATGTTAAACAAATTAGGATACTCGTTATTATAAATTAAATAAAAAATAATATTGGGATCTCAAATTATTTATCTCGAATAATATATCGTCAATATTTTGATTAGATAAATTTTATTATAATTGACTATGTATTTTGTGTTACTTTTGACACATTTGAAACAAAAAATTTAAGGCTCTTAGTAAATATTATTGGTTAATTAAGAATATAATTTTATTTCTTGATGAAACAAAATTAACTTGATTTAAAGTTTATTATTATTAAAATAAATATTATTAACAAATTCCACTTTCTTAACCAACTATCTATGTATCTATTATACAAAGTACAAGGGAGGATTGGAGATTACATTTGGTATAGTTTCTAAAATTATTCGATGCAACACATAAATATATGTGTAATTGTATTTGTATAAAACATCCCACATTTCATAAATTTTCTTCAATTACTTAAAAATTTTATTTTTCAAAATTGAAACACATGCAAATGTGTCACTGATTTCAATAATCAAAAAGGTGACTCAATTGTCGTTCCTCGTTTTTTAAAATGGAAATAAGCATCGGAAAAAAAAAGGGAAAAAACATAATAAAAGCTCAAACTTAAACATTGACAAATTAAAATTATGAATTATTTGATTGTAAACTAAAAAGATGAAACGTTCATTGAATTTATACTTATAAAAATAAGAGCATTAATTAAGAAAATTAATATTAATTTTGACTATGTTAAAAAACTATTTATTTAAATTAAGAGGAGTCGGTGAATTGAGCTCGTTTGATTAGAACAAAACAAATTATTTTAAAAATATTGATTGCGGAAATTCTCACATTATATTCTCCTCCTGCTCTCTTTTTGAGTTAGGATAATTCCCGATTTCTTCCCCGCTGCCGAACTGCTGGGTGTGTGAGTTTCACGAAGATCGAGAAGCAGTAACTCATAGTTCTTCGCCTCAGGTTAGTACTCTGAAGCCTTTATGATGTTTTTTAGAGCTCTCAATTTGAGTTCAATTCAATCCCATAATTTTGCTAGGTTTTTATTTTTTTTGAAACCAATAGAAGTTATATTTGATGTTGTATTTTGTTAGTATTTGCCATGAAACCCTAGAAATCTTAAAATATATACACGGATATTGTAAAAATCAATGTTGAAATTTTATTTGTTCAAGTTCTACACTTTTTATCTCTTTCTGATGGTGATTACCAGGGCTGAGTTATGCTTACAATCCCACAAACTGTGAATGTGATTGAGATAACTGATAAGCTAGTTTAGGCCTTCATGGTGACTCAGAACTCTAACATATTAGAGTAAAAACTTTTTTTTCTTTTGTATTTTTTGATAAGAAGTGAAAACTTAAGTAATGTTTTTGTCATGGAAGGAATATCTTCCTTATCAATTTAATGGGTTGTATTGCTAAAGGATTTATAGGAGCAAGTAGGAGCAGTTTATTGAATTTGGTGTTTCTGTGTTTTGGAATGAAGTATTCCATTATTTTGCCAAGTGTTTCAGCTTTGTGATTAATCTGGTAATATTGGAATGGATACTTAGATAATGTTAAATTTTGATTTAGAAAGATCGATTATTTTAGGTTCTTGATTCTTATTGTAAGATCAAAAAATATCTGAAGATCATACAACAATAGACACTTGTGGAGCAGATTCAGTACTTTAATGTACATGTTATTATGGAGAATTGGTGATGAAATGCTTAAGGGAATAATGCTTTGTTATCTTCATTATCACTTGCAAAATGCTTTGTTTGAGGCCAATTTACTGGCTCATTTTGTAGTCATGCCTTTTGGATGACTAATCTAATTGGAATTTGTGTTATATCTTCAAATGTATGTCTAATTTTGATATTGTTAGGAAAATAGTATTTTATCATATACTTGATGTTTTAGATCATTAATATTTTAATCTGATTGTAATAATATCCTAGTTATTAAATTAAATAACAAATTGCATAATTTCATCAACATTGCTAACATTTCCTTTACCAATGTGTATCTTCCTCGACCTCGGTTTAATGCTGTATTTAAGCGTATATGAGTGATCATGCATTTAATCTGCTATGGTTCTTGTTCTGAATTTAGTAACTACTCATCTTTCATAAAATGAACTTCTTCCTTTTAAGTTTTAGCTTATGACCGCAAGTCAGAATTGTTTTCATAGTCATTTCTACTTAATTCTTTTATGCATTTTGTTTGAATTGAACAAGTTAGTAGTGAGGCAACATGTAGTGCTGGATTGTTGGAGGTTGTGGTGTTTTTTATTTTCTTTCCTGATTTGGGATTATTTTTATTAGAAGTTGGCTTTAAAATTTACATGAAAATGGCTTAATACTTGACATAAGTACAATTCAAATGCAGTTATGGCATCTGAACAAGCATTTGTAATGCTTATATGGAATTTAGTATTTGTTATGTATGTATAGTTTCATGTTCTACATATGATATAAGAGTCTATGTCACAAGCCTGTTATCTATGTCCACAAGTTTGTTTTTGCCAAGCTTTATCACATTCCAGATTGCCTTGTTTGCTCGGTTGGCTTACATAAGAATGAGCTAGAGGAGAGCCCCAATTAAGCATGACACTGAGCTAATCATGTACATCTTGGTTCAATTAAAGTTTGATTTGTTAGTGTGGCCTTGCCAAATTATATTTACCTCCCCGTATTCTCATATAAAAATATAGGGTTCCCTCTCATGTAAATGGTCTGTACACGTAACATTGGGTGCTTATTTAAAATGATTTTTAACGTTTGTTTTGTCCATCCTCCTCTTGATCTTTACGGTTGATCAGTATTTCTGAATTATAAGTTATTGAAGTAATAACTTCATATTTGAAATTTTGTACTTGCTAATGTTATTGATCTTAATTTATGCATAAAAAATTTACACCAATCACAACCCTTTAAATCTACTTAAATTTGACGCTTAACATTCTTTTTGTTTGGAAACATTGACCTAACAGTCCTTACTTTATCCAGTAAAATACAATGATTTTTATGGAAAGGGCTCTTTCAATTACTATTCCTCTCTCCATCTCCCAATGTTTTGGTACATAAAATTTGGCTACAGAACAGAGAAGTTCTTGGATCTGATTCTGCAAGCATGGTGAAAAGCATACGTCTATGTTGCTAATTTTAAAATGATTCATCAACTTTAATGGACTGTAGATGGATTTTTGGATGTGGTACCCATGTTTTTCTTAAACATTATTTTGTTGAGATCTAATTGTAAGCCTTTTGAAGTTAATTTTACCATCTTTTCCTCCCTTGTGATGTGTCATGCTCTGTAAGTATTTGTAACTGTCTGAGTGGATGCAGGTTGCAACCTGATTGGGATCTCTGAAGAAAGTGTGCTGTAGAAAGTATGGCTAAGCATCATCCTGATTTGATTATGTGTCGGAAGCAGCCGGGAATCGCCATTGGACGACTTTGTGAGAAATGTGATGGGAAGTGTGTCATTTGTGACTCGTATGTGCGCCCATGCACACTTGTTCGGGTTTGCGATGAATGCAATTATGGGTCCTTTCAAGGTCGTTGTGTCATCTGTGGTGGAGTTGGAATTTCTGATGCATACTACTGCAAGGAATGTACGCAGCAAGAGAAAGATCGGGATGGGTGTCCGAAGATTGTAAATTTGGGGAGTGCAAAAACGGACTTGTTCTATGAACGGAAAAAATATGGTTTCAAGAAACGCTGACCTGAGTATTTGTTAATTCTCTTAACGAGTTCATTTGCACTTGTGTATTATCTTCCTACCTAAAGATGGTGTATTTCATAATGTTGAAAAGGATATTATTAGGTCTTGGATTTGTATTTTGTAGACATGCTTGAATGGAAACCGTGCTTGTAATGCATGATTCCTTATGTCATACTCTGTCCTTAATTCAGATTTACATTTTGATAAGTTTTGAAAAAAGTAATAATAGTTTGTGTTTTACCGAGTTAGTTTTTCCTACCAAGGAGATAAAATGGGACTTCCTTTGTCCTGAAATTAAAATGCCATCTTTTTATTGACATTCTTTGCAAGTATAAGGTTATACTTGGGATATATTTGAACCTACTAGTTTAGGAACTTGATATTTATGAAATTCTTTTTTCACATTTGATTTATTATTTATGTGTGAGAAGTTTTTGTAAAAATATTAGAGGGGCAAAATTAGCAAATTGTTTTCTCAATATTTTTGTAAGGTTTTACTCATATAAATAATAATTGGATCCCACAATTATGTGAGAGGGACTTGTAGAAAAATTATGAACAATACAATTAGAATAAACACTAGAGAAAATAATTATTGAGAAAGTTTTATCTTCAAGTTTGTCATAGATAAATCTACCCTTTTACAAAAAAAATATATCATTTGCAAACCTTAGGTATGAATATTATTCATTTTTCAGTTGTTTGTTCAATAATAGGGACATGATAATTAATGAAATAATGATACCAAATTAAAAAAAATATAGAGTTATTATAAACTCTTTTTATGAAATAAAATAAATAAATGACAAATGAAATTGGGAGTAGTACAAAAAATATAGGAAGGATTAGTATTGTTAAAAGCTTTGGACAATGGCCCAGTAACTAAATTGTCTAAAGCCTTAAGATAGCCCGAAGCCTAGGCCCAGTACAAGTCAAATGTATAAATAATATGAATTTAATGACAAAGTTTCATTTTCTCATATCCTCTCGGGTGGATTATTCCTTCTTCGCAATTATTTTCAGCTTGTCAAACAAGAAATCTTAATTTTCTTCCGCACCGCCGTCTCAGATAGAGAAATCTTCGGTTCAGGTTAGTACGCTTCATTGCCCATCTGTTATCTGTGTCTCTGTTCTTTTAATATTTTACTTATAACTGGAGTTGTTAGTTCCCCTATCACAAAATGATCGAAGAAGGAATTTTACATATGTTCGTGCCTGGTGTATATTTATATGTATGTTTGAAGATATTCAATTCTTTCAGTTTTCTCAATATGGGAAACACTTGTGTATATACATTTAATATTTGGTAAATTCGGTTTTCTGGTTCTGAATTGTTGCCAATAACTTTGTTTCTAATGTGAAGGAAATTGGGAACATGGAATTTGACACATAGTCAATTTAGGAACAATTGGGTTAGGGTAGGTTTATTCAGCCTGTAAACTTGTTTTGGGACAGCTTGTAACTATATGGTTACTAATAACACTAACCATAATATAACATAATAAAATAGTAACCATATAATTATATGATAGTAATCAGAACAGATTTTAATGGTAACCAAAACAGAAATATCATGTAATGAAACCCAGTTTAGGCAATCCATGTATACTAAACAATTATATATTAACCAGAATAAAAAATAAGAGTAACCAAAATCCCACATTGAGGACACAGTAATAGTAGCCAAACTATAAGATAACAGTAGGCAAAACATAATAAAGCAGTAACCAAATAGTTATATGAAAGTAACTAGAACATGTTTTAATAATGATAACCAGTTTAGGCAACACATGTATACTCTCACATGTACATTTAACACTTGATATATGTTCTGATACAAGCTTGTAACTATCTGGTTACTACCAAAAAATACAATGGTTACCCTTCTATGCATGTTTGGTTACCAACTGCACTTTTAAAACAATATATCAGACACAACTTAGAAGTAAAAAAATTGAACCAACAAACAATGTCAAATCACCGGTAATATATTCAAATATGTAATCCCATTTATATAAGCTCCAAAAAACATTACAGACTCACTAACCATAACAAAGGGTTATGGATATCCAACAAAAATCAAAGTACGAAATAGAAAAAATTTAGCGGAACTCCCGAAATTGTATTTGTACAAGTTCAGATGGGGAAGAGTTGCCCAGATGTGCTGCCATCTCTTTGACAAGATGCAAGTTTGAACTGCCAATTTGGTGTGGGTGAAAGAGAGAATATGATGATTACCACAACAACACAGGAACAAGAACAACTAACTGATGATTATAATTATGATAATCATCATGCGATAGGATTTCGGGATCTGGGTATAATCCAAACCCGTTCTATGTCAACTCTTTCGTTGAATGGAATATGAGAGCGCCATTGGAGATCATATACAAAGCTTACGAAAGTAAAGAATATGATCGGAACGACGATGTATTAATCGAGAAACAAGAGAAAGCGATTACGGATCGAGAGATATCCTTCTTTTGTCATTTGTATTACTAAGATGCAAGTTTGAACTTTCTTTCTACTGCTGCGCACAAAACTCATTTTGTTACAGATTGCATTCAATACAGTAAACCACCAATACTAATCCCCTAAATTAAGGAATCCTAATTGCACTAATGTTTCCCTAAATTAAGGAATCTTAATTACATTAATATTGTAAATAAATATGGGAAAGTGTATTACTTTTGTAATTATTTTGTGGATGTTTTATTTTTGTAATTATTTTTAAAAATGTACTATAATATGTAATTAACCCATATTAATTGTTTTTGTGTCTTGTTGTTACTAAGAAATTGGTGCAAGGGATTCTCATTAGAAACAAGAACGTACGTACGTAATCAACCAAATCGGTAACTTTTATATATATATAATAGATACACGGTCCGAATTTTAAGCTCGCCACTTATTTAACATATATTGTTCACCCTCAAGCAAATTTGATCGACGATTTATCTTATCGCTATATATATAAGTAACCGTGCTTGTCTTAGCTTTTATTGACGGACAACATATATAATGACAGAATAGAACCTATGAGCGAATGACCGAATTGTCAGGCCTGGTTCGTCGCTAAAAGGGGTGAGCAAAAGTATGTTGTGATAAGGGGTGAGTTAAGAGATCCAGATATATATATATATATATATATATATATATATATATATATATATATATATATATGGTTCGGATCTTAAGCTCATTTTTATCCAACTCACCCAGCTCATCCCCTTTAGTTTTTTTAATGACGGACAATGGCGGTTCGGTTATATTATAGCATACATACTATTAATGACGGGACAACATATAACGTCACTAAAAGTATGAGACAGCGGTTGTATGACCGAACCGTCACGGATCAAAATCTACTAAAGGGGGTATTTGAAGTGAGTTGGATAAGGAAAGTTTTAAGATCCGACTCTATATATATATATATAGTTTCTTATACACATGTGGACCATTTTTAGCGACCGGACAAAATCATATTTAAATTATTGTCATAGGTCGAGCAATCATGCGATAGTCTGTAATCGTCAAGCTATAGCCCGGTTTAGACCCTATGACAATGGGTTTAATGACGATTTTGTCGATTATTAAAGATAAAATCGATATGCACACCACTATATATATATATATATATATATATATATATATATATATATATATATATATGTGTGTGTGTGTGTGTGTGTGTGTGTGTGTGTGTGATGCAACAGTACGTACTTCTCCGTTCCACATCAATGGAGTACCAGTTGAATATTAATGTAGGAATTAATTAATTTTTTTTTAAGGACGAAGGTAATTCAAAATTTAAATGCCCCGTTCAGTTATTTACGGCCTAACATAAATAAATGGCACTCGATCTTTTAAAAGAAAGAAATTATGAAAAAAAAATAAAAGCATTTCTTGCAACATATATATATATATATATATATATATATATATATATATATATATATATAGTAATCGTCATCAAGAATTCATTTCAATTTTCTATTTTATTTTATTGCAAAAAAAGAGAAGAAAAAGCGTGCCAGAATAAATTAATTTCTACTTACCAGATTTAATTATCATGCTCATGGGCTACACATGCATGCAAATTTTTAGATCATTCTTTTCATAAGATTCTGATCATGCATGTCATGGGTCGGTCGTTTGTTCATTTATATTTAGGGAATGTTTGATCTTTTTCTTTTATTTTGACCTTTCGTTCTTTAAAGTATACATGATTCAACAAATAAGCTCCTTAAAATTAAGGCATTATATATTACGATCGATCATCCATTACAATTAATAATTCATCAGCAGATGGATAATACTAATTAATATATAGCAAAAACACATTATACATGGAAGATTTCGTTGAAGGGCAGCTGGTATATATATACTGCATGTGAATTTTACTGCAAAATATTAATTTTATTTTCTATAAAATATGCTGAATACAAGTGAATATTTCAAATTTAGCAATACAAAGGAAAGGTTCTAGTACCCAAAAAGAAGAAGAAAAACAATAGTATAATTGTACTACATGATAGGGGATTAAATATCAATAACTTCGATCAGTACTTGAGAGAGAGGAAAAGACAATAATTAGACTCTGCTCCTCGATCTCTTAATTAATTAAACCATGATCATCATGAGTAGTGTGCCAAATGCTGCAGAAATCCATGCAGACGAAGCGAATCCAGTAGCTGCCGAAGTTGGGGTGCTGGGAGAAGGCGAAGCCGCTGGAGATGCTACTTGGGCTAAAACCGTTATCGCAAGCTTCTGGTTTCCAGCTGTACAATGACTGCCAACACTGCATAAATACCATTTCTTCCCTTCAGTTGTCAGGGTAATCACATCACTACCGGTGGTAAGACCAACACTATCCTGCGGCTTTGTACAGTTTTGGAAAGAAGCTAAATCCACTTTGTGAACATTATGGACTCCCTGTGGGTAATTAAAAACTGCACAATCATAGTATATAATTTGATTAGAGAGGCTACAAGAATTAATGCTAAGTGCACGTGCAAGATGTGACAATTTCTAGCATTGTTGAAATTAATCTAAAAGATCAAATTTCATGGTTTTGACAGTTTAAAAAAAGGATATAATCAGGAGGTGCACAAATCCGATATACTTATTGATGAAGAAATTTAATAAAATAGTGAGATCGAGTTAATGATGAACATACTGAATTTATGAGGTTGTGTGGTTAACTGATCGAGCACAAAAATGCAATGTAATTTCTTAATATTACCAACAAAGAAGATACATACTGAGTTTATCGCCGACATGAAACTGTTTATCTGCAGCCCAAGATTTGTAATCAAAATTGATGGTCCAACCCTTTTTATCTCCAACCACAAAATCGGTTGCCAAAGCTGGAGCAACAACTGCAGCAATAAGAGCTAGTGCAACCAATAGATTAATTGAAGCCATTGACAAAAATGATCAGATCGATCGGCTGCAAGGGCTTACTTATATTTGTTTTCCTTTCACCTTAATTAACTGTTTGATCAGGATACTTTTCAGGCGTGACATTTATAGAGATTTTAACAAAGAGTGATTAGCCGGCTAATGTCGGCATCTCGCACCTTCTGTGGCATGTGTGAATACGGCAAGAATTTTAATTTGGCCACAATTGTTAGCCATGTTGCAAGTTAAAGACAACCTTGAATCACACACACACACACACACACACACACACACACACACACACATATATATATATATATATATATATATATATATATATATATTAATTAAATAATTAGGCTGTTGTTATGACTTGGTCAATTAATCACAATAAAATGAAAATTATTTAGCTTCTTTTTATGAACCAGTCAATATATCTACCTGCAGAGTTGAATGACCAAGAAAAATAACAAGGTAATAAGTCTAAAGTGGTCGATCTCTGTGTTATCTCCAATATGCTATTGCTAGTAGTAGACTTCTCGTGCAGGCGGCTCCTAACATAAAATATTTGAAAACAAGAAATCTTCCTCTCTTTTTTAACATTACCTCCAAACATGTTCACAGGCAGTATAAGAAATTAATGCTATGTATCTTTTACCGAGAATGAGGTATTGTAGAAACAGATTTGACAATTCAAGACGGATTTTCCTTTTCTTTTTTTTTCTTCTTCCCTGAGAAGTATCAGTATTCTGGAGTTAATAAGTAATACTAAGGTTATATGTGGACTTCTATGGTTTACATATACAGGCAAAAGAGCAAATCTCTTTTGTTTTGTACTCGTACTCCGTAAATTTCTGTTAAGTGTACTGCTAGAGGGCAATTTTGAAAACTGGTGCCAATAAGCGTACACCATTTTAAAATTCTTCCACCTTCACTCTTAACGGATGCCTGAGCTCCTGTTGCATAGTTCATAGTCAAGAATGCATCAGAATGTTAAATTTTTAGACTGCTAACTGCTAAGCATCATTCACTTTTCATGTACCTGCTCATGGTGGACAAGGCACCAATTCTAGTGACGCCAGCAAGTGATGGAATTTGCTTCAGCTTGAACCTTGGTGGTTTTTCTTGCACCAATTTTTCTACCTACACAGAATTTGTGGTTGGTGATTGCACTATGACAAATAGTAGAATGATTTCACAACATCTAGTTGCCAACTTTAAGAAATAGAAAGAGATTATCAGACACAACATGAGTCTCGTACAAGGTTCCATTCTTACCTCACTATCTTGCTGGAAGGCTCCCAATTTATTCTCTTCTGAGCCCTTAAACCAAGTAATAAATAATGCAAGAAAATTATAAGATTGAAATCTAAGTGGATAAGAAATGTTTCATTCCACAATTAGCAGGAACAACTAGAACCTTTTCAAACATACAGGTAGGGCGAGGTAATTTTAACTGAGATCCGGTGCTTGGTTGGAGTTCAAATGTCAAAGTGAGCTACATTCAACAAAGGGCATATTGGCATAATATGAGTCAAGAAAGAATTGGAAACATAGGTTTTGGAAGTTAAGATAAATAATGACTTCAAAAATAGCAGTTGAAGAAGTTGTAGTGATTTGCAAAAAGTAAATATTTCTAGAGTTTACCTTGTTAAAAAGTTCTATTGGTGGATCATGTTGAACCCTCCGCTCTGTATGAAAATTAAATTCCTGAGATGAAGCTAGAACGTTATGGTTTATAAGATCACAACTTGATGTAAATTTGAAATATAAATCAATAAAATCAGATAATCCAATCTGGGAACTACCACCGGTACTGTTGTTTCCCTCTTCTTATTTCGGAAAACTCCTAGGTCTCCTTTACTGGAAAAAATCTGCATTTAGGACCAACATATAACCTTTAGAATTGCTTATAGGCATTTTCAAATACTGAACTCCTAGCTCTATATATATATATATAATACCTTCTTGTTCAGGGGTAGAGCTTTAAATTTGTGAATCATTTCACATCCATCCTTCTTTGGAGCATCTGCAACATTTGGCCTGATAGACAATCATGGTTTAAGTATAGAACAAAGTTCCTAGTCAAAATACAATGTGAAGCAATGCAGTAATTAAATGATCTTTCCAAAGAAATTGGAAATTTATGTAATCATCTTCAATAGATCCTCCAACGGCTCTATAAATCCATCACTAAACTAAAAGAATTATGTGAATTAATCTAATGATAGCAATAAAAATTTTAAAAAATTAGATAAGTGCAATGAAAATTAGGACATTATATAAAAGCTGAACATCAGAATATTGGCTTCACTACAAACAATCCCTTTATCATGCATTTATATAGAGAAAACAGATGCAACGACAATTTAGAGTAAATTTCTGAAGATAGATATTAGAAAAACATTGAATATAAGAAGCTCAAATTTAGAAATTATAGATAGAATCCCTTTCTTGACAATAAATAGGAAGCTGGAAATAAGGAACGTTTAGATGATACCATTCATTTTATAACAATGATCTTCTAAAATCTTACCTTCTGGGATTTTTGTAGCTGCATTGTGCAAGTGATCCAACTCTATGTTGGTGCAACACCTGCAACAATATAATTTCAATCCAAAGCTGATAAATACAAAATCACATAAACAGATGAGAATGCTAAATTGCTAATTATTTCATGTATCTGTTGTGACACTAAGATCTATTTACTTGCATTTCTTCCCTGTTCTTCCGTGCATTTTTTCTCTTGTTAGGAATCACTCGTGTGATACAAAATGAGAACACAAACTATTAGTGCTTTGCTAGAATAGCGACAAATGTATTAATTTCAACAGGTATAACCTTAGAATCATTGCAATGAACTGAGGATGATGGAACTGCAGAATTGTGTTGCATAGCCCTTTCCGATGTTTTTAGGTGAAACTCCTGAAGAGAAATGAAATGGTGGAAAACGTTAGCCAATTAAAACCATTTTTAGAAGGACTGTTGACCATGATAGTTGTCCACCAAAAAGGGAATTTGGTACAGGGGAAGCAAGACATTAAAATTAAGCACTTGCTTGAAACTTTGGTAACCGTGGAGTGCTTTTTAAAAGTAACAGCGAGGGAGCCTCAAAAATCTGTAAGTTGCAAACAAAATATATCAGTCGAATAAACAATTTGAATAAGTATTTAAAAAAAATGTTTTTCTATCTCCCACTTTAACAGACCATTCTGTTCAGCGGAAGAGCTCTAAATGTAGAAGCAGTGGATGTCACTTGTTCACGTTCACTACTAACTTTTGGCCTGAAATCAGGACAAACAAGGTAGCTTGTCAGGGCAAACCATGTTATTCATGGCAATGTTGACTAAAAACAGAAATGCGTGAACAAACCTCATCCTCTGTGCCCTGTGAGCTGTTTCAAGGTCAGGCTCTTTAGGAATAGTAAGCCGTAACTTAGCATGTATCAAACTTCCGTTGATGGTACCATCCTGCAAGACCATCCAACAATATTTTCAGAACTCGGTACAATTGCAGATAGTCTTCTTGGCTCAATTATGCGCCCCTCTCTAAACTCGGTACAAATCCCAATAGTCTTCTTGCCTCACATTACTTTTTATTATATATGTGTGTGTGTATTCACGTGTGTGTTTGTGTGTGTGTATTGATAAGTAGCTTACATTCGCTAATACGGGAAAAATGTCTATCCAAGTAATTCATTTGCTCGTCAGAGTATAATTTGTGTTTTTTCGTAGGCATGTTTCTAACCATATTTCTTGTTTGACCTATTCACAAATCCATATGCTTGGTGAACGAAATATCAACTTTGCTTGGACACCCTTGTATAGTTCAAAGTTCAAAATTATAACAAAAGACAAACATAATGTAATAACATGAGGAAGGATTGCCAGCATTAGAAATTAAATACATCAAAGAAAAACACATTGATACGTCAAAAGGCAAGCTCATTCACTCAGCAGTAATGTACCTTTTTAGGTTACTTGTGAACTAAATGAGTTTGTTGATTTGTATCAGTAACCTGGTATGTAGAAGAATTAGATGTTGAACTGAGACTATAGAACAGATAAGCAGACAGAGAATTCCAAAACAAGCTCTCACTCAGCAAGACGTTATACTAAGATAGCAAAGCATTCAAATGAGTGACATCGACAAATATTTACAGATGTTCACAAAACTTGTAACAGAAAGCCTCCAATTTAGCATTGATGGGAACAAGGCTGCGAATTCAAAGGAGCGTGAAGATTATAGTAAATCTTGACCTTACGCAAGTGACCTCCCTCAAGCTTTTGTCTCTTAGCAGGTTGACTCTCCAACGCAGAAGAATTAGTTAAACTTCTCTCATTGTTCTCCAACTTCAAAAACCTACCACTTGCAGGAAAAAAGGTCATCAGAACATAAGGATGGGACATGGAAAGATTGCCAGTGTTTAGTTTATATGTTTGCAGAATATGCCACACAATTAAGACATGGGATGCGTATATTATTTGTAACTGTAGAAATAAGAATAAAGTAGAAGACATGCCAGTTAAAAATCATATATTGTATTATTATTGGCAGCTGCCCAAACTTACCAAAGTTGGCAGTAATGCAAACGAGTGCAAGGAAAAAAATCCAAGAATATGTAAAGAAAAGAATTCACACCCAAAAAAAAAAAGGAAAAAGAAAACAAGTAGTCACCTGGAATTATCCACTTGACGAGCTTGATTTTGTCTGGCCAATTGGCTTGTTGTCGGCTTCATAAGAGTTGAAATACTCGGAACAGATGGTTTAGCAGTGTTATTTCTTTTAGGTTTTGAATCAATAATATGATTATAAAATGTCAAACCTACAAAGAATTCAATTGTAAGAATATAGGGATATATATTGTCGGTAAGAAAACTGCAAACTGTCCAGGACAGAAAACTGTGACTCTGTGAGATGCATAAACTGGATTTGAGGAAAACAAAAAGGAATGGAAAAAACAATGAAGACAAAAAAGAGCGCTGAAGTTTATATAATCACCAAAGGAAGCAAAGCTTAAATTATAGAAAGAAAACTTGAGATATCATTCCATAACAAGTACTTTACATCCTCAATCAATAACTTAGATCACCTGCAGGTATTTGATGGGATTGATTAAACTTTGGCAAAATGCAACTCTTTAAGTCAACAGAAATCCTTCCATTTATTCCTTCACATTCTGCAAGACATATATAATGAATGAAGGAGTAGGAATAACAGTGTCACATGTTTTATCTTGCTAATGAGCAAGAAAGTAAACCAACTAATTAATTTTTGTCACAGTGTCACATGAAATTAATTTTTCGTGTGGAACTAATTAATTTCTAAAGTTGTGCAGCTTATAAAGGAAATATAACTAGATTAAGGAAAAAGGAATCAACTTGGGAGCTTGAAACAGAGCTACATTAGCTTAAATCAACTGAAAACGGATATGTTAAGCAGTAATAAATCTAAAATCAAACTAACAACTTAAGAGCAGCTAGACCTTAGGATATAGAACACTTACGCGAAGGTGGATAACTTCCCTTGGATTTGAACCAGAGGTCAGCTTCACGAGCCTCAGCTAACGACTCCTGTCG
This sequence comes from Panax ginseng, assembly GCA_020205605.1. Lineage (NCBI taxonomy): Eukaryota > Viridiplantae > Streptophyta > Magnoliopsida > Apiales > Araliaceae > Panax > Panax ginseng. The sequence goes on from CM035150.1 coordinate 98,898,375, forward strand.
GCTGAAATCAAAGTATCGAGCCGCGTCGAACTCATAATCAAGATCGATTTCTACAGCTGTGAATGTGAACATTACGATATCCTCCTCCTCCTCCATTCCTCTCTCTAAAATCAAAGGTTCAAAGCGAAAACCCTAAGTATCAATTGAAATGCCAGTGATTGATCAGACACAGAAGGGCGTACGGTAGCAAGAAACGAAGAGAGTTGAGAGTAGTATAGTGTATGCATACAAGTGAGTGTTTGTATAGGTGGAGAGAGAGGAAGGACGGAATTGGAAATTGGAAATTTGAATGAGCGGGGCTCCAAATAGGGGTAACGTTATTTTATTTTGTGACGGAAATGCCCTAAAGATTGTTGAAATTGGAGAAATGCATTGGGGGATGAGATTGTTGTTCATTTTTCTTTTTATTAGTATTAATTTGTAGTACTACATTTCTTTGTCATACCTTGACGACTTCCGTGTAATGTATTGATATTTTTGATTTAAAAAAGAATCTATTTCAAAGAATTGCTAACAAATACTGGAGTAATATATACTACCTTCTCAAGCTCAATACATTTGTTTTTTATATACATAAAATATAATTGTATCACAAACGGAATGGACCGGACCGGACCGGACCTTATAAATATAATTTCCCCCTCCCTGTAATGTATTTCATTCATTTCATATATACAAGATGTATTCCTAGCCGGTACGTACGTACTCGTCCCTTTCAATGGACCATGGGAATTGGGAATTGGATCCCTCCCAGACCCCAGTGGGTTATAAAGGTTGAAAGCATCAATAGTCGGTCCAGAACCGCACACTGCTAATGGGCTGGGCTGGGCTGGAGAGACCAAAATTAGATATACTACTATTAACTCATCATAGTCCATAGTGAAAATCATCCATACCCGCCTAACTTGAGAGTCCAATTCAGCTATTGGATTTTGGAGGGATTTCCTTTAAGAAAATGCCCAACAATAGCAGGGGTAGGGGCCGGGGTGAATTTTGAAAGCCGCAAACTTGTTCTTCTTCTAAGTAACTAGTCTACTACAACAGCAAGCAACACTAACTAGGGTCACGCAACCAACTTGGATTCCAAGCCTTAAACATCAACATCCCATCTATCTTAAAATTTTCTAAACACCAACTTCACTTATATCTCTAAAAAATTATTATTATTAATATTTATCTGTGCATAGTAAATATGCAGCATTTCTAGTGTCACATTAATCAGTATATTACCCACTTTTTTAGAGCATTAAGCAGCGAATTATTTATTGTATTAATTACCACATGATGATATGTATCATGTATGTATGTAATATGGGATCGAGATCAACAAAGTAAGTTAATCAAAAAGTAAGTACGTACGTATTAGTGATAGAAGATTGTTTGATAAAACTATTTTTTTTTTAGTTTTATTTAATAAAAGTTTATTTTATTTTGAAACAAAAGGAAAATAATGAGACTATTCAAATTCTATTTAACTATTAATTATTACTAATATGTAACTTACATAATTAGTACTAATAAATATAGTTAAATATATAATTGAATAGTTATAATGTAACTTATATATATATATATATATATATATATATATATATGTATGTTTGTGTATATATAGATATATGTATACATAAGAGATATGTATATGATATATAGAGAAGTTACATGGAAGATTTACACAAGTAAATTTTTTTTTTCTATCTTCTTAATTCTTCTTACAAACAAATAACTACTAAAGTAGTGTTCGTTTGGAATTTTCAATGAATTGCTATAATCGGATTATTCACTAAGGCTCGACATATATCCTTGAGGTATATCGTCTGCAACTCATCGTAAACCGATCGTGGTGGGGGCGATAAAGACCTTAAGGATAGAGATCATCCGTGTCATATTTTCTATAACAATCTTGACTCTAAGAAGCTACAGTTCTAACAATTAGCATCATAGTTTCGTTTTGTGCCAATCACTATTGGTGTGGACCAAGTGGTGCGTGCGTGTAATAGTAATAGTAATAGTAATATCATGCCAACCGTGTACTAGTACTAAACAGTGTTTGTGTTTGTGCAAATACTATAAAATAATCAAGCCAACTCTATGATTTGTATAACCATTGATAGCATATGTATATTGTTCTAGTTGTCTAGCTATGATAAAAACTTTTGAGGACTAAATTCTAAATTGAGCTCTAAATCTTAACCCTCAAATTAATTTGCATCTTAAATTTTATTTAAAATTTAAATTTTAATATAATTTATATTAAAATTTAATGTGTAAATTATTTAATGTAAACAACGCAAAGAGTGCAAATTATATTAAAATTTTAAAATACATTTATTTTAAAGTGTAGGTCCGTAGGAGAATCAAATCAACTCCTCATCTTAAAGTGCTTGTTGTCACGTCATATGCACAGCAAAAGTTTCCACAATTGATCATATAAGCAGTTGCAAACGGAAAATGTTAAAACTTAAAACAAAAAATTCAATTTCTTCGATTATTAATGATTACAACCTTTGTAGCCATAGTGTTTATAGTACTAATATTTAACCCTTCCAAATGTATTCTATTAATTTTAGTGTGTTATATTTGAGGTATAACTTCTATATTTATAAATTAAATAAGTTATATTTCAAATAAATTATTATTAAATGAATATAAATTTATTAAATATTTTAAATGCACCAAAGGCTGAAAAACTAAATATACACTATATGAATCATGTAAAAAATAATAGTGAAATGCCGTGTTATTGGTGAAGTACAAGAAAAAATAATCATTTTTGTTTGATGGAATGCCTTGCAAAATAAAAAAGCAAGCATGTTCGAATATTAATAAAAAGGAAATTGATATTTTTACATGTTAAAATAAATGAATTTTTTTCACATGAAAGTGGGACCCCACTCAGTATTCATATTAAAGGGATCATATAAAAATATTAAATTTTTATGTAGAAATATCATTTTCCTAAAAAAATTAAAATTTGATACTTACAAATTGCAATAATACTATTTTGTAGTACTCCTATTATTATTTAAGGAATTACATTTTCTAAAGTAGTAGAACATAAAAACATTGAGAAATAAACTAAAGCAAACCATAAACATGACCAATTAGCATAATAATTTTGAGGGCTATTTGAGTAAAACAACTCCTTCCCCAATCAAAGAAAAAACAATAATATTATCCCAACAACTAGATTCATCTGTCAAACAAGCAAGTATTAACGGCGGAAAATAATCAACAATCTTTTTATACAAATAAATTAAAATACTTCTCAAAAATAAAAAAAAAATAGAGGAAGAGAGAGAACTCTGCGCATTGCCCAACCCCTCTCTCCTTCTCATTTCTCCTACGCTCCTTTGTACTCTCCGTCCGTCCACTCGACAATGTCCCCACAAACATGAAACAAACTCGAAGCTACGACGACGACAGAGACAAACCCACCACTGGCGGCGGAGCCACGACGGCGATGAGGGTGATAGTTCCCTTGCAAGGCGTAGTCCAAGGCCGCGGTGGCCTTGTTTTAGGCTCAGTCATACCCTGTGCTCTCTTCTACTTCTTCCAACTCTACCTCAAGCAGCGCCAACGCTTTCGCTCTAAACCTCCTCCGCCGCCGCCGGAGCTGCCGTCAACCGTCGAGCTTTCTCCTAGGCTGAATAGAGTTCTGTCTCGCTCCCTTCTCTCTCCGAGAGCCTCCAGTAGGCCGGCCCGCGTATCTTCTAGAGCTAATTCTATTGCTAAACAAGCTGATAGTCCATACTATGTTGGATTGAATAGGGTTGATGAGGACCCTTTTGATGAATTAAATAACCCAGATGGTTTTTTCCAGCTTGGATTGGCCGAAAACAAGGTTGGTTAATTTTCTTATTTATATAAATATGTTTACTTTGTCTTGCTGATATGTTTATAGTTGTAATAATAAATTAAATTTTGGTTTTGTGGTGAATTTAATTAGTTATCACTGGATTTGGTTCAAGACTGGCTATTAGAAAATGAAGATTCAATTTTTATCCGGGATGTAAGTGGGATTGCTACTTATCAGCCATTTGATGGGTTGATGGAGTTGAAAGTGGTAAGTGTTTCCATTATGCTCTTTGTTTTAATTGATTAAACTCATACATTATGTTTCCTTGTTGGATAAAAGTTGTTAAAGGACTTTTTGCCATAACAATAAAATTGACAAAAAAACAAAACTGAATGTTGAAAAGATTTCAAGACAGTTTTATATTGCCATGGTACCGGCTCTATCGATGTGCCAAGCTGATGTGTTTGCTAAAATTGAGTTCCTACCCAACTCTTATGTATGCTTGTTGAAATTTTCAGTTATTCCAATAGTTGAAACCAATAACAGTGTTACTGCAATCAACTCTTAGGGTTTTTCTTTTTCTTTTTTTTTTAGAAAAATATATATATATCAAGATTTCTCGGTGGTGCTCATATTTGCTTTTGAACCTGTGCTTTTATTTTGCTCAATCTCATAACTTGAAGTAACAGTTTGTAATTTGGGCTCTATCATTTTCAATTCTGGGGAATGTAGATGGTTCCTTTTAATACAAGAACAAATAATTAGTTTTTGTGCCATACCGAGTTGCTTTCAATCTTTGGTTTGTATGCTAATTTCATCAGTACTGCAGGCCCTGGCAGGATTTATGTCTGAGGTCATGGATAAATCAGTGCTCTTCAACCCGTCCCAAATAGTACTGACAGCTGGTGCTGCTTGTGCAATTGAGATGCTTAGCTTCTGCTTGGCAGATGCAGGAAATGCTTTCCTTGTTCCCTCACCTTATTACCCGGAGTAAATTTCTTTACCAAGCTGAAGAAGTTCTATATTTGGTCATTTAGCACACTAGATACTAAACTTGAAATACAATTTGCAGTATTGACAGGGATGTCAAATGGCGTACTGGGGTGGAGATTATACCCGTTCCTTGCCGGAGTGCAGACAACTTCAATTTAAGTACAGCCTCTCTTGACCGAGCGTTTAATCAAGCAAAGAAACGTGGTCTTAAAGTTCGTGGAGTTATAATTTCAAACCCATCAAATCCAGTAGGCACTTTGCTCAATAGGGAAACTCTTTACAACCTAATGGACTTTGTTACAGAAAAGAACATTCATGTCATCTCTATTGAAATATTAGCAGGATCCACTCATGGAAATGAAGAGTTTGTCAGCATGGCAGAAATCATTGATTTGGAAGGTTTTGATCGCAACAGAGTGCACATAGTTTATGGTCTTTCGAAAGACCTCCCTCTTCCTGGTTTTAGGGTGGGGGTTCTCTATACCTACAATGAGACTGTTCTGGCTGCAGCTAAAAAACTCGCAAGATTCTCATCCATTTCGTCTCCAACCCAGTTATTGCTCATCTCAATGCTCTCAGATCCAAATTTCATTCAAGATTTCATCAGGACAAACAGAGAAAGGCTTCAAAGCATGTATATTGAATTTGTGGCTGGCTTGAAGCAATTAGGTATTGAGTGCATGAAAAGCAGCGGAGGCTTCTACTGTTGGGCTGACATGAGTGGGTTTATTCGCTCATATAATGAGAAAGGGGAGCTTGAACTTTGGGATAAGTTGTTAAACATATCAAAGATTAACCCAACTCCTGGGTCCTCCTGTCACTGTATTGAACCAGGATGGTTCCAGTTTTGTTTTACTACATTGAGTCAAAGGGACATTCCTATAGTTATGGAACGTATTCGGAGAGTCTCTGAATCCTGCAAATCTAACGGTTAAAATCATATGGATCATATGGCCTGTGACGGTACCTATTGAAGTGCACCTAATTTAGCAGGATAACTCTTGTGCAAAGATTTTGATGCTGTAGGCATTAAGATTGAACTTTGAAGCATGCCCTGTGGTTTTAGCATTAAACTAACACAAGGCGGTAAATTTAAGGGATTGCCTTGGATGATTTGGGCCAGTGGAAGCCTAACGGCCCCAGTTACTAAAGATTGTGGAAATCAAGTTCTTTGGTAAACAAAAGTGAAGCAGAATCCTAAACCTTGAGTTGAAGGTATATACAGATATACTAGTACTGGTTGCTTTCGCTTTCAACAGTAGTTTCTTTTTCATCTCTTTCGCAATATGGAGCGTGTAAATCCTTCCCCCTGATCTACGATTTGACAAACTATTCGCCTCAAGTTCTGAAGATGTAGATAGGCCTTTCTTTCATCAGTGAAAATCGGGCGAGAACTACAGCCGATGATCAGTGAATCATTTTCATGTTACTTTTGCTGAATACAAATGTTACGCAGATAGTATTACCGAGTGATTCTTTCTTACATATATGATTTAATTTTTTTTACCAATATAGTGCCGCTTATGTTCACTTAATTTACTCCTTTGATACCCATTATTAGCCGATAGAGGCCAAGGTGTTCCAATGGTTTCAGAGTCTTTTTACCCTTTCCAACTCAAGGTCTAGTGGCAAAAGGGATAGAAACCTAAAGTCAAAATATAGGAGTACATGAATAAAGAAATAGACCCTATGCTCTGTTTCCAATGTGACAAGAAACTAATGTATTTTATTGCAAAAATTACAATGGATAATAAATAATTTTAATCTCAAAATTGAATAGATAAAAAAAATCTTTCTTCTGTTTTTATGCTCTAAAAGTGCCCTATTGTCTCCTATCCTCACTACCAGAAATCCAAATTCCCCTGCAGCCATACTACCGTTTCTTTCCATTCCTTCCTGTATAAATATTATTGCAGGCTCTCAAAATCCCAAATTTCTCTTATTATGAACCCAATCCAGACCTAATGGACTCGAGAATCTGAACAGCCTCAGCCATGCTTGGTCTCCTAGAAGGCATTTCAGAAGTGCAGATTAATCCCAGCTTCATAACCTGAATCAACTCATTTTCTGCAAAACCACGCAAACTTCTATCGAAGCAATCTGAAGCAGAGCCGCTCTCTATTAACCCCCTAACATAATCACACAAAACTACCACCTCGTTTGCCACTGGACTTTCCACTGGTTTCCTCCCTGTAACCAGCTCCAATAACACTACTCCAAAGCTATACACATCACATTTGTCACTCAGTCTCAAACTCTGAGCCAACTCTGGTGCAACATACCCAACTGCATTGTGAAATTTGGTAAATCCATAATTATCAAGCAGAGGAAGTAACTTTCCTAGCCCGTAATCAGACAGTTTTGCCTCATAGTTTTCATCTAACAGTATATTAGTAGACTTGATGTTAAGATGAAGAACTGGAGGTTTACAATCGTGGTGAAGGTATGCGAGAGCTCTTGCTGTCCCTAGAGCAATCTGATACCTCCTAGACCAATTCAGTTCACTATTACCAACACCAGTACTAGCAGTACTAGTGCCAGGATAATTAAGTCCATGAAGATTATCATACAAATTACCATTTGGAATAAACTCGGACAGAACTAAATGCATACTAGAGGACCAATAATAACCTTGAAAAGCAACAAGATTAGGGTGTCGAAGATTTCCTAACCGTCCAATTTCCTGTTCGAATTCGTCCTGGTTCTGAATTCTTCCCAAAGTCTCAAGCTTCTTCACTGCAATTGATATCCCACCTTCAAAACTTGTTCTGTAGACTGTTCCAATTGAACCCCCGCCAATCAGGCACTCCTTGTCCAGCAAAGCTTTAGTGCCGGCTTCCCAATCCTCATACCTTGAGGGCAAACTTTTACTGAAGAGAACCAACTTTCCAATTATGACATTTGAATCTGATGAACCCAGTGGAGTGCTCTCTACAACCGCTGTCGCTTCATCACTTCTCCTACGAGCCTTCATGTTTATTATCGTTATGAGGCCAACACCAGTGAGGATCACTGCAGCTGCAACAATAGCAACAATGGCGGACACACTCAACACATTTGATTTTCCTGTTGCTGGAGTCATGCCATTGGCAGAGCAAGATGTCAGAGGAGCACCGCAGAGCCCTGGATTGTGAGAAAATGCTGATGCCCCAAATTGCTGGATATTAGGAGTGAGAGGGATAACACCAGAGAGGTTGTTGTAAGAGAGGTTAAAATGAGTTAAGTTTAACAAATTCGACAACGATGCAGGGATTGAACCAGATAACGAATTTTCTGATAGATCCAAATTCTGGATTTTTGACAAATCTCCGATAGTTGATGGTATGCTTCCATTCAGTTTGTTTCCGTGCAGATCAAGGATTACAAGGTTCGACATGTTGTAAAGGTTACTTGGAATTTCTCCCTGCAAAGCGTTGCCAGAAACATCCCTGCAGTAACATTTAGAATTTGGATAATTTGATATGGAATTCAAAAAGCAAATTATTTACTGCTCTGCTAAAACTAGAGATGCATTTCTAAAACAAAGACTTTTAAGGAAAATTTTATTTTCCCAAATACAACCCTAACATTGCTAAATGTAGTAGTAGTGGCATGATAGAATTCAATGCACCGCAAATATAAGTAATTGCATATTTGCAACTTCATGTCACTTTATAATATACAATTAAAAATGTATCTCTAACTTTGTAATGGATAAAAAAAAGGAAAATGTATCTCTAAATTTTGTGATGGAGGGAGTATGTAAGTTGTAAAACAATAAGAGAATGATGGGATGGCATAAAATGGGAATTAGACTTACAGCTCCAGAAGAAACCTGCAATTGCTTATTTCATCTGGGATTTCACCACCAAGGTTAAGATTGTGCAAGTCCAGAACTTGAATATATTCTATACTTCCAAACTCTGAAGGAATAGTCCCACTAATTGAGTTATTCCCCAATCGAATAATTTGTAGACTCTGCAAGTCAGAAATATCAATCGGAATACTTCCATTTAACAAGTTAAATCCCAAATCCAAAACCTTTAGGCCAGTGCATTTTGTGATGCTCATTGGGATTTCCCCAAAAAATACATTCCCTGAAGCACCAAAAATCTCCAATCTCTGACTGCAAGATTCTATATCTGGTATTTGCCCCGAAAACTCATTAGACGAAACATTGAAAATAGTAAGATTACTGAATTGAAGAACACCAAAAGGGGCTGACCCAGTAAGCATATTGCTAGCAAGATCCAAAAGCTCCAAGCTTTTACACTGAAAAACCTGCTCTTGAACACTTCCTGCTAACCCATTGTTACTCACAGTCAAGAAGATTAACCCTGGAATATTACAAATTTGTGAAGGCAAGCTACCACTCAGATTGTTGAATGAGAAATCCACACCAAGAAGATTCAAGCAATTACCAATGGATAAAGGAATTGAACCTGAAAGTTTGTTTCTTGAAAGAGAAATGAACTTTGTTTTGAAACAATTCATGAACAAAACTGAAGGAATCTCTCCACTGTATCCATTCCTTGACAAATCAAGAAATCGAATATTTGATAAATTCCCTAAAAACTCTGGGATTGACCCAGATAATGCATTTGAGCTCAAATTGATCTTCCACAATGTACCAATTTCACCATACTCAGTTGGAATGTTGCCAGTGAATCTATTTCCAAAAAAGTTAAGAGTCCGCAAGGATTTCAATCCTGATAAGGCCGGCGACAAAATTCCACCCAAATTTTTATTCCACAGGACAATCTTATATACATTTCCATCAATATTACAAAACACACCATTGAAATCGTGGCAAGGGCTTTTAATTGAATCCCATGAACTCAAACTATTGTAAGGATCACTTGAAATGTTACCCTTGAATTGCAGCAAGATCTCCTTTTCAGTGACCGGATACACTGCCGCAAACTGAAATGCCAGTAAAATAAGAATGTAAAGAGAGTAACTTCCTAATATTTTCATGTTCTTGCCCGGCATTATACATTCCGGGTCGGATTGTGTAAAGCCTCAATCTTTCCTTCTGGAAAATAGATTCTCTATGTAAATGGGGTTCATTTAAGAGAGAACAATGTGCCCATTGCTACAGGAAAGTAACATTTGCAAAGTTGAGTCTTGCTAAAAATTGCTGGTACATTTATGGAAAAAACAAAATCTTGGGGGAAATTGAAAATGAGTTTGACTTGAATGAAGTAGATTTTCTTTGAGTGGATGTTTTTAGTTCTGGGTATTTTATGGGCTGTGAATCAAGAACCCTAAAATCTATGTTTAATAGTTCGAGAAGGGTGAAGTGCCCAAGAGGGTAGGGGGAGAGAGAGAGAGAGAGGGGATAGGGGATATGGAACATGCGAGGGACTGAGGGAGTGAGGGAGAAAAATGAAATGAAATGAAATTGGCGTGGGGCTTGACCGGAAAGGGTAGCAGGTAGAGGCAATTTTAATTAACTGCTCATAAAAAAGTCCTCTCCATGTCTGGACGGTTGTCACCACGTGCTCTAGTCATAGACTCATAGTGCATCTTCCCTTCACTCTGATAAAAGAATTATTTATTATGAATTATTAAAGTTATGAAATTATGAAATAATTAATTTTTAAAAGTTTTAAATAATTATTTTAAAAAAAATATTTTTTCTTATTTTTTTAGAAAATTAGCATGTGTGAATTGCTGAAAGTCAGATTTCAAAGAGTGCGTATACTAATTTTATAAATATTATTATTATATTCAATTTTCTGTTTTGGTGTTCTAAGCATTTTTCTATAAATAGGGTGTTTAGGTTAGAATTGAAAATCACATCAGAAATTGAAGTTTTCTCTCTATTTCTCTCTCTATATTATCGAGTGTATTCTTGTGAGTATTTTGATATCTTGAGTGTTGTTATACGGTACAAGTTCGTTCAACGTTATATCCGACATTCCAGTATTGCTCTTTCGAGGTAAGGGATTGTAAGAGATAGTAAGGGGTGTTATATTCTTCTTAAAATGATATTTTCTTCAATATCATTATGCCAAAATATTGATTGAAAATTTTTATCAAATTTGGAACTTTTTTCATGTCGGGGTTACTATTCATGAGTTATTATTCACGATTTACTATTCATAAGTTACTATTCATGAGTTACTATTCATGATTACTATTCACGAGTACTATTCACTAAGCATGATGATGTTTTTGTGAAATTTCTATCTTTTGGTGTCGAGATTCTTATTCACGATATCTTGACTTATTCACGATATCTGACTATTCACAAATACGACATTATTCACAGAAAAACTAAGTTTTCTTATCTGTGTCCAAGATTGTATGTTATGATTCCTATCTTTGATTGGATCTATGTTTTGGTCTTTATTCTTGAATTTTACTCCACTCTGGTTATTTATGAAGTATTTTTGAACTTGGGTTGTTTAAAGTGCGAATCCTTAATATTTGTTCTTTTATTTCACTGGATTCGTTTTCTTTAAAATATTTTGTAGCATCCTCAGTGATATAACTGAATATCTTTGGCCTGTATTGCAAAGATGAATGATTTCTGATGAATATCTTTGGCTCGTAAGGCAAAGATGACCTGTTGTTGAATATCTTTGGCATGTAGTGCAAAGATGACTTGTTGATGAATATCTTTGACCTGTAATGCAAAGATGACTTGTTGATGAATATCTTTGGCCCGTAGTGCAAAGATGAATTTATTAAGTAGGATTATGAACATGAAGCGTGATTTGGTATAACCATGATCTTTGATGTTTTGGTGATGAAAATTAACTTTGTCTGGATGAGAAAGGAATTTAGAACTACAATTACGATTATGAGATATACACGTGATTGTGGGTGAATTGTTGATTAATGTTACGAGGATAAAACATTGTTGATGGACTTTTAACATGGAGAAGATAATAGATTTTATGGTCTATTTAACTCTTCTAATGGATTGCTTCGTTAAATTCTTGACTATGGTTGAAAAAGTTTTATCATCTACCATATGTTTTAATCTACGATTTATTCTTATTGAAGGCTATTGATAATTTATTTATCTTTAGTCATGATATTCTTTCTTGAAAGCTAGTTGTCTTTCACCCTTTTGCTTCACAATTCCTTTCGTAATGTCTGAGTGTAGCCATTTGGGTCGAAATGGGGATAACGAGGGGAATAGAGCGGTGGTCATCATTTAGTAGTTATATTTGGTGAATCAACTAGGGTGAGGCAAATCCAAGCGTTGGAAGGGTGTTTTGTCACTATCATACAAGATCTCTAATGACATACCACTCGTGTCATCATAAGGCAGTGTGACACCCACAAAATAGGTATACATCACCCATTCGAGTTGTCAATACAGTGCATGTAAACAACTACAACTTTATTATTACAACAGCAAAACTGTGAGTTTAAATACAGATATTGTCATCTAAACAATATCCACATATAAATAAATTATCATCATAATTATTGATACATTATTTTACAAAAATGGTGAGGACTACTAAACAACTCTCTAAAACCATCATTCCATACCCCAACTCGTACTTTATTACATTCTCGCCTCCACGAGAAGAAAAATGGAACAAAAAGAAAAGGGTAAGCTCAACTAGCCCGAGTAAAGAATATTATGACTAAGATAATATACAACAAATTATCGTTAGTCTTCAACAGGAAAAATTTAATAGAATACAATAGAACAACAAGTTTTAAATCAATACTCACAATAAAAATATTAATTCATAGAAGAGTTACGTAGAGGATGAAATCTACTAATATCTATGAATTTAACGACCCATCATCAATATTTTTATCCTCGTAACATCAATCAATATATATCCGGAATCATATATTCATCCTTGCAAGATGCAAGCGAGGACATTCACCGATTGGTCATGTTCATCTAAACACTGTTCATCTTTGCATTTCTACGGGCCAAAGATATTCATCGAAATCATTCATCTTTGCATCTACGGGCCAAAGATATTCATCGAAATCAATCATCTTTACGCTACGGGGCCAAAGATATTCAATAATATCATCATTTAAAAGCGAGAATGATGAAAAATATTTTATTTTTTTTAAAAAAGCGAATCCGATTGAAATAAAATAACAAAATTAAGGATTAAGGATTCGTGCTTTGTTTTATCACGTCAAAAATACCTCAAAAATAATCATAGTGGTGTAAAATTCAAGAATGATCAAAACATGAATACAATCAAAGCTAGTATCCGAATAGATATTTGGACGAAAAGAAAAATTTTTATTTTTCGATGAATAGTCTTAGTATTCGTGAATAAGTATAAGTATCGTGAATAAGTGCAGTATACATGAATAGTAACTTCGACACCAAAAGTTCCAAATTTGATAAAAACTTCGGATCAATATTCAAAGATAATGATCTTGAAGAAATAATATCATTACGAAAAAAAATAATATCCTTACCTCGGAAGAACAAGACTTTAGCTAGAATCTTTGGATATAATAGCTATAACTTGAACTTTCACAGTATAGCAATACTCAAAGTATACTCAAAATACTCACAAGAATACACCGATAATATAGAGAGAAAACTTGATTTACGGTGTGATTTTCAATTCTAACCTAAGCACTTTATTTATAGGAAAATCTTGGTAAACCAAAAGCGAAAATTTAATATAATATTAATATATATAAACAATATTCTTACGCCCACTTTTGGCAAATGAACTCAGACCACCAATGTTGCCCATAATAATGACAAAACAAAAAAACGTTTTGTTATTAAAACAATTAAAACTTCCAAAAATTAATTATTTGAGTTTCAAAACATCAATAATTCACAATAAATAGCCCTTTTGTCGGAAAATTTGAATCTGGCGTGTTTTTATAGGAAATTCAATTCTCTACAACTTTGCGGAAGAAAGTTTTCCAAATTACAAGCGAAATTGGCCAAAAATCCATAAGCAGACGATTTTTTGTTTATAATCAAATTTGGTCGATAAATGGGGACCAGAGCATGTTTAACATGTTTTAAACATTTATTGCAACAAAAATACTCTTTCTCCTCGTATACTCATATATCCCAAATTAGTTGTAAAAATATCACCATTATTATATTATTAAAATATAATAATATATATATATATATATTTAAATAAATTATTTTATCGAGAAAAGATAAAATTTCAATTTTCAACAATTGTCACGTTAAAAATTTTCTCCATCTATATCACATAAAATCAATATTTTCCTCATCATATGAATCAATAATTAATTATTCACAAATAATATCTGAGGATCACAATATTGACAACAGCAGGCGTTCACAGGAAAGTGGGGGCTTTCAATAAAAATTTCTCTTCTTTGGCTTGTGATTAGGTGACCAAACCTCTCCTTGAAGCCAGAACTTTCTAGACATTGCCAATAATGTTATCTAATAATATTATTAGGATAATATGAATTATTAGCCGATAATGAAAAATACGTGTAATGACAATTATTGAAACAACAACAATATAAAATATCAACGCAAAATTATTGAACCAATAAAATACGTAAGCAATAATTATTGTAACCATTATTGAGTAGTGCCTTCTTACGTAAGAGTCGATAACGAATTAATACCGTGTCTTCTTGTCTGACAATGCGCGACATCGTGTTTTAACCACCAGGGTATTCCAACGATGTAAAAGCGGTAACAATTACGCCGTTATTTTAAACAACTTATATTTGTCGTTTTTCCTCCATCGCTTCCTCAGTTATGGGGCCTACATGGTGGCTGGTGCTACGTAAATTTAATATTCCCCGATAGTATGAATATTCCACGACCAAACGAATATTCCCGACAACAATGAATATTTTATAACCACTTGCTTATTTTGAAATATTTGCGTATTTTACCCATAACTATCCATATTAATCACATCAACCCTTTCTTATTTCAAAATAATAATTAGAGAAAATTAAATTTTATTTATTAATTATTTGGGGTCTTCTAATGAGATCAGGTTTCATCCACTTCTTTGCGAGTATATATACTGAAGCACTACCTACATAATCTTGGAGTTTGGTTGAAGTATAATTCTCAATTAGAGGCGGTGGAGATAATGATATGTCAAGAGAAGACACACCATTCGAAAGAATATGATAGTAATCTTCTCGTTTTTCTTTGGGGTCTATTAATTAACCAAGGATAATTCCGTGGCCATATGATATCTATCATAACTTGACGCACGGCCTCCCATGTATACGAAGGTTTCTTGAGCACTTTCCAAAGATTCTAATTTCTAAAAGCAGGTTTCTACTATACCTTTATGTAAGGTGTCATTATGAGGTCTTTGTCCACGGTTGGGACATGAGTCACGATTGGTATATATTTGTATTTAAACTCACGGTTTAAGTGTTGTCTTATCTTGCACGACAATTGTATTAATAAAGTTGTAGTTGTTTTACATACTATGTATTTGGCGACTCGAATGGGTTGGATGGAATGGACTTTTTTTTGGGGGTCGTCACAACTACTCAATAATTTTACGATAATTACTATTCAATATTTTATTTTGATTCAATAATTCTTTGCGTTGATATTTTATATTATTGTTGTTTTAATAATTGTCTTTGCACGGTATTTTCCATTATCAAATCAATAATTCATATTATTTGAATAATATTATTAGATAAAATTATTAGCAATGTCTAGAAAGTTACATCTAAGGAGAGGTTTGGTCACCGATCAAGGCTACCAAGTAAGGAGAAATTCTTATTTGAAAGGCCCTCTTTCCGGGAGCAGATGCGGTTGTCATTATTGTGATTTTGTAATATTATTTGTGAATAATTAATTATTAATTTATATAATGAGAAAAATATTGATTTTATGTGGATATAGATGGAGAAAATTTTAAAAGTGACAATTGTTGAAAATCGATATTTTATCTTTTATGATAAAATAATATTTTATTATATTATTATAATATAATAATGATGATATTTTTACAATGAATGTGGGATATATGAATATATGAGGAGGAAGAGTATTTTTGTTGCAAAAGTTGTTTAAAACATGTTAAACATGTCGTGGGCCCAATTTCGATGAAATTTGATTATAGCCCGTAAAATCGTCCGTTTATGGATTTCGATCAATTTCTGTTTGGAATTTGGAAAAACTTTCTTCTCCAAAGTTGTAGAGAATTGAATTTCCTATAAAAGGGCTATTTATTATGAATTATTGAAGTTCCGGATTAATTGATTATCAATTTTTGGAAGATTTAAATATTTTTTGTTAGAAAAACATTTTTATTGTTGGCCCATGTGTTGTTAGATGCTGAAATTCAGAAGTCAAGTGTGCGTAGGAATTTAATATATATATATATATATATATTAATATTTTATTAAATTTTCTGCTTTGGTGTTCTAAGCATTTTCCTATAAATAAGGTGCTTAGGTTAGAATTGAAAATCACACCAGAAACTACAGATTTCTCTCTCTTTTTCTCTCTATAATATCAAGCGTATTTTTGTGAGTATTTTAGTACTTCGAGTATTGCTATACGATTGCAAGTTCTTTTAGCACTATATCCGATTATTCTAAGTCGGAAGTATTATTCTTTCTACGAGGTGTAAGGAGAGGGTATTTTCTTCTAAAATGATATTATTTCTTCAATATCATTATGCGAGAATGTTGGTTGGAAATTTTATCAAATTTAGAACTTTTTCATGTCGGGATTACTATTCATGAGTTCTTATTCACGAGTTCTTATTCATGAGTTCTTATTCACGAGTACTATTAAATAAAACGTGATGATGTTTTTTTGTGAAATTTCTATCTTTTGGTGTGAGATTCTTATTCACGTGATATCTGACTATTCACGAATACTAAGACTATTCACCAAAAAATGAAACTTCTTCTTTTGTCCAAAATATCTATTCTAGATACTATCTTTGATTGGATCTATGTTTTGGTCTTCATTCTTGAATTTTACTCCACTCGATTATTTATGAAATATTTTTGAGCGGGGAATTGTTTAAAATCACGAATCCTTAATATTTTTTCTTTTGCATTTAACCGGATTCGTTTTCTTTAAAATATTTTTCATCATCTTGATCCTAAATGATGATATAAATGAATATCTTTTGGCTACGTAGTGCAAAGATGAATGATTTCGATGAATATCTTTGGCGTGTAGTGCAAAGATGAGCAGTGTTTAGATGAACATGACTAATCGATAAATATCTTTGGCCCAGTAGTGCAAAGATGACTTGTTGATGAATATCTTTGGCTCAGTAGTGCAAAGATGACTTGTTGATGAATATTTTTGGTAGAAGTGCAAAGATGAATTTATTAGTAGGATTATGAACATAAACTGTGATTTGGTATAACCATAATCTTTGATGTTTCAGGTGATGAAAATTATCTTTGTCCTGGATGAGAAAAGGAATTTAGAACTACAATTACGATTATGAGTTATACATGTGATTGTGGACAGGAATTGTTGATTGATGTTACAGGGGTAAAACATTGTTGGTGGACTTTTAACATGGAGAAGATAATTTATTTATCTTTAGTCATGATATTCTTTACTGAGCTAGTTGTAAGGCCCCGAAATTTTTTTAAATAAAAAGGAATTTCCTTTATTTATTATTTTGAAATAGTAAGGGTGGATTTGATTAATGTGGTTAGTTATGGGTAAAATGCGCAAATATTTTAAATAAGCAGTGGTGATATAATATTCATTATTATTAGGGAATATTCGTTTGGTCGTGGAATATTCATCTTGTCGGGGAAT
Organism: Panax ginseng; assembly: GCA_020205605.1. NCBI lineage: Eukaryota > Viridiplantae > Streptophyta > Magnoliopsida > Apiales > Araliaceae > Panax > Panax ginseng. Next base: position 98,915,888 of record CM035150.1, read on the forward strand.
ATTAAATGACGACCTAGTAGCGACCATGTGTGGGCCCTATAACGGAAGCGATTGGAGGAAAAAAATGACAAGAACAAGTTGTTTATAAATAACTTGGTACATAGTTTGTTACCAAGTAATATCTTGTTGGAATACCCAGTGGTTAAAACACGATGTCTGGCGTTGTTGCACAAGAGATGCACGGCAGTATTGCATCAATTATTAATTCTTACGTAAGAAGGCATTCCTCAATAATTGTTACTGAATTATTCTCATTCGATTATTTTATTTTATTGATTCAATAATTGCTGCATTGATATTTTATATTATTGTTGTTTCAATAATTGTCATTACACAGTATTTTTCATTATCGAAGCAATAATTCATATTATCTGAATAATATTATTAGATAACATTATTGGCAATGTCTAGAAAGTTCTGTCTAAGGAGAGGTTTGGTCACCTAATTGCGCGCCAGTAAGGAGAAATTTTATTAGAAAGCCCCCTCTTTCTCGAAGGCGCTCGGTTGTCAATATTGTGATCCCTGTAATATTATTTGTGAATAATTAATTATTGATTCATATGATGAGAAAAATATTAATTTTATGTGGATATAGATGGAGAAAATTTTTAATGTGACAATTGTTGAAAATTGAAATTTTATCTTTTTCTGATAAAATAATTCATTTAAATATATATATTATTATATTTTAATAATATAATAATGGTGATATTTTACAACGAATGTGGGATATATGAGTATCTGAGGAGGAAGAGTATTTTTGTTGCAATAAATATTTAAAACATGTTAAACATGTGAAATTGGACCCCATTTATTGATTGAAATTTGATTATAGCCTCTAAAATCACCCGTTTATGGATTTCGGTCAATTTTGTTTGGAATTTAGAAAACTTTCTTACGCAAAGTTGTAGAGAATTGAATTTCCTATAAAACTTGCAAGATTCGAATTTTCTGACGAAGAGGGCTATTTATTGTGAATTATTGAAGTTCCAAAGCTCTGTAAATAATTGATTTTGGAAGTTTAAATTATTTTAAATTAGAAAAACATTTTTATTATTTTTCTAGAAAGTGGCATGTGGTTATTGAACTGAAATCAGATTTCAAGTAAAAGTAGAAGATTTATTATATATATTATTATTATATTAAATTTTTATTTTGGTGTTCTAAGCAATTTCTATAAATAGGGTCTTGGGTTAGAATTGAAGATTACACCGTAAATCAAGTTTTCTCTCTCTATATTATCGAGCGTATTCTTGTGAGTATTTTGAGTATACTTTGAGTATTGCTTTACTCGGTGAAAGTTCAAGTCATACTTTATATCTGGTGTTTCAATTTAAATCGCCTCTTTTCGAGGTAAGTGGATATTATTTTTTTCAGAATGATATTATTTCTTCAATATCATTATCTTTGAAATATTGATCTGAAGTTTTTATCAAATTTGGAACTTTTGGTGTCTGAGTTCTTATTCACGTATCTGCACTGACTATTCATTATCTGATCTTATTCAAGAAACTAAGATTATTCATCGAAAAATGAAAATTTTCTTTTCATTCAAAATATCTATTGTGGATACTAGCTTTTGATTGTATCCATGTTTTGATCATTCTTGAATTTTACACCACTATGATTATTTTTGAGGTATTTTGGACATGGATAAAACGAAGTATTTAATCCTTAATCCTTAATCCTTGTCATTTTGTTTCATTTGGATTCGTTTCTTTAAAAATATATATATATTTTCATCATCCTCAGTCTTAAATGATGTTATTATTGAATATCTTTGGCCCAGTAGTGCAAAGATGAATGATTTTCGATGAATATCTTTGGCTGTCAGAGTGCAAAGATGAATGATTTTGATGAATATCTTTGGTCCAGTAGTGCAAAGATGAGCAGTGTTTAGATGAACATGACCAAATGGTGAATGTCCTTGGCACATCATGCAAGAATGAATATATGATTCCAGATATATATTGATTGATGTTACAAGGATAAAAATATTGATGATGGATCATTAAATTCATAGATATTAGTAGATTTTATCCTCTACGTAACTCTTCTATGAATTAATATTTTTCGCTGTGAGTATTGATTTAAAACTTGTTGTCTATTGTATTCTATTAAATTTTTCCCTGTTGAAGACTAACGATAATTTGTTGTATATTATCTTAGTCATAATATTCTTTACTAAAGCTATTGAGCTCACCCTTTTCTTTTTGTTCCATTTTTCTTCTCGGGAGGCGAGAATGTAGCGAAGATGCAGTCTGGGTATGGAATGATGGTTTTAGAGAGTTGTTTAGTAGTCCTCACCATTTTTGTAAAATAATGTATCAATAATTATGATGATGATTTATTTGTATGTGGATATTGTTTAGATGGCAATATCTCTTATTTAAACTCACAGTTTTCTTGTTGTAATAATAAAGTTGTAGTTGTTTTACGCACAGGTGTATTGTTAACTCGAGAATGGGTGATGTATACCTATTTGGGGGGCGTCACATACTAGTTGTGTTTCACCCTTTTGCTTCACAATTCTTTTCGAGTAATAAAAGTGTAGCCGGGCGGTCCAGGGGAATAACAAAGTGGAATATAATGGTGGTCTATAGATGTTGAGGGTGAGGTGAATTTAACTTGGAAGGTGTTTTGCCACTTATCATACAAGATGTCTAATGACATACAACCTCGTGTCATCATAAGATGTGGTTGTCTTTCATCCACTTCTTTGAGTATATTTACAAGCACTACCTATATAATCTTGGTGATTGTTTGGAGTTTAATTCCCAATTAGGGACAAGTGGAGATAATGATATGTCAAGAGAAGACTCATCATTGGGAAGAATATGATAGTAATCTTCTCGCTTTTCTTTGGGATCTATTGGGTCAACCAAGGATAATTTCGTGGCCATATGATATCTACTATAACCTAAAAAACATGGCCTCCCATGTATACGAAGGTTTCTTGAGCACTTCCCAAAGATTCTAATTTTAAAAGCAGGTTTTTGACTATACCTTTTATGTAAGTCTGTCATTGTGACATGCTACGGTTGGTATATATTTGTATCCAAACTCACAAAGATATGGTTGTTGTATTTAGCTTACGACAATTGTTGTAATAAAGTTGTAGTTGTTTTCCGTACCATGTATTTGGCATTTCAGAATGGGTTGGATGGAATGGACCTATTTTGGGGTCGTTATATATATATATATATATATATATATATATATATATATATATATATATATACTGATGGGATCTTAAGATCACCGCTTATTCAACTCACTGAGCTCACTCCCCTTTTAGGATCGGATCAAGAGCTGTTCGGTCAACTGGCAAATAAATATACTTTTAGTGATTTATATGTTGTCCGTCGCTAAAAGCATGTATTTACGACAGATATAACCGAACCGCCGCCAAAGTGGAGTGAGCTCGGGTGAGTTATGGATAAGGGTGAGCTAAGAATAGGATATATATATATATATATATATATATATATATATATATATATATATATATATATATATATATATATATAGATGTGTTCCGTGTTTAAAAAGACCTGTATGGACGGTGAGATTTATTCTAAACTTTGGACGGCCCGGATGATTTATTGAGTGAGTGAAAAATTCAAAATCATTTGTATTTTTTATATATATATATATATATATATATATATATATATATATATATATATATATATATATGGGTTAATAGAGGTGCAAATTTGTGCATACTTTCAAATATTCACTTTAAGATACGAGAATTCACTCTACTTTTCTACAATAGTAATGTGACTATTCTACGATCGTAAGTGACTTAACTCTACGATCGTAAACTGTGTACATTTAAAACTTACACAACCGTACACCTTTATTTTTTTCATATATATATATATGGACCGATATATAGCAAACATTGTAAGAAAGAGTCTTACAACACATTGCGACCCTCCATTCGACAATCGAACGGTTAAATAATGAGATCGTCCGCAATTTAGTTTTCACTATTCAGCAGTTTAATATTATCGATGACACAAATGTCTAAAATACCTTTATTGTAAAAGTTTTACTTTAAAAAAAATATTGTTCGCAGTTTTGACACGCGGACGTGGCAGGCCAATTGGCCAACGACGTTTGACCAAATTCAGATTTTTTTAGTTTTCTTAACTATGCAGTACTAAACTGTGGAAGCCAAATGACTTCGGCTATCAAAAAATCTCCTCGAAAGAAGAATTCGACTATCGAAATATCGAAAATCTCTTTGGGAGAAAGATTTGGCTATCAAAAATTCCTTCGGTAAAAGGATTCGACTATCGAAAATCCATTCGGGAGTTAGGGATCGAATTATTAGATCATAGTTTTGTTTTGTTTTAACTTTTTGCAGAGCTAAAGTATTTCCTCCCGTTAATTTCTCAATTATTTTCAAAAAAAAATGGGTGAGTGTATATAAAGAAATACTACTATTACTTGAGAATGACATGAAAAAGGAATCGATGAAGGAAGTCGATCTTTTGGGAGACTTGAAAACTAAAAAAAATGAATTTGACATCTGCACGGGAAACATTTGGCCATACCTAGCATCCGTAATTTAATACTGCGGACGGGAGACATTTAGAAGGAGGGTATTTTGATCATTTGTCCCATCTGCAGTATTAAACTGCGGAATACTGAAAACTAAATTGCGGACGGGAGCTCTATTAAACCGTTTGATTTTAACGTGAAGGGTCACGATGTGTTGTAAGATTAGATTCTTTTTACAACGTTACTACATGGATCGATCATATATATATATATATATATATATATATATATATATATATATATATATATATATATATGAAATGATCAATAAGGATCCCTTACTTTATTAAAATGAGGACTTTTTTTTTATTTTTTTTTGCTTTTTTTTTTAAAACAACTAAAAAAAGTTTAATATTTTATGGAATCGAAATTTTTTCATAATCTGATGTTTTTGGGCGTGTTTTGAATACCTATACCAAAAAGTGATGGTACGATGGCTTGCGATCGCACATACATATTTTGTTATACGCACTCCAAATCACACCAAAAAACATTGTATTATGAAAAAATTCGAGCCCATAAATATTAAACTTTTTTTTTAGTTGTTTTAAAAAAAAAAAAAAAAAGTCCTCATTTTAAGAAAATAAGGATCCCTTACCTGATCCTCGACTATATATATATATATATATATATATATATATATATATATATATATATAGGAGAATATGGAGAGTACAGTAGTGTAACTTTTAAAATTACATTTTCTACGATCGTAGAGTAGTACTCTGACGATTTGTGAATTCACTCTACGATCGCGACTACTTCTACATGATCGTAGAAGTGAATTCACTCTATTATCTGAGATACTCTACGATCGTAGAGTGAAATCATTCTACGATCGTAGACCGTGTTCATTTATATATATATATATAACTGTCTTTGATGATGAGTAGGATGACGGATGAAGTAATTAACAAACAAAAAAAGAAACCATTCTGGCTTAATTTGTCTCTCAAAAGCCATCACTCTGACGTATATAAAATGTAGGGTATCTGTCTTACACAAGTCACAACATTTATTCCGTCCACCAACCAAGACAGCAAGCACCACCATAACCAGTCCACCACCATAGACTCACCTCATTAACAATATTAATGGGAAGCAAATAATAAATAAAGATTCGAAACATTAAAAATGGTTGGTGGAATTCAATGAGTTTGCTGCATTTAAATTTTGTCAGTCGGTCTAATTAAATGGTGGTTGTTTTATTAGTAGGAGTAGTAGTATTTTTTATCTAACGTACGTACCTTTATCAGCCCAAGTATTAATTACACGGCCTTGACTATCAACTACAGATTGGTTGGATTTGAAAATGACTAAAAAGGTTTAGTACCATTGTTTAATTACTACTGCTCATTCCGTTTCTTAATATAAGTCGTTTTAGACATGTGCATAAGAATTAAGGAAATGATTAAAAAATATTAACTATATTATCAATTGTCTATAATACCCTTCACCTCACTTATCTCATAAATATGGATCAAAAAATTAAGTGGAGTAATAAGGGGAAATTTGAGAAAAATAGTAATCAATTCTCTTAAATAACCACAAACGACAAATAATTAAGAATAACAAAAAAAATCTAAAACGACCAAGGTATAAAAATGAAGGGAATAGTAAATAGTACTAGTAGTAGTCAATTATTAGAAGTAAGTGTTAACATACATGGATGCAATTTGTTAACAAATTCCTAAATTCCTTCAGTTGACTAACCAAGGACATCAAACAAAAAGCTAACGTACAAATACTTTAATTAATTACCAAAATGTAATGGAACTTATTAGTACTTTTTTTTTGGTTTCTTTTAGGAGAATTATTTTTAAAACAAATTTAATCTTAGAAAACACACAGTCACTGACAAACCAAACAACATGCTAAAAAGATACTCCTACTACTGCGGACGGGATGGATGATATATATCATATATAGCAACAGAGCATGCAATATGAAGTTTTATGTGATCTTAATTCTATTATTCTAATATAGGTAGCTGGTAGGTAGGTATGGAAAAGGTCAAATAAAAGAGTACTTTTACGGGGATATTGTTTTGGCGATATTGTAGCTATATTTTTTTTAATTTTTTTTAGTAGTACCTTTCAAAAAATGTATAGTATTTATTCTAACTAAAATTTTTGTAAAAAATTGTGTTTTAGGTGTAATTTAGATACATAAGAAAATGCATGTATACCCCGATGCATGTTCTGCTTTCAGATATATCTAAATTACACCTAAAACACTGTTTTTTACAAAAATTTCAGTTGAAATAAATACTGACTCTCACTTTGCGCAACAGAGAGAGGTTCTACTGTTCTAGCCATGCCGATGCCTTCATCACATGATATCATTTTATGCCAAATAAAGCCAGAGGTCCCCAATTGATATCACATGCCCTCTTACAACATGTGCGTATCAATTGATAATCAGAATTTGCAAATAGAATTTAGAAAGGAAGTACCCAGTCAAATACATTCATGACAATGTAGCACTAAATTTACACGTCCAACTCTTCACTTTGCCTCAAGATTGCCCTTCATCACCTCAAATTACAAATTATATACAAATTACATTGAAAATAGAAGAGAGAGACAAGATGAGGAAGGAAGGGTGCAGGGGCAGTGAAGGATACAGAGAGAGAGACAGAATGAACACGATAAACAAGAATTTAACTACCTTCTACAGGTTCAAGAAATCAACATTCTGGTTCAAAATATGGATGTAATCACGTTAGCTGTTTGTCTTGACGGTCTATACCTCCTCTCCATTTTACCTTTGAATATTACCATATAATGAAGGTCCGCAGGAGCTTACAAATTACTGACAAAAAATGATTACTAGTCTTGTACCTTATACAAACTGTTATACTTCTTCACATTCCGTACACAAGTTTATGCACAAGGTACATGCCAGCTGATCATTTTTTTGGTCAACCGTCCCTAAGCCCCGTTTTCTCTATAATTATATACCAACGTTCTCAAAATCAATAAAAACCCATCCACCAGTATTGCTGTGTTCACATGTTCAAATCTAACTTGGAGCTGACCCTGCTGCCTTGCTCTAGAAGCAGAAGCACAGACAAAATCTTATTGCAGCAATAGCTCTTCTTCCTTCTGCAATTCCTTGAGCTGCCTTTTCGCATAGATTGTAACTACTACTGTGGTAGTCACCGTTAAACAAAAACCAAGAACATTGAAGATTATCTGGGGAGCTGTAAGGGTATGGTGATCATTTGACGCATCAGCCAAAGTTTTTATCAAGATACCTCTGAAACAGTACAAAATTGATTAGTAAGACATTAAACACACCTACCAAAATCATCACTGTGACATCACTTTTTCTTCACACAATAAAAAGAAATGCTGAAAAATATCCAACATGAGGACAGGCAAGTGTGTGTGTCAGACTGTTGGTTCTATATGTGAAACAGAAGAATTCATACCAAGTGTAGTCATCAACAGATACTCCTTTGAGAACTTTGGCTAAACTACTGCAAACAAAATGTCATATGTGACTTACCCACATAGACCCAAAACTACCAGATTGAAGATATATGCTGTATGTTGCCACATGGAGTTCACACAAGCATGACAAATTCATAGACCTAACAACAATTTATTCCACTGAAACTCACCCATCGAACAATTCCCCGGGGTTCTATTTGTGCCCCTCCTTCTCTAGAACATATAATTAATAAACTAATTGAGGTTAAGGAAGAATACAGTTAGTTGAGGTAGATGTTTGGTGAGCGTAAGGACTACTACATAGAATGCCATAGAACTAATAAACTAATTGAGCTTACAAATGAATAAAATTAGTAGAGAAATGCTTGTCCAGCGTAAGGGCTACTACAGTCAACACTTTAGGATGGAAAAAGTAGGGGGGTGCGTGTGTGCACGTGTGCGTATCCTAAACATGTTATATAAAGATACTTGGTACAAATTTATATATTTAATCAATGGAAAATTGGAAACTAATGCACAAATATAAAATTATATTCAAGTACGTTTATATAAATAATAAATTTAAAGGGTACCTTAAATATAAATTTATATAAATGATTTCTTTGTTTATTTGAGAAGTTATAAAGCATTTCTCTCTTATCCACCACCTCTATCTATATATCATCCAAAACTGCCACTGCTTTTCAACTCTCTGGAATAGCACCATCTTCTCTCTACATAAAGACACAAAAAAAATGTGCTGAAACTACTACCCTCCACTACATTCTCTCTGTAGTCCCTACCTCATATATATAATTTCCGGATGGAACCGCTTGAAAGCTTTATGAATATGAAAGCTTTTAGGAACAACTGTGCAGTGACCTACGTAAAATATCGTGACGGCCATTATGGGACGGTTCCAGATGATGGAAAGGGACTTTCAACCTCCAAAGGTGGCTGTTGTGGTTGATTATACTGGATAGAGTCGATGGACTCGCTTAAACTGTATTGCAACTAGAGTTTTGTAGTTGGCGGAGATGTAAGATCAACCTTTTACAAATAAATGATATTTGAACTTTCTTTCTGGAATTGAATCAAATAGGTATTTTTTGTATTAAATTTAGTATCCTATAGAAGTAATTTTTTTTTGTGCGGTTCGAATAAAAGTTTAACAAATTTTACTTCCGGGTGAGTGGTGGGAGCAGACAGACATTTTAACTGCTATGTTTAAAAGAGAATTAGTTATACAAAATTATGTATGCCTACTGTTGGGTCAAGATATTTCCTCTATTGGGCCGGACGGATTGGGCCTATCCATTTAATTAGTCTATTGGACCTTTATTATTGAGTTTTATAGTCATTGGGCTTAATATTTATGTTACCTTTATTATATCCTCATAATGATGGGCTGGGTCAAAGGATTGATCCATTAAAGCTTTTTATATTTAAGCCTTTGACTTGTAATGATGAAAAAGGAGAGCAGTTGACCAAAAGTCTGCAGATCATTAATGTGGATGGGATTTTATCAAGTAAATGGCGGTAGTGTATGAGAGAAAAGGTGACAACCTGCATGCATCCTATTTGAGACCATAAGAGTGGGGAAATGTGTCGGATCGTGGTTGGTGGCACAAAAAACCGAGCATGAGAGCATAACCTAGCAAGGGAGTCTTCTAACAAAAGGTACGCATACATTTTTATCACTCTCTGAACGTTAGACATTTTACATCCTCCATTGTTAACCTCGTGATCGCTCTGATCGACTCTCACTCTTAAAGTTATCCCCCGACGGTCCAACCGTCAAGCTTTGTGTGTTGATCGTGTTTACTGTGCAGGATCGGGACGTCTTACGTGATTGGGACGTGGCAGAAGATCTTGGCGTTAACACCTACCAAAAAAGTGGCATCTCAATTGAGGTCATAGAAGTCTGTATACAATATAAAGGTTCTAAACATCCAAGATGACAAGTACTTATAGAGTTATAGAGAAATAAGTATGCCTAACAACTAACACGGGATATTTATCATAGAAAGGACTACATATATACACATACAAACACAAACAAGGAGAAGCCTTACGTATAAATTGCAACAAAGATTTCTGGCACCATCCCAGCCAACGACCCCAACAAGTAAGTACTATACTTAACGTTTGTTGCCACCGCACAGTAATTATAAACAACATATGGAAATGGAGAAATCCTGATCAATGTAACAGCTCGAAATTGATGGAACCAATTTCCTTCGCCAGCTAATCTTATGATGCGTGCTCTCTTGGGATATCTTTCCAACCACTCCTACATAAGAAAGAAGGGGGAAAAAAGAAAGAACAAACAAAAAGTGAGCAACTGAATATGCACAGAAGTAAAAGAGCCTTCATTTGCCTAACAAAATAGGGGATAGCAAGATACGCACTTGCATTTTATGATGGAAGAAGGCACCGATGAAAAATGGAAAAGATACACCAATAGCCACCGCGCCAATGATAATTAGAAATCCAAATCCATAACCAAAAGTCATCCCGGCCACCCACATGGAAGGGGTAGATGGTAAAAGTATAATAGGGAATAAAGCCACAGATGCAAAGACCAGAACTGCTAACACTGGTGTGCTGAATGTTTTTGTCTCCCAGTTTAATATAGGGATAATCTCCTGCACAAGAACACCATCCAGTAGAAATCAAGTACAGAAAAATAAAGCGCACACATATCAGAAAGATTTGAACACTTTCCTACTCCTCTTGCACGATCTGTTGATATGACTAAATATTAATAATATCTCAACTTAACGGAAACGGCACAGTAGGGCGTAGTAAAGACCACTTGCCATGTTCCTTGTTTAGAACATGTAAGCATTAAGATCAATATATTTAATTCCAATACTTCATCTTCTAAGTTGAATGGAATAGTGGACATAAAGTGAAAGAAATATATTCCAACTCCATCCCACAATGACAGTCCGTCTTCCCATTTTTGTATATTGCAAAAAAGAGTGAAATTTATAAAAAATCACAATTTTCCAATTTACCCATAATGAAAAGTGCCCAGACCGAGCTTTTTAAGTAAACATTCCTACTTTTATTTAAATTTAAATGGTATTAGAAGGTTAAAATGGAGATTGAAATCCTTCTTTAAAGGAATAATTTTTTATATGTGGGCTCTCTTTAATAGACGGAGGAAGGACCCCTGGTTCTCCTTTCACCCCATAGATAACCAAACCCCCAGTTGTGGAGTGTAATCAAAAACCTTGAGCTTCTTTCTTTCACCCTCAACTATCAGATTGGGGTTAAACGTGTTAGTCTACATCTTCAATGGACAATCATAATTAGCTCAAACATTCAAGAAGACAACTTTTCATCCGTTTAACTTAATTTCACCAATTCAAATTTGAAATGCAGAACCACCAAACAACCAATGATCCCAAATTAAATGGATAAAACACAGTGATGATGAAACCGACATAAAAACAGAGGCAATTTATCAAACTGTAGAAATTATCCAATAATGCAGCCTAAACTTACATGCATAAACACAATTAATATACAAAATTGTACCTTATCCATGAAGAAAGGGCCAATCCACTTAAAGAAAACAGCGGCCAAAACCCCTAAAAACGTGAGCAAAAGAATGAGCTTAGCCCACCACCAAAGTGACCACCATCTGCTACAAGTAATTGTTGTAGAACATGAAGCCCCCGCCCCAATATCATCAAAACCAATCCCATTCCCCGCCTCCGTTTCTTTCAGAATTACATAATCGCCCTTCGGGTCCTCAATCCTCAGCTTCAGCTGCGGCACTCTCACACCTTCGTCGTCGGCATCCAAATCATACGTCATCACCACCGGATCAATAATCAAATCGTTCAAAATCCAAAAACCCCGAAATTCAAAATAACCGTTAGGCTTCTTCTCTCTCTCCCTCCCTCTCTCTCCAAGACGAAATTAAACCCTAACGAATGCTTGGTGAAAGAGAAGAGAACCAGACAGACGATTAAAGAAGAAACTTTATGGAGTTTTAAAGAAGAAGAACTGAACAATAATGGTAGAGGAAGTCCAATAATAATGTAACGCTGTCGTATTTGCCTTCATGAAGATTTAGTGACACGTGGGGGTTTGGAAGGACAGCTGGTAGATGAAAAGCTGACGTGTCAGACCCGTCGTTTTTTGTCCGGACTCAGACTCATCGCCTTCTTATTTTCTGTTTTTTTTTCCCGCAAGTCGCGATACAGCGTCACCGTCACGGACGGTATAACGTTGTACTATTGAATGAGTGATGGTATACTAGATGACAATAATAATGTATGTGCATATATAAGGTTTTTCATATGTTATTATTTTTTTTAGTACTTAAATTTTTATATTAATTATAATTTCCATTTAACAAAAAATTAACTGACATACCATATAAATCATTTTCTTTATATTGAATTAAAAGAGAATAATATGAAATAGTTATTATGGTATTGTTCTTATTTTCCATGTGATAATTTTAACATTGATTAAATTTAGTTAGAATTCAAATTTTAACTCGAGTTCTTTTAACTAACATTATAATTTAGTTAGAATTCAAATTTTAACTCGATTTGTTAAATTAAATGTTCTAACTAATTTACTATTGTATTGTCTCAAAATAAATGTTCAAATTTGTATTCTCAAATTATTTTTATAATATATACTAATTTTTTCTATTTTATCCTTGATTTACTTTTGTTAACTTTTCATCTTAATAACAAATAAGTCAGAAGGTTAAATGAAATGATTTACTTTTGTTGACTTTTCATTTTAATATTCCATCCGTTTCATAATTGAATTATTTATTATTATTTTAGATAGTCTCATATTAAATGTCTATTTTCCTTCAATAATTAAATTTTTATACAATTTTTCCTATTATATCCTTAGCATTAAATATCTCATATTTTTTTAATTCTAATTCTCTCTCCATATTCAATAAGTTTATTTTGTTTTATTCCATATGCATGCAGAAGCTATAGTTTTATAGTGTATATATACTAGTTGTGTTATATGCCTCCGGCACTACATAGACGATGAGATTTATTCTAAATTTTGGAAGACCCAAATAATTTATTAAGGTAAACGAAAAATTCAAAATCAATTGTATTTTGTTATATATATATATATATATATATAATAAATAATTAATAACATACTATTATTAAAATTTTAAATTTAATTATGAATAATTTTTTCATTTCATTCTTTTTTTAATAGGCATGAAAGGTCATTCAGAATTTTTATGTTGGGAAGTAAGGAGTCACAAGTAGGTAAATTTAATGAAATCATATCAGTTGCATAGGAAATAAAAATTGATGACATTAAACATTGAGGTCATGTTTGTTTATTATGATAATATTTGGGATTGGATTATGAATTTTAAGTCTTTTGTTTATTTTTAAAATTAGACTAGAAATTATTAGTCTCGAGATAATAAAATAATTTAAAATGAGGAATTATTTAATATTATATTTAGCTAGGTATTATAATCCCACCACGAGGGATTAAATTTTTTTGGATAAAACTAACCTTTATTTTTTAATATTAGCATTTAACCAGCTATCAAATAAGCATGCTAATTATTGTGTAATAATTTCATTCGTGAAAAACAAACTCAAATTTAAATGAAATTTCTTTAAAAATGGCAATTGAACTAATTAAGATTATTCCCCAATTTATAAATGTTACTGTAAGTGCTCTCCCATATATATATTATTTCATCTATATTCAAACGATTTATTCAAATTTACATATTTATTACTCTTTCAAAAAATTTCTTCTATATTTTGATATTACTCTTTTTATTTTATTTTACTTTTTCAACTTATTTCAACAAATTATGTAACTTAACATATTTAAAAACATGAACATTAATATCTTTACTTTAGTCCAACACAAAAATTAAAAAATAAGAATCGAGCTTGCTAATTTTAAAAAATTTCCGATTTCACTAATTTATCAACTTATTTAAAAATAAAAAAATGATGAAACAATGTGAACTCACCAATTTATTTCAATAATATTTAAAAGTTTATAATTAATTATTCATCATTTTTTTTATGTATAAACAAGTTTAAAATATGTTATTATTGGTAAGGGCATAATAGTCCAAACTGTAAGATCTCGAATTTTATGAAATAAAAATATTCAATTTTTCTTATAATTATTATTCTATTCAGTAAATGGTTAAATTGACAAAAAGTTAATGATTAAAATTTTACAAAAAAAACAAGTTGTCATAAAATATTCGTTGTGTCGGGAAATATTCGTTCGATGTCGAATATTCCCCGACAAAAAGAATATTTTCCTACTAAACGAATATTTTTCGACAATTGTTTACTTTGTATAATTTGCACAAATCACCCGCAACTATAATATTTATTAAATAAACACCTTACTATTTATAATAATATATAAAGAAAATCAAATCTTATTCATAAAAAGTTGGAGTCTTACAAATTATGTAATTTTTGAGTTTAAAAATATTTGAAATTGATTTTTCAAAAGTTAGTATTGATCTTATAATTTGAAATTGAGAAAATATTTAATTATTATGAAATATTTGTTTAATATGGAGTGGAAAGAGTAAAAAAAAGAAAATTATTTGAGTTTGATAAAATTTGAGTGAGAGCAAAAATAAATAGGAACTAATATTTATATATATATATTTTTAATAATTTCACGTTATTTTATTTTGCACAATGAGAAAGTAAATTTCACATTCATATAAAAAATACCATGAAAAATATTACAAACTTATCTCTTATATCACATGCCTCTAACATAATATATTTATCACGTGATTTATTATTAAAATTATTTATATTTTATTTTAGATATACGAGATTTTATAAGATAAAAAATAATAATTTTATAAAATATCAAAATTATATAAATTTAGTCTCCGTAGATCCATCTATTATTCAGGAAAGTCTAATAAAAATATTATTAATTTCCCTCAATTTTCTGACCAATATATTGCATCATTTTTTTTAATTATATATCAGTGGCGCATTATTATATTTTGGGTTCTTGTTTGTCTCTTTAATCATAAAACCTCCAAACTCCAAAGTAGTAGGAGTAGTAGACTAGTAGTCCTTAGCAATTAATCAAAAGTCAAAACTATGGGAGCTCACTAATTCTTGTTCTCCAACAAATAAAACTTCCACTATTGTAGAAACGAAGACCAGAGCCGGCCAAATCCGACATCCACTCCACCGTTGTTCGTTTGTTTACTGAGAATGATGTCATTGAAGTTCAGTGGTCGGCCGCTAATCAAAAAACAGCCGCCGCAGCCTTCTTCTCATATCCATGCCAAACAATCTTCTTACAGAAATAGACTAAAACACTCTTATTTCCCCGCGGGTCTCTTCCTCTCCCTCTATTTCTCTATAAAATGCAGTAAAAATGGTTTCTTTCTACTTGAACTTTTCTGGTAAATTGATTCATTTTTTTTTATTTACAGAATTGCGATTCCTAGGGTTTTCGGATCATCTCCAATTCAATTCCTCACGTGGGTTTTGTTATTTTTTGGTTATTCCGCCATAAAGTTTTAATTTATTTTTAAATGTGGTTATACTGCGTTATTATTATTTTTTTGAACAATTGTAGGTGGTGGTTCAAAATTAGTTATCAGCAGATGTGTATCAGAGAAGTTTTCAGATGGGTTTGATCCTGAACAGTCTCCAGATTATGCATCTGAATCTACTCAGGTATCTTAAAAATAAAAAATGAAAAATCAACAAGGAGTACATTTTAAAGCATAGACATTTATAGAACTGCAACTTTAACAGCATTGCCTGATTACATTGATTATTGTTTTGTTGATATTTTAGTAGTTATATTTGCGTTTTTAAGTGATGTTATTACTTGATAGAGGTATACCTCATTCAGTACTTAGGAATGAATCTAGAGTTTGATATGCTTTGCCAAATGAAAAATTATCTTTCCAAAATAGTAATTGAAGTCAAGTGAAAACTATCACCACATACATTAACATATTTTCATTTGAAAATATGAAATAGGTAACATTAACATGAAAAACTAAAATATTTTCACATACAGCTGTACAGTGTTAGGACTTGGAAGACTTGAAAAAACATTAAATTAGCCTTTCTATTTAATTGAGTATTCATTGTTGAATTACCCTAATTGCATTTCTTCAAAGTTCTAGGATGAAGTCACCAATTCTAAATAGAACTTTCAATTAGGACGTTGCATTCATAGGAAAGTCGAACTTTTATCAGTAGAATTTTTAAACGTGTTGCTACTTGTGTTTATTAAAATACTTAAGGTAGGAATCATTGAAAACAAATTAAGTTTTCAGTACTTAAAAATGCGTATTCAACAGCCTTCAAGATAATTGACTTGCATGTTCCATTTGAAAGTAAAGGTGCGGTCACCTGTTCATACATTATTGGAGGTGTTAAGCTCTGTTGGTCTGTTCATTGATTAATTATAGGCATTTGCAAAGTTTAAAGTCACCCACATTGACGATTGTTCTCATTTGTCTTATTTCAGATGCTTAAGCAAGAGGAGTCTTCTTTTTTGAACATTTTGATGGGAGCAAATTCTATTCTGCCTCAAGTAGTTCTTGCTAGTACTGTTTTGGCTCTTATCTATCCACCTTCATTCGCATGGTTCACCAACAGGTTCTTTAAAAATATTTAAAATAGTCTACTTATGCAATGGTAGGATATATAAGCAGGTGCCTCCTGCTTGCTTGATTCATATAGAAGGTCCTCTAAAATGGTGAATTGGGAGACAAAATTGCAGAGATGCCCTGTGATATAGGCTGCTAACGTCATTTCCCCAACAAGTGTAGTTCGAAAATATGTCCCTAGATAGTCTTGTAGGATTCTACATCATTCTTATTTGTAGTTTTTTTTTTTAAAGTTCTGGTAGTTTGTTTCACCAGGAGTTCGTTAATCTACAAGATATCAAATGTTAAACACAGGAATTTAGTCACTTTGAGTTCATCTTAGATTAAAGTGATTGAACTAGTTATCTCACTTCAGTTAGAGACTTCATACTTCTTTCATTCTTTTCTTTGTTAAGTTTATGGTATTTTCTTTTGCTAGAAGTTTGTACAACTAGAAATCAGTATGTTTTACTAAGGAAATTTTTGAAACTTTGAGTTCATCTCAAGACATATTTAAAATTATTGGACTTGTTAACTTCCTTCAATTAGCTTCATACTTACTGTGAGGGGCAAGCTTTCTTATTTGTCTGTAGGCAGATTCTGAGTGAAGACAGATACATGATGTGCTAAATTTTGTTCCGAGACAGATGCTATGAGTCTATATTTCATTAGTTAAATGGTGACATAATACCAAGAAGTGCAGAATAATTATTCTGCCTCACTAGAATTTAATAGTTCTGTTACTTTATTTTTTAATTTTGAAGGTCTGAAATCCATCCTGTAGACTGAGACCTTACAGGAAAAAAAACGAAATTAGTTTGATAACACAAAAATCCTAAACAAAAGGTCCTGAATTTGATGCACAATATACTTGCAGTCACACAGATTTGCCTTAATGCAAATATAACACACGATATGCTCCTAGAGGTGGTGTTATAGTTGAAAGAGTGGATTTGCACCATTTTTTTTCACAATTTTTTTTTTTACATAATCTCATTATAATAGTAATGTTTTATCAGATTAAAGATTGAAAATGATAACAGTTTCAATATTAAACTAAGGATTGTATTTTGTCATGATCTAAAATTTTAACCTTGTTTCCTGTCTTGGTAATGGCGTGAACTCATTAAATTGATTCCCAGCCTGCAGAAAGAATATATATAGCTCTTAATTGTTGTATTTGGATTGCTTTCAGGTACTTTGCTCCAGCATTGGGTTTCTTGATGTTTGCAGTTGGAATTAATTCAAGTGGAAAAGATTTTCTTGATGCATTCAACAGGCCAGCTGTTATTGTTGCTGGTTATGTTGGCCAGTTTGTTTTGAAGCCTTTCCTTGGATATTTATTTGGAACAATTTCCATGACAATATTTGGTCTCCCGACTTCTTTAGGTTATGACCTATTCTTATTTTTATTCTTTTTAGTGAGAAGTATCTATTTTTTCAGTTGGCTCATAATGCCTGACAACCCTCCTCCTTTATCCTGCCTTGGGACAGGCTATGTAGGAAAGCATTGGCAGAACTTTTATTGCTTTTAATATATAATGTAAATTGGCTTAGAGCGACTTTATACTGTGTACTAAGTTCTTCAAGTATATGAATCAGGTGCGGGATCTTGTTGACTTCTTGTGTTAGTGGTGCCCAGCTCTCAAATTATGCTACTTTTCTTACAGATCCATAAATGGCTCCTCTTAGCATTGTAATGACATCTTTATCTACTGCTACTGCGGTTTTTGTCACTCCAATCTTATCAGTGTTGCTTATTGGGAAAAGATTGCCTATTGATGTAAAAGGAATGGTAGTCAATATATTGCAGATTGTTGTTGCACCTGTTGTGGCTGGGTTGCTCTTGAATAGGTGTTGATTTGATTTGAACAGATCTCTTAAACATGATAACGTCAATTAAGATTTTTCATATAACTTTTGTATCTACAGGTTCTTTCCTAAGGTTTGTGGTGCCATCCGGCCTCTTCTGCCTCCACTTTCTGTATTGGTGACTGCTCTATGTTGTGGAGCTCCACTTGCTCTTAATATTGACTCTGTTATGTCTCCCTTTGGAATATCCGTTTTGTTGCTTGTTACTGCATTTCATTTGTCAGCATTTATTTCTGGTTATTTCCTATCTGGCATTGTCTTCCACAAAGAACCAGATTTAAAAGCGCTGCAAAGAACATTATCATATGAGACAGGTTGTTTAACTGTTTCAGATCACTATGAACAATGATTATGTTTAAGCTGTTTGATTGATCCTCACCCCGCCTTCTGCTTCCTCTTATTTTTTGCAGGTATGCAGAGCAGTCTTCTTGCCCTTGCACTTGCAAATAAATTTTTCCAAGATCCACTTGTGGGTGTGCCTCCGGCGATATCAGTAAGTCAATGATTTGGCTTATGTATATATATTGAATTTGCGGTACTACTGTGGCGATGATCTATGAAGAATCTGGGGCAGAACTTGTCTCCTTGATTTATGTAGGTTTAAGCTGTCATATCTAAATGCTTTATATTGGTTAAGCCATACTCTCTCAGATTACTGGTTGCATACACGAATGATAAATGTTATATATAGCCTTCGGTTGTTGATGCTTGTCTATATTATTAATAAGTTAGCAATGAATCTCAGGTATGAAATAACGTTGAAACGATTTGAAAGCTAACCACACCACTTTTTCTGCTGTTTGCAGGTTGTTATCATGTCATTAATGGGTTTCTCTCTCGTCATGTTGTGGGCTAAGAAAAAGGAATAATAGTATGATGACACACAATTCCTATCAATAATGACTCGAAACAAAAGATGTTAATGAGATTGGCCAGCTTGTGTGTTATTTGTTTACCAAAAACTCGGTGACATATCAGAAAGGAACAGCGCAAAGGTGTTTTTTCTGGAAACAAGAAGGGATCGTGTTTCTACCATTCTGGTTCAAATTTAATTATTTTCTTTTCATGTTCAAAGTAATTCTGACATGAAGCAAATTCATATTAAGACCATTCTTTTGAAAGAGTTTTGTGATTTCAATTCAAGGCCTTAAAATGTTTGAGGTTCAAAATATATGATTTTAGTACAGACAAATATAATTATTATGAGCTACACAAGTTCTCAGGATTTTACATGTTCACGTGTACATATATGAATGTATACTTGCAGTTGTGGGAATTATTGATAGTAACTTGAATATTCTTAGTTGACAAATTAAGAAACATAGAGCATGATGATGAAATGAAGGGAATCAATATATATTGTATTTGATATTATTGATGATGAAGTTGAGAAAGAGTGGAGTGAGAGAGTTTCTTCTTGTGAAACTCAGACATCAAGGTAAGATTCTCTTTGTGTAGTAGGCTAGCTTTCTTTCTCAACTTCTCATTCTCTTGAAAGATGCTTATGTTCTCCATATACAGCTTCAGGTTCTTTAGTTCCATATGCTTCCCACTCTTTTCTTCTCTTCTCTTCCTCCTGTTAGGCATGCATGCATGACATGAGTTTCATGCTTTAGGATCGCAAAAGTAAAATAATATGTAATCATAATGAGGATTTACTATATTGATCAAGTACTGTACCTGTTAAGCCTGTGAATTCGAACAACCCTATATCTTTTGGATCTTTGGTTTCGACTAGAAAGATGGAAGGAAAACGATGAAGTCCATTCTGTGGCACTGATGCACATTTTTTTTCTTCTGTAGTTTCTTTTTTCTTGTACCATAAGAAGATGAAAGGTACGTAGAAGTGATTTTTAATGTATTGAGTTGAAACTGAGAGAAGAATTGAGTTGAAACTGAGATAATAATTATATATATATATATATATATATATATATATATATATATATAGGTGGGTTTTGTTGTAATATACATACATCGATGCATGGCCATGTGGTGCGCGGGCTCTGAGAGATGTTTAAATTCAAGACTGGTAATGATGAGATAGGATTGAAGATTATAGAGAGCAGAAAAGGCCATGTATATCCATGTCTTGCATTCTTCGTCTTCTTCTCATGCACGTCGTTTCAATTAGGCCATGGAAAAATAGGGAGAAACTTCCTTAAGGTCGCATTTGGATGCCTATCCTCTTTGTCCGGTCATTTCGTTTTTGGATTTCAATACAATGGCTTATTAGACAAATGCTTGTCACATTCATAATAAGCGGGGCGAGTTGAGGATTTTGTTTTTTAGCAGGGCGGATTTTTATTATTATTTTTATTAAAGTTAAATAAAAAAATTTAAACTACTTATAATATTAAATAATTATAATAATATTTGCAAATTATAATAAACATTCATAATCTAAACTAAAAAAAGAAATTTAATAAAAAATAATAAACTAAATTTATTTTTTATATTATTCAATTTGAAAACAAAACCATTAACCAAAATTTTCTATATTCAAGTATAAACCATGAATTAATTTTAAAGTATTTGATAGGTAATTTTTTAATAAGTTTCAAAAAAGTTTTACTTGAAATAAGAGAAACAAACTATCCAAAATTTATACTAAGAACACCAAAAATTATACATGGTTCATTAGTTAAATGCATAAAAATAAAGTAATTATAATAACTAGAAATGAAGGGTTGTTAAATGCTCATTTTCCATTTTCCATTTTCCATTATAAAATAAGGCAAAATCATTGTAAGTTATCACAATAAAAAAAAAAACAGAAACTACCCAACCAAAATGATCTCATTTTCAATTGAAAATCAAATAACTCAAAAAACAAAAATCCAATCAGACCAAACATGCAAACATGAACCACAGTCAACCAAATCAATAACAAAAAAAATCAAACTTGAATCAAACAATCCTTCACAGTTCACATGCTGATAAACATTCAAAACAAAAAATACTTCTAGATTTTCACCAAACTTTAAAACTAAGATTTTTGTACTTGTATTTAAAATTGATTTATGAATTTTTTTTTGGCCCCTCTAAATTTAACACTTCTATTAACATATCAACTTAAATTTATTAATTTATATATTTGTCTTACCTTATTCCTATTATACCAATATCCTACTTAGACCCGGCACTGATAATAGGTCAAATTTAGAAATGAACATTGCGTTTAAATATGAAGGTATAAGAAAAAATTCTTTGCAAGTCATCATAATTGAATGGATTGGTGGTGATGTGGTGGATAGTTGTCCTGATGATGCAGGACTTATTAATTAGCTACCAGTAGTTGAAAGCTGATCATAATTTTGTTTAAGAAATGGGATTAAATTGAATTAGTGTTACTTTGGATTGAATGAATTAGAAAATAGAATAATTTATTTTATTTGATAAAGCTGATCATTAATTTCTTTTAAAAATAAAATTAGAAATGGGATAAAAAAATTCAATGAATCCAATTGTAATATTACAATTTTTTTGGATTCATGAAATGAGTCATTTTATTTATATTTTCATACCCTAATCCAAACGTAGCTTGTGTTTGGATTCCAAAATTAAAACTGGCTGCCAATTATATAGATAAAGAAGTAAGAAAAGTAAAATAAAAAATTGTGTGGATGAGAAAGAGAAAAAATTGTATGTAACTTGCAAGGGATAGTAATTATGTAAGAATGCTTCTTTTTGTATTTAAAATTATTGAAAATATATTAGGATCTTAATCAAACTTTTATTTTTATATTCCTTTATAAGATTTAGGAGGAGTCATTTACAATCCGTCGTTTATACTTTTAGCAATATCTTTGTCCGTCCTAAAAAAAGCGTATTTAGTATTGTGTTTGGATTCCAAAATTGAATACAATTCATCTATAAGTGATATATATGCATGTTTGAAAATTGATACAAAAGTTTATTTGTTTCATTTAAATTTGCATTCATCAAGTTGTGAAAAAAGATTCAAGCCTTGCAAAACAAAAAACAAAACACAAACTCCCAAGTTGGGTTATTTTGGGCTGAAGATGGATCATCTGTACTTGGACTAGAACGGCCAACATATGAATCTAGTTTAGTTTATACAGGCTTTCAGCTTTAACTAACTGTAGCCCAGGTATACATACCAATGTCCAATTGTGTAATTAAAGTATTGACAATTGAATATTGATTAATTAATGCCCTATAATTAAGACAATTAATTCCATAAAAACAAATTGATCAATATAGCTGATTTTGCAAATTGGTTTTAATTTAAGTTGTGGGTTTCACTAGCTCCATATATATAGGATAGTTTAGCCTGCAGATTCATGCAGATTGCGGCTAATATATAGAGACATACATTAATATATCCATATTTGTATTATACTTCACTTTTGGTGAGTGAGATTTCAATTATGTGACTTTTACTTTTTAAGAATCTATTGTATTATGATTCGAATAAAAGGATACATTTCATTCTTGCACTTAAAAAGAAATAGAGATTTTTTTATGTAGTGTCTTGGTTAATTTTAAAATCGTCTAATTTTTTTATTTTTGTTAAAGATAGATTTAAATATGTGAACTTGTATATTAAAAGGAGAAGTTTTTATCACAAGACAATCATATTTAGTGTTGATGTATGTAACTTAATGGTGAAGAAATAAAAGGAGGTTTTTTTTCTCTCTCTCTCTCTATATATATATAATTTGGAGTTGAAAGCAAAAGCCAAAAGGTGAGTGAATTTCCAGAAATGCGTGTGGAATTGGATAAAGCTTATTGGCAGGTGCAGGTGGAGGCAGGGTGTTGGCAAAAGGCAAGCAATGGACGTGATGCGTACATGTATGTATATGGGCCTGAGCCTCACTTAATTGAGTAAAAAGAATCTGAGCTACCTGGGGTTCACCTATGTACTTAATTCCAACTCTTGCCCAATCCAATCCAATACTCCTCATTTGGTTCCTAGAATCTAGCTAGCTGGAGGAGAGAAAAGAGGCTATATATATATAATATATACTATAATATATACATAGTACATTAGTACTAGGTGGTATTATGTTGTACACTTTCACTCTCACAATTATGCCTTGAAAATATCAACATTGTACTAGCTAGTAGTATAGATTATATTTACATGTGTATTTAGTAGGTACGTACGTTACGTACCAATTAATTACCATATTAAGCCACTTAAACTTTTGGAAAGTGATGCTTTCTGTATGTACAACTTCTGATCCAGTCAATATAAATATACTGTATGTATCATTTACGTATATGTATATATACATTAAAAAAAATTGGGTGGGCGTCCAGCAGCAGCAGCAGCAGTAGTAGTAGTAGTAGTACCGATTAGATTAGTTTTGGCTGCCTCGAAAAGAAGCTTTTTCAGAGCAATGCACGTGTAAGTCAGTACTACTTCTCAAACTCTCTGAAATCCACGAAGAATTAAACAAAGTGGAAGTTGTAGCAATGTGAGTGGAGTATATACTTACTACGTACTGCCTACACTACCTACAAGTCATGACATGGACTACTAGTATGAAATTAAAGCCCGTACTTCCGATGGCCAATCTACATACCGGCCGGAAATTCGTTTTATGATAATGAAATTCATATTTAATACATTTTTACCTGACATTATTGATAAGGATTATAAGATTTTAAAATCATGCGTGTTAAGATCAGTATTTAATATAAAGTGAACTTACAACGAATTTCACTTTATACTAATTACTTCTACTCGCGGAAGATAATTTTAACTAATTATCACCAATTAATTAAAACTATAATTACTAATCATCATAACTTAACTAAAACTATTACTAATTAATTATCATATTTGTTTCTTTGAATATGTATATAAGTTCATATCAATTTTAAATTTTATATTTCACAAATCATGAATTCATAAAATCAATTATATCATTAATTTTGGAATAAATTAATGTTGAGAAAATAAATAATTACTTAGAATATTACTATGAGTATAGATTCGCAAATTTGATAGATCTTAACATGCCTTACAAAAAACAGTGCTTATAATTTATTTTTTACATTCATTTAAAACTATTTATTATATAATTTATTTATTAAATTTTTGACCTTTCCCGATACAAAATCCTGGCCCCGCCACTGCGTACTTCCTCCTCTTTCCTTTTCTTTCAATTTTTGTTAGGGCTACAAACGATCCGACTCAAATTTTATTAAATTCGAATAGAACTCGAACACAATATAAGTCGAACTCGATCGAACATATTCGAGTAACACGATCAAACCAACACATATGTGTGAGTTCGGATCGTTAGCTGTTCACGAATATGCTCGAGTTCACGAACATAGTCGAACATCATTGTGGACGCCCCAAATTCCGAATACTTGAAACCCGTGATTTGATGCCTACGATATTACTTAAACAACATACTCATTTATAAAATATCAAAAAATATTATATTAGAGTTGTCTAACTCAAGTTCGTAGATATATATGTACTTCATTATATGATAGATATATAATGTATTATCACATTACAAAATTATAATTATTACAAACGACTTCAAACTATCCCTTTATCTTTTCTTTGTCTTTGTCCTTGCTGGACCCTTCTGTACATTGAATGAATGCAATTAAATGTTTTCAGCTAAGCAGAAATGTACAGAAGGATTCAACAAGGACAAAGACAAAGGAAAGCTAAATAGGTTGTTAATTTGAAGGCGTTATTTGTAATAGTTAAAATTTTGTAATGTGATAATACATTATTTATCATATATATATGTACTGAATTTCTTAAGGGCCTGCGAACCTGGGTTAGACAAGTTTAACTTGATGTAATGACTTATTAATTTTAGTTTAAATATCAGTATTAGTGGGTTGAATGAATAGTATCGTGTTGCACTGAATACGGGTTTCAAGTACCCAAATTTGAGGGCTTCACAATTATCATGTTCACAAATATAGTCAAATATTATTATGTTCGCAAACATCATTAAGTTCACGAACATCATCAACGCAAAAATTAATTAGGCCAAATATTGTAAATACTCAAGTATCTTATGAGCTACTCTCAAATCACTCGAACCAAATCGAACTGCTCGCGAACAAGTCGAAACAGTCGAACCACATTGTTCGCGAACATGTTCGATCCAACAATCGAACGTAATATCATGTGTGAACTCGACTCGATAATACAATTCAATCGACATCAAACTGAATCGAACCTATTCGCGAACGGTTCAATTCGTTTACATGTCTAATTCTCGTAGATCCTACTTGCCACTAGACCAAGATTCAATTAACCCTCAAGGACTTTAACGAAGTTCCTTCATTTTCATTCATGAATATGCTCAACGTAACATATATATATATATATATATGTATAATAACTCTGTTCTAAAATATAAAATTATTTTTCCTTATAAATATAAAAGACAAACTAATAATCTTACATTTTGAAAGACAATAGTACTTGAACAATAAACATAGTACACTAGTTATCTAGCTAGCTAAATTATTTTTCCTTATAAAATATAAAAGACAAACTAATAATCTTACATTTTGAAAGACAATAGTACTTGAACAATAAACATAGTACACTACTTATCTAGCTAGCTAAATTATTTTTCCTTATAAAATATAAAAGACAAACTAATAATCTTACATTTTGAAAGACAATAGTACTTGAACAATAAACATAGTACACTACTTATCTAGCTAGCTAAATTATTTTTCCTTATAAAATATAAAAGACAAACTAATAATCTTACATTTTGAAAGACAATAGTACTTGAACAATAAACATAGTACACTTGTCTAGCTAGCTAGTTTGTTGGCCATAATTTGTCCTAGCTTTCTTCATTTTGATCATTGGAGAAGTGAAATAATATATGGTAGATTTTTACATAATTAAAGTGATGAATGTAGGTTGTTCTAATGCGGTCTCATCAGTTGCCTTAAGCACTGGAGTCTCATTCTTACATCTTCATATTGCTACCGATCGATAAGTTGGATTCCATGAAATTATCCCTTATCGTGCATCCGTTAAGGCTATAGGATGAGTTGTATTCCTAGTCTTTAATGGTATTTCCATTTGTTACACAATCACAACTCTCTTGCTATATATATATATATAATACAACTCCAGCCTTTCTATAGACTAAGTTAACGTTGAGGAAATCTATCTATATCGAATCGAAATCCGACTGCATGCTGCTAAAATGATACTTTTTCTCTAACTGTTATATACTATTTTAAGAACATTTACAAATTAAGTTTGTTCTTCATGAATTATTAATTATAAAGTACACCCATATGCATGATCATAAATTAAACTCGGAAACAAAAAATTACCTACTAGTAGATGAAAATTAAAGTGAGACAGCCCGTCAATGAAAAAAGAAGTAAAACACCGTCCATAATTCAAAGCTAGAAACGAAACGAAAGAATGAAACCTGAAAATGCTCAAACAATCCAAATTCTTCTTCTACATCATCCCTAACACTGCTAACAATTTTTCAAGTAAATCAAGATCATCCTCCGGATTAGCCAGCCTTCTCCCAATTAATTCAGTAAAATTACTGGTATGGAGGCCGACCCGTGGCCCAAAACGCCTCCGTTGGTAATTGAATTGAGTTTAAGAGATTCGGAGGAGGCATCCCATGAAATAGCGACGGGTCCGCTAATAACTGCGGCTGATTCTGCTGTTGTGATGAGTTTTGCCCAACCGCCCCCGGTGATCCAATCGAACCTCCCCCTCCTCCTTGTAACGGCAGCGAAGCCTCTTCCTCCTCCAGCGGCAGCCTCTCGTATGCCGCATTACTAAACGAAGCAGCCATAATAACCACCGGACCAGACGCCAAAAGCGCGCCAACCACACTCCCTCCAACCACCTGCCCTTGTCCGCCCGCCAAATAAATCGTCAACCCGGTGGCAGCCGGCGGAGCCGGTGGCGGCAGGAAAGACCCGGACAGAGACAATATCTCGAACCGACCGTGTAATGTAACAACCGCACCCGGTGAGGCCGGTTGGCGGAGCGTAACATTAGTGACGGTCCCACTCCCACTCATAATGCAAACCCCTCTTTGGCGCCGCCGTGCAAAGGTGGCGACACTGTCCATGATGTCACATCCGTCGGCAATCTCCATCACGTGAGTGCGCAGCGCGTTGGCGCTGTCGCGCGTGATGATGATGGGCGGTTTGGGTTTATTTTTGGATCCGGCGGGTCGGCCTCTGGGCCTTCTGGAGTTATCACCGTCTTTGCCGTCGCTTCCGCCGTCGTTGAGGTCGTCGCTGATGTTTTTGTCGTCGCGGTCGCGTTTGAGGCCGCTGGTTCCGCTTTGCTCGTCTTCGGAGTTTTGTTGTTGTTGGTGGAATTGCTGGTGGTGGTGCTGGAGATTGAAGTCTCGTGTGTGAAATGGGGGCGGGAGAGAATTATGACCGTGACCTGATGCGTTTACTCGATCCATTTCTTGACTTTACTTAACTTTCTAGATAAATCAATTTCTTTTCAATTAGTAAAGGTTGTAGCGAGTGATTTGACAAATAGATAGAAGATAATAGGATGGAATTAGCTAAAAGACTGTATATTTCTCTTTCTTTCTGATCTCTCCTCTCTTCTAGCTTTAATTTTGCTAGCTTAGCTAGGGATATTTAGCCTCTGATGTGATCCGACTACAAAGTAAGATCCAGGGGTTTCTACATATTTAAGGTTTTGAGACTTGGAAAAATTAAGGAGGAGGAGAAGGATAAGGAGGGTTTTGGGTTAATCTGGATCTCTCTATGTATATATTGTTCGTAGCTAGCTAGGGGGTTATTAGGGTTGGATTTTGAGTAAGAAAAAGAAAAGAGAGATCTAATTAAGGATCTGGGATGGGTTTGTTTTTGGCAAGAATGCGTACGTATGGGCAGTACTGGATCAGTTATGCTTCGATCTCTCTCTCTCTCTCTCTCTCATGTGTGAGACTATTAGACAGTTTTTGCGCCCCTTGCCCCCTTAAATCCTTCTAATCTCCCTCTCACACACGCACAAACGAAAGGGGAAAAAAATCCGGTCAAGGTAAAGTTGGATTAACTAATGTTGATATAGTTTTTCATCGGTTATAAAAATATTGTATTAACTAATGTAATAATAAATTATAAAACTTATTAATGTAATATTTTTTATAATTTATGTAATAAAAAAATATATAACTTGAAATTTGTGCCAACCCTAATCTGATAAAAAAAAAGAAGAGAAAAGTATACCATTCATTTTAGTATTAGAAATATTTTTTTAGTTTTGTTGGTCGAAAAATAGGTATACAAATTTATTTTCAAAATATAAAGTGACATAAATTTTTTATGATACCCATCACTCTATTATGTTTAGTGAGTACTATTATGCCACAATTTGAAACTAATAGACTTTTGTCTTTTTCTTGTTGTGCATACATATAACAACTTATTTTATGTATCTCTTGTAAATTACTTAATAAAGACTTGGTTTTAATTAATCAATTAGAAAAGACTTTGGTTTAATTTCTTAATGATATATAGATGGGTGAAGTCAAGGTATCAGCTGCGTTCAATCTTTAATTTATTAATATACACGTACTCATGTTCCTCTCGCATATACTTGCATTGACAATATTTAAACAGTGTTGTAATTATATATGTAGTATAAATATATTCCCTTGTTTTAAGATGTACACATATTTACAATAATTTAATTACTAGTAGTAATCTTAAAATTAAAGTTATATTAATTATTTATAGTCGAGATAGAAAAAGAATATTACAACGGTAGATCATATGTCAAACCTCTCTTCCATACGTGAATCAATAGTTTAAATGATCGCTATGCATCTTTGTTTCTTTCAGGTCTCTAGTCTGTCTAGCGATATATATATATATATATATATATATATATATATATATATAGTCAGATAATTTAATTATTCACACATGGAGATGATGGAGTACTGGTTATTTAGTTATTATATGACATCTCTTCTAGCTCTACATTATCCATATATCCATATATATATATATATATATATATATATACACCCTGAATTAATTGCCTAAAAAGTACAATCTCTAGGGCACTATTTGTTAGAAAAAAACCTCAAAAAAAACTGACTTTTTGATAGCTTTTAAATAAAACAATCATAAAAAGATAGTAAAAAATTTGGGAAAAAATCAAGTAAAAACTATGGCGTTTTTGATAAATTTAACTATAATCATATAAAATAGTGTACAAATAATCCTCTCAAAATTATAAGAGAAAAATTTAGGGATCCGAAATTAAGAGAATTTACTTTAATTTATAATCAAATGTGAGGAAATAGTCCTTTCAAATTTTATAACTAAAAATTTAAAATATCATGAAATTCTCAATTTTCACAAAAAAAAACTCAATTTTCTTGTGCAGTATAACCTCCAGTACTGGCCTTCGTTCCTTTTCTAATTAGACTAGAAACTGCCACATGCATCCTCACACGGTCTGAAAATCATGTGTACATACTTGGACCCCAATTCAACATAATTTAGGATCCCATGTTGCTCGCACATTATGAACTCAATACACCATCAATTAAAATTGATACATTTTATGATTTTAGACCCCACAAAGTCAACACTATTCCCCTTTATATATACAAGGAAAATAGATTAAAGAAATAATTCGTAAGGATAAATAAATAAATAAAAGAAGAAGGGTACTTGTATTCTTGGAGGCACAATTGATATTATTAGTCTATTACATATGTATATATAAAGTTGGCATAAATAAAATTGGGCCGACTGAGTAGAGTTTGAAATTTCGAATTAATACTCGCATGCTTACAAGAGATTTATATATCTTTATAATGTTACGGTTAGACAGAGAGAATGAAATAAAAAAATGAATAAAATAAAAATATTATATTTGATTATTATTTTGTAAAGTAAATTAGTTTAATGAAATAAAAATTTATTTTATTCATTTGTTTTTTTATTCCATGTGGAGGAGGTGGAATAAAATTTATTTCAATGAAATGAATATATATATATATATAATAATAATAATAATAATAATTTAATTTTGTCATTATATGATAATATCCATCACCACCACCAACAATCAAACATACACTTAAAATATCTTAAAATTATTTTATTCCGTCCTCTAATCTATTACTTTAATTCAAACACAACATAAATGTCGAATATAAAAGGAGGGTCACATATATGATGCCTCGGTACATGTTTCTATCCCTAATTACTTGGGGTCTATCAGCATCGGTCGAGTCTAAGGGAGAATCTAAACATTTTTAATGGTGCTGAATTATGACTTCTTACTACCAGGGCTGTTTATTTATTTTTGAATGAGTCAGAATTTGATCGAATAAATTATTCAGATCGTTTATTTTATAATTTTTAAAGTCTGAATGTATATGAATGTGTCTCAATGATTAATTCATCAAAAAAAATTTGACTGAATGGTTAAGAAATATTGTTGAATGATATGTTTACTTACATTTTCACATAAACAAATTTTGTTATATATAATTATATATATATAGAGAGAGAGAGAGATAATTGTTATTTTTGTAAGAAAATTTTGATATTTTTACAAAATCTTACGTACTCATATAAACGTGAGTCTTATTTATTATTTATGTGAGAGAATGTTCGTAGAATTATCAAATATTATTATGAAAATATCAATTTCTTATATATATATATATATATATATACACACTAACAGGGTACAAAATTTTAATTTCATAAAGTAGTATTGATTTATCATCAATTAATTGGTTTAATGATGAGTGGGTCGTTCATTTAACAAAAAAGAATTTAGTTTTTATCAAAAATGTAATTCTTTAGTATACTTATTTTTATAAAAATGTTGAAATAAATTGTTTATTTTAGGCCGTCTAGAATCCATTTTCCATTGTGTTGTTGAATTGGTCCGTGTGTCAATAATGCAAGACACGTACGGCACAGGACAGGACAAGGTGTAAGAAGTTTAGTAATACGTGGAGTAGATAGATAGGCATGGAATAGGGGGTTTGACCGTGGAATTGAACGTACACCATGATATGATTGAGGAGAGTTACAGACTTCAGTATAATCTTTAATTTTTTTATATATATTTATTATTTTTTTTCATTATTATTTTTTTATTTTTTTATTATCGTAATGCCATATTCAAATATATTTTAAATGTGAGTCTCCATTTCAAATTAATTCGATATATGGATAGAGAAAAAACGCGGGGAAGGCGCTGACACATTAGAGAGTGAGAAATGAGAATTAGCAACAGCCAGAGGGAAGCCAGCTCCACGGCCCCGCCTCTCTCTCCCTCTCTTGAACATATATATATATATGGTTTCATCTACAGTAATCGGTTGCTGTGGAATAATTTTTTTTTGATCTATTAAAATTTATTTTTTATTATTTTTTGCTCCAGTCAAAATTTCAATAGACCAAAAAAAAATTGTTCCATAACAACCGATTGCTATAAATGGAACCTATATATATATAATCAATGAATGAATGCATCCTCATCAAACACCCCCCTCCCCAGCTCCCCCAAAACCCCCACCCCTATATTCATACATACATTACTAGTAGTAGTATTATTTTTGCTTCTCTTTCTGTTTTTGTTGTTGGGATTCTCTCTTTCTTTTTCTTTTTTTTTTGTTATGAAACTAAGAGAGAAAGAGACTCTCTCTCCCTCCCCCTCACTCTGGCATGAGCCTTTGCCCTTTGGGGTGAAATCCCATGTAATAAAAGATGCTCTTTGTCGGCTCTCTTTCTGCTCAACCACTACCGCTACTTCTACTACACTACTGGAGTATAATATATTTACGCCCAGATACATCTGGTGTCACGTTTTAAGGTAAAATAATAATAAAAATATTTATTCTAAACTTTTATACAACCGTTTTTTCTCATTTTTTATTACGTATTTAAATGTGACAATAAATATGCACGTAAATATATTCCTGTTATATAATATGAATATTCTCCTCTACATAAATCCTTAATTAACCATCATCACATATACCACCACCACCGTGAATTAATTTATGCCGGCCGGTCACCATATACTAATTTAGACTTTAGATTATGGATGGACCTAATTAAACCTAACTAATGTTAATGGAGAAGATAGATAACATTTCATGCAGGAGATGTAATGATATATACTTATCTAGCTAAATGTAATGGTAAATAAGTAACTAAATTTCACTTGAACACAATATATAACATGAATAAATGGCGATACATAAGGACGAAGATTTGGACTCAATTATTACTTGCAATGTACAATTGTTAATACATATGGTAATGCCAATACCATGTAAGACATAATTTGCACTGAAAATATATATAAAAGGAGAAACCCTTAATTTCTTGTTGATTTTATAAAAGATGGAAATATTGCATATATATGAACGAAGGAATAACATAATTATTGCAGTGATAAAAGATCAAATGCATGTACAACCAAAAGTTAATTTGTAAGATTATTAAGACTTCAATTCGACCTTAGAATCATTAGATACCAGGTTTGATTATTGTCATATAAGTTTGTACTTGAAATTTCCCTTATTATGATATTTTCTTTCTGATTTATTATTAGACATTATTTCGCTTGTATTCGTATTCCGCTACAAGAAAATTGGATAATTCCTACAAAATTATTTTTGACGGAATATATTTCATTGAAATGAAGGTATTTTTGACAAAATATTTCGTCGAAAATAATTCTATCGTAACTACCGTAAAGCCGACGGAATTCTATCTGAGATGTTAGCCTTCCCTTGACGCCAACATTGCCACCAACGCCAATCATATTTATGACGAAATTGTATATATTTTTGACTGAGAATAACATGATTCTAAGGGACTTATTTTCAACGGATATTCCGTCAAAAATAACTTGTAAAACTTAAACAAGCTTCATTTCCCCCAGCCACCATTTCAGATCAGGACATTGCTACAGGGGCCATTGTCGAGAGTATGAGTATCCATACGGAGCAGTTCATCGCGATACAAAATGAGGTGGTACGGATGGTAGTTATCCTACTGTCAAAGACTTTTGGGTCGATGTTGAGTCAGCCTCGATTACTTAAGTATTTTATTTATTTTAAGTTGTATATTTTGTATGTTATTTAATTATCATTTAGTTGTCTCTTTAATTCTCAATTATGGACTAATAAGTTATATTTTTAATTGTATCAATAGGGTGGTGATGCCGAGCAGGGGGTGATGACAATAACTTTAATTCAGACATCAAAACAGTATCGTCGACCTCCGCCCGATGATCCTCCTCACACCGGTGCTAGTACTAGTTTAATTTAATTTTGTAGATTATTGTAAATAATTTATCCCTATTTACTTTAGTTTAACTATATATTTTTTTTGTAAATTATTGTACGCACGTAATTTAGTTTAGTTTTGTAAATCATTGTACTTTTAAATAATTTTTTGTATAACTTATCGTAAATTAGTTTATATTTGTTACAACTTATGTTGAGGTAATTCATATATGTTGTTGTTGTTATATTTTCTGACCGAAAATACGTCGGAAAAAATTAGTATAATTGATTAAAAATATAATATTTTCGACGGAATATGTTATTGTTGACGAAATACCGACACGTGAAAGAATTAAATTCGACGGAATTGTTCAGTCGGAAATTAAGTCCGTCGAAAATAATATTTTTTCAACGAATTATTTGTCAGAAATAATTAAATCCGATCAAATATCCGACAAACTAATTCTCGACTAGTGTATCTGACCAAATTATCGACAGATTTTTTCGTCAAAAATAATCTATTATCAATGAAATTAACTTATTTTTATTGGAACCGTCGGAATTAAACTATTTTATTCTAGTATCGGTAGAATATATAAGCTTTACATAGTATTGTAGAGATTGTTGAGATTATATATATATATATATATATATATATATTCTTGCCAAGATGAGAGCATATATATTTGAAAAAAGAGAGAAGTTAGATCACTTGTTGATATAATTGCATGCAACACAACACTGATCATATGTCACCACTGAATTGACATATATTAATACCACCTATTATTTAGGACTCGTTCAACTGAACTTCTAAATTTCATTTGGAGAAATTAAGTAAGAGGGCGAGATGAGAATTGACCAATGAATTGATTAGATTAATTCTCATTCAATAAACAATCATTATATATTTATTATTATTATTATCCTGATGATTGCTTGATCAATACAATACAACCCATTCCACTCTTTAATTAATCGAATTGGAAGTATTGAAAAAATACTACTCTTTCTTTTGGAGATAGATGAAGCATGTCTATAATTTTTCCGAGTACTTATCTAGTAGTAATATTTTTCCGAGTACATTTCAAGCTGAAAGGCTGCAGGCTCATATATATATATATATATATATGCACCAGCTAGTTAGTGATGATGATGATGGAAAGTTGCAACCTTAGAAAAAGTCGTCAGCATCTTTGTTTATTAATGCTAAGCTAGTGACTAAATTTTTTTTATTGTGTATTTAATCACTTAACTCATCCCTTTTCTTAAAGAAATTGATCCGTAACCATCTCAATATTGTTTTAAAAATAAAATAATATTTTTATATACTAAACTATGCAAGAAGTAAACCCATGGAGGGCTGGACCAGTCGGAAAAGAAAGACAAAAATTAAACTAAGTCCCATGTGATGGGCACACAATATATATATATATATATATATATATATATATATATATATATATATATAGCATGGAATCTAACATATAATGCTGCATGTTTCTGCTTTCTCACAAGCCCCCACAGTTTCCGGTTTAAGCCTGCATCTCATTTGCTTATCCTCCGATCCTGGGCTTTAATTAAAAGTTTTTAGTTAATTTGCTCATTAATTCACGGGCTTACATTAAATTAAGCAAGCTACACATTATTCTATAGATCGATTAGGACTAAGCTAACGACACAAAAATGAGGGGCGCATGTGGTTGATACTGATCAGCCTTGAATCATGCATGCCAATGCCAATCATCGGTTAATTACCACTACTAAATTAATTAGTCTGCTTGCATCCCATTAATAAATAAATTAATTAGTCTGCTTGCACAACTATCCACGGATGCCAGCAACGACCTTTGGTTATCTGCTAATGCTCTATTGAGTTAATTATAATATACACTAAACTCCATCACTTGTATGGATATATAAAATAAAATTTCTAGCTAATGTAAATGTAAAATTATCTTTGAAAGTCGTGTTTTTATAAATATATTAATAATTTTGGAATCGGAACGAATGTAGAACTATTTTAACTTAATTTTAGAGTTTTAAGTTGTAATTAGCTAGCGTTTGACAACCCCTAGTTAGCTAGATTACGATTTCATAGTATCTAGCAACTGTTTTAACTAAAAGAAAAACCACTAATTAAATCAAAAATAAATGGATAGGCATAATTAAATTATGATCAAGGGAGAGAACGCCTAATTAATGAAGTTAAAAGTTACTACTAATTATTTGTTGTTTGTGTTTGAAGGATCAATAAGACTCTTGACTATCTGTATATATAATATCCAGTTTACGGTCATAGATAGATCAGAGTTATATATTAAATTAAACACAAAATTTAAATATTGAACAGTGATAATATAATATTTGCATATTAATTCATTCAAGACGGATCGAAATAGTCCTCCTTCTAAAACTATATATTAATCTGTCCTTGACTTCTAACTAAGCAACATAAATAAGCATATATTTGTCCTTTATGACGTTTGGTTGAGAGGTAGGACAAATTAAGAGTAATATGTCCCCTTTAATATTGTGTTTTATCTTAGCTAGCTAGTAGCTACTCCTATTACTATATATATATATATATATATATATAGAGGCCGGATCCTGTCCGGACTCCCGGACAGATTTAAAATCCGAATTTTTTTATTTTTATTTTTTTTTATTTTTTTTTTAAAACAACTAAAAAAAGGGTAAATCACCATTTTTAGTATATATTCAAAGTACAAAACATTGTTTTAGAAATAATTACAAAATAAATACAGTTATAAAATAATTAAAAAAATATTATACTTTTTCATATTATATTGGGACAATAATAGTGCTTGAGTTAGGAGTATATAAATTATAATAATGTCTAATAAATTTAAGTTGAAGGCCCAAGTCTATTAGTAAAAATGTAATAGGGTGAGGTATGAGGCCTCAAAGAATTGGTCTGGCTTGATGTGTTTTTTAAGCAGGCTGTTTGGTGGAAAGGTTATAATAATATAAAGGGTAAATTCATATATTAGTACATTTTTAAAAATAATTTAAAAATCATACACCTATAAAATAATTCTACACTTTTTCATATTTATTTATAATAATATCAATTTTGTTAATTTAAGAGTATTTCTCTCTATAAAATCTTCTTCTTCTTCTTCTTCTTTTTCTCCCAACTCCCATATCCTTTACTATTTCTCTCTAAAATCTTTTCTTCTTGAAGCCTTTATTTCTCTCACTCTCTTGAAACCACTTCGTCGTCAATGAATTTGAATCTCTTCTTGGAGACGATGGAGTTTTTTGCTTTGGTAGAAACCGCCTCCTTTTGGAACCTACCATGCGATATGTTAATTTTTTTTATTGAAGGAATTTTCTTTATCTCTATATTTGGGTTATTTGCGATAGACATCATTTAATGACATAATATTTGCTAAAGTGGATAATTATTTTAAAATTGTTTAGACTCTTAACATATCTAATCTGCTTTTGAATGATCATGATTGTCTCATCTTCATTTTGTCATTTTACTTACGTATCATATCTTGACTGAAGACCAATTTATGGGGGCTTGATGTAATCTTCTACGTTGTAGCTTACGTCGAGTAATAAAAATGAATCTTATCGTATAAGCTGTTTGGTTCTTACGCATTATGTTTTGAGTTCTTTGTTAGCTTGAAATTGGATACCATTTTTGTTACCTTGATTTGATATTTTGGTTACTTTTTTATGTTGTTATGGTTCTAGTGTATTTTCTTAGTATATATGGTTGACTAAAGCTGGTTTTTGGTGTACATGTTGTTTATGTATTGGTTACCATTAAAACATGTTTTAGTTCTTATCATATAAATATTTTGGTTACTTCTTTAGTATGTTTTAGTTCTTTGTTATTTTACGATTTGGATTCCATTTTGTTTCCTTGAGTTGGGATTTTGTTTCCATTAAGTGTTTCCTCGATTTGGGATTTTGGTTACTTTTTTATGTTATTTTGGTTACCTTGTATTTCTTAGTATACATTGGTTGACTAAAGCTGGGTTTAGTCTACATGTTTTTTTGTTGGTTACCATTAAAACATGGTTTGAGTTCTTGTCGTATAACTATTCGGTTACTTTTTAGTATGGTTAAACCATGTATTTTCTTAGTATACATTGATGTATTATTTTTGTAAATTCCTTGAGATATCTTCTACAAGGTTTATGTTCTTACAGATTCTACTTTCATTTCCTGAAACACATTCTACATGGGCTCTCTATTCACTAATCCGATGTATTTTTCTTCCTCCACAGGTTCATAATGTAGAAGTCGTTTTACAGAGAATGAGAAGCGACCGTGAAGAAGAAAGTGGCGAAGCCAAAAAGCTCAAGTTTCGGGAAGATTTGTACGCGATTTTGATTAGTTCGATTGTCGTTGTCTTGTCTTACGAATTGTGTTTCGTTCTTTGATTTTTGTTGGATATCCATAACCATTTGTTATGGTTAGTGAGTATGTAATGTTTTATTGGAGCTTATGTAAATGGAATTACATATTTGATTATATAATCAATTATTTGACATTGTTTGTTGGTTAAGTATTAAGTTGTATACGATACATTATTTGAAAGGTGCGGGTTGGTAACAAACATGCATAGAAGGGTATCCATTTTATTTTACGGTAGTAACGGATAATTCTGAACTTATATCGGGACATATATCAAGTGTTAAATGTACGTATGAGAGTATCATGGGTTGCCTTACTAAATGGGTTGGATATCTGAGTTGTTTACTGTTTTTGGTTACCATTAAAACATATTCAGTTACTTTTCATATAACTATTTGGTTACTTCTTTATTTTATTTTGATTCTTTGTTACCTTATGGTTTAGCTCTTATTATTGTGCCCTCGATGTGGGATTTTTATTCTTTGTTATTTTATTTTGGTTAATATGTAATTGTTTAGTATACATGGATTGCCTAAAGCGGGTTTCATTACATGAAATTTATGTTTTGGTTACCATTAAAACCTAATACAATTCTTATCATACAATTATATAGTTCTTGTTTTATTATGTTACATTATAGTTCTTTGTTATTAGTAAGCGAGATAATTCTACAAACTTTTATGTCGGGACAAACATCGATCGTTAAATGTACGTGTGAGAGTTTTTATTTATATATATGGTTACTTATAGATCTCATATTATAAATATATAAATAGTTTGATCTCATATTTATATATATGGTATATATAAACTTATAGATCGCATATAAGGGTAACCATTTTAGTTTTGTTAGTAATCAAATAATTAAAACTTATATCGAGCAGTTATCAAGTCTTAATATACGTGTGAGGTTCCCATTTATCTAGGTGATGGATACTTTTAAATTACATAGTTATAAAAGTTATTTGGAAATGGTACTATGCGGTTGGTAACTAAATATGAATATAGAGGTAACCATTTTATTTTAGGCGGATAACCAAATTTACATAAAAATATTTTGAAGCAGTTACCGATTGTTGATGTATATATTTACTTTATATTGATAACTCATGATGGAATCAAAAATTAAAATATTAATCAACATCAATTTTGGTTCTTGTACACACCATCGAAAAAATGTTACCAACCATGTGGTTAATAGTTCTTAGCGATAAACAATTATATATTCATATAAACAATTAAATTTGGTGTATTAGTTCTTTGTCGATAGCCATTAATCTAACAATTTGAATAAACATTGTAAAGTAACTTAAATCAATATTAGCGATAACAAATTACATAATCTTAGTAACGGAAAATAAACCAAATTTTTACATGCGATTTTGAAGGCCTAAATGATGGAATTCGACAAAAAACCTGCGCAGTTCATAAGTGAAAGCTAGTGACTTTTGATCGTTGACCCATTTCAATGAAATTAGGATCGAAAGCGCCAAAATTCGACACTCCAAACTTAGATGAAATTGTTAAATTGTCACAACTGACCAAATAAATATTATCTTGTAACGATTAAATAGTATCAACAACCGATATATATAATCAGTTAGCGGTTGTATGAAGGTAACGATGTAGTCGATGAGTAACCACCAATATAAAAGAAACAATTATAAAAGCTGAATAACGGTATAGAGTAACCAAATAAACACCTTACGGTATCTAAATACATATTATCGATAACAAGATATATGTAATTAGTAGCAAGATTATAAAAATATTTTTACATTCATTTTACAACCAAAATAATCGATAATGACTTTTGTTACAAATTAAAGACTAACGAGATGTATGAAGGTACTACCAATGTAGTTAATCGGTAACCATCGATATAAAATAATCCTTTATAAAACACGGTAATATAATGCATTAACCATGATAATATTACACGGTAACAAATCGACATTATATCTTAACCAAATCCAAATTAGGCGATAACTTGACATATATTTACTTAGTATACACAAGATAAATACATTACGCATTGCATTTTTATAGTAAAAATAACTAGTATAATTTATTTATTTACCAACTAAAGGCAAACTTTTGTAAGAATGTAACCAATGTAGCTAACAAGTAACCATTAATATAAAAACATAAGTAGAAAGTGTACATTAATATGCTTGATTGACGATATTACGATAACGATTAATCATTACGAGTAATTAAGTTTGCATTAATCGATTAACCAAGTCGGCATTAGTTAGTAACCAAATCGACCTTTATAATTTTACAAAGTAACTAAGTCGGCATTAATCGATAACCATTATAGTTTTTACGATAAGCAAGTCGGCATTAATCGGTAACGAAAAGAATGTTACATAGTAACCAAGTCGACATTAATCGATAACAATTCAACATTAATTAGTAATATTATACGATAACCAAGAAACAACATTAGTCGATAACTAATCTGACATTAGGCAAGTATAATGTTACGATAACGAAGAGCAGAATAATCGATAACTAATCTGACGATATCTGATAACCAATTTATTTAACCTTAGTAACCATAATATAAAACATGTTTTGAAATACATTTTGCAATCAAAACATTCAGTATTCTTACTTTGTGACAATTTTAAGTGCGAAAAACTTAAGAAAAGGTAACCAATATAGTAATTAAGTAATAATGATAGGTAACCGTGTCTTTATAATTTTTAAACTCAAATACCTCGGTGTTTGTATCGAAGTTGATGTTGATCTTGTATTCAACAATCAACTGCGATAATTAAGTTTCAGTTCTTAAACTCGAAGGCGTTG
This sequence comes from Panax ginseng, assembly GCA_020205605.1. Lineage (NCBI taxonomy): Eukaryota > Viridiplantae > Streptophyta > Magnoliopsida > Apiales > Araliaceae > Panax > Panax ginseng. The sequence goes on from CM035150.1 coordinate 98,956,897, forward strand.
TTGATTTTGTATACTTTTTTCGATCTTAGAGATCGTCGCGACAAGCGAGTTTCGTCTTCTCCGATTTCGAGTTTGCGTCATGACGGAAGCTTAAATCTTCTCCGATTGATTTGGCGGCTTCTATCGATTCTTGAATTGATTTGTTACAAATTGATAACATTATTAATGATTGATTTGGTAATATATTGTGTTTTGTTATTTTTGTAATTATTTTGTGTGTGTTATTTTTATAAATACTTTCTAGTTATTGTATATTAGTGTTAAGAACCCTAATATAAATGTCAAGAGATGGAGCCAGGGCCCAGGCTAATGGCTGGGCTAAATGGTTATTCAGCATAGCATAGGTGTATTCTATTATTGGATCTTCAATGCCACTCACTCCCCATGCTTTTGAATGATTGAGCAAAGGATGTCCCTTTACTTTCCCTTTTTGGTTAAATATTTTATTCTTTCACTTTACTTTTTACTATCTTTTAAGAAAATGGATTATAAATATTTGTGTGCGCGACAAGTAGATGATGCACATTTCATGAATATGCACTTATTTTTGTTAAAAAATTGTGTATTTATATCCTAGTACATAGGTATATATAGCTTTATTACAAGATTGCTAGATTCTAGACATTTTAAAATATGAAAATCTATAAATATATATTAAAAGATACTAGTAATTTCTTATATTTATTTTAAGAAATGATATCAATATACTATACAATTTTTCCCTGGAAACCAAGCTTGATCTAGCATGGAAATCAACTCAAATATATACCACAACTCTAGTTACTCAAGTCCAAAGTCTTTTCAAGTGTTCAATGAGAAACATGTATTGTGTATAGAAAATTCATGCAAACAAACTCCACAAGAGACCAATTGCAACATTGTGAAAAGAACAATTGCACTCAATTTAGGCTTAGAAGAAGAATAACACCAGATGCAGATAAAGTTGTTAGTTCTCAACAAATCCAGGTTTAGAAATTAAAGAAAGAAGTTCTTGAGCTTTTTCACTATTGAAACCAAGGGTAGCCAGTATCTTGTGACCAGGCGATTCCTCTTCAGACCATACTCCAAGAAGCAGATGCAATGTTGTGATTTCCCCGTCTTCACCTGCATTTATAAACAACAATTACATCAAGTACGTTACATATTAAAATCATAACATATCAAGGCATTTCATCATTTGGTTTGCTAAAGACGGGGCTGTAAGAATATAATGCACATTACATTCATTTTCTAATGTAGCAAAACTGACAAAATAGGACCATGAGCAAAAGTAGTAATTTACATAGGGCAAACCAACTCGGCAAGTGTTTGTTTTCTGTGACCGCATAACATTTATGACAAGGATGCAAGGTGGCGAGTCATTTGCTTAATGACTAAGTATCCACCATGATCTTCCATCACAATCACAACCACCATCAAAACTAAGAATAAATTCAAAAGAGATCTTCTTCTTACTTGGGATGATTCACCTTGATCCTTGCTCTCCTTCTCTTCCTCTTGCATAACTCTCTTTCTAGTTCTCTCAAACTCTCTCAACACTTAACAAATAATGAAATGAAAAGTGAAGAGATTACTTGAGTCTTCTCTAGTCTTACTCCTCATCTAACAAACATTACTAACTCTCTCAAACCACAATTAGGCTAACCATAGGTAGACAAAATGCTAGCTTTAAAGCTCTTATTGGTTTGAGAGGATCTTAATTTGGGTTGGGGGGAAACAATTAATGCTTTGTCTCCTTTTTGCTTCATACTTAGCCATTAAGCAAATGACTCACCACCTTATCCAACCCCAAAGTGGCCGCATCCATATTCTGTGACCGTTACGTTGATGTTAACCTGAACAAAAAACCCGACAAGTGTTTGTTTTCGTTGATGTTAACCTGAACAAAAAACCCGACAAGTGTCTGTTTTCTGTGACCGCATAACAATTATGACAAGGATGCAAAGGTAAGAAATTTATTTTAAATGCAACTCCCCTTAAATATAGTAAATTTACTTTATTAGTTACTATAGAAATTACATTACGTAAGTCGTAAAGTAATTGTTTCATTACATTTTCTTATGATGAAATGAAAAATAACAAAACTACCGTAATACGACTACCTAATGATCTAATAGACTAATACATTACCAAACACCAAAAATGTCATTAGCACATGAAAAGCCATTCAGTCATGACCTTTTAACATTGATGTTGCCCGAACTTAACCACTCACGGATGAAAAGGTAAAAATTCTATTATGCACAACAAATGTACAAATAAGACTTCTAGAGTAGAATCAGGACAAGTGTTGTGCAGCTATTTACACAACTCCAAGTATATGATGTGATAGGTAATAACAGCTTCGGTATCTTTCAGTTAAATCATTTTTTTTGGCAGTTAGTTTTTCCCATCAGAGATTACCTTATTATTATTTTTTTTATTTGGTTACAGAGGAAATATATAAAATAATTGTTAATAATGTCTCTCAAAGGCCACACCACTGAAGTAACCAAAACCAGATCATTGCATAATTAAAAAAACTCCATGAACCCACAAATTACTCTATGCATCATCATCAAGCACTATAAACCTACCACTAGTTACACTATCTCCAGTCTAACCTTAGTTGCCTGTCAGAAAAAAGCAACCTTTCTAAGGAAATGGTTAAACTTGGAATGCATCCAAAATATATTTGTCCTGTTTCTAGAGCACACAATACTCATATTTCCGAAGGTAAAAAACTTATATTTAGAAACAAATCCATAATCCTTTGTACTTGACCATTACTTCAACGAAATATCCTAGATTGGAAGAAAACCCAGTACTCTTAATCAATCCTATGCCATCTTCACCCCAACTTGCTCCACAGAGCTGGCCTGCAAACTTCATGAAGATGATGACTCTTCTGGAGCTTAGAAAGCAAAGTGGAATAGCAGTTCCATTGGTGGCAATGAATTTGATGTGGTTTGCTAGGATTGCCATCACCACTGCATTTCTTGGCCGGCTTGGAGAGCTTCAGTTGGTCGGTGGCACTCTTGGCTTCACATTTGCAAATGTCACTGGTTTCTCTGTCTTGAATGGGCTCTGTAGTGCCATGGAACCAATATGTGGTCAGGCTTTTGGAGCTAAAAACTTTAGACTCCTACATAAGACCCTTGTCATGGCAACTTCTTTGTTACTACTAACATCACTGCCCATCTCTTTTTTGTGGCTTTACGTTGATAAGATCCTTCTCCAATTTGGCCAACGAGAAGATATTTCCATAGTTGCAAAGAAATATCTCCTTTATCTACTTCCAGATTTGGTAATTAGGTCATTCCTAAGCCCTCTTAAAGAATACTTGAACTCACAAAGCCTAACAATCCCTATTATGTTAAGCTCGGCTCTATCAGTAGCTAGTCACGTACCTATCAACATCTTACTTTCGAAAGCCAAAGGTCTTGAGGGGGTTTCAATGGCTGTCTGGATTAGTGATTTCATAGTTGTTATTCTACTCGCCATTTATGTGTTGATAGCAGAATATAGAAACAGAGAGAGATGGGAGGAAGGAGGGTGGTGGGAACAAGGAATCCGCGACTGGATAAGGTTCCTCAAACTTTCTGGGCCATGTTGCCTCACCACCTGCCTTGAATGGTGGTGCTACGAGATCCTAGTCTTGCTAACCGGGTGGCTTTCGAATGCTAAACAAGCAGTTGGGGTGTTAGCAATTGTACTAAACTTCGATTACTTGCTTTACTCTGTCAGTATCTCGCTGGCAACAAGTGCATCCATTCGTGTTTCAAATGAGCTTGGTGCAAACCAACCAGGACCTGCCTGTCAGTCAGCTTGTGTGTCGTTGGCTGCAAGCATTTTCTTTAGCTTGATCGGTGGTATGCTGACAGTAGCAGCCAGAGGAACTTGGGGACCTTTCTTCACCCATGAAAAGAGAATTATAAGAGGTGTAAAGAATACAATGTTGTTAATGGCTTTGGTAGAAGTTGTAAATTTCCCATTTAACTGTTTGTGGAGGAATAGTGCGTGGAACAGCTAGACCATGGTTAGGAATGTATGCCAATCTCTGCGGGTTCTACTTGCTGGGGTTGCCCCTGGGAATGTTTCTAGCTTTTAAGGCCCATCTTGGGCTTGGGGGACTGTTGATAGGATTCTTGGTTGGGACAGTTTCTTGCTTGATTTTGTTATTGGTGGCCATTGCAAGTATTGATTGGGTTGAAGAAGCTGGCAAGGCCCAAAAACTTACCACTTGCACGGAAGAGGTTGTTAACCACGATGAAGATCACACGAACTAGGAAACTAAGAGGTTGTTAACCACGATGAAGATCACACGAACTAGGAAACTGTCGAGATGATTGCACTACCACAATAAATTGTTAAGCAACAGCAGGCTTAACACTCTACTACAATAAAATGCAAACCTAAGGTTCAAGAGCAAGAAATTCTTGTGCAATTCAATTATCACCAAAAATGTAAACAAGCGAGTGCAGCTGCACGCTATATCTGTAAAGGTGTATTCAACAGGTGTCGAAGATTTGCAATATGAGATTATTCTTGAATCATATTTTAACTTTCATTCTTCTTCACTTAAATAAGTATCAACTTTTACCTTCCATCAAGGTACAATAATTAGTTAACCTTTAATATCTGTTTGCCAACACTAGTTATCCTCTTTAAATTTAGTTGAATGATAGTTATATAATTGATTCTCTATCCATTCCTACAAGGTAATATAATAAGCTTACAAGACATACAAGAAAGAAATTCTAGCACACCAAAAAGGGACTAATTAAGCATGTTAATCTTACCAGATTTCAACTTTTCATCAATAGCCCAATCAAGAGCTCTTTGAGCTGCTTCAGTTAGAGAAGGATGCTCAGGACTGAAGTAATACATGTCGGCTTTTCCGAGTAACTTGACAGTTTCTTCACGCACTTTGAGAAGTGTGATCCCATTTGCTCGCAAAACTTTTGAAGCCTGATTTGTTCCTGACATTACAAAAGAAGGTTAAGATTAAAGATTGCTTCATATTGATATGTATAGCCATATGTCACAAGCACAACATCCAAAAGAAGGTTAAGATTGAAGATTGCTTCATATTGATATGTATAGCCATATGTCACAAGCACAACATCCCTCTTTCCCACATAAAAATAAAAAAAGAAAGATAGAAAGAATATTTAATCCTTGTTGGGGGGCTTGGCGAAGAAACTATGAATTTCAACACTTGACACCTCAACTTTGCTTCTTTTTTCTATCTCCGACATTGTTATCTGTGAAACTGTAAGTCTGGTCCTCTCTTTCTTTGTTAGAAAAGCTAGCACATCCTCTAAAAAGCGTGTAAAAACATTTTTCATTATATCTATATAAGTATGAAACTTGGGACAGATCTAGTATGAGTCTCTCATGCAGTGCATAACAAATGACAATAACATTATTTTGTTATGAAATACAACAGCTTCTTTCATTAAGTACTGTGCACATTTAAAAGGAAACATGTAATATAGGCGGTCACACTTACAATGTCAATGTTAACACTTAGAAGATACTTAACCCTCCCCCACCTCTATGTCCCCCCTATTACTATCCGGAACAGCTTTGAAATAACATCAAAGTTGCACAACGTGGGCATCCTCCAATTCTCTTAGAACATGGAATGTCATTATCAGGTTTAGAAGGCTTTTTAGTTGTCTTTTATATGAAAAGAATCTAACTAAATCCTCTCTCGAGTCTTCAAGAAATCATCATAATTTATGCATTGGTGCCTCCAATTTCCTAGAAGGAAAGACTAATTAGTTATTAGTCAACTTCTTGACACAATATCAATCCAGTATGAGTTCTCTCTCTTTCCACCTTCAGTGCCATGCTTGCAAATCCAATGGGCCAAATACTGCAAAAATGGGTAATGTAGCGAGTCTAGTGACACCATGTGTGTTACCAAGGGCAGCAGCACAGCGGAAGCTGCATCACCAATACCTAACATTGGACAGTTCCGGCATCCATCTGGTACCAGTTTGTGCACCAACTTCATGTAAGGCTAAAGAAATGTATATATACACGTGTGTGTGTATGCATGTATGTATAATTGTATAATATATATATATATATATATATATAATGCTCTATAAAATTGGACGCAACTTGGGCCTTGGGTCCTTATCCTTGCCGGAGGTTGTACAAACTTGTGTGCGGTCAAGGAAAAGTTATATATGCTCTACATAGTTTGGACACAATTTGATCCTTGGGTCCTTATCCTTGCCGGATGTTGACTTTATAGCTTGTTCACATCGCACTTTTGTGCTTCAAATAAGGGGAAGAAAATTGGCTTAAATATAAATTACTACCATAAATTATTAACCATTTTCCACTTCGGTGATTGACCTTTCAATTTTTTTCAATTTTTTCAATCAGATAATTAAACTATCAATTTTTTCTATTATATCCAATTGAAATACCACATCAAAAATTGATGATATGGCCCTTTATACGTGGCAAATAAAATGCTTATGTGTAAACAAGAATCTATTTGGCATTTCAATGTTATCAGGAAATAAAAGATAAAAGAAAATTTAAAATTTAAAATAATAACAATCAAACTATTAATTAACTAAATTTTTCTTCAATAGACACCATGGTAAAACAACTAAAGTAGCCGAAAATCTTTCACCTACCATACAACCATCATCGCCACCAACCACCCAGCCATGGTCGTTGCCTTGCCACCATAGTTAGAGCCGAACTAAGACCACCAAACAAAATTTAAAAAATCAATGAACCCTTACTTCAAGATTTACAACAATCTAAACACCATTCTTACTATCTCAAGTCAATTCCATCACCATGACCATAGCCTTTTAAAAATCATACACAACCATATCTCTGCTGAACAAAACCAAAAATATTTATCCCACAATTACTATCAAATTCTAAAATCATCCAAAGCTCCAAATAATAGCAAAACCTAACCCCCAAATCAACAAAAACCTAGTCACAACAAGCCTAAACTCGTCTAATCGTTTTTCTTACCAGCCACCAAAAATACTTGTGGATCCCGATCAGCCACCAACAACCGTCGTCTCATATTGCGAAGTGAAAAAAAGAAGAAAAAGGAGATGAATAATAACAAGAAAAAAGGGGAAGACTGGAAATGAAAGGATATTTGTAGATTTGTTCGTCAATGTTTTCAATCGTTACCGATCTACTCGTCGACGTCATCACATGTTACTCGTCGGCAATGGTTTACTTTGTTGGTTCATGGTGAACTTTCTATTTTTCTCCCTTCTATTATCATCTTATAGGAATAAGGGAACAAGGGAACAAGGAAAAGGGATTAGGGAAGGTGGGGAAGGGATGCCTGGTACGGGGAAGGGGAAAGATAAGGATGATATTTCATTTTTTGATTATATTTTTAATTACCATTCTTTGAAATTTTCTTGATTTTATGATTTATTATTATTTTGCCTTTTCACTTGTATCAATGTTAAAAGAAAATTTATAAAATGACTCAGTTTTTAAGACATAAGTACCAAAGCGCCACGTGTCCATGTCATTAATTTATAACGTGGCACCTCAATTAAATTAAAGTGAAAAACATTTATAGTTTAATGACCTAATTGAAAAATTGAAAAAATTGAAAGGTCAATCACCGAAGTAGAAAATGGTCAATAGTTTAGGAAGTAATTTATATTTAAGCCGAGAAAAATATATCTTCTTTTGGTTTCTCCTTAGATTAATTATACCTATTTGTGCGAGATTCCTAGATAAACTATGATCAAGTTTCGGTCACCTACTAGTTACAACTACCACTAAACACAACGTGCATTATGCTGATAGAGACATATCCAATTAGCAAAGTAAAATATATAGGAAGCCAAAATGAATCTAACCCTCAATCAAAATTCCCATAATAAGTGCTTCTGTCCCGGTAGTTCCATACTTGAGCTTTCTAGCCTCCAATTCTCCCATAGCAAACGACTTTATCGCCTTTGAAGACCATCTAAATTTCAGTCAACCAAGTTCAATTATCATAATCCCATCGACCCAAAACACCCAAAAAAACAAAACATCAAGCCAAATGCAATATAAACATTCAATTAATTCAAGAAAACTCACTTGGGAACCTTCTCAGCAGAAGAAACCCTCTCTGACTTTCTGCATATTACATCATAAAGATCAAAACTTTATGGCCTATTCCTCTTCAGATTAATTCAAGAAAACACTTAAACATGTATATATATATATATAAACATACAAAAGACAGATAAATACTTACGCAGTTGGGAGGCTAAACACAACAGTTGCAGTGATAGGTAAATATTTAGGAAGTTCAGGTCTGAGAATTGAGGAGTGAAGGGAGAGGTTTGAGGTGCCTAGCCATGGACACCTTAAACTTTGGGGTTTAGTATTCTGAGTCAGTGTTGAAGAAAATGGGTGGGTTTTTCTGCAATCGGGCTGCAGAGCTCGGGTCGAATTTGGGGAATTGGAGAAAGAGTGAGCAGCCATTTCCGGGAAAAGTAGTTCTCAAAATTCATGCGGAACTCTTTGGATAGGAGAAGGAAAATGGCAGTTAGAACGACGTCGTCAACATGTGGAATATCAATACATATGAACTGGGCTTTCTAAAAAAATTACTTATGAAGTAAATTTGGGCCCGGTACTAACTACCTTGGACTGTAATGATATTTTAAATTTTATTTAACAAGATTCTAATGTTGGGATTTGTGACTCATAGCTTAAAAGCTATTGAATAAGCTATTGAAAAGCAGAGCGTCCATCAGGGTTGAACCAAAGGTTGGGTGTGCGGGGGGCTTCCTCGCGATAACAAGACTAAGTTTACATATAGCGATAGCGTGAGGCGAGGCGGTTCGAAGTCAAGCAGGACGCTTATTCACGGATCGCAGCGTAACGCCCAAAATAGGTCCAATCCATCCAACCTATTCTGAGTCGCCAAATACATGGTACAGAAAACAACTACAACTTTATTACTACAATTGTCGTGCGAAATACAACAATACATATACTGTGAGTTTTAATACCAACTGTGACTCTGGACACTATCATATGTCAGCACCTCACATTGATACATTACATAAAAGTACAGTCAATGACTGTTTTAGAAATTAAAATCCTTGGGAAGTGCTCAAGAAAACCTTCATACATAGGAAGCCATGCGTTTAGGTTATAATAGAGATCATATGCCCACAGAATTATCCTTGGTTGACCTAATAGACCCCAAAGAAAAACGAGAAGATTACTATCATGTTCTTTCAAGTGGTGAGTCTTTCTCGACATATAATTATCTCCATTTGTCTTCAAGTGAAAATTATATTTCAAATAAACTCCAAGATCATATAGTAGTGCTTTCGTAGATATACTTTCAGAAGTGGATGTGCACAACCTTGTCTTATGATAACACGAGTTTGTATGTCATTAGACATCTTGTATGATAGTGACAAAACACCCTTCCAAAGTTGGGTTCGCTTTCACCCTATTTGATTCACCAAATATAACTATTAAATGATGTATAAAATATAAACACACTAAAGTCCTCAATAAAATTATTTTCCATACTCTTTAGTGGAGAACCTCAACAACTATAGACCACCGCTCTATTCCCTCGTTATCCCCCTTTCAACCCAAGCCTACACTCTTATTACCGAAAGGAATTGTGAAGCAAAAGGGTGAGCACAAATAGCCCAAAGAAAGAATATCATGACTAAAGATAATTAAATTATCAATAGACTTCATCAAGAATAAATCGTAGATTTAGAACATATGGTAGATGATAAAACTTTTCAACCATAGTTGCAAGGTTGAACGAAGCAATCCATTAAGAGAGTTAAATAGACTATAAAGTCTATTATCTTCCACATTAAAAGTCCACCAACAATGTTTTATCCCAGTAACATCACCAACAGCCCTTTCCACAATCATATGAATAACTCATAATCATAATTGTGATTCTAAATTCTCTTCTCATCCAGACTAAGATAATCTTCATCAATTGCCTTTACTCAAAACATCAAAGATCATGGTTATACCAAATCACAGATTTTCGCATTTATAATCATACTAATAAATTCATCTTTGTGACCACGGCCAAAGATATTCATCAACAGATTCATCTTTACACTACAAAGCAAAGATATTCAACAAAAAGTCATCTTGCATTACAAGCCAAAGATATTCATCAATAATGCATCTTTGCACTACAAAGCAAAGATATTCAATAATAGTCATCTTTGCATTACGAGCCAAAGATATTCATCAAAAATTCATCTTTGCACTATGTGCTAAATATATTCATCCATAATTCATCTTTGCACTACAAAGCTAAAGATGTTCATCAACAAGTCATCTTCATTATATTTATCCAAAGATATTCATCAATAATTCATCTTTGCTTTGCACTATGGGCCAAAGATATTCATCAATATCTCAAAGAAATACATAATCATTTTCGGAAGTTATATAACAATAATTATAATCATGTTGATCAATTCACCTTTCACTTAAGCTAAAAATATTCAATCAGTAAATTCAATGGTCATGATCATACCAACCAACAATTCAACTTTTGCACCATCGCCAAAGAGAACCTATAGTCACGATCATACCAATAATCTACCCATCTTTACACTTAAGTCAAAGAGAAATTTCTTCACTAGGATTATAAAATGTTATATATGATAATAAAAATAAAATTATCAAAACATGGATTCAATCAATAATAACCATAATAAACATCTTGGATAAAAGAAAAATTACATTTTTCGATGAATAATGTCGATTCGTGAATAAGGCCAGATACGTGAATAAGAACTCCACACACAAAAGAGATAAACTTTCACAATAAAATCCATATCAATAATTATAACACCTTAATCCAAATGTTATAAATCACTTAATAATATCAAAATCTTAATATTATTAATATTACAACAATATTTAATAATTTCTTAAACTTATAAACAATTTATGTAAATTGTTTACACTTTACTAATTAATGCATTTAATCATCATAAAATGCCAAACTCATAAGATTTCATCACCAATAACCAAAACCCTCATCAAAAAATCAGATATACCTCATATATGATTCTCAAGCCATAAAATCATATTTTCCAATTTTCTTACTTCACATAACATATTTAATTCATTTACTCATAACTAGAACATTTTCATGAAAAATACTAAATCAGTTCCAAAAATATTTCTTTTCTGGGATTTAGCATAACATAGTCCCATATTGAACATATATATTTCTTGGAATTTTAAAAATTCATTTACTATTTTTCATATGGCCAAAACCAATCGAATATTTAAACATTTATCATAAATTGTACTTTTATCAAAAATTTTGAAATTTACACTCAGTATACTGATATTATATAGATGTACTCCCAATAAAAATTTCATCAATTTTGGAGTTAATCACAAGGAGTTATAAGTTATTTACTTTTAAAATAGTCTTTTCTCATAAAATTCATAACTTTAATCTATACATCCAAAATTACCATTTTGGACACAATCTACAAAACTCATCAAAATATCATTTCAAATTTTTCCATAATTTTGAAGGTTTGAAAAGTTACTAAATATGTAAAACATAACAACCCTTAAAATCCCTTACTATCCCTTACCTCAAAAGAAAGCAAGATTGATTGGAATAAACGAATCTAACTTGCACCAGTATAGCAATACTCAAAGTATACTCAAAATACTCACAAGAATACGCCGATCGATAATATAGAGAGAGAAAACTTCATTTTCGTGTGATTTTCAATTATAACCTCAAAGACCCTATTTATAAGAAAATGCTTTGTAACACCAAAGCGTAAAATTTATTAAAATATTATATATATATATATATATATATAATCTTCACGCACACCTAGCATCAACCAATTTCAGCAACTAAGCATGTGTTAAAGATGCCACACATTTAAAAAAAACGTTTTTCTCAATTAATTAATTTAAAACTCCAAAAAAATAATAATTAATTAATCCGTAACTTCAATAATTCACAATAAATAGCCCTTTTGTCGTAAAAATTGAATCTTAGAGAGTTTTTATAGGAAATTCAATTTTTACAACTTTGGAAGAAGAAAATTTTTTCCAAATTCCAAATGTAAATTGACCAAAATCCACAA